>JAYDZK010000006.1:25432965-25448417 GCA_034509185.1 Euphonia xanthogaster | reverse complement strand
CTATATGATATATAATTATATATTATTAATATTCTATATTACATACAAGGAAATAAATATAAATATAAATATAAATGAATAGATATAAATATATAAATATGTATAAAAATCTAGAGAGAAAAGTTGAAAAATGGAAAGAAATTTCTGGTTTAGTGCCTGAAGTTATGTGCAGGAAATGTCCCTTGAGGTGACCTTTCACTTCCAGGTGTGCTGGAGGTTCTGTGTGTTTTCTCAGAGTCCTGAGTATTGAATATATTCTGTGTAATCTGCTCTGTGAGACACCTGCTGCTCTTAACTCCTGGTCAGAGACACTGATAAAAGATGAACCAAAAGAGAAATGTCAGGGGCAAGGCAGAGGGACACCTGTGTGCTTTAACCTCTGTGCTTTGCTGTTCTCTTATCTCCATCCTTTTTCTGGGAGGAAAAAGGAAAAGCAAAGATTGGTAGGGAACAAAGTTTTTTGGGTTTTTTTACAGATTAATGTATAGCAACACACATGGAGCAGGGAACAGGATTTTTGGAAACACATTTGCTGGATTCTCTGATATTTTTCCCAATTTCCCTCTACTACAAAGTAAATCGTTGTTTTTGAGAAGGACCTTCCAGCTTTGCAGAAATTAATTTGTTCCCAGACATTGTAGTGTGATCTAAAGAATAACTGGAAAGCTAAAACTCCCTAATACTCTGAAATTTCTGTCTACCCAGTGCCTAAATTAATGTTCTCTCGTACTCCACCTCGAAAAGATAGGTACCAGGTGGTGGAATATTCCTATTAACATCCCAAAATTATGTTTTAAATTTACTGCAAATAAAACAATTTTGTTGTTCTGTAACAGCAGCCTCTGGAGCAAATAACTTATGGCATCTTCCTCCAGCCAAGGAGAGATGTTCCAGGTGATTATGTCTTTTTCACCCACTGGATTTCCAAACATTTTAGCTGAGACTGGAGGAAAAGCTGATTACAGAAAGCAACAAATATTCCATTAACTGGAAAAGCAAAGGAACAAGCAGCAGCAAGCAAAGAGACAAAACCTAAGGCAACGCACTCCAAATGGTTTGAGGTATTTAATTTCAGCTGCTCAAACTGAGACACTGGAGGGTTTGATTTCAAGAAATTCAGGACTCAGGCTGATATCAACAGGCTCATTGGAAGCAAAGCATTCTGAGCAAACACAATTTTGGTGCCTAAAATAATTTTCTGTTCTGTCTTGTTTATAGAAATAAAGAATATCCTTCAAGCTGAAGTAAACAGATTTATGGAGACAGAAGTTGTGCTGAGTGATTTTCACTCCATCAGGTCAGGGCAGCACACACCATAATACAAGAAAACAAATATTTGTTACTTTCTCTTTATCTAATAGATTTTGGCTTTCAGTGTGGTTGTTTTTCCCTGCAACATAAAGGATCCAGAGGGTGTAGACAGACATTTTTATAGCTTGATGTGAATCACTTTAAGTAGAAATAATACTCCTTTCCAGCTGGATTATAATTTCTGTTCCACAGGCCAGCATCGTTATTTGACCTTTACAAACAAATATCAAATTGTTTCAAAAACAAATGGCAATAACCTTTGGATCTTCCACTGGGGAGAAGTGACCACTTGTGACACTGCCCTGGTTAGCATTCCTGCTTAGTGGGATGTCCTCAGTCAGACACTGATATTTATTCCCTATGAATAACAAATTAACTCTTAGGTCTGAGCTTGGCAGGAGGGAGTTAAGAGACAGCAGAGGCAGCAGGGCATCACTGCTGGGTGGCTCTAACCAGGCACTCTCCTTGTGCCTCATGTTTAGGCAATAAATGCACTTTGTCCTCCAGAGGTGTAAACCAAGCCCTGTGATGGATGGCCTTGGCTTGGACCCAAAGCATCAGCACCACTTCAGCTTGTTTTAGTGCAGAGAGGAAACTGCTCTTGTTCAGATCAGAGCTGCTCTCTGATGACCCTTGTGGGTCCCTTCCCATTCTGTGGCTCTGTGATATCACAACAACTGGAGCCATCACATTTATTGTCTATTTGATATAATACGGTTCAACTTCAGTTACTTGGTGAGGAAAATCCCACCAGCAGACCTTTAAAAATGTGGTTTGTATTTTTCCTTCACTGTTCACAGCTCATTTGGGTCTCTATTCAGCAGCTTCTCTTTGTAGCCCCAAGGATACAGCAAAATGAAGCAGAGCCTTCACAGAGAAAAGACAATTACCTATTTTTCCTTTTACACAGTAATTGCCTTCCCAAAAAGAATGAAGCAATCACAGACTTCTGCAAAACAAAGGACAAACAAACTTCAGCAACAAGCACAGCAATGGCACAATGTTCCAGGCAGTTGTTTAATCCATGGATCTCTGCTGGAGATGTATAAGTCATTCCACTAGCTCAGCCAGAAAAAATGATCTCCAAAAAGCATCTTATTAGTCTTCCTGAAGTAAAAAAAAAAAAATAAAATAAAATTTAAAATCATGAATAGGAAGAAAAAACTATTGCTCTCAGTATGGCTCATATTTGCTGCACAGTCTGAAGCAGGGATGGGAAATGTGTGTTAAAATTGAATTCTGCCAGTCGTGACCCGGTCTGGGTCCCTGAGCCCTGTGACTGTAATCCCCTGGATTTTGGGGGCAGCCCATAACTGGAGCAGGGAGAAGGAGCACCAGGCTACAAAACACCACTTGTATTCTTTAGTCCCTGTCTCAGGGCTACTCACACTTAGGGCCTGAAGAATTAATTTTCTGTAGTCAGATCCTTTAGTTGGTTGCTCCAGTGACCTAAAAATCTTATGGAAAATATAGGGAATATACTTTGTGATGTTTACAGCCTCCCACAAGGCATGCACTGACCCACAGCAACACCCAACACACTGGCTTTGGTCAGGCAGTTTTCCTTCATCCTGCTTTTTCCTTCATCCTGCTTTTTCCTTTTCCAAAAAAAAAATAATTGTGAACTGAAACCAGAATACAGGTTTTTGAATGGTTTAGGGACCACAATAGAAGCAGGGTGTTCCAAAGTCAAAAGAGAGGAATAATGAGAGCCTTGGAAAGGCTCAGAAGAGCAACTGGAAAAGCTCCAGCAGCAATTCCTTCCTCGGGTACTGCAACAGGAATTTCTTCTGAGGAATCTTGCTATCATCAATTCTTCTTTGGAAAAACAAAGCACTGCTTTATGAGGCAGAGTTGCAGAGGGGGTTGTGGCTCTAGAACCAGAGAAGAGGAAGAAAAAGATAAATTAAAGAGATTAAAATAATTAAAAACCAAAATCATTAGAGTGCAATAAATTTCAAATAATAAAGCAGCTTATTTGCCATTAATCAGTAACTTATTTTAATATGTAAATATTCTTCTGCACATATGGAATCCATTACAGTAAAAAGAATTCAGTTTGCAAGCACATCTAACTTAAATTTAGTATTATATCTGGGAATAAATCAAGGATTATGCTGGAAACAGAATGGCTTTGGTGTCACTGTAGGTTTGCCCTTATGTTACTCATTGACGCCTAAGAAATCCTGAGCTAAGCCAACTTCTCGCTTCTCCCCTAGCATGTTATGGCAAGCCTGTTGTTCCTAGGCCAGGAAAAGTGAAAAATAAGATGGATTTTGTGCACTGGCCTGCAGCTGAGGTTCCTGCACTTTGTGATAGGAAAACCCCAGAGAAACACAGCCCTCACCATGTACCTTTTGCACCTCCAAAAGCAGCACTGATTTTTATGCACAAACCCCCCAAAATTCTTTGGAATTAACTTTGGCCGGTTGCAACGCTGCTGTCTAATGACCACACAACTATAAACTGTCAATCAATATTGAACCCCATGAGGAAAATACCAAATTCAGATCCACTCATCTTTACATCGTGCCATTGAAAATTGACTTTCCTGCAAGAAGAGTTGTTTTTTGTTTTATGCATTCTGTTATTATTATAGAGCAGTCGTTCCCTACCTTGGAAAAGCAGGGGTTTGTAAGGACATGCATTTAAGAAGGGATTCTGCCCCAAAAGTCCCCTTATAAGGCCTCTGAGGGACATTCTGTCCAAAAAAACTCACTGTGAGATGCCTGATTAGTTATTCACTTCTTTGCTTCCCCAGTTGTGCATATCTAGAACTCATTTATGCACATATACTACTTTTTTTCCTAGCACTTGATAATATTTCTCTCATTTGTTTAGGATTTTTGGCTGCCTTTGGGATCTTCATTTGTTCAAACATCTGCTTGGGAATAGCCCAAGCTGGAGGAGATTTGGGAAAGGCAAAGCTCAGCCCATTCATGTGCTGTTTAATGTCTTTATTAACAAGGAGGATGGAATGAAGTGGAATGCTCCAACCACAAGCTGAGGAACTGATAAATTCCAGGGTGGGGTGGTTGGACAGGGGGCCTGGACACGAGCAGAGGGCCGGACACAACCTCAGGAGGTCCAGCTGCAGCCCATGCACAGCTGGGCTGGGTGCACAGCTGGACTGCTGGGACAGCTGGGGAGGCAGAACACCTGGGGAAGCAGGAATAGCTGGAAAGGCAGGAACAGTTGGAGAAGCAGAACAGCTAGGAAGGGAGGAGAAGCTGGAGGGACAGGAACTGGGCGTCCTGCTGGAGAATATGTTGAGCCACATGCCACACATATTCCTGGCTGGATTTCCAAGAGATGAGGCCACATCTCTTGGAAATGGAGTGCTGGCTCCCCTCTGGAGTTCTCCAGCTCATGAAAATCATGGAAATACTGGAGACAGCCCAGTAGAGGCACAGGAGATACAAGAAAAGGCAAAGAGAACCTGGTTTGTTGGATCCTTCAGGGCTTGGCTAAAAGAGATCAGGGCTCTCTTCAGCCATAAAATTCCTAATAAATTTGGCTGATTGTGCAGGAGCAAAGTGGGTACAAAAAATCCTTCCTGCTTCAGTTCATGGTATAAACTCATTGGTTTTAACTACCACAGTTAAGCATCAAATCATAAAATTATCCAGCCATTTTAGGAATTCAGCTGCACCGTTTGACTCCCTGACCTCCTGCTGCAGAGGATTTCACAGATCCACGAAAAGATGTTGGAAGAATTACTTCAATTACCCCTTTTCTTCATCACTGGGTTTTTTTAGATTATAATTCAACAAATGGATCACCTACCCTGGGCTCCTGGATGTCAAATCCCTCGTTTCTGTTCTACTGCAATGTTTAACCAAGTGAATTTCTGTCACTGACTTTGATAATCAGGTGAAGGCAGGCAGCAGCATAAAGGCAAAGGGTCAGAATTTTACCCACAAGGATTAAACAATTGGGACAAGCTTAGACAAGAACATTGAGAATATTTATATGAATCATGGAATCATGCAATATTCGGACCTGGAAGGGACCCACCAGGATCATCAAGTCCAACTGCACAGACCCCCCCAACAGTTCCACCCTGTGCTGAGAGCCTTGTCCAAGAACTCCTTGGACTCTTGCAGGATTGGGACTGTGACCATTCCTTGGGGAGCCTGTTCTAGTGCTTTTCTGGAAGTTCCTTACCTGCTTTTGTGGAAAATTTCTTCCCTTTTTTCCACATGTCATCTGTAAGTATTCCTTTGTTTCTCAACAACACCCGTCAGGAATCAAGCCAAGACCAAGTAGATAAAATTCTGCTTCCCCTGAGAATCTAGAAATCTTCAGAATCACTGTTTATTATTTGATATCACTCATCTGTGAATCAAATTTCTGTTAGCAATCTTATACTAGCATGTGGCTTGCTTTGGGGCAGAACGAAGAGCTATCCTTAAAATAAGTAAAAAATCCCCATTATCCCTTGGGGTTGCATGTTTATTCTTTCACCCTCCTTTTCAAGCCAAATAAATTAATTTGTGAAGCAAAACCAAGTCACCACAGACACCCTCCTCTCCTGACAGCCTGGAAATTCACCCTTTGACAGGCTGGAATTTTTAAGGCCATCTAAAGCTGGGTAATACCATGGATTATGTCAAAGAGGAGAGCTAAGCAGGAGCAGATATTAGACCTGGGGCAGCTGCTGTAAAGAAGAAAGTCTGCAATGGACAACTGGGGAAATAATAACCACATATCTTATATTAAAATATGTGGGCTAAATTGAGCCATTTTGATATTAAATCATTGTCACAAAAGAGTGGTTTCTGCTCTCACCATCAAAGGTATTGGCAAAAAGCAGATTTTAATGGAGTTCAGTGGCAAGGTTCACTCTATTACTGACTACAGCAAGGAAGTGTATATAGGAAAATGGGATTGGAGTCAATTTTGAGTGATTTACACTGTGACTGGAGGTGGAAAAGGGTCAGGGGGCAAAGGAAACAGATACAAAAGAGCGCGAGAGGATTTAGCAGTATTTAATCATCCTCCATTTAGCATTAAATAAGAGTGATGCTCTATCACACTGGCTTTATTTTTAAAAGGATTAAATAAAGAATAAATAAAAAATACTATTAAGAAGTTATATTGCTTTTAATGTTAAAGATATTTTTACATTAGACAACGTCTGGTGCTTTTTTTCTGCAAAATGAAAGTGTTTAGCACACTTTAATGTTTATTTATATGCATATTTCCAAAGCATAAACAATGGCAGGGGGCTAGAGTGCAGTGATCTGAACGATGCCTCTGAAGTGAAACCATTCCATTAGTTTTTGACTAATACCATGAGTCAAAATGACCATTATTAGTCAAAACCATTAGTTTTTTACTAACAGGCATTTGCAGATTCTCAAACAATAGTGCAAAACTTCAATGAAGGTACAGATGGGTGGAAGACAACAATGAATGTGAGGAAAGTAGCCCTGGGCGCTATTTTCTTCTTCATTACAAAATGCTGCTGATCTTTTGCAGGTCATGGAATGAGGTAAAGGAATTATTTGACACACCTGTTTTATATTTTCTTCCTAGTAAATATTTAGGATTTTTTTTTTTTTTTGTGGGATGTAGGGAGGAGGAAATTCAAGCCCATCTTTTGTAGAGATCTGGAGTAAAAGTTCTTGTTGAGCATGTAACAACATGGGAGAGGTTTAACACTGTTTCATGAAAAATATCTGATTTCTGGTGTCAGAGGGTGAAAATGAACATCCTGGTACCCAAACTGAATGCTCCCTGGAATTCTCATTTCTCCAGTGGCCTTTGCTGATGAGAAGGTGAAGGATTTCCTGGGATGCTGCTCAGGCCAAGGAGTGACTTTTCATGGTTCTTGCACGATGGAGCCTGCTGGAAGTTTCTCAGTCTGCACAAACCCAGTCATGAAAACCTTGAAAAAACTGGGGGGCCATTGGAATTTCCTTTCCCATGCTGAGCATACACTAGGAATGGCACAGGAGTGTCACCACTGTACATTGCCCAGGTAAATCATTCCATTTGCAGCAGGTATTGATCTTTTCCTCTCTTCAATTCTAAATCAAAGCCCCTCAGGGATCTGGTGGGGAAGGAAATCACCACAGACACAAAGGACAACCCCACGTCTGTCACCATCTTTGTTTTATCCTGGCCAGATATCAGACAAATACAAGATATAAAGGACTTTAGGAAGGCAGATGGAAGGGATATCTGCAGGGAGATGCACTGGGTGTGAAAGATATTGGGAAGGAATTGTTCCCTGGGGGGGTGGGCAGGCCCTGGCACAGGGTGCCCAGAGAAGCTGTGGCTGCCCCTGGATCCCTGGGAGTGTCCCAGGCCAGGCTGGATGGGGTTGGGAGCAACCTGGCACAGTGGAAGGTGTCCCTGGGATGGGACTGGATGGGCTTTAAGGCCCCTTCCAACTGAAACATTCCACATCTCTGTGGTAAAAGATAAGAGGTAGATAAGCTCTATTTGCAGGGGACAGCTGGCTAAATCTGTGTAACCTATATCTAAAGATTTTAAGTTATCTTGGGAATCCAAATGTTAAATATGATTTCAGTGTTCCCATTTAAGACAGTGAAAGTGAATGTCTCTTTCCTCTTCTAGCTGTGTACAGGGAAGTGGGGCTAATTCCTCGATATTTTTAATGTGTTTTTTTGTTTGTTTGTTTTTATCAAGCAGATGAGCAATGATGCAGCCTTTCTATTTCTTACAGACCTCCAGAGAGGTGGGAATGTCACTACTGGTTCATACTCCTTGTTTTCCTGTAACTGGGAATGAATTACAGTTTAATCCTTTCTTGTCAGTACAGCCAAAACCAACTGTGGAACCCTCACAGGAAAACCTTTTGGAAAACAATTTGAAATTAAACAGAAGTGGAAAGAACGGTTAAAATGAGAAATAACAAAAATAAAGTGTAATGACCCTAAAAAGATGAGACTGTGCAAGAAAAAAATCCGTTGTAATGATGATGCCTAACTTTGATATATTTATTTAATTTTTAATAAAAGGGGCAGACCTTCAGTCACCGTAAGGCTTTGTGGACTTGAGTATCAATTAATATACAAAAACTACTCAACATCATATCTGGCATTCATCCAGTCAAGAAACTCCACAGGCAAAGGATATTTTCTGTCCATCTTGGAGGAATTTCACAAGAAACTTCATCGTTCTGACGTTCAGGTTCATTTACAGGCAGCATTTCTATCAGGACCTGAAGAGTTTCATCCAGGAGTGAATGCTGTCTTGTGGCATAAAAGATCTGGTTTGAGATCTGGGTAAGTTTCTACTTTTACTGCCAAATTTGCCTCTAGTAGAACATAACTTGCCAAGCCATGTTTCCTTGAACTCAGATGGAAAGCCAAGAACTAATCTCCTGTCAGGATATGGCTGGACAAGCCTGGTGAAGGTGAGGAATACTGAAAGGAACCCAGAAAGCTCCACACATTTGAAGACAGGATGCAGAAATATTAAAAATTGGGAGTTCTGAGATGTTTTTCACACTGAGACAAATGTCCATTTCCATTTGGATCTTAGTGGTCCAGTCTCAACTCTTATTGATATTAAAACAGCAAGAAACATGTTTGACAAGAGTTTTAAAGGTTTGGAGCTGAGTTTGATGAGAAAAAAACATCCACTGTGGGTTGAAATGTGTCACTGGGATCATCCAGAAAAGCAGAATTTTACTTAGAAGTGCATTCAGAAAACAGAGAGCAGCTTGGGGAGCTGGAGCAGACGTGTTCCTTCCAGCTGGGAAATGTGGCATCACACATTCAGTGTCCACAGAAAATCTCCCCTGCAGATTTTTGGAGCCACAGCTGAGGGCTCTGCACCACTGTGGCCCCAGGTACATCAGAGAAAGAGAGAAAGAGAACATACTGGAATGGGAATGCCATGGGACTTCTGGGCACTCTTCACCTGCAGCAGGAATGCACAGTCAGGGTCTGTGTGCACAAAGAAATTGAGGAGGGGTATCATTCCTGCAGAACTGAACCCACCCAGACATTTGTTTGTAGAAAATTGCACCCCATGAAAATAAGGCAGAATGCACAAAGTGCTTTGGACAGAGAATCAGTGAGAGAGAAGTTCCTGGGAAGCTGGTTTTCCTTCAGATTTTGCCAGGGACTGACAGAATCCTTCACTATCAGAAACTGAGGTGGAAACAAGCAAAGAAATTTGTCCCAAAGAAAATGAACACAACCAGGTGAATTCCAGCTTTTGACAGCAAATTTTTGAATCACTGTGTTGACACTTTAAGAATCTGCCTGTCAATTAATCAGCACAGCCTAATTATAATGGCTGAATATTAAAATGCCTGATTTGATCTTTCTTAATCTCTTTGAGGCTCACTCACTTCATGATGAAAATATGTGGGTGTAAGCACAGCAAAACTTGTCCCACTGCAGTGATTTTGTAGATGGGCTATGAGGATTGTGAGGCCCTGGTTTGGACAAATGGGTTTGTTCAGGTTTGGAAGGAAAACAACATTTTTGCAGCAAAAACAAAAGTTGAAAAGCTCCTTCAGTATCTGTCCAGAAAATGCTGAAGAGGAAAAACCAACTTCAGCCTAAATGGGATTTCTAAAACATCTCACTCACCAGTGAGAAGTTCTGTAGATCATAACTTTATTAATAATGAGATGAATATGTCATGTGTGGGCTGTTGAACTCACTCTGACAGATAAAGAAGCATTAAGTGGTGACCTTTAAATGCTAATTGCTGATGTGTTAGAGCTTGTAAACTGCTTAAATGGAGTCCATGCACACAAATCTTAGAGCAACAAAGGATGTGCTCATTTGGAATATTAAACCAACAATTTACTGTTACAGTTTGAGAAAGCACATTTGACATTAGAAGTGTAGAAAAATAAAAAACCAGAATTATTAGATGCATTATTATATAATATAACCAGCATTATTAGAACCACCACATGCAAAAAGCCAAGCTGTTTGAAAGGAGTGGAAGATGTTTAAACACCTTCCTGTGGCCAAACGTAAACTGTAGAGAAGGAATGGAAACAAGACAGGCAAGAGAGGTCAATAATGGATTTATAAGGTGGTTTCCTGTGTTGGTTTTGCACAGCCTGGATTCTATGATTCTTACCAGGATCCAAACCCTTGCACTACTGCAGTACCTTAGCTAGAAATATTTAACTTTTCTCTTGATACAGTTAATTGCATTATTTCAAAGGCTTTTCTTTTTCAGTTGAATTCTAAAATTGAAACACTTAAGCCTTCCTTTGAAATTATTTTAAATTGTGCTCTAGAAACAGTTCTATGAGGTCTTGAGTTCAAACATTTCTCTTTATTGTGTCTTTGCTGATATATGTGCACAACAGATTTGGAAGTTTGTGATAAAATCTTTTCTGTTCAGGTGACAATAGGCAATATTTTAAATATTTTTCAGTTATATCCTGAAATTAGAATATTGATCTGCTTTTGAAGGTTTTGTTGGAAACTGTTTTTCTAGAGAAGTTCCTTATGGTGACTCTTTTATTCCAAAGCACAGAGATATTTTTTTTTTTTTTCCCTATAACCATAATTATAAACCTAATGAGCTTATGACAATTTTTTTCTCCCTAAATTTATGAAAGGCATTGAAAGCAAGAAGAAAGGGTGTGAACCCCCCTCTGTGACTCACTCTGCAGTGGAAACCATGGAGTCCACCACTGCTGCTGACCTGGGTCAGCCAGTCCAGGCAATGGCACTTCCCTGGTGCTCCAGGAGGGATATCAGTCTTTCCAAGCACACAATAAACCTTTCCCAACATTGCCAGCAGGTTGGATTTGTTACACAACCCTTGCAGACATCCCTGAATTCGGCACTTGGTCGGTTTTTTTGTCTGCAGTGCATCCATTGAGTTTTGTAAATGATGCTTGGATTTCAATCTGCACAGCACAGGATTGGGGAGCTGCTGTACCAGGAGCCTTCTGAGTACAAATCACATCCATTTGATGCAGGTATTGCTCATCAAATTCATAAAGATCCATCAAAACAAGTAGAAATTCCAAAACTCCTTGTGTTTCATTGTAACCTGCTCATCTAAAATACATGAATATAATTAAAATATAACAGTTTGAAGCAGAAGCATTGCAGAGTCCATTTGGAAAATACAGAATATTCTGTTAGCAGATTAAAAACTCTCTTTGAATTTCATTAGGCAGATGGAAGATTTAAGATTCAGGTCTCCTACACCCTATTCCTCTCACCTGTAGGAATCAGCAGTGATGAGCCCTTTTCAGGTAGATTTTCTGAGCACAATCTCTCTTTCTTTCTCCTATTTATTTCTCCCTGAAATTCAGGGAATTTTGTATAAAATCACAGTGTGTGGGGAGGGAAGGAGCTGACGGATGGACTTATTTTGCTTCAAGAAGTAACTTAGCCCAGGGTCTAAGTGTGTACTCCATACTTGCAGTCAAACCTCCTTGGGGGGCTAAAAGAGAGCTCAAGTTTTAATACTTTTTTTTTTTTCCATTTTTTAGTAGTTTTCAATTGTTTGCCTTATCTTTCTCCTCCACATAGACATTTGGAAGGAAAAACACTGCATCCATGTGTTTATGGACACTGTTTTCTGCTTCTTGCCAACAGTCCCATTCTGCATAACAAGATTTATGCTGTTAGAAAGCCCCAAAATGCACTCGGCAGCTCTTCTGTGCCTGTTCTTTTAGCTCTCCTGGTATCAAGCACAACCATTTGTTTTCTTGAATTCTAACCCAATTGTAGAAATGTACCTCAGGGTTCAGCAAGAATACAATTATTTCTGTCCAATTTACAATGTCTCCAGTCACTTTTAGGTTGCAAAACTGCAAACAAGGAAACCACAGTTGTTTAGCCCGCTGTTAAAATCCTTTTTTTTTTACAGTTTTGAACAAAAAGTAGAGCCTGCCATTAAATAATGTCTTAATGCTATGTTCACTTTTCAGCCTGGGCTTGGGGAGGTGTAGGGGGATCAGATGTGCTGCAAAAACATTTGTCTTGTTCCTCCTCAGCTTGCATTCTGAGGGAGATAATCCCTGGGAGTGTAACCCCATCCCTGGAAGTGTCCAAGGCCAGGTTGGAAAGGGCTTGGAGCAACCTGGGCTAGTGGAAAGTGTCCCTGCCCATGGCAGAGGATGGGACTGGATGGGCTTTAAGGTTCCTTCCAACTCAAACCCCTCTGGAATTCTCTGATTCCATGAAAATCTTGATGCATTCAAAACTGTTTCACTTGCACTTTGCTCTCTGTTCTAATTCTAAAAGTACTTCAGTTCAGCAGGAAATACATTTATGTTTTCTCAAGTTGATCAGGTTCAAGGAAAGATGTTTCAAGTTTGGAAAATACGTAGGTATAAAAAATATATGTTTATGGCCCCCTATTTATAAATTTCTAAGAAATCCTAGTATTTGAATAGGATTGTTCTATTTTATTTATCTAAATATCAGTGCAACAGAAGGACTGAATAGACAATAGGGGGAAAATAATGAGGACAAAAAGAGAGAGGAAGAGATTATAGTGATTGTTGTTAATTTTCTTTCATCCTTCCCAAAGTTATGCAGCCATGCTAAATGATTGAGCCCTGCATTAAAGGGAAACAATACAGAAATATATCACCCACGTGCCTTGTTTCCCTAATAACAAAACCCAACAATTGCTGGAACAAAACACTCTGCTGTCAGTGAAGAACAATAGAGCAAAAGCAATAAATCAAAGAATTTTTTTTTATCCTCCAGAAGAGAAGGCAGAGCTTTGCTGTGACCCAGGGGCACTTCTGTGGTTCCACTCCTGCTTTTGATGTTCCGTGAGGTCACTGCAGCATCTCCCCATCCTTTAAAGGGAAGCCAAACACTTCCATCCCTAATAACTATTTTGATCATTATCCATGCACTTGAGGAATCAGGAGAGAAGATCTGATGATTTCTTTTGCTCCTGAAAAAGGAGGGAGAAAGCCCCCCACTAATGAGATGGCCGATGCCACTCCAGAATTGGCTGCTGCTCATCAGCCGGCTCGGGGCACCCCGCTGGACTCCTCAGCACAGCCTGGGATCCTTTTAAATTTTCATCTTTTCAAATATGGCTGGGAAGCTCTTCACATTTGGGAAATTCAAAGCAGGATCTACAGTTTTTTGAAGTAGAGGGGAAGAGGGTGAGGGAGAAGTGTCACTTGCCAAGCCCAACCGCTCCAGCTGAACAGACAAAGCCTCAGTTTGGCACATCCATGTGGCATTCCCATTTTCTGGAGAAATCCCTTCACCCGAAATTTTTCTCCTGGGAAGCTGAGAAGCCTCAGAGAAAAAGGAAAACAATAATTATCTGATTTGCTGCTCCTGTGTTTTGCTCCTTTGGAATGTGTTTGGGGATTGTTTACCCACAGGTGATTGTTTTTCATTGGATTCTGCTGTGAGTTGTTTTGACTCTTTGGCCAATTGGGGCCAAGCTGTGCCAAGACTCTGGAAAGAGTCACGAGTTTTCATTATTATCTTTTCAGCTTTCCCTAAGTATCCTTTCTGTATTCTTTAGTATAGTTTAGTATAGCATTCTTTAATATAATATAGGATCATAAAATAATAAATTAGCCTTCTGAGAAGATGGAGTCAGATTCATCATTCCTTCCTGCCACAAGGGACCCCACAAATACAATACACCCCCACAGGGAAACCTCAGGCTCAGGCATTGGTCCACCTTTTGACCTGCACCAAAACTTAAAATATGCCTTATTTTCCTGAAGAATTATCTGCAGGCAGGTGTAAACTCTGCGTTTCAGGCACAACAGATACTGCCATGTCATTAATCTTAGAGGAATATATATTTTTTATTCCTTTGCTCTGGTTTTAGACAGAAACTATTACTTTATTCAGGATATTAATCCAGATATAGCTGTTTGTCACAAATAATTTAATAATTATTCATAACAATGATAGCATAACTGCCTCAAGAACTGTCTGCTGTCTCAGTTTACCATTATTATTTGAAGTTTTAAACCTTTCCTTGATTAAATAATATCCTTTAACAGACCCCAGTTTTCTCAGGCTTTTTAAGAAGTGTCAAAGCCTGTAATTCCAACATCACCATGTCTTTGCACTCAATTTGTTTGCATTTGAAAGCAGATATTACTGCAGAGATGTTTTTAGGGGCTCATTTCACCATTGTCCACGAAAAACCACGAAGTAAATTGTGTTTCAGCAGTGACATTTAATAAAAGCCTGCAGTTTTACTTTCCTGAGTGCAACGAGCACGAGCAGAGCTGTGTTTTCTGTTGGCCAGAGCAGGGGCGGTGGTTTGGCAGGTGAGGAAAACATGCCTGCCCATCCTCGGTGCAGAACACAGCTCACAAGCACCAGAAATGGAAAAATTAATCCTAAACACAAAGGAAGCACAAAGGAAGACTGAAAGGTCAGCTGAGCTGATGGGCATGTTTTGCAGTGTAACAATTTCAGAAATGCTGTTGAACTTCTGCAGGGTACGTGGTGCTGGAAATGCCACCCATCTGCTTGTGCTGAGCTTCAGCTCTGGGTTTTGGAGTTACGCAGATGAGGATCAGCCAGGCATGGAAAGGAACAGCAAAGATAATAATTTTCTTGGGGGGAAAAGCTGAAGGTTTAAGTTCTCCCTGGTGCAGAGGTCTTAATCATTCATGCTGCTGCTAATACTAAATTAAGTCTTTAAATGTCAGACCATTGTTGTGCATCTTTTCTGTATCAGAACCAAGGAAAATCTTTTGTTACTGGCATTCATCCTCTAGCAAAGGAGTCACCAAGAGCAGTTTTCCCTGCTGCTGGTCTGGAAAAGATGGAAAGCTGTGCCCTTGCCAGCCTCATTCCTCTGGGATGAATGCTGCATTCCACCCTACTTGGATATAATATGAATTTTTATATAGTTAATTTGTATTTTGCTCAAAACCAGTATCCAAAACCGATTTGACCACAAAGTTTAAGCCACTGGCAGCGGAGATGGAGTTTTTCCAGGTTAGAAATTAAGTGCATATACAAGACAGAAAAGAAAAATCTGAAAATAAATACAATGGCTTTAAGCTGAAGGAGGGGAGATTTAGATGGGATATTGGGAGGGAATTGTTCCCTGGGAGGGTGGGAAGGCCCTGGCACCTGGAGGGTGCCCAGAGAAGCTGTGGCTGCCCCTGGATCCCTGGAAGTGTCCAAGGCCAGGCTGGACAGGGCTTGGAGCAA
>JAYDZK010000006.1:25421110-25432865 GCA_034509185.1 Euphonia xanthogaster | reverse complement strand
AGGTGCCTGTGCTCAGCTGGGGCTGGGCTCTTTCTGCAGCAGCACTGACACAACCAGAGCACACAGCCTCGAGCTGCACCAAGGGAAATATGGGTTGGATGTTAGGAAAAAGTTTTTTACAGAAAGGGTGATAAAGTTCTGGAATGGCTGCCTGAGGAGGTAGTGGAGTCCCCATCCCTGGGTGTGTTTAACAAAGCCTGGATGTGGCACTGGGTGCCAGGGTTTAGTTGAGGTGCTGGGGCTGGGTTGGATTTGATGATCTTGAAGGTCTCTTCCATCCTGGTCATTCTGTGAATTCTGTGGTTCATAAACTTGGGAGAGAAAATGTGTGGAAATGTTTTGCTGTAGGAAGAAAAAAAGTGAGGAATGTTCTTGCTCCCATGGACTGGCCAGGCTGGACAAAACACCCAGGCTAAATGTGGCTGTTGAGCAGCCAGTGACACCACATGAAAAGAGCTTTAGCTAGGGAACAAAAGCGACACTGTTTCATCTTTACTGCTGATTAAAGTCTGTAACTACTGTAGCTACAAAATTATGCACATTTTAAACAAAAGCCTGCGCCGTGTCAGAAGCAAGAAAAACAAGTCACGGGGTGCAAGGCAAAGCTTTCCTCTGAGGCACTGGTGGTTAACCAGTCTCTCTCCCACAGTGGCTGCAGTGTCATCTGAGCTGGGGACTCCAAGCAGTTGCCCTAATACAGCTGCTTAACCCTTCCCTGTGCTCAGCTGAGCCACCAGGAATACCAAGCCTGGGGCAGAGAGAAGAGGTTTTTGCTGATACTGCCCTCAGTGAAAGATAGGTTCATGCCAAAATACCTCACCAGACCCCACATCTCTTCCAAACAGTTAAAAAAAACCCAAACCCAGAAGGCCAGACATTAAAAAAAAAATCAAACAGAAAAATAATCAATGACATCCTGTAAAAGAAAGGATTTAATACAGCAAAAAAACCCCAAAAATCAGTCATAGTCTTAAACAGGTACTACATAACAGATAAGGATGTCTGGAGAAAATCTGGAAGGGTTTGCTCAGTATTAAATGATGATGAAACATCTGTACATTCCATCCATCACTGATTATGGGAAAGAACATTTGATTTGGCAAATTACAGAGAGGCTTAACCCTTCAGCTTTTACAGAGGGGGAAAAAAGAACAGGTTATACAGCCTTAAAAGTATTCAATTTTTCTTTTGTGTACACAGAAGCAAATTTATGTACAGCTTTTTTGTGTGTACAAGGCTGTTTCTGAACAGCTAGTCACTAAAAATATCAGTTGTTCTCCTACCATGAAGAGCTTTCAAATATACCAAGGAAATGTGTCTTATTTAAAAAAGAAAATCATTTAATTTAAGATATAAATGCAGATTTAGATTCTACATATGAAAGGCTCGAGATTTTACATTGCCAAACTCAAACCTGTTTTTAGAGCTGTAGTCCCAATTCAATTCCAAACCTTTTTGCCTTCCTAAAGTTAATGCAGAACAAGAAATAACAGTGACCCTCAATGAATCTTTTCTATCCTGATCCATTTCATATTGCTCTGTTCATGTTTATTAACCCTTCAAAAAACCACCTTTCTTCACTGTGTTTCTACCAAAGCAATTAGAGGAAAAACATCTGGCCACAAAACCCCTGCTAGAACAGGCAACTACAAAGGGCCACCTAATTTTGGGACATTCCGTCTCATCCGCAAAATAACATCAATCCTGAATTTTAAGCTGTTGTAGAGTTGTGGAATGGTTTGGGTTGGAAGGGACCATAAACACCAGCTAAATTCAATCCCCTGCCATGGGCAGGGACACCTTCCACTGTCCCAGGTTGCTCCAAGCCCTGTCCAACCTGGCCTTGGGCACTTCCAAGGATCCAGGGGCAGCCACAGCTTCTCTGGGCACCCTGTGCCAGGGCCTCCCCACCCTCATAGCCAAAAATTTCTTCCCAATATCCCAACTAACCCTGCCCTGTGTCACTTTAAGTTATCCCAAAGCCAAATCTTGGAAGATGAGCCAAAAGTCAGTCCTAGCCCAAACATCACTCACTGTGTCCCTAGAAGCTGCTGCCTTAAATCTCTTCAGGATCCCAAGTCTGATTGCTCTTTGCTCAAGCTGACACTGTTGCTTGAAATTCCCTTTCAATCTGAAAGAGGCCTTGACAGAGGGGCAAGGGTGTAGCAAAGGCATTTTGGGAGCCTCAGAAGAGCATCCCCTCAAAGCAATTGCCAGCTATTTTTTTCCACTTCTACCGTGTTCAAAGCTCAAGACAAAAGTTCCTTTGAGAACTTGAATCAAGGTCTAACATTTCCAAAATGCACAGCAAAGCAAGAAATGTCATTCACTCAAGCCATCACTGAAATGTTTCTAATTACATCCCTGAGTAATTACATTACTGTGTCCCTTTTAAGTAGTGGTTTTAAAAGTACAACCCTTGGCTCAAAATTGATTCCTCATTTTTAGGCAACTCTTCCTATCAACTTGAACCAACAGTGTTTAATCAGGTGATAAGTTTTCACATAGAACTGCTGGTTATAGTCTCAAACCTGCAAAATGCTGCAGGATCAGAGGGGGAAGGGATAATAAAAATATTTTAAAAATTGACTGGATCATTCAGCTAGGAAAAATTAGTGCAGTTATTTTATATGATATCCTAAGGATATACTGAAACTTGCTGTCCTTTGTGTGATACCAGAAAAGGACACTACAGATCCCAGTTGAAAATAGACCAGAAATTTGAGATCATTGCTCCCCACCAGCATTTCTGCCACTGAATGGGACATTTCCATACAGCTGGAAGCCCTCAGTCTCCAAAAATTGTCCTATAATTCAGCTGAGGAGCACTGGAGACACAGCTAATGATGTGCCATTACCTTTTGCTTCTTAATTAATTTGGCTCTGATGGCATAAAGAAGCCAAACATCCCTGGAAGTGTCCAAGGCCAGGCTGGACAGGGCTTGGAGCAACCTGGGACAGTGGAAGGTGTCCCTGCCCATGGCAGGGATGGAATTAGATGGGCTTTGAGGCCCCTTCCAACCCAAACCATTCTGTGATTCTGTGATTTTACCAACAACAAATTCCCCGGCAACAAAAAGCCCCAGAGAATCAGCAGCTCTTATAATGACAACAACTGTCACTTAAAAATACTTACCCTATAAAATATTTACACCTTAAAATGAGACGCGAGACTAAACACAAAAACCAGACAGAATGAAACATGAATTTTAAATATGTGCTGTGTATAATTGTAGATTAAAATATTACAGCAAGTCATTTTTTCTTGATGGGAGACTCTGCTCTCCAAGCAGCCTCGTGAGGAAATATGACAGTTTTGACAGAACACATTTTGCAAACACAGGTAGCAATTTTGATAAAAATACACAGAATTCTAGTTTTACTCTTATCAAATAATGATATGTTAAATTTTAATTTAAATATTAGAGTAGTGTTAGTATAATTCACTTCCTGTTAAATAAGTAAAATCAACACAAGAGATAAAATATTTCGATTTTATTAAAATAGAATGCCATTTCTACAGAATGTATTTTAGCTGCTTAAAACACATATTTATTTAGAGGTTTTGTAGGTTTTCCTAGTTTTTCTTTGAACAGAAACTACTCATCTATCAGTATTGCACCACTTATGTCCTGAACTCAGGACATAAATGGTGCAAATATCAGAGTGCTAAGGCTGAAGCCAAAGATTTCATTCTTGAAACACTCAATGATGTCACACTCCAGCTTTAAAAGCCCCATCGTTACAAACTCTCCTTAGATCAAGCAAAATAATAAAAACATGAATGAGATTAGTTCATCCCTTTAATCCCAATCACATTTTTTTTCCATGAATTGCTAAACACTAACACCTTACTCATTCTTTGGGTCAGCAACAATTCTTCAGTGTGACATGGAGCTTACTTTCGAGCTTTGATGCAGCTCAAACAAAAATCCTGCAGAATAATAATGTAATTTAATTGTATTCATCACCTGAATGAGTCAGTGTTTAATAAACCTAATCAGCTCCCCCTTCCTTCCTGCAATCAGGATTGGCAGTGTGGTTTTCCTCCCACCACAGAGAGCTTCATCCCAATTAATCAGAGCACTCCAGCTTCTCCTCACTCCATTTAAAGCTTGTGCTGAGCCCTGCCTCTGCGGTGTCCTGGGATGTATTGCCACAAATAAATTCAGCAGCTCCTTCCCTTTGAACAGGGACCTGTTTCCACATTCTGGGATCCTGAAATTCCATTGCAGCAGCAGCTCTTAATGACATTTTTGTCCCTGCCATTTGCCACAGGGATGATTTCAGTTCTCAGCACATGAGGAGGGGTAACGACACATTCTTTAACTACAACAACCACAGAGCTGTAGAGCTCTATCACTAAAAATATCTATAGATATTTATCTACAAGCTGTAGCATCATTAATTGAATTTATAAAACCTTATTGCATAGAACTTCATTCTTCTGAGAAGCAGCAAAGGTCACATTAAGACACCCACAAGAGGAGGGCTAAGAGGGAGTTACTCCCAGTTAACCATGTAAGAAGGATGGATTTTGTCTGAGGTGAAGAATGCTTCAGGAAGGGCTAAAGCTGAAAGGATTTGAAACTGTAAAATAGTAAAATCATTACTCTGCCTTCTCAGAAGAAAGTTATATTAATGCTGTAGCACTGTGACTTATCTGACCACTTTTCAGGAGCAGCAGCCACATCCAGAGGGGATTTTTGTTAGTTTGTATATTTGTTTTGTTGGGTTTTATGACAGACATGGGCTTACAAGCTGTTGAGCTTCTGTATACCATGTTTAGAAGGTATAATCTGCTTTGTACCTATTGACTCTCCTTGCTTGGGGTATCAAATTTCCTCTCTGGGACATCAAAATAAACATGAACTCATAGTATAGACAAGATGCAGATGTCCCTATGTGTACCAGAGAAGCAGCCTGATTTTATAATTTCCATATCCTTTGAAAAAAAAGGTTTATGTGTCTGTGGTGACATCAACAGTTCCTGACTTTTAACAGGAGATTTAGGGATGGACAAACTGCACACATAGCAGCCCTCCTCTGGAATAAAGATGTTCTTTTTCACAATTTCAATGAAAACAGGACGTACAATAACAGCAACAGCAATAACTGAGGTACCTTCCAATAATAATATCATTAAAAAAGCTAATCCTTGATAAGAAAAAGGAAATGAAGGAAAATTAATAGCAGTGTTATCAACAGACTGAATCATGACCCATTGTTGTGCAGACACCTGACTTTACATGGTTATTCCAGGAAAATTTCAAGTTTTATTTCCAAGCTGCCTTGTCTTGGACATCATCTTCATCTTGTAAGCAGCAGTGAAAATTTTCAAAGAAATACTGTTCTACTTATGAGCACTTAATAATATAGCCTCAATATTTAATATTATTTACAGAAAAGCACTCTCTTTGCCAAATTCAGCCAGGCATGGTTTTATGGATGGTGTCAGAGCACTAACTAGAAAAATGAAGGTAAAAGGCAAAGTAAATTGTAATTCTGCCTTGCCATATGGACCTTGTATAAGGAGGAAGAGGTTTCTTACCATATATTCTTAATTAAAAATGAGCTACCCTTTGTAATATAGCAGCAACAACGTCTTGAAGAAAATATGTGATTCTAAAATTCAGGTGGGTCACTGCTGCCTGGGACATCCATTAATAATTACCTTGGTGAGACAGTGATGATTAATGAACTTCAGGTGTTCCAGCAGGACAAAGTGAAAACATTTGAGGCTTGGCTGAACCTCAGAGGGAGAGGAGGGGTTGCTCTGAAACTCAATTACACAAGGTTAAAGTTCCCAGTGAAGAATATTCCTGTAAATTTGGGACAGGCTTCTACCTCCTCAGCAGCCAGCACAGCACACAGAGGGGCTGGATTTTGTCTGTGAACAAAATTTCTGAAAGAGAGAGATTTCCTGGGAATTTGGCAGCAATCTGGGCAGTGTCCTGTGCAGCTCAGCAGGATAGGTGGAATAGAGAAGGAATGTCACTTCAGGAAATGCACTTGGATATAATATCAATGAAAATGTGGTCCTTGGCCAACATGAGCTTTCCAGAAGAGGAAAAAAAAAGAGAAGAAATAAAAGTAAGTCACATTTTTATTTCAGTCCACAGTCTAGCATAACAAAAGGTAAATGTGGAGTGACTCAGTGGGCTTTGGGGAAATGCAGGCACCTCTCCCATGCAGGGATTCTCCAGAGCCAGAGGTTTTCACCATGAGCGTGTTGGTAGAAATCCTTGTTCCATGTTATCTCCCCTAGGCATCTACATGAGGTCAGCCTGATATTCCCCGGCTGGAAGAGAATTCCCTCCCATCTTTTCCCCATGAAGAGCAAAGGCATCTGGAGTCACTCTCCCAATGTTAAATACCCATGTATTAATTCCATAAAAAGCACTTGGGAACAAGTTTTATCCTCCTGAGGGTTGATAGCTTCTTTCCATGAGATCTCTCTCCTCAGAAAAGAGCAGAGATTACCCTCCTGTGTCCTTGGAAGTCTTCCCCTGGGGCTTTTTCCTTCAGCCTTCCCAGCCTCTGCGAAGTTCCCCTTGTGCTAGGGGATGTGCTGAAACTCCACTGTGCTGCACACAGACACTTCTGCCCAGCCTTTCCCCCCAAAAAAATCTCATTTTTTCTGGGATTGAAGCCAACCACGGAGCCCAGCTCTCCTTTCCCTCGGCAGCTCGATGCCAGGTGCCTCAGCAGGGTTAATTCCAGGCCTGAGATGGTGCAAGCTCAGCACCCAGAGTGCAGCTTGCATTTATATATTGGCATCTGTACTGCTTCCAAGGAAATGTCCAGAATATAAGAAATGCCCTCAACTGGGGCTGCAATACAAGAGCAAAGTAACAATTTCAATTTCCTGTTACAGATTTCTGTTGCAACCTGCCTGAGTGAAAAGGAGAAGCATTTAAATGAACAGTTTTCTGTTTGTGCAACTTGTGTACAAACAAGTCCTTGAAAGCAAAGATCAAGGATGGGTTTTTCTTATATTGATAAGGTTTATTTTCCTCACACACCAACAATCTTCTCTTCTATTTTCCCAACAGAATATTTGATTTCTGCTGGTTGAGTTTCTTGACTTCCATCTGTAAGTGGCCCTCAGGAGGTTCATCAAGCGCTATAATCTTTAACAATAAAACCCAGTGGGTGTTGCCTTTATTTTCTTATAAAGGGGTTTTGGGTTTTTTTGGATATAATTCCTGCCAAATTTAAAAAAATATTCCAGCAGCACCCTTTTTCAAAGAATTCAGTCTGATTCTTATTTTCAGTGCTCAGAAAGGCATCT
This sequence comes from Euphonia xanthogaster, assembly GCA_034509185.1. NCBI lineage: Eukaryota > Metazoa > Chordata > Aves > Passeriformes > Fringillidae > Euphonia > Euphonia xanthogaster. The sequence goes on along the minus strand of JAYDZK010000006.1, from coordinate 25,425,571 downwards.
CCCCATATAACATTGCCTTGACATTTGCAGCTTAAGGAATGTTAGGCTAAAAAAAATCAATATTATTCAATAAAATGCATGATATTTCTGGGAAGAAAATTATAAAGTTCAGATTTATTTTTAAAAGTGTATTGAGTTAAAGGTTTTCCTCACCCCACTGTAAACCTGATACTCATGATAACAAAAAGTGGGGCTTCATAACCAGGCTTTTTTGTGTCATCCACAAAAAAGTCATTTATTTTCTCCTCCTTTCCGATGGGATCCAGCACAGCCTGAAAATGTGGCTTTATTTTTTGCTTTTTTGCATTGAGCTTGGTACATCTTGGAATTCTAATGCCAGGTTTTTATGGGTTCTTGGAAGTAGAAAAGGAAAATTGGCAAAGTTAATAGGTGTTGATACAATAGTGAAAAGACAAATAACAATTCAGTGCAAATATAAATCAAATTTCTAAGATTGTGGTACTGTTGGGAGATAATTTTTATGAGACAATAAAGTTAAAGGCATCAGAAAAGGGCTTCATTCCTCATATGAAAGATTTAGGTGCCCAACAAAAATTGGGCAAGATATATCCAAAGTAATGGCATCTTGGAAAAATAACTAATTTTAAAGGAAATGCAAAACAAAATGAACAAAATAAGTGGAAAAAAAAAAGAAAGAAAGAACATCTTTGGTATGAGCAGGGTTAAGATTTCTCCCTGCCTCCTTATTGGTTTTCAGACTTGTTTTATAAGTACATGAAACATGGGGTTGGAGAAAAATCCATCCCAAGAAACACAAATGCCAGGTTTTTGTTGGGTGTGGCACAGGCAGCAGGCTGGAATGTTAACTTTTGCCCTGGTCACCAATCAGCAGATACTGTGATTTCTAGTTGGAGTATATCTATATTTTTTCTTTATTTTTGTATGGGAATGTGTTTGTTTTTCAGTGTCTAACATTTACCTAATGCATTGTGTCTCACAACAAAATAAATTGCCTTGTTTTCTTAGCACTGAGTGTTTTATAATATCCTGTAGCAGAGGATTCTCAGGAACACAGAGGTCATCTGCAAATACTCCCCTGGCTGTGGTTAGTCACAAATATGTGGGCTGAAGTGGAGGAAAATCCTCCTTTTTTTTTGATCACAAGACTCACTTCTTATGTTAAATAGCAGAATTGATGTTGACAATAAAGATTAAGTAAGGAGGACTTCCACTGCTGAGTCTCAGGGTTAAATCTTTCCTGGAGATGTGAATTGCTTATGGAGTCAGTGGGAAATCATAAATACCATTATTATGGCTTATGGAGGACTTGAGGCTGTTCCCTACACACCTGAAGCAGAATATGGAATGACATTGGGAAGATTGCTGTGAGCTTACTTTATGCAAATGCTTGTGAGCAGAAAGGATTTGAATTTGTTCCATACTGGAAAAGATAAGATTTTTCCTGTGACTCTTGAGGATATTCTGAGCAGGGCTAAGATTTGGACTCCGTGTTCCTTGTGGGTCCCTCCCAGCTCAGCAGATTCTGTGATTTCTCTGTTGTTATTCCCTCAGAGAATTTTCTTCCTTCATCACCAGGAACAAGCCAGAAGCTGCTGGACAGTAAAGAGATGAAGTGAAATATCTGTGTGCTTCCTCAAGAGCCCGGCTGAAATTGTGAAATTATCCAGTTTGTATCTAAATGTGAATTTTCTCATAAAGCACCGGAGTTTTCCTGAGTTTATTGGCAGGAGAGTGGCAGTCCCATCTATTATTTAGACCTCCACAGGCACTATCAGTGCACAAAAACCCTCACATTCCCCACTGCTGGCTCATTCTAGGTTAGCTAAATTCATATTAATGATTTTTAGTAGAACAAAAATCATTACAAAAAGCTGTTGAACAGTAGGAGAGAGAAGTTTATTTAGAGAAACCCATGGAGGGGTGAGAAACTTCAAGAGAAACTAGAGATTGAACCTGGCTCAGCGCTGACCTGCTCCAATTCTATCACCAAGGTGACACCAAGCCTTGTGCTGGTGCAAAGGGAGGAAAAAAAGTCTCTTTTTTCATATTCTGTAGATAAACTTCAGATAATTATGTGCATATTTAATGCAAGAATACAGGGAAATTAAATATTTCTGTAACAAATTTGGTGCCTCTGTTTTTGAAGGAACTTTCCCAGAGATGCTCTGAAGAATAAAAATTTTGATCTGTAATGAAATTGATAAAATAGCTCCTTATTTCCATTTCTGTTTCCAAAATGATCAAATTAACAATTTCCAAATAAACCTTTGTTTTGAATTTGTGTCAGCAGTGCTAATATTGAAAGGAGCAACCTCTGTATTTGTTCTAAATCCAGATTTTTACCAAAACCAGTAAACTCACAGGACCTGTTGAGCATATATCATATCTGTGTAGGTTTAAAGCATAGAATCATGGAAAAACCAAACTTGAAAGGGGTCCTCAGACACCCCAAAAATCCCACCCTGTGCCTGAGAGTTTGTCCAAGGAATCCATGGAGATTTTCAGCTCCTTGAATTTACCAGGCCTTGACATTTCCTGCTGAAAAATCCACGTAAGACATAACCAAAAGCTGTTGAGTGAAAAATAACCCATCAAAAAAAAAAAAAAAAGACAAAAGGCTTTAATTATTAAATAGTTTTTTACTTGAAGTTTTGGAAGTGAATTCCCTACAGGATGAGGGACTTGTGTCCTTGAGCTGTCTTCTTAACTCTTTCATTCACCTTCTCCTACAGCCTTTCCCTACAATCTGCTTTTTAGTAAATGCAATTGTTTCTTCATTTGCATGGATTCGTGCTCTATGAAAAGTGATTCCTGTACATTTGGGTTTTTTTTAAGCTATATTTAGATCTAGTAGAACTTCTCTTTCTGCTGGAAAAATCACAGGAACATAAAAATTAGATAGCCTGAAGTCTCCACAGATTTCTCATGTTTAATTTTTCCAAGTTACTATAGCAACTTATAACAAAAAAATCATGTTGTGTAAAAAAATTACCCTAGGTAAAACAAGAGAACTTGATAGAAAACGAAATTAAATTCCAAGATAGGAGATTGAAAGACATTAAAATAAAATGGATACCAGCATATTTCAGACCTATGTAAAAGAGAGCATTTAAACACCAAAAGTTGGCCATCAGTCTTTAATCTGCACCAATATATATAAACAGCAAGAACTTAGTTTTAAATTTTCTTTGTCCCAAGGCATTGGTTGGTGATATTTATCTTCCTGCTCATTCCAACTTCTTCATATGAACTCAAGGAGAAATAGAGGAATTCAGCTGTGGAAGTGGAAAGGGATTTAAAAAAACAAAACAAATCACACTCGAATCCACCCCTAAGAGAAGCTGTGGCTGCCCCTGGATCCCTGGCAGTGTCCCAGGCCAGGTTGGATGGGGCTTGGAGCACCCTGGGCTAGTGGAAGGTGTCCCTGCCCATGGCAGGAGGTGGCACTGGGCTTTAAGGTCCCTGCCAGGCCAACCCAGTCTGGGATTCCATGAAAGCCAACAGAAAAACCCTTAACAAATGGGATTTAACTCTCCCAAAATTCACGTAATTTCATAGTGAACAAGTGGGCCTTAATCTCTGCCCAGAATATCTACGTCCTTAAAAGCAACATGTTCCCCTAGCTCTTGGAAGGCTGATGATAATCTGCTTAAAGCAGAGGAATTAGCATCTCTTTATTAATACAAAAGCGCAAAAATTCCATTTGCACTTCCACCTCCTTGTAACAGAATCCCTTGCAATAAATGATATGCAAAGAATATTCCATTTCTCTGAAGATAAAGTTCAGTTGACTTAGTAAAAATCCACAATCTACAAAGAGAAAGCACATCAAATATTCTCTGCATCCATTAATAGCTGATTAAACAGTGACACTGAAATACTGAATCAAATTGTTTCCTCTATAAAAACTTTGAAGAGGCTCCTTGAAGAGTCTATTCCTATATGGAAGTCTGTGTGAAACATTCACAAAGACATGAAGGGATAAATGCAGGCTCAGAGATGCCCTGTAGGTGACCTTTTGGTGGACTAAAAACTGCATGTTCCTTGTCATTTCATCGGCCCCTGTTACCAACTCTCAGCCCATCTTCAAAGATTAAGGTCCTTTTTAGTTTACTTCTTTCTCTGATAAAATAGTAAAAAATGTTACTGCTCATTTCATGATCCTAATCGAGTTTAAGGTGCACTGACTTATTTAGATGAAAGAATAACCTGGGGTCAGTTTTGAGGCCCTGAGGACCAGAGAGACCTTGAGGGGCTGGAGCGTGTCCAGGGAAGGGAACGGGGCTGGGGAAGGGGCTGGAGCAGCAGGAGTGGCTGAGGGAGCTGGGAAAGGGGCTCAGCCTGCAGAAAGGGAGGCTCAGAGGGGACCTTGTGGCTCTGCACAGCTCCTGACAGGAGGGGCCAGCCGGGGGAGCCGGGCTCTGCTCCCAGGAACAGGGACAGGAGGAGAGGGAACGGCCTCAGGCTGGGCCAGGGCAG
>JAYDZK010000006.1:25410300-25421010 GCA_034509185.1 Euphonia xanthogaster | reverse complement strand
GAGAGGGAACGGCCTCAGGCTGGGCCAGGGCAGGCTCAGGTTGGACAGCAGGAGGAATTTCTGCATGGAAAGGGTGGCCAGGCCTTGGCAGGGGCTGCCCAGGGAGCTGTTGGAGTGCCCATCCCTGGAGGGATTTAAAGCTGTCAAGGTGGCAGCTGGGGACATGGGTCAGTGGTGGCCTTGGCAGTGCCAGGGGATGGTTGGACTCGATGACCTCAGAGGGCTTTTCCAACTCGAATGATTCCAGAATTCTCTTTTGGAGCAGTGAGGGAATATTAACTTAGAAAAAGACTGAGAGGAACATGTTGAGAGAGATAAGGAAGATGTGCTGACATGCCTTTGGCTGGGGGAAAGGATCCTGTGCTGTCTAAGATGAAAGCTGAAGAAAGCTGACATTTTCTGAGGAGAAACTGAACTTGGAGATGAGGGAGAATAGTTGCACATTAAACTCACTAATCAGAGACCAGCCAGGAGAAATTAGCATGACACAGAAAATCAGATTCTAACATTAAATTAATGTTGATTAAAAAGTGAGAAACTGATTGCAATGGAAATAGAAGCCCCTTCTTCATCCACGGGGCATAACCACCACAAAAATTAATTATTAAAAAAGTTCAGTTACTGAAGCATTCAATATTCCATAAATGAGCTCCTGGCTCTGAGTGAAGGAGTGGCTTCCTTTATCAGTTCATGGCATGCTTTGCTTGTGGAATCACTAAGAACAATATTGATGGCACTGAGGAATGTGCAACTGGGCTCTTTTCACAATGCTGAGCCTATTTAGTCCTGACAAACTGGAACACAGAGCTCCAGGAAAAATGCAAACTATCAAACACTGGATTTTTACTCCCAGCAGGGGAAATGTGGACAGTCTATTTAAATAGTGCAGCTACTACACTACAGCTAATTTATTAATCATAATTGAGGTGCAATACTCTGCATTATTTAAGGCTTTCCTACATTTCCACTTGCACAGTTATTTCAGGGAGATTCATAACTGCTGGCATGTGGAGCAGTCATTATTCTAATTAGGAGGGAAAATACCGATGGCTCAGTTCATCCTCCAACAAATCAATATTTAATTAACAATATGTCACCACCCAAATGTCTGGAATTAAATTTTGTGTGGGTAAGATGACAATACTGCTCTTTACCCACATTGCCCTATACATTAAAATACTTGGGCACATAAGTGAAAATGTACAAAAAGGCTGTCACAAAGCATTCAGGCAGCCAGGGACTCTTTCAACCTAGCCTATTTGGATTTTTTTAAAATCTAGATTTCTTCCTTAACTTAGATCCTTCTGAGCTGTACGAAAAACCAAAAGTCCCCCAAAAAATTGGTGTGCAAAGAGGTCTGGCTGTGAGACTCAGGCACATTCAGTACCTGGGCTCTGTGAAAATTGTAGGAGAGATAAAATTCCTTTCCATCACTATTCTCTTATTGGGGTATTTCCAACAGCTGGTACCTAAATGCAACCATATTATTACATCTATGAATATTTAGTGCAGAGGATAGCAACGTTCCTAAGGGAACTTTGGAAAATCTTCTGCAAATGCATCATCTCCATTGAAATTTGCTAAAGTTTTACTGGACAAAATACTGAGTTAAAAATTGAAGTGGGCTCAGTTTTGAAATATTTGGCTTTGGAATAATCCTGAATAATCTTGAATAACCCAACAATATTTATTCGGTTTTCTTCAATTTCATGTTTGTGGTAATGAAGGATAATGTTTAAGAATATTTATTTTTAGGAATGTGGTTCTGCAGTGTATGACAAGGCAAAAGGATATGGGAGGTGAACAAGAAGAGAGGATTGACACAGCTGGTCAAAACAATATTCCCAACCTAGAAAATACCTTGATATTTTATGTTAAGATTGTCCATAATATTATTGAATATTATTAAATATTAGAAATGCTAATTTTACAGAGGCCCACTTCCCTGGGGACAAACTACAAACAGTATTTTCTTGAGCATAATTTCAGGGTAAATTAATTTTTTAATTAAAGGTAAATTGTTTTTTATTCCAAAGCTAATAGCCACTCATTAATTTAGAGGTCATGGATTTGTTGTTCATTTATGGTTTCTTATATTTAGTTATCTTAAAAGAGAAGAGGATATGGTACATTCTGAGTCTTCCCTAATCTTGATTGCCACAGCTTGGCTTTAACTCTTTTGAAATATTTAACTTGTAAGCTCTGGAGACTTTTAACTTTGCAGGTGGTAGCAAGTTAAGCCTCCTCTCAGCCTCTGCTTTTCCCTGGTACATGACCAGCAGGCAGGATATAATCGCTGTAATTCCTTCAAAGACAGGGAAGGAGATCAAACAGGGCCTTTTCCTGCAGTAACTCAGCAAATCCCAGGTGTGAATGCTGGAGATTTCCCAAGGCCATGTGTGCACCAGGGTCAAACCAAAGCAGGGCTCTGGAGCAGGGATTAAAACAAAAACAGGGCAAAAACAGGGAAGGGGCATCTTTATTGCCACAGAGCTTTTCCTTCCTTACTACAAGGAAACTGGGTTTATTCTGTAGGAATATGCATTAATATCTGTAGGAAAATATTACACCAGTTTTTGTCCTGAGAAATAAAACCATTTAGGGCTTATTGCTGCATAGAACTGCTCTGCCTATGGGTCCAGTTCTGAAGTCCAAATCATTTCTCCAGCTGAGCTCTAAAATTCTAGGATTTTATTATCTGAACTGAGGTGGGAAAGACCTCCAAGATCACCAAGTCCAGCCTTGAATGAACACACCCATGCCCAGCATGCCCATGTTGTAATCATCTCTTTGTAGGATGGACATAGAGAAGCCTACTCCACATACAGATTTTCTAGACTGTTTTACACAGCTTTGCAAATTGCCTTTGTAATTTTTAAGTTCCTTAAATCAGTTGAAATTATTTTCTCAGCTTTCTTCACTTGTAACTCCGTAAGTCATGCTCAGATTTAGGTTTCATGTGCAAATTAAGCCCCATGCCCCTGTGGAATGTGGAAACCCTGCCCAGGCCCACCACGCATCTGTGTGTTTTCAGAGAATTTCTACATTTTGATGCACTTCCAGCTCTTCTCTTGACCCTAGAATACAGCAACTGGTGAAACATCCATTGCTCTGGGGCCAGGTAACCTTCAGCTTGGCTGTCCCAAAATCTGGATGTGAACTTCCCATGCAATGAGTTATTTGTGCTCTTCTGCTTGGCAGCTTCTATTCCTGGTTCTTTTACCTTCAACTTTTAGCATGGTATTCAGGACTGTAGTCAGAAAGTCTGGAAAAAATGCAGGAATCAGAGAAAAAGGACCACATTTCAATCCATCATCATACATACGGGAGAAATAGCCAGTAAGAGGTTATTTTATCCTTTTATTCACAACACACTGCTTGCAAATGAGAGAAGAGACTTTAAATTTCATTTGAGACACAAACCAGAATCAGGTTCCAAACATGCTAATTGTTATCCCACAGACTGACTGGAAACTCCCTCTGATTACAGTTCCATTTTGCTCTACTAATTAATATACATAAAGTCACTTATTTATCTTTTTGCCTTGGAAACAAAAGAGAGAAGCAACAAAATCAGGTCTTTCATCACGTGAGAAAGAACCAGAAATAAAAAAAAAATAGGCTCCAGAACGTGATCAGCTCATCTTTCAGGAGAGAAAAATATGATCAAAATCAGGAATTGCTCTGTATATTCCTGACCTGAAAAACCAACTGCATATGACAGTTTTCCTCCCTGTTGTCAAGGTGGAAGTTGTTACCACACCTTGCTGGGTGAAACTCAAGATATGAAGTAAAAAGTGCACTGTAATTTAAGGATTTTTAAAATACTGTGCATTACTTAGACAAAGATATGCTTTGTTTTCCTACTGTTCTCCCACACTTTCCACGACACCCCAAATTACCACTGACCTCAGCTAACACATTAGGTATTCAAGATACCTGGATGTGACCACGGCATAGCCAAAAATAGAAGTCCTTTTTGATATCTGCCTCCCTAAACCCAAACAGAACAAAGCAGACACTGTCTGCAAATAATTTACATTTCTTTAGCTAAGATATGCCTTAATCTCACTGGAAGCTGCACAAAGTCAGGACATATTTAAGTAGAAATCCTGATAGATTTGTGGAATTCCATCCTGCTTGGCCTGGTGAAGATGCTGATTCTGCTGCCTGAAATGCAACTTCTGCCTGACCCCAGAGACAGGACTGGGATGAAGGTCTGACTGGCCCCTGGTGTAAGTGTGTAGGAGTAACAGTCCCCTTTTTTAAAATTCTTCCAAACATCCTTTTTTCTGAGGTAAGGTTCCACAATGAAGGTGCCTCTAAAGACCTGAAGAAGGACAATGCCTTGGCTCTGTCTGGAGCCAAAGCAGAAATGCTGGCCCAGAAAGGGAGACCTTCCTTGGGCAGGAAGGTTTTGTTATTAATTCCACTGCAGCTGTGCTGAGCCAGTGATGAAAATCCACCTTTCTACAGTTAAATATGAGGGACAGTGGAATAGAAGAGATATCACCTCCAATTCCCTGTTTATTTATGCACATGCAGTGTGGGATGCTGGTGGATCTGCACCACCACACAGGAACTGGTTTCAGATTCCTCCCTCAGCAGTGGAGCTGAACTCCTGTGAAATCCTGGTGCCTGAGGCTGGAGCCAGGCTTTTTTCCATGCAGGATTTTTATCAGTGAACCTGTGATATTCACTCTCTGGCCTTTAGGAAAGGGAATTGTGCTGTTACCACCTAGAGGAATTTTATTGCAAGTGGAGTGATTAAAGCCTGTGCTTTTGGCAGTGTGGGACAGGCCTTTATTCTCCTGCACCAATTACTCTGTGATTTGTCCAGCTATTGTTCCAGTTGTCTATGGAATAGGACTCTACTCTTTATGGATTGGATTACAGGGAATGCCAGCGTTTGTGAGCTCTTAATTAAAAAGACAGCTCAGTCTAATTTACAGATAAGTCTAAGCTATAAAACTCAGCTGTAGATTTCAACTCTTTCCTTCCCTTTAAAGAAACAAATGCATGTATTAGGACTCAAGCTTTGGATTGCCCAGTTAAACAGAGAAGGGCTCCCACTGTGAAATTCAAGTGTGACTTTATCCCACAGAAACCTTTGCCTGGCAGACATGATTTTGCTTTGGATGAAGCACTGCAGATCTTGCATAAATAAACCCCAGCTGCCCCTGTTATTTAGATACTGTATTAGCAATAAATCCAGTTTTAATCACGGAATCACACAATGTTTGCTCCTCGTGGAATAAGCCCCACTTCATGATTCATGATTTCAAGGGGTGTGGTTTAATTCCACATACTGGGAATTAAATAATACAGTCATGGTGAAAATATTCTTTGTCTACAGAGGTAATTGTCATAGATGCCTCAGATAAGATGTTTGTTATCAGATAATAACCAGAGCTTAAGCAAATAACAAATATTCAATTCATGTGGAAAATAACCATCTGAGAATGCTGAAGAAGATGCTGAACTGAATGCTAAAGGGTAAAAAACATTAGGATTAAATAAGATGCATATAGAAAAATATTTGGATATTTGGGTTTTCAGCTTTGAAGCTTTTATGACTTTTTTTAATATATTTCTTACATACCTCACAGCTTATCAATACATAACTGTACTCCATTAAAATGCCATAGATTCAATATCATCCCTGAAATACGTCGATGAAATCACTGTAAATTCTAAACAAGATTTCTGCATTAAATCAGACACCTTTTCTTCTTACCTTGCTGTTTCTTTTTGCTCCAAGGATATTTCTTGACTGCTGTTGATCAATCCAGATTTATTTGAGTGAATGTCTTGCATTATTTAATACACTCGGTATTGCTCTGCTCTGGTAGCTGGTATGGAACAACAGCTTTTAAAACTTTTTTTCCCCTCGTTATTTTGGTATTTGTAGACTTTTTTTCCCCTCGTTATTTTGGTATTTAAACTTTACAAAACAAATGTGAAGTTCTGTATACCTGTTTCATGTCAGAAAATTATTCCAGGCTGTTGCAGGCAGCCTTTCTTCTTTTGAAAAATGGAAAGCTCTACAAGCTCTAGGAAAAAAAAAATATCCTAAGGCAAATAAAAATAGGATCTTTTCAAAAGGGAGTTTGGAAGATGACTGAATTAATTTTTTAATTTTTTTTTTAGCTATTAACCTTTCTGCCACTTCCTATCTTCCTCCCTCACATATACATGATAAAACTACATTTCCAACATGATCAGGAGAGTCCCCACCAATTAATTTTCTGTTAGGAAATAGAGCTATATAATTTCTCCACTTCCATAATGATTTCAAGAGTTAATACTCTGCTCTCCACAGCCAATATACTCTGGATGAAAGTGGTAATGGCCAAGACCACTGAAAATCACTGAAAAGTGAGATAAATGAGAAAACAAACTGGTCTGCCTCCTTATTTTACCTGGTTTATCCACAGCTGGGAGCAGTCACACATCCATGTCCTTGATCACAGAACCATGGAATGGTTTGGGATGGAAGGGACCTCAAAGCCCATCCAATCCCACCTCCTGCCATGGGCAGGGACACCTTCCACCTGCCCAGGTTGCTCCAAGCCCTGTCCAAGCTGGCCTGGGACACTGCCAGGGATCCAGGGGCAGCCACAGCTTCTCTGGGCTGGGCTGAAAATCCTTAAAAGTGTTGAGTTTGCTGTGGACAAAGTCCAAAGTGATTTCAAATGTTTTCAATTAAAGCCAAGATCACCAATTGTGCCATAAAATATACTGAAAGTAGAAACTGTTCAACATCCATTGAATCTGGGCTTCACTGAGAAGAAAAGTGGCAGTACATGAACACCTGGGATTTTCATGAGGAATTTCATGTTTATTATTGAATGACCAAGACTTTTCCAAGTATTCCCCTGAAGTATCATATCCAGAATTTTGTGAGATCAGTAGTTGTTGAATTATCCAATTCCTGCCTTAAAAAAGGTAAAACTTGCAAAAACCAGAGAAAAATGAGTTAAATAAAAAGGGTTCTTGCTTTTGACTTGTCTCAGTTCCTTTCTTTACTCAAAACTGAATATTCAAAAGATCAGAAGATAAACAGTCTAATGTTTTTACTAATAGATAATAGTAAAAGATAAAAGTTGAATATTTATCTTCTGATTCTCATGGCTCTTTATAATGGAATCAGTACACACTGTATATACAGTTATTATGTATTGTACTATAGATGTGAAAATAACATTTAATATATTATAATATTATATATTTAACTCTTATGCATTATTTTTTCCATTATGTAATATAAAGTGCTGGGAAGTGATTTTAGGGTAATTCATGGCATTCCCAGCATGGCCACAGACATGAAGTTGGATCCAGTCTCATGGTTCTAATTAAGTTGAAAACAGAAAAAGTTTTTAGATACATGTAAGATTAAAAAATGTTGAAAGTTTTAGGAGAAAATATATTCTACTGCTTAGTGGGCTTGAGTTTGTTTTATATATTATAAAACTTCCCATTTTTCATGCTATTTGTTATTTCTAATAGTAAGTACTTATCAAAGAATCACAGAATCTTGAGTGCCCAAAAAATGTGATGTCTGTCGAGAAAACATAATCAAGAATTTTATTTGCATTTTCACAGACCTTGCTAATTTGAAACTTTATATATATATAAAATACACATAAATCTACAATGACTGAAATATAACAGCCCTATATATCAGGCTAGGATATGTTTAATGTGCAATTATCATTGTGTCACGTGAAATTAATTCATTACAGTTCTGTGTCACACTCTTCGTCCTCTACATATAAAGTATTTCCTTCTACAGGATTTTACAGAACTTTTAGAGAAATTCTTTTAGGCTTTTAATTTATTTTCCTTTTAACATGTGCTGCAGATCCCTTCAAAAATGTTCTTTCTTCAGAACAAACATGTAATATAAAAATGAGAAAAATCCTTAGTAAGTCTTTCCCTTTTAGCTCTACAAAGTTGTGTTTCTCCAGAGAATTGCTAACAGTGGGACATAAAAAGGGTCTGAGCTCTTAAAAGTAACTTAAGAGCTCCTGTACCATGCAGCCAAACCTGGTGCTACTCTGCAGTTCCTTCCTATTACATAAAAGAAAGTTGTTTTACCCCCACAATTTTTCTCTTCAGATATTTCACCAGCAGCAATATTTCCCTGCTGGAGCCTGGAGCTCTTTTGAAAATGTATTTATTATTGCTGTGTTTATAGTTTATTTATTATCCTAATAAACATTTCTTTATGCTTCATCTTTGTTCCTCTTTTGCTTTACCCACAAGACTGTGCTGTAGCATCTCACAGTAGGAATTGACCTTGAAATTCTTCACTTCCAAAATAAAATTCACCATTTTTCACATAGGAAGAAGGGAAATAAAATATTTCTTAATTACAGTAGCAAAACATTTCTTCTTGTCAAACATTTTTCTTTTTTTTCTTAATCTTCTTATTTTCCTGGAAACCTTTAAGAATAAATTTGCCCAACAATTAACAACAATCTGGGGGTAGTTTGTATGTTAATGAACACAACTGCATGAAGCTGTAGAACTCCCACTTTGCCTGTTCACTCCATGAATTTTAACAGCTATAAAAACTTCACCTTGGACAATATCCAAGCCTTTACTAAGAACAACCTCAGCAAGAAGTATTTTTCCCTGTTCAAAATTCATTACTTTTGTTTGTTTATCATTTGCCTATCAAGGAGAGGTTTTCTCTTTTTTTTTAACAAAGTTTTCCTGACATTTCCCTAATTTCTACTGGGTTTTCTTTAGCAAAGTAATCCTCAAGAGAATTTTTTTTAATTTTTTTTTCTGCCAGGAAGAGATTGTATTGGAGTTTTCTCACTTTCTATTAAAGAAATTTCTTGATGAAGCAATACTTTTTCTCTGGATTGAGCCACCCTTTATGCATGCACTCCATATTTCAGCACACAGGCTGTAAATTTACAAGTGCATAATTCACCTCAAACCAGAGGCTGACAGAATTTTATGGATCTTACATCGTGTGCCACATCTGCCAGGCTCTTTCCCATCCTTCCCATCCCACTGTGCTTCCCTGCAACAGTTTATGAGAGGAAATAAAGAAATTTTAGGGGTGGGAAAGCTTCTTGGAGAAGGAGACTGTAATTATCTCCCAGGGGATTCAGCAAGGATAGCAGGCTAAAACACTCCTGTCGAGGTGCCATATTATCTTTAACAACTACATGTGGCCAGATCCACGAGATATTTTTTCGATGGATGAATAGTTTGTTGGAATGTCTGACCCACGTGAACTGGCAGAACAACCCTGGATTGCTCCTGGTGATTTCCCAACACACAGCTCAATAAAAACAACGCAGAGCCCTTGGATTTTGCCTGCAGGTTACATCCTTATATTGCTGTAGGATAAAAATAATTCCACAGGGGGAAACGCATCCAAACAAGGTCAGATGGGCATCTAATTCCATCTGGTTCCATCAGGATTCCTCACCATAGACAGCAGGAACACATGGAAGTGGGGGCAGCAGGTGGAAGAATCCCTCCCACATCCCCCTGGCCCAGGCAGCGCCTTTCTCCTCTGCCCCACACAGCTCCAAAACTTCATCCTTGAGGATTCCCCCCAAATCAATGACCACAGTGCAATGAAAACAACAGGCACTTCCAATTTATCAATTCCATCATTTTATTTCAATGAAAGCATTTTATCTAACCTGCTCTAACTTAGCAAAAGCTGCAATTCAACTGCCTAAGGAACACATTCCAAAGGAACATATTCCAGACCAAGTGCTGAGTAAGATCATCTATCAGAGACCTAAAAGAGCTTCCTACTACTTTTCTTTGCAAACTAATGTCTAGCTTAAGCCTTCAGAACCCCTTTCCTTAAACACTTGCCTTTCTTATGTCACTGCCAAGGCTGAGCCCCAGCTTGTAATTTATTAATTAAACAGGAATAGAAACCATGAGATGGCTTTTATCTTGTTATACTCAAAGAGGGAGCTCTACAAATAACTACCCCTACTTTCACCTACAGAATTTAAGTCTCCTAATTCTCCTAGTTTTACTCTTCAAATTCTTGAGGCAGCAGCCACAATGACACCTCAGTCATGAGCCTTTGGGCCCTCCAGCAGATCGACACTGCCACTGAGCTTGGTGTCATCTGCAAAATGAGCGTGCTCTCAGTCCCGCCTTGTCCTGATCATTGGAGAAAATGTCAATGCTGTAGTCAGGGTTTTGGTTACTCAGACCAGAACCCTGACTTGCTTTGGCACTTGCTTTGCTATGTCCTTTTTCCAGGTCGTGTCCATGTCCCAAAGGAGAGAAGCAGGTTCTTTGGTAGGGGCCTTGCCAGATTGGTGAAGGGGCCTTTCAACCTGGTTGGTTTGGCAAGGGCATCGATCCATCCCAAGGCTGCCAGTCAGATGCAACAGCTCTGATGGATGCTGGGACAATGCAAAGGCATTCCAGATGCTGCAGCCAAGGCATGGCTTTCTGCAGGGCCTGGCTCAGGGGCTGTGCACAAACATGCACAGTGTTGGGAGCACACCAGAGGAAGAAGAGAGTGTTCCAGTGCTCATTCCAGTGCTCACAATGGGTGTTAGACCATCGGCATTACCACGGAGCCGTGGTGGGATGGCTCCTGGTACTATCTGAAAGAAAACCAGTGAGAGACTCCAAGTCAGAACTACAATTAAATAGGAAAATAAGAATAAATGCAATAGTACAGAAACACTGAGAGAGTCAGGATCC
>JAYDZK010000006.1:25348470-25365970 GCA_034509185.1 Euphonia xanthogaster | reverse complement strand
TGACACTGCATATCATTAGCTAAAAATGCTAGTGGCTCTATTTTGTTGGTTTCATTCCCTGCTCTTTCTCCTTTTCTAGAAGGCAAACAGTCTAGAAAGTAAATATGCTTCTTCCTTAGAGCCTAAGGACCTACAAATCTTTTTCCTCCTGCAGACTCTGTCTGATTTCTAAATCACTGCCTGCACTGAATGTCACACAACATTTCCATTATGGAATAAGTCCTCCAGTCAATTATTTAATTATGGAAGATTTACAAAATAGCATCCCTTTCCCCAGTAAAAAATTAAGAAATATGATAACAAAATATTTATTCTTTTATTATTAATATTTTTAAACCAATGATGGAAAAACTTCTAATGAGAGAAAGATCACCTTGGGAATACATTATATCAAGCATGGCCAGCAAGGACTTTTCTTTTTGGAAGAATAATGGCTTAATGTTTAATTAATCCTATCCATTTCTGCATTTATGGGAAGGCGGAGAAGAAGAGTCTGCTTTATAATGTGGAAAATTAAATATTAAAAACTTTGTGCCTACTTGACTTTACATTTTCTTGTTATGAATGGGTATTTTCACTTTATTTCACTTTCTTCAAACTAAAAGAGACAGAAGCAATTACTGCAGCTCTGCTGAACAAAGGTATTCTCAATATACCTCTGATACTGCCTTGCCAATTCCAAAACAAAACAAAAAATTAAAAACCATTTAGAGTATTAATGGAACCTTTAAACCTCACATTAAAAGTGACATAGGTTACGAAGATTAGAGAAGACCAGGGAAAACTTCAGAAAAGCTGAATAAAGTTATGAAATTAAGAAACTCAACAGATAAAATTCAGTGTAGTCAAGTGGCAATATACACTGGATGAAATAATGTGAATTTCCCCCTGTGTACAAATGGGTTCTAAATTAAGTGCACCTATTCAGAAAGAAAGACGTAGAAAGTATTTTGGACAGTTCAATAAAACCATTTGTTCCATGTACAACAGTAGTCAAAAAGCAAAGCAATGTTATTAAGGCCTGAAGAATTTGGAGTATAAAAAGACAAAACAATCATGAAAATGAAGCTTTTAAATACAGTGACCTTAAATAGTCTATGTTCTTGCCTTGTCTCAAAAAGAATTAAGAAAAAAGTCCATCCAGTGGAAAGCAGAAAAAAAATGAAGATGGTTAAATATGTGACAGATCCTGAGCTGGGAGAAAGGACAAAGTAGGGGTATGAATGGCCTCTCTGAACCTCTCTCCTAGGAGCCATTTCTTCTACCTTTACACTTTTGAGTGGTACCTTTGAGAAGTCCCTGGTACCCACCTGCCATAAGAGCCCTGAATCACTCCAGTCACCCCAGCACAGAAACCACCCTGAGCCTCAGAACCTGTGTGGTTCTCAGCCCTTCCTCACCCACGGCTGTCTCATCCATGCTGTGCCTGCAGCCCAGGAAACCCATCCCGCTCGAGGAAGAGGTGAGATGTTGGGGGTGCCCACCTTCACCCCCTACCCATGACACTGCTGCAGGGCAGCCTCAAGCCCAGATGTTCAACCTTTTAGTATGTACTATGAGAAATAGTAGTACATACTAAAACAATGTTTATTGTGAACTTTAGATACCGCATAGTGAAAAATTCTAAAAGGAAACTTCTTCCACACTTCTTCCAAAGCACCATATGGTTCCTTCTCTCCCTTGTGCCATCCTCCCTCCACTTCATCCTCACTCATGTCCTTGTCATTTTCTCCTTTATCCAGTTTTGACTTAGCTATCCTTCCTTTTCCATTCTCTTTGTTGACTCCTTACTTTCCCTGCTTCTTGTCTTCTCAAAGGTCCTGGAGGTTAAACAGAACCTAGACTGATACACATTTTAGCCTCCCTTTTAGTACATCATCTTTCCCTTTCACTGCTGAGTGCTTGATCTTTCTCTGGAGAGACGCAGCCCAAAGGGCTGCCAGCAATTGCCTGCATTCTGTGTTACACCCTGTACTCTTAAATTTGACTTGTTCAATCCACATTCAGACCCCAGACTAACTACAGTATTAAAATTCTCTTTCCTGTCCCGATTTCTAGCAGCAACTTCCTCACCACCTGGTTTTGGATTGGGAATGCTCTGAGCTGCATCTCTAGCTCTGTACAAAAAAAAAAAAAAAAAAAAAAAAAAAAAAAACCAACCAAAAAAAAACCCAAAAACGGTATCTGAATGTAGATTTGTCATTGATTAGTGACAATTTACATAGAAAATTTTGACCATGAGATATACTCTCGTTCACATTAAAATTATTCAGGAACAGCCTTACTAGGAAAATATTAGTTGTTCCATTTAGCCATTTAGCTTTTTGTTTCTCGGTTTCATTTGATCTGCTGTCCATGTCACTGCTGCATTCTGACCTCCTCCCTCTTCTACTCAAATAATACTGCAGTGTAAATGAACTTCTCTCCCTGCGACCACTTAAGCTTTGGACTTCTCATGCTCCCAGATGTTGTCACATACTCCTCCAGAATTTTTGGTAAGGAGTCTTTATCAATTACCAACAGTCCTCGACCTTCTTCCATGCTGGGATTTTTTTTCCCCCCTTTGTCGCAGTATTACAGAAGGGAAAGGACCACTGGGAGTCATCTGGTCCAACCTCCCTGCTCAAGCAGGGTCATCCTAGAGCACATGGCACATGATTGCAACTAGACTGTTCTTGAATTCTCCAGCAACAGAGACTCCCAAACCTCTCTGGACAATCTGTTCCAGTGCATGGTCACATACGCAGTGAGGAAGTTCTTCCTCATATTCAGGTGTTTTCCTTTGCATCAGTTTCTCTCCTTTGCCTCTTGTCCTATTGGTTGGTACCAAGAAAAGCCTGGCTCCATCCTCTTGACACCCTCCATTCAGACACTGATAGACATTGACAAGGTCCCATATCAGTTGTCTCTTTTCAAGACTGAACAGGCCCAGCTCTCTCAGTTTTTTCCATGGTAAAGAAGCAAGAACAAGAACCAAAGTCTGCAATGCAAGTGTCTTTACCATAAACCCCATTAATTTCTAGCAACTTTGCATTTGGTGTTGCTAGTGTTGCATTATGTACCTATTAGGAACTGTGACGCCTGTTCATAAATGTCAAAGGACATAAGCCTCTGTAAATACATAACACTAATAATGGTCTATCCAGAATAGGCAATTTTCATTGAGACAACTTTTATTTTATATTATTGCCTGTAAATGGGACCTAACATAGATGGCCCTGACAGGAAGCCTGGAGGCCTGAATTTGTAATTGTAACTTTAGTACTGGTTTGTTCAGTGAAGCTAGGAGAGCTACATCCTTCTCTTCCAATCTGTAAAATGAGATTAGTCAAGATTGAATAAAAAAGCTTTTTAGAGGAGGCAAACAAATGTCTAAGAATAATTTTTTGGCGTTTTGTTTTTTAAATGCAATTTTTTTAAATAAGCCATTCTTATAGAGCCAACTCCAATGTTATACTCGAGTTCTGAATACTTCTATTCCATAAGTATGTACAGCCCATATCTTGTGTAAATATACCAGTTTTTGTGTGTGCCAGCTGTTCTGAAGCTAAGAAGGCATGTTTGGTTGTGGCCCAAGAGAGTATTTGTAAGCACAAAAGCCTTTAACTTTTCCCCAAAAAGGGGACATCATTGTAGAGGCACTAACTCAGTATGAAATATAAAAAAATTGAATTGTTTGGCAATGAATTTGTAATTACTGAAATCTTGAAAAAAAAAATAAAGGTTTCAGATCCAAATCAGATATTCTGGCCAATAAACTGAAGATCAAAAAGAGGCGAGAAGTTGGCCTCCTTTCTGATGAAAGTCCATTGGGGTGCCAACAGACTGTGACTGCTTTTCTTCCTAACTGTATTAATTAGGACCCTCAGGAAATTCAAAAGCAAGAAAGAGGGTGAGAGGGAATGTTTGCCAGAATTGCTATGGCATGTGCCAAACCCCTCACTTTTAAGAAAATGTACACAAACCAGTGACATTTTATCTATTCCAGCATAGCTGAGCTCAGTGGGGAAATTCCACTGAGTTCAGTTCACATATCAATTTACACTTAAGGGTAAAGTGGTTAAATGTCTTGTCTAATTGAATTGTTTTTATTACGGGTTCTGGTTTGTCTGAACAGCATGGCATTCAGTACATTAAGGATGCCATACATGAGTAGCTCAAAGAAGTTAATTCTGTTGGAAGTTATTAAAAAGCAGAAAAAAAAAAAAAGCCATCCTTTTTTCCTTACTGCTTATTTTCCCATTTTCCAGAATCATATTATGGTCTTCAAGACACTGAGTCTAACATGCATAAAGAGCAGCACTTTGCATGTTAACTATGTGGTTTGGGTGTTTTTTGTTGTGGTTTCATACTGGAGTTGGATTTTTTTCCTTTTTGGAAAAAAAGTCTAAATAATTAAAAACAAAAAGGGAAGGAAAGAAAAGGGGAAAAATCTAGGGTAGATGCTATGCCATTCTTGATTTGCACCTGCCGGATCCTAATAGCAAAATGATTATAGAATTCATTTTCAGAGCAAGTAACTCATGCAGGTTGCTTTAAAAAAAAACAAAAAACAAAAAAACAAAACAAAACAAACAAAAAAAAAACCCCAACAAAAATTCTCTTCTGAAAAATTCAATCTGTTTTGATAAGAGCCAAAGGCATCCAGACCTTTGAGGTACTACATTATATTGAAATGGTACTTCCTTTTAGGATAAAGAGTACCCAAAACTCTTCAACAGGTTCTTGGAACACAAGCCCTATGAAGAACGACTGAGGGAACTGCGGCTGTTTAGCCTGGAGAAAAGGAGACTCAGGGGTGACCTTATCACTCTCTACAACTCTCTGAAAGTTGGCTGTCGCCATTTGAGGGTTGGTCTCTTGCATCAGGCAGCAACTGACAGAACCAGAGGACACAGTCTCAAGCTGCGTCAAGGGAAATATAGGTTGAATATTAGGAAAAAGTTTTTCACTGAAAGGGTGATAAAGTTCTGGAATGGTCTGCCCAGGGAGGTGGTGGAGTCACCA
This sequence comes from Euphonia xanthogaster, assembly GCA_034509185.1. Taxonomy (NCBI): domain Eukaryota; kingdom Metazoa; phylum Chordata; class Aves; order Passeriformes; family Fringillidae; genus Euphonia; species Euphonia xanthogaster. The sequence goes on along the minus strand of JAYDZK010000006.1, from coordinate 25,360,963 downwards.
TCCCTGGATGTGTTTAAAAAAAGACTGGGTGTGGCACTGGGTGCCAGCCTTTAGTTGAGGTGTTGGGGCTGGGTTGGACTCAATAATCTTTAAGGTCTCTTCCAACCCAGTCATTCTGTGATTTTGTGAATTTTGTGAATTCCAGTGTTGAACAACCCCTTCCACAAAGAATTTTTCCTAATACCTAAACTTAACTAATTAATTCTAAATGGGAATAGTGAGAAAATATCTTCATAGCTCCCAATCTGTGCATGAACAGTGGATATTTATTTTTTAAAATATTGTGGACAACTTTTGATTACTGCTATTAATTTTGAAACCTTTTTTACCTGGCTGACCAGGTCAGCAGCTTCACAGATGATTTGTTTAAACAGAGAGGGGGATGCACATGGTTGAGAGCATTTCACTGCAAATATTCTGTACAGGAGTTTCACAAAATAATCAGACATAGACCTAGGAAGTTCCATGCCGGAGTTCAGGTCCTCAGGGACAGGTCTGGAGGGAAGGGTCCTCCTGGTGAGGAGCCTTAAGGCAGAACTGAGACATGGATGGGGAGAATCAGAGCAGTGGCAGGAAGCTGAACTATCAGTGTTTTTTTTACTCTAGACTTGTGAATTGTGAGCAAGCTGGTCTAGTGAAGGTGTCCCTACCCATGGCAGGGGCTGGAATGGGAAGAGCTTTAAGGCCCTTCCAACACAAACCATTCCTGGATTCTGTTTGTTTCAAGGATTTGATTTGTACAATTGTATTTCAATAAATACATAAATAAAGGAAGGGAACCTTCCATTCAGAAATCTCAAGTTTTTATATTAGTATTTCTCTTTCCCATAACAATACTGATAGCAAGGTGTGAAATTCACTGGTGACAGCTGATTTATGCATTTCAGCACAACCACACATAACAAATGGCAACTGTTAATGCAGGGAGGGGGAGTGGGAAGGGAAGAAAAAAAGAAGTAAAAGTTGTTGTAAGCAACATTTGTTTGTGTCTTGTATTGTGTTCTACTTGACACCAATCCCGCATGGAATTAAGTACATGCTGCACATAAAGCACAGGATTAGTCCTGCTGCAGGAAAAAAAAAAATTATCCAGCTGAAAGCTGCACGTAGCTGAAAACACTTTATAACTACAGAAATGTCCAAGTGCTTTCAGGCATGAGTTGCTTTGTAAATTAAATTAAGTGTTGCCATTTCCACTTAGAGGTACACAAGGATTATTACAAATTATTAGGAGAAGGATGTAAATAATGATGAATTTTGAAAACTTACATGCACGAAGTGAAACTGTAGACTCAGGAAAGTAAATGTGAGGATCCTTGGTGGAACAAAAATGTCAACTTCCCTTCCCCTTCCCCTTTGCTTTCCCCTTTCCCTTCCCCTTCATCTACCCCTTCCTCTTCCTCCTCCCTTCCCCAGCATTACATTCCAATATCTGACAAAAATAATTTGGGGGACCAGAGCTTGATTATGATTTTCCCTGTAAACCAAACATTTCCATGTATTTATTTAATCACCCTGTATGTTTAACCAATTGGAAATATCTGGAAATGCAGCCTTGCTTATAATATACAGGATGTTAAGAACACGAATCTAAAATTGATCTTTTCCAGCTCTGTTCTATCTTTTCCTTGGGATTTTTTTCCATTCTGTGCTGTGCATCGTCTCATGGTCTCACTGACAATCTGCTGTCTCGCCTCTGGCATTGCAAAATCAAAGAAGAACAAATTTATTCCTGTTTATTTTAGTACCAACAAAACTTTCCACTCCAAGCTCTACATTTTTTACTCTTGAAGGTGATGTATGAAGCAGGAAAAACAGCTCGACTTTCAGATACTCAACAGAGGTTATGCTGGCAGTAAACAAAATCCTTTCAGACCTCTGCAGGAAGAGAGCTTGATGCAGAATTCCCTGGGGAAAAGGTATCTGGAATAGAGGTTGTTAACAACAAAACTGTAGTTCCAGGTAGCTTAAGGAACGTGATTGAAAGATGATATGGAAGTATTTGGAATTGCAAATCATTGTTCCAAAGTGTTTTCCTCCTCTGTTGTTTGCAGTATTCCTATCACAGAGCTGTAAATATTTACTCACCTGTTACAAATGCAGTAATTATCATGTTTCCAGTTTCACATGGCAGCTGGAGTTTACTTTCTGCAGACTAAATATATATTATCTTGGTATGTTATTGGCATGTAGAGGGGTTTTTTTAAACATGGCAAATTTCTCTAGAATATTACTCAACAGGGTTCTTATGTCTGAATTAAAAAGAAAAATATAAAATATTGAGTATGGCTGTTCCTTGGACCTGAGGAAATGGCTGGAGCTGTGTCAGGGGATGGTTAGGCTGGATATTGGGAAAAGGCTCTTCAGCCTCTGGGGGAAGCACTGCCCAGGTTCCCCAGGGAATGGGCACGGCCCCAAGGCTGCCAGAGCTCCAGGAGAGTTTGGGCAATGCTCCCAGGGATGCACAGGGTGGGATTGTTGGTGTGTCTGGGCAGGGACAGGTGTCAGACTCCATGATCCTGGTGGGTCCTTTCTACCTCAGGATATTCCCTTATTCTATTATCTCCTCAGTGTGTGAATTGAGCAAACAATTATCAGATAAATACTCGAATCTGATGGAAATTGCATTTGTACCTGTAGAAGGATTTGCTGTTGGAACCATTTCCTAAGAGGAAGCAACACTTTGCCTGGAGCTACTGTGACACAGAGCAAGGTCACCCAGGACAGTGATTTTGGTTTAAGGGATACATTTTCAGTAGGATATCTTAGATGGGGCAGCAAAACTGCTGCAAAATTGTGAGTCTTTCCCTATTTCTAGAGCTTCAAAATATCTGAGAGGTTTTTTTTTGCATGTTTTTTTCCCCACAGGGAGCAGCCCTTGAGGATTTCTAGTGGGATTAAAGGAGAGACCTTGTTTCCACTGTGTGCTCTTGTGTGTGTAGAGGTTTCCCATACAAAGATTAAAGAATATAATGCTGTTAATTTAGAAATTGAATAATAGAAATCCCCCCTTTTCCCTGACTCTTCAACCAGAGCTTCACAGCCTCCCTATAGGCTGTTATGTATATATGGACCAAAACCACTGGCCTATTTTTGATCTTCTGTGCCTCACTATGTGAGAAATAATTTATATTTGCTATTTTATGAATTTACAAGTGAATTTGCCTTTTCCAAAATGAAACCTAGCAACAGGATCACTGCTTTATCCAGGATATATGAATAGGCAGGAAAGTGATTTCCTTCTAATGCTTTCTTTGGCTGTATATGGTGAAAGAACACAAAATCCAAACTCCAGAAATTAAAGAAAAGGCAAAATCAATACATGGGCTTACAAAAATGTTGGTGTAGGCATATAAAATACTGTGGGAGATGGTGTGAAATGAAAAACAAGACAAACTGTTGTAAATCTAAAAAATAGATTTCAAAAGGGCATTTTAAGCTTCTTGAGTAGAAAAAAGGTTAATTGGATGAAAAATTAGTGGAAGAATCTCCAATTAATAGAGAATCATCCACTAGTTCAGCAATTAGGGGGACAGGTGAGGTCAGTTCAGACCCAGGATCTGAGCTCCAGGTCCCCACACGTGTCACAAGCACAGACTCTGATTCAGGGTCTCCATTGTGCCCAGGGAATGCTTTACACTGACAGCTTTATTGCACTTCTTAAAAAAAAATATTTAATTTAAGGGCTCTTTGTTTAAAATCTCAATCAGTTCTAATTTTGACCTGAAGCCACTCTGTTCTCTTCTGCAGCAGGACTGCATGAAATAAATGAGTTTCTTTTCACCATTCTTCAGGCTGAGCCTGTCTTCAAAGTGTCCTCATAGCCAGGCACAAGAAATGTTTCATCTCAGAAGCTCTGCTTTGACAACTCTGAGCCTTTTTTCCTCCTTTCCCCAAATTGGGATTGCTGTGCCAGCACAGGCTGGCCTTTTACACTGCATTCCTCTACCTGGCTGAGCAGAGCAAAGAGCGAGCAGCTCTTGAACTCCCTACATCATTCTCAAATGCTGCTCTTATCAGCTTAATGCTGCCATAATTGTTCTTTTTGCCTGTTTGTGCCACGCTGTGTCTCTGACTGCAGGACAATCCCCTGATTTTTCATTCCAATTCTCTGGAAATGTCGCTGTTACAATGTGAGTTATCTGCACTTTATAGCGTCTATCACTCAGAATGAAGTTCAGTATCTGAACCCTGCAGCCTCCAGCACGTTATCAGCTGCCATCCAGGTAGGTCAATCATTTATAACACATTTAACTCCAATCCTTTATTTTCCTTCATAAGTTGCAAGGTCACCTTAAACCCTGGAAAAGGCCTGAGGAGTGGTGGGGAGATGAATGAGCGTTCCCTGTTGCCATAGGCTGCTTGTCTCCAAGCAGAGTGATACCTAAAATGCTAATAAATGGGATCAAAAGGCAAAGGGGCTCAGCAAACCCCTGCCCTGATCACTCAGATCCTTCTGTGCCAGGAGTGTGGGCCAAGGAAATGCCACTGCAGCTGAGTACCACTTTGCCCTGGGCTCACAGTTCAGGGAGCAGCTCTCCACAGCTTCCCTGGCTCCTCCCAGGACTCAGGGTAAAGCCAACAGCTTATTATTTTTAATTTAATGAGAAGCCAAATGTTAGCCCCTTGTCACTGTGCTGAGAGAGCCGTGTGCTTCAGGAGCTAATAATAAATAAAGCTGTGTTGACAGTGAAATATTATATTTGTCTCATTTTCTGCACTGGAAATTACGGGTTTTGGTGTTTTTGGGGTTTTTTTTTAGTTTTTTGGGGGGGGGTTTCTTGGTGGGGTTTTTTGGTTGCTTTTTGTTGCTGGTTGTTGGGTTTTTTTGTGGGTGGTTTGGGGTTTTTTTTGGTTGTTGTTGTTGTTGTGTTTTGGTTTTGGTTTGGTTTAGTTTTGTTTTGGTTTTTTTTGTATTTTGTTTTGTGAACATTTGTACCTGTGCTGAAAAGATGCAAGCTGCACACCGGCCAAATTTCCATGAAACTATTTTCTCAAACCTATCAAGAGTCGGTTAATCTCTGAAAGGACAAGAGATCTTAACATAGCCTGGTATCTCAGCAGCACAATAGGGCTGAAAGTCACTGTGACAGCTGCAAGGTAAGGCACACTGGAAGGAACAATTGATACATTGATGGGATCTAAATTAACTGTAAGTACTCAGGGGAAAACGTCCCAGCTGTCATTGTGAACAGCCCGGTGGAAATCTCTGTCCCGTGTTCTGCCATGATTAAAACCCAAACAAGATGTTACAAAGTGCTAAGCAGAGAATAGAGCACAGCGCTGAAAGTGCTGTAAGGCCATTCTGTAAATCAGTGTGGGAGCTCACCTTGAACCAGGCGCTCAGTTTTATCAGCCCATCTTGAAAAGGATGTAACAGAAATAAAGAATAGGAGCTCTGAAAGTCTGTCTTTTCAGGGGGGTGGTTGGGTCAAACTCAGCCTTTGATTTATATCCTGTGCTGTCCCTTTGAAATCAAGTGATTCTCTGGGTTATAAATCACAGGGCAATATGACCTATTTAATTTAGTGAAGGGATGCATGAAAATGCTTATGATGAAGATACACAAACTATTGAGTGCTCTCTGTCTGCAGGCAACAGAGCTTTTCTTTTCCCTGCCGAGCAGCCTTTGCTCTGAGACGACCTGCAATGGATAAAGACAAATACAAGTGAATCACTTTTAAACAGAGATAGGCAGCTGATACTTCCTCCAGATGAAATATGTCATCTTTCTGCAGTTTCTGCCACTTCAAAAATAATTTAGGGGTACAGGAGTAGAAGAGCAAGAGGATTTAAGCTTCCTAAGCAGATGTAAGGATCGAAAAGTTATGATAAATTGATTTTTGAAAAACAGAGAACCAGCGAATATCCTGAGTTGGAAGGGAACCACGAGGATCATGAAGTCCAGCTCCTGGCCCTGCACAGGACATCCCAACAATCCCACCCTGTGTCTCAAAACAAAACTCCAATGAATGTACAGGGCCTGGTGAACAAGGATATCACATCACTGATTCAGAATGCACAGATAAGGGCAGGGAGCAATGAAAAAAAAACCCAGCCACGAGGTGATAACCATGGTGACCTGGAATGGAGAACAATGTTCAGCAGCTCCATAGAGTCTGAGGCAGCATCCTGTGCTCAAAGAAGGCAAAGCCTCCAATTCCTGCCACAGCTGAGTTGTGGCAGCCAAGAGACACAGAGCAGAGCAGTCAGTGTCTGGCTGGGCTTTGAGCAGCCTCTGCAGCCTGTGTTTGCTCTGCTTTGGAGCCAGTGCAAGGCAGAATATTTCAGCACTAATTAGAAGTCTGTGTGCTGCAGTGTTTGAAATGTCTGAACAGAGTCAGAAGCTCTCTCTAGTAAGGCAGAACGAGCTGGTTATTAGTAATGAAAGCTGATCACAGGGGGAGATACTCAGCCTGTGAATCTAATTCATAACAGGCAGGAGAGCAGGATTTCAGCAGGGGAGAAAAGGAACATTTCATTCTCTTGTCACATGTCCTGGCAGGGGAGAAAGCCCAAATGGAGCATGTCATGGAGACTGCAGCTCTGTTCTGGATGATGTGATTTACCAGAGACAAGAGGAACTTGGGGAGAGAAACAAAGGCAGGAACTCCAAATTCTGATCTCTTCTGGTTAACAGATGCTCTGACCCGTTTATAATGATGGTTCCTGTTCCTGCCTCCACTGACCTAGGGCTGAAAGGGACACACCATGGCACAAACTTTGCCACCCCACACCAGCCCTGCTATTTTCTTTGCCCTGTCTGGGAGGGGCCATTGTTCTGATTGCCTTGAGATGGGTTCTTACAGAAAAAGAAAATGTTTCTCATCCTTGCTGAAGGATAAAGCACACTGGGGCTCCATATTCACATTCAGTTTAGGATCAGGTAGCTCCAAGTAGAATTTAATGAGGCTGTACATTTTATTTTTCTCCTTGGTTTACCGCTTGGCTAAACTGTTGGATAAAAAGGGCAAATATTCCAGTTTGGGTTTGGAATCAAGACCGTGCATTTCTCTCACATTTTCCCATTAGGTCTTGGCTCAGCCACTTATTATTCTGACAGGTATATTCATCACCTGAGTGTGTGAACAAGGCTGGGGCTGTGGGCTGTGCAGGATGCTTGGGGTGGTCACTCCTGCAATGACACCCCCTCTGTAGCTGCAAAGAGGGACAGAACAATTCCCAGCAGCTTCACTTTGCTCAGGGCTCTGCAGGGAGCAAAAGGCAGGAGAAGAGAAGCAGGCTTTCAGATTTAATTAGGGGTGTAGGAAAGGGTTTCTCTTTCCATTGCAGGCCTGTGATGTTCTGTCTGTGCAAATGGCCTTGGCTGTCAGGTGAGGATTTGCATGGACTTTATAAACTTTAATGATGCATTCCCTCGAGGAATTCCTCCCACAGTGCTGCCCCAGAGGTGAAGTAGCCCTTGTGGTGTCCTGAAACACTCTCCCTGCCCAGAGACAATCACACAGGTGCAGGCACTGGGTGTGCAGAAAACTGTACTTAGCTGTTGCTTGATATCTCTTGGAAAATGGACAATAATGAACATTTCTCATGGTAATTGGTATCTCCCTCAGAAGGGTCAGGGAAGGGTTTGCAAGCTGTCTATTAACTGCACCTCAGCTGTTCTCACTCAGTGGGAAGCACATTCCACTCCGACTTTTTCAGTGTTCAGGAAATATTTTAACTTTTCAGCAATAGTTTTATGAAGCCAAGCAGAGAAGTTTGCATGACAATAATTATTGCTTCAGCTCCTAAAACCAGAAGCAAGCCTGACAAAATATTATTAAAATCAACACCTCAAAACAACTCCTGCTTTGTCTCTTCCCTTCTCCTTTCTTTGGAACATTTATAAAGAAACTCTGCTATCTTGCTTAAATAAATTTTTTTCTTAAGGAGAGTTTTAGTGTCTTCAGCACAAGTAATTAGGGTAAGAACAGAAAGTATTTATCAATGTTATTACAGTGAACACAGCACTCAGACTGTGACAACTGAGCTCTTGTAGTGAAGTGCGGAGAGAACAAACTGGAGCAGGTGCAGACAATAAACCTGGCTGGGTCCACCTCACAATGCTTAAAATTCTTTATAGAACTGCTTTGTGAGTAAGATTTCAGGAGAAACAAGCAAAAGGTGAAAAATCTCCGTTATAAAAGTTTCAACACAATTTCTAGAGAGGGCAAGCATAAAAGTTTACAGTTCCCATAATGGCTTTCCGTGAACCAGACAAACCCTGGAGATTACGGGAAGGCAGGCATGCCAGGGTTATAAATATATTTATAGGAAGCACTGGTGCAGTGAGTAAATGGGCTGTTGCTCCCAGCAGGCTCCCAGGAGTGATCACACAGAGGCTGCACGGCTCCTCCAAGGGCAGCAATCCTGCCTGGCGTGTCCCACCCTGCAGGGAGCACTGAACTTTCAGCAGTCTCCGAGAGTGCCCTGCAGCACAAGTGTCGTGCAGGCTCTTTCTTCTCGCAGTAAACAACTTCTCTTCCCAGCCAGGGACTCTCTCCCTGTGAATACACAAGCTACACGTGTTCCTTTGGAGGTCCTTGGGTGCAGCTGAGAAGCAGCAAAGCAAGTGGGATGAGATGAGGAACTTTTAGCTCTTTTTGTGACTGTTTTATGGGGATATCACATGGAAAACTCAGCTAAGTAGGCTAGTAATACTGAGCACTCTTATTTTCCCCTAATATCTTAATAGTATCTTTCCTGCACAGAAGTGTCCACATAGTTAGACATTTATTTTGGACTAACCATTCTAATTTAAAGCTGGAGAATTTTCCTGGTAAGACTCCAGATTTAGGCTCCCTCTGACCTGCCTTCATTGTCAAATTGATGTGAAACAGTGTGCAGAGGCTGGACACTGTCCACATCCCACTCTGGACCTGGGGCTGTGCCCTACAGCAATTCAGCCTCGGTTAGAAAGAAAATAAAACTCATACTGCTACAGCTACAGCCCCAGAAGAAATCTATTTCTACTGCAAGCCTAGACAGAAGAGTCACCAGCAGTGTTGGTGACTCCCAGGGTGAGCAGCTTGGTGTGCTCGTACTGCCAAAGAGAAGCCTCCACATGGCAAAAACCTTCTGGGAGCTGATGGGCCACAGGAATTTACTCCCACCAAGAATAAGATTTTGCCTGCTTTAACTGAGTGCTGTCTTCAGCAGGTATAGTGGATATTTTCACCCCTGATGAAAGGGAGAGAATGATGAGGAGGACTCCATCTTATCAGAAGGCTAATGAATTACTTTATTATACTATATTATTCTGTACTATATTACACTATATTACATCCAAACTGAATCTGCCAAGCACTCCACTCTGCACACTCTGCTCAGAATCTCGTGGCTATCAGTGACAGTCCCAACACACACACACACACTGAAAGGCCCTGACAGGCCAAGGAAACAAAACTCCATCACTTTGGGTAAACCATCTCCATACTGCATCCTACTTTGGCACAAACACAGACACAGCAAGTGATAAGAATTGTTTTTCCTTTTTTCTGAGGTTCAGAGAATGTGAAACCCAGAAATATTCTTGGGAAGAATTGTGCCTTGCTTTTCTCTGTGAAGGGAAATGTGGCTACAAGCAGACTGTGCTCAGCCCCTTGGGTATCTGTTCCGCTCAGGTCATCTCTCAATATCCAAATTTCCAGAGAGATCTTGCTGTCCTGTACCAGAGTATCCTGGGCTCATCCAAAAAAGCATGGGCAGCAGGTGAGGGAGGGGATTCTGCCCCTCCACTCTGTTCTGCTGAGACCCCACCTGCAGTGCTGTGCCCAGTCCTGGTCTCCCCAACACAAGGAGGAACTGTGGGAGCAAGTCCAGAGGAGGCCACCAAGCTGCTGGGGGAGCTGGAGCACCTGGCCTAAGGAGCCAGGCTGGGAGAGCTGGGAATGGTCACCCTGGAGATGAGAAGGATACAGGGAGACTTAATTGTGACCTTCCAGTCCTGAAGGAGCTCCCAGGAGCCATGGAGAGAGACTGTCTACAAGGGATGGAGGGACAGGACACAGGGAATGGCTTCCCAGTGCCAGAGGGCAGGATTAGATGGGATATTGGGAAGGAATTCCATCCTGTGAGGGTGGGCAGGCCCTGGCACAGGGTGCCCAGAGAAGCTGTGGCTGCCCCTGGATCCCTGAAAGTGCCCAAGGCCAGGCTGGATGGGACTTGGAGCACCCTGGGATGGCGGAAGGTCTCTGCCCAGACTGGATGGGCTTTAATGATCCTTCCAACCCAAACAATTCCACTATTCCATGATTATGATAAAGGTTTTTTGTGGTCTTGGACAATATTTTGTGTCTATTTCTTTTTTATCTATAGGGAGACACATGGAAAAGCTTAGTTACTAAAATAAAAATGGAATTATTGTGGGAAAACTCTTTTTGGATCCCTTTCTGGTAATGGAGACCTTACCATCATGGTAAGGTCTGATTGCTGTATGAACATCTCATAATCTCAGGATTATTTATACTCACCACAAACCTCTGAAGTGCATTGATATCCCACATATTTCACAAATAAGAAAAAGGCGGGATTAAGTACTTTGAGTTAAAAAGCAAAATAAAATTAGATACCATTTAGTCTTTGAAAATCAAGAAGTAATGTTGCTCCAGATAAAAAATAATGGGTCTCATTTAACAAGACAGTGATACTTATGTCACATGTAGCATTTTCCTAGGAGTTTACTTCTGATAAAGCAGTAATTTCCAAAGCTTTAAGGATATTCCTGAGCTACTTTGAAGTGCTTCAGAACTATTTGTGTTAAAATAAAACTCAGCAGATGGGCACAATATCATGGAAAACTACTGGAGCATGGTACTTTGTTTTTAAATATTTTTTTAAAACCAAAATTGACAATAATGTGAAAATTGTTCTAAAAAGCTGTAGTGTATGTGATAAAGTAGAAAAACTGTTTCATCCATTATCTTTCCATATTTTGAAGTGGTCTGTTTATGATCAGCCCCATAAATCACAGGCTGCTGCTGTTGGTTTGATGGTTTGGGGTGAGGTACATGGGTTAAAGGTGGCAGCTGCTGTGGTTTAATTTTAGCAGTTTAAAATGTAGGAGGTGGGAATAACTTTGCTCACACAACCCCACCTACCTGGAAAAAAACACCTTGAAGACAGAGTTCTAGGAAGAACTCAGAAACAAGTAGAAGACAAAAAGAAAAATAGCATAGGAGAGACTTGTTTGCCAAATTAGAGCTGTAGGAAAGGAAAACAGGGCAGAGATTGAGAGATTACATGTGGAAAACCCTCTGTAGTTTACAGATCCTCCAAATATCAGTAAATCTTTCCGAGTCTGGTTTAAAAAGCACTGTGGTTGTGTGTAATCCTACCTCAGCAAAGCATTCTGGGGCAGCATTCAGCCACTTCTCATCCATTAATTTCATTTTTTCCTCAGTCTCTCTCAGTGGACCTCTTTTTTTCCCTTTCTTTTCTGCAGTGGTTGAAGAGATCTGTTCTTAATTAGTATATCAGTAGAGATTTTGCAGGTGAAACTTCTGCAATTCACACATTTGTCTTCTTCAGGAAGGTTATTAGACTCGAGCACAGATCATTTGTCTCCTTTTGCAGGCTCCTGACAAACCATTCTTTGTTCCCAATGGGACTGTGGGAATTGTAATATAGGCAGAAAATTGACCCTGCGTGAGCGAGTCGGGGAAGGGAGGAATACATCTGCAAACTGTCTAAAAAACAAGGCAAACTCCAATTTGCAACATTTAATAAAGCCTGAGAAACTGCCAAGGAAAGAGAGAAAAGGAACTCCACTCTCTAGGTCATTAAAACCCAGAAATAATCTAATATTGAAATTATTTGCCTTTGGTGTTGACATTGCTTCATCTCTTCTGAGATCAGGACATTTGGGTCTTTTCTGCTCTGGAGCTTTGGAAGGGAGACAATAATTTCTTTGGGCTGGCCTTACTGCTGGACAAAAGTGGTCACTTCATGCAGAGGATGCTGCTCGTGGATACGTTTTGCTTAGTGAAAAACTCTCTAAAGCAATGAGCCCTGGTTCCTATGGAAATTGAGCTTCTAGGTTCCTTTTTTTTCCCAGTTCTCAGTTTCCTGGGCCTTGTCCTCGATATCTCCAGCACGAGCAGCTCCTGCTGTCGATAAAGCTTCAGTAACCTGAGTCAAAGCTCTTGCTGCTGGAGTTTTGGTGATTTATTGCATAAATAATGATCACAAAACTGGAGGTGAGACCTGTTCACAAACCTGCTTTTGAATCGTTTGACACCTGGGGATTTGGACTGGCTGGATTGGTGGGACAAGCCAGGTCCTGCCCTTGGGTCACTCCAGCCCCTCCAGGGGCAGAGAGGTTGGAAAGCTGGAAAGGCCCTGGGATGCTGGGGACAGAGGCTGGGCAGGAGCCCAGGTGTGCCCAGGTGGAGCAGAGGCCAATGGCCCCTGGGCTGTGCCAGCCCTGGTGTGGGCACAGGCTCAGGGCAGTGGCTGTGCCCTGTGCTGGCACCGCTGAGGGACCTCGAGT
>JAYDZK010000006.1:25314019-25324365 GCA_034509185.1 Euphonia xanthogaster | reverse complement strand
CTGGGCACAGGGACAGGGTCACTCCAGAGGTGCCCCCAGGGCTGGGCACAGGGACAGGGTCACTCCAGAGGTGCCCCAGGGCTGGGCACAGGGACAGGGTCACTCCCTGACCTGCTGGGAATGCTGTGCCTGGTGCATCTCAGGATCTCACTGTCCCCAGCACACATTGTCCCCCAGCTGAGGGACAGCTCATTGCCCTCCAATATCCCCAGCTCCCAGTGGTGCAGATTGCCATCCCCTGCTGAGCAGAAGGACATGGCACAGCCACATCGTTCCCTGGCCCCAGACATGCCATCAGCTGCCCAACACTCTGGGTCCTTCTCAACATCCCAAGCAGGAGCACAGGAGTCTTGAATTCTAAAAACATGGGAAAATCTGTACAACATGCTAAGCCTTTCTCACTGAAATGATAGGAAATGGTATAATATCCATTCTCAGATTTAACTATTTTTTATATTTTTATGTTCCTGCCATATACTGAGGGAACTTCGTTTCCTCTACGTACCATTTTTTACCAACTTATCTTGGTTTGCTGGTAAAGCACAATATAACAACAGAAAAAATGGGAAATTAATGTGTCTGTGCCTTTGTGTGACTGCCAACCCCATTTGGAGAAATTGGCCCTGTCTCTAATCTTGAATAGTGATGTACAGACTTCACCCACTCAGCTGCTAAATCCTTTTCTTCCGCTTTCAATAGACCTATGGATTCAAAAATAAGATTTTCCTTGGGAAGATGATAACAATGTGTCTACTGAGGCAGAGGTGGCATCACAGGAAGGTAAATCCACCAGAGAAAATGTGACAAATGGGCATTAAAAAAAGAACAGAAAGAGGGCAAGTAAAAGAACAAAATTCCATTGGAAAAAGGCTGAAATGTAAAATATGACCAGGATATGGAGAAAGCTGAGGTAGAATTTGTGACAAACAGAGTGGGATGGAGGGCAGCCTCAGCAGATTTGGGGATGACACAGGGCTGGGTACCATAACAAATTCATAAAAAGTTTCTTTGCTTATTATTGTAGCTAGCCAATATGGGGCAATAACAGATTTCTGTGACTTCCATATGGCCATTTTAATCTTTTATTTGATATTCTGTGATAACCACAAGAAAAAACTTCTGGAAGGGATTTTATTTTGCTCCCTTGGTACTGCCCTGATGAGATGCAGTAGGACTGGACACAGCTAAAATGTCAGCATGAACTGGGACTACTTGATTAAAGATGTGACTTTCTGAAGCTCTATTACCCAATCAATTTTCTGTAAGCCAGACAGAGATGTTTTCCAGTCTGCATAAAACAATTATGACCTTTATAGCCCTCTTTAGTTATGATTGCCTTCTGAATTTCAGGACTTCTCATTTGCTGTTTTACCCAGCTTGTTTGGCTTGTGGGAGCACTTTAACTAATGAGAGGGGTCTGGAGAGGCCATATAAGGAACAGCTGAGGACACTTGGCTTGTTCAGCTGGAGAAGAGGAGGCTGAGGTCAGCCCTCACCAAAGGCTGCAGCTCCTCCTGAGCAGCTGCTCCAATCTCGGCTCTGTGTGACCAGGGACAGGACACAGGTGAGGTTTAGGTTTGATATCAGGGAAAAGTTCTTCCCCCAGGAGGGTGCTCAGGCCCTGCCCAGGCTCCCCAGGGAATGGGCACGGCCCCAAGGCTGCCAGAGCTCCAGGAGGGTTTGGACAATGCTCCCAGGGATGCACAGGGTGGGATTGTTGGGGTGTCTGGGCAGGGACAGGGGTCAGACTCCATGATCCTGGTGGGTCCCTTCCAGCTCAGGATATTCTGTGGTTCTCATTCTGTAAAACACGCAAACTGAAACTCAGGAAATTCCACTTGAACAGAGAAGTTCCCCACTCTGGAGATGATCAAATCGTGGAACTGGTTGGCCAGAGGGATTATGGAGTCTCCATCCTTAGAAATACCCAACTGGCCCACTTGCTGTCTCTGGCTCTGAGCAGGACAGTCTCCCAGGGTCACCTTCAGAGGTGTCTTCCAACCTCAGTTATTCGGGTGTTTTGTTAGAAATGTCAGATCTCAAAGTATGTCAGTTCTGGGTGTTTCTTCCATGAAATCCCAAGGTCCACATTATCCCACATAACTTCGGGCAATTCAGTTAAATACCTGGATGCTTCTACAGTTCTGACAACACAGACAGAAGCACTTGCAGAAGAAACCTGAAATCTCCTTTAGCACTTCAAAGCAAGGGCAGGTACATCAAAATCAGCAGCATTATGTAACAATTTTGGAAGAGCTGTTGCTTTTTAAAGACTGCCTAGAGCAGTTACACAAGAGACTGAGTTTTTGATCTCCTATTCCCAGTTTGAAGCAAGGCAGATCAATCTCCTCTCTTTGCATTTTCACCTCTGGAAATCCTTTCCTGTAAAGGCTGTAGAGCTGGGTCTTTAACAGGTACAGGAGTGCCATCAAGGCATCATCATGAGCAATACTGATCCCTTCCAAAAACTGCTCTGCATTTCAAATTGTGCCACTTACTTGATAATCTTTATAAAAATACTCTGGTCATGTCAAAACCAGAATTCCTGGCTCCTTCGAGTCCATGTGCAAGTTTTGATATGCTGAGGTGATGTAAGGGTGATCTTTGGCTTATGCCAACTTGTGTCTTGACCAAAGTTTACAATGCAGCTTTCTGAAATACTTTTTCATAAAGTCTTTAAGGGGGGAGTTTTAGAACTGACAGAGGAGATATATCTCAACTCTTTTAGGCCACTAGACTACCACCAGGCTTTATATAAGACAGGTGTGAGTGATAAAATTAGTCAATTACTGAAAAATAATGAGCGATTCAAAGAGGACTTCTCTGGATTATAGCCCCCAGCTGCTGGTGCACATCCTGGAAAATAACTATCTCAATTATCAACCTGGCACCAGGAGTGATGTTTGTGAGTCACAATTAAAGCCAGTTCTTTGAACTGGCCTTGCTGTGCTTTATGACCAGGAACCTGCAGGTGAACACCAAGCTTCACTTTTAAGACCTGCTCCATAATTTAAGCCAGAGGAACATCTAACATGCACTTTTGTGCATTTAGCAAAGACCTGGCTGCCTTGTTCCAGGAAAAATGCAGAAAAAGAGAGACATTTCCAATTTAAAGGGGATATTTTTAAAGATGCCTCATTCTGTCATATTTTTCATGATACTTTATTACTACATTAACAACTTAAAAAGTCTTTTGAGCTACTTCACTCTATTTGTCTAATTACCTGCCTTTCTTTTCTGGAACTAGTACTATAAAACACACTCCAAGCACTGGAATGAAGTCATTAATCAAATTGCAAATTTAACTGTCATGGGGAGCAACAACAATTGGCAGGAATAGATGGTGGGTGGTAGGAAAGTGTTTCTGGCAAAGCACGACTTGACTTGTGATGTTTTGCAAACAAAGCACTGCTTCCTGCAAATTATTCCTCATCTCAGGTGTCTGGATAGGAACAGAGCTCTGCAAAAGTGGAGGTACAAAGTCTAAGAGCTTTTTAGACTTAGGGCATCTTTAAGTTTGGATGTACTGGGACCAAAAAGTAAAAGCAGGTGATTCCTGAGCCACAGAGTAACCCAGATCTTCCCTGGGCATTGAGCAGATCATATCCTGCCCCTCATGGAATGAGACAGTGAAGCACTGAGATATATTAACAGAGAGTTTTTTCTATATATCTATGTATTCTATCCATCTTTATATTTTTATACACTTTTTATTAATTTAGATGTCTTTGTCGTGTTTGTCCTTTTGCTAAATTTGCGTAAAAATGGCCAGTAAGGTTAAGAGATTTAGGGAAATGGCAAGCAAACACATGTAAGCATTCCATTTTCTTGGAAAATCAGGTGGAAAATGACAAGTTTGTTCCCCTATTTTGTACAGAATCAACCACCACAAATATTACTGATTTTTACTGTGTTCTCAGTTCTGAGACATTCTCATTCTTTCACTCTTGTTGTCTACAATATCTCCTACATCTAAACCCTGTGAACTGGAAGTCTGCATACAGCAAGTCTGGTGACAACTTACCAGTAAAAAGAAAGAAATACTTTTTTAATAATACCAAGGAAATGAATCCTTAATATTCAGCACCTTTCCAGTCCACTTTTCACTATCTTAGCTATCCACTCAGATAAAACATGCCCTGCAATTTAAAAGGAAATCTGTTCCAAGGGAGTTTCATTAATACACACCCTTCTCAGTTAATGCAGTGCTCTGAAAGCAATATATTGAGCAATATCTGAGTGATTTGATGGAGGAATGTTAATCCTTTGGGAATGGCACGTTAATAGTCTTGTTTGGATTGAACATCATTCATGCAGAGCATGACATTCACAATTCATTGCAGATATCTGATATCAGCAATTAATGGGGATGAATTGCTTAAAGCAAGCCCTGGGTGTATCATAGATCATTTTCCATCTCCACAGGCAATGGAAGCTGTATGATACCAAGTCTGACTCCTCTAATTCTTAACCTAGTTTAGGTTTAACTGAATTTAGCCAAATTTGCAGAAGATAATGGTCTGGAAGATTTTTGGATTCGCTCTAGAAAGCAGGCTAGTGGAAGTTCCAAGTTTTGCTATTTGTTTTCATCAAAACATTTCTTGCTGAAAAATTGGTAAAGAGAGAGATATTTCCTAAAATGAGCCCTGGGTCTCCAACAAGAATGAACCATTGGGAAATGGGGCTGCCTGAAGAAGGGAGAGAGGGGAGGAATGCATGAAAATGAAAGAGACCTTTCAGCTTGGAAAACATCCCTCCAAAATATCCACATTTATTGTCCAAAAGATTGACTAGCAGGTTGTTCCTTAGTAGAGCTGTAACATTTTTATGCACCAGCATAGTGAGAGATTCAAGTTACATTTCCTGTCATCTTTCCTTGGTGGCTTTGATGCTGGCATGCTTTAAAGTGAAATCAAAAGCATCAGAGGGGCAGTCAAAGGCCTGTTGTCTGTGTAAAGTCCTGTTTCCCAGCTGAAACAGCTCTGGGAGAGGCCTGGGGTGATCCTTGCTTTGAAGGGAGGGAAGCAGGAGTTCAGTTCTGAAGGGATCTCGAGTGCTGCTGTCCCCAGCGCAGCAGGGTCCTTCTGGTGTTCAGGGACTGACCTCAGCCACCTTGTTTGAGTGAGCTGGGAAGTGATGCCAGGTAATTCAAGGATGGTGGGATGATAGGGAAAGCACAGATCAAAGGGGGATTCACACAGGGACTGGCGGTGAGAAAAGGGTGGAAAAGATCTGCAAAAGGGGGTGGCTAAAGAGGTAGGATGAAGTGGCCCCTGGTCTTGTCTATGTCACAGGGCAGTAGGACTTCATTATGTTTTAGAGCTGGGAGCCAGACTTCAGTTCTGTACAAGAAGGATGTGGATCCTTTGGGCCAGGTCCAGAGGGGACCACACAGATCCTCTGAGGGCTGGAGCCCCACTGCTGTGGAGCCAGGCTGAGAGAGCTGGGGGTGCTCATCTGGAGAAGATAAAGTGGTGGGGAGAACTCAGAGCCCCTTCCAGTGCCTAAAGGGGGTTTATAAAGAATAGTGACAGGGATTTTTACGTGTGCAGACAGTGATAGGGCAAGGTGGAATGGTTTTAAACTGGAAGAAGAGAGATTTATGTGGGATGTAAGGAAGGAATTGTTCCCTGTGAGAGTGGGGAGGCCACAGCACAGGGTGCCCAGAGAAGCTGTGGCTGAATTCCTCGAAGTGTCCAGAGCCAGGTGGGATGGGGTTTGGAGCACCCTGGGCTAGTGGAAGGTGTCCTTGCCCATGGCAGGGGGTGGCACTGGATGGGCTTTAAGGAGCTTCCAACCCAAACCCCTCTGGGATTCTGTGAACCCCTGTGATGTAAAGGAATCCTGAGGACTTTGGGGTTATTGGTGTCCCCATTGCATCCTGCAGATGTTTTGGCTTTTCTCCTTAGGAGTGTGTTAGTGCTCCTGCCTTTGTGCTGGCTGTACAGAAGGAGAGGAAAGGAAGGCTGGAAAGGAAGTTTGAAAGAAAATTGAGATCTGCACATGCAGAGAGAAAGAATGAGACCAGAAAGGCAGAACTCCAGCTCACTGGATTTGTTAAAGGATACGTGAGGTGGGCAAGGTGTTCCCACCGTGTCCAGTCTGGCACAAATTCTGTCAAAACACTGCAACTTCAGATCCATGTCGGGATATCACTGGGTTTGGGTTGTTGGAAAAAGTTTCATAGACTTATAGAAATATAGAATGGTTTGGGACAGTAAAGCCCATCCCATTCCACCCCCTGTCCTGGGTAGGGGCACCTTCCACTATCCCAGGTTGTTCCAAGCCCTTTCCAGCACAGCCTTGAGCAGCTCAGAGCATTTTGACAGTGGAATATTGTGTTTGCTGTCCCATTGTTGTAGGTTTAGGTCAACATCAGGCACCCAGAAACTGGATTTGCTGTCATGAGGAATGATGTGCTATGGGTACTCTGAAGAGAGCACAGAAATGTGAATTGGCAGCTAAACTGCAGATAGGTCTCTTTACAGAAAGTGATCCAAAATATTGGATTAAAGCAATAGCTTAAATCATTCCAAACATAAACCTTTATATTTTTTATAATAGAAATGCTAAAAAGGACAGTTTATAATACATTGCTGGGTAAGTTACACGTGCAAGAGGATGTTTTAATCTACCCAATGTCCCCAAATGTTCAACTTCTGCAGCAAATAAGTTGAATTACAAAGCAGTTGTCTTGGTTTTCAATTGAGAAACAAAAATGATGACTCTGAACAAAGCAGAACAGCTTCCCTTTAATTACAGCCCCTTTACATAGTATTTTAAATAGGTAAATTACAATTATTCCAAATATTACAATTACGTAATATCAGGTTGCTCCCATTTTGTTCTGAGGAAGTCACACCACTTCAATCAGATCTATCTATTCATTGCAAATATCACATTCATAAAGTCATTAATGTGTTCTTCAGTTGAAGGGATGTACTCATATTTAGGCCTGGCCTGAACTCAAACTGCCACTTCTCACAAAGGAAGCAACAATCTTGGATCATTCCATGGGAAAAAAATTTGCCTTTACTTCCCCCCAGCACCCTTTGCACATTGGCTAAAATAAGAAAATATTTGGTGTGATTTGCAGACTCAGAAGTTCACTGCTATATTTGAGTCCTCATTGGAGAAATCTGAAGATCTTTTTCTTTTTGCTTTCTTTTTGCTTTCCTTTCTGCCTGGAAGGACCATATTTGCTGGCTCTCCAGGCAGACTGGGCCAGTGTATAACCAATGGGACTCTTGTGCTGGTCTGCTCAGTGGAATTTTGCTGCAGCCCAGGAGCTAGGAGGAAAATTACAATTCCAAGATGGATTTGTGCTAAATCCAGTCATGTAGATTAATTATTACAGCTTGCTCCAGGATGTGTCTTAAACCTCACTCAAGTCCATTATATTATAGTTGGAAATAAAAAGTGGGATTTAGAATCAAGGCCATAATTCCTTTTTTTATTATTATTTTTTAACCAAAGCCAGTTTGTCACATGTTGAATTTCATACCTATAAAGAATATTTGGGATAGAAAACCCTAGGCTGTGTAAACAGAGGAAACAAAATGGCTCCCAACACAGATAATAGGTGAACATTTATTAGAATTAAACACTTATATGTGGCTAATTAACTTATTAACCTTTACATTAACGATTATATTTCACACTGTGCACTACACTGCTGTGGTTCATGGGTTTCTTAATTAAATCTAAGTCCACTGGTCTTTCAAAGATTTCCCATTAATTCCACTATTATCATCCTGGGCTGGTGGAAGGTGTCCCTACCATGGCAGGGTTGGGAGGAAATGAGCTTTTAAGATCCCTTCAGGGCAAATCAGTTCTGTGAGTTCCACAAACTGGTGGGAAATATCCCACAAAATATTCCCCAAGATCCTCATGGTTACTCCTGTCGGTGGCAGAGCAGGGCTTGCCTTTAGTCCTTCCTTCAGAAATGCAGTGGGATCCTGCTGCACTTAATTAGAAGAGTCCATTTAAAGCATTTAGGAAGCAAAAGGCCTGGGAAGGGCTTGTGACAGGGACTGAGGTTTGCTCTGGCTCCAGGTGCTCACCTGTCCATGGCTCCATGTTCTCCCATCTCAGAATGCCTCTCCTGGGCCCTGTGCAGAGCTCTGCAGTGACCAACCCCCATCAAAATCCCTGCCTGAGCCCCTCACTTCTGCGTGGTTTTCTGCCTTGCCTTCCCCAGTTTACTTCTAGATGGGGAGCAAGGCACACATTTTGTGGGAATGGTGGGATTTGCTCCAAGTTTGGACTTGAAGATCTTGGAGGCCTTTTCCAGTTGTAATGTTTGTGTGATTATTTGGGAATCTTGCTCTGAAAATCTCTTTTGTTTGACAAAAGCAAACACAGACCAACAAAATTTAAAAAAAAATTGAGCTGCAAAATGTCCAATACTGTTTGCATGATAATTGTGTAATATTTTGGCCTGATATAATTAAATATTGGTGTTAGTATATTAAATAACTGCTGTGGCTGAAATACTATTAACACCAGAGAACTCAGTTATCAACTCTACAGCATTGGTGTAATCCTGATCAGCTTCTTCTGGGGGACAAACCACCCCAAGCAAGGTCTGCAGCACCTCAAAGGCCAAATTTTCCCTGTGGAATATAAACCAGGTTTATAATCCTAATGCATCACCCTGTTCCTCAGATGTGAACATTGTCAGACAGAGTCTGGAAGAGACAAAACCTCTTAAATCATCTTTTCCTGGAATCATAAAAAAGAAAGAAAAAGTTAATTACTGACGCTCAAGATGTATGAGAGGTTTTTAAGTGTAACTATTCAATGACAGAAACAATTCCAGAAGTTATTGCAAAAATGGTGACAGGAGATTTATGTCTCCTCAGGTTTTGCTCTTTTTCTCCTGGCTTCCCTCCAGTTCACCAGGTACAGTTTGCTGCCAGGCTATGAGGCTGTTTCATTAAAATAGCTTTTATGTCTCTTTTTATAATCCATTTTTTTCAGTGTAAAGGATGAACTGCAATATTTTGAGATTTTCTATTTGTTGATCTTATTGAAAATATGAGTCAGCGCTCCATAAAACATCAGAAACTTCCTGTTTCTGCCATTAATACTCCTCCCATTTCCAACAGTCATCCAGTGCTGCTTATTCTACCACTTTATGAAGCTTCAACGTGCACTGCAAACAGGCTCTCAATGGGAGAGAGAGAGGAGTATCAACAGTTTTACCTGGCTTTTCATCACCTGTTTCTGAAAAGAAAAGCTTTTTAGTGTTCCTCTATTTTGTGATTCTAACCCAGAATTGCAAGTAAAGAGATATATTTTTCAGGTAGAGAGGCCTGCAATAATATGGAAATAAAACAGTGAGAGAAACATAGGCATGGGTTCAATTTAGTACTTGATAAGAAAACTGAGAAGCCCCTTTAATGCCATGGTATGATACTGGCTTGGAGCAGACTCCAGAGGGAAAAAATGTTCCCTAGGGACAGCACTGATTATTCAGGAATTTTATACTCCAGCTGCTGATGTTCCCTCAGCTCACTTGACTTCCCCAAGCAGAGTTACAGGACATAAACAGTGAGGAGCAGTTTGTGTTTAAACCAGCCTTTCTTTCCAAAGGGAATTCCTCTTTTCTGGAAAGGTCTTTTGTTGTCCATCACAATGATCTTGTGGTGTTTGAATTTCACATCCAGCTGCTCACAGGATAAATGAAATTTCTCTCCTGGAGGCCCTTCACACCTGGATATTTCCCCTTGGTGTGCCATCAGCCGGAGTGGAGCAGAATGACAGAGAGGTCACAGCCTGATTTCCAACGCTGCCATGAGTGACCCCCTGGCAGTTCTGCTGATGGACACATCCCTGAGTTATCCACCTCATCCTACAGACATTTACAGCCAAAAGTTGTCCGTCCTGGGCACTTGCTGCAGGGTTCCTGGGCAGTCCATCACATCTCCTTGACAAAATAATGAACTGGTGCCAGGCATAGACACCAATGTTTATTTATCTGGGATTGTCGCTCCTAAGGATCCTGTTCACTCCATGGGACAGTGATGGATGGCTCTGCAGACAGATCTGCTGCCACAAGTTTATCTTTATATGGATTTTGCTATTTCTAGACTGAGCTTGGGGAAAGGTCATCTGGCTTTTTTAAAACTGAAGTTCCATATTTATTCTTTACATCCTACTTGAATTTAGGTACTGAGCACAGGCACAGAATCATGGAATGTCCTGAGTGGGAAGGGACGCACAGGGATTATGGAGTCCAGCCCCTGCCCTGCACAGACACCCCATCAATCCCACCCTGTGCATCCCTGGGAGCATTGTCCAAACCCTCCTGGAGCTCTGGCAGCCTTGGGGCCGTGCCCATT
>JAYDZK010000006.1:25294998-25313919 GCA_034509185.1 Euphonia xanthogaster | reverse complement strand
ATATAAAAATAGGTGTGTATATATGTGTATATAATACATATATTTATATATTTTATACATTTTACATATGTGTGTATTTTATATATATATGTATATATGTGTGTGTTATATATGTATATATATATTATATACCTATATATGCATGCAATATGTAAAAAGTAAGAGCTTGTCAAGAAGAGAGAGTCAGGGTCTGGAAGGAACATTAGAAAAAGCACAGCAGTCACTGGTGTGCAAAAAAGTTGTGAATGTGATAATAGTGAGCACAAAAAGAGACCCTTTTAACATCTGTCCTAAGATGGAAAATCTTTTCATTTCTGTGTGGGCAGAGCAATGCTCAGAGTAGATTTGGAGATCTCAGATCCATCCTTTGGGACACGCCTGCTGGCCCGTGTGAGTGACAATGTGGAGAGAGCCAGGATGTCATGAATGCCTCCTCAAGCACTGTTGTGTGCTGGGTTTAGAAGATTGTGCCAGGACATCCATAGCTGCAAGGAGCTAAAATCATCTCTCCTGCATGGAATGGATGTTGAGCTTATCCATCTAGTAAATTAGAACATTATTAAGGAAATGATTACACGTGTTTCTATTTAGTTTTCATTCCATTCCCAGCTAGGATAATTGCATGTTCCTGAAAAACATTTTAAAACACTGTTTGAAAGGACAGGAATGGATTTGGTATTGCTAATGAGAGAGAGCTGGTCCAGAGTTCCACATAAGAAGCTCATGTGCAGCTCTTCCATGAATACTTTAAAATATTTACTTGCAGGGAAAGCACGAGGACTTCCTTAGATCCTGCATCATATTATGTAGCTCTGCCTGTCTTAGATGCTGAATTCAAGGGTTCTTGTTCTGTCAGATATGTTTAATATCCTGGTGATGTATAATACAGATATTATCACAGAGTGGTTTAGGTTGAAAGGGACCTGAAAGATCATCTCATTCTTGATTTGGGGTTTTTTTGTTTGCTGTAGATTTTGTTGTTCTGCAGTTTGTTGCGGTGTTCTGTTCAGGTCATTGTCCTGGTGACATCAAATCTGCCACAATTAACATGTATTATATTTAGAAAAAAGCTACATTTATGGAGTAATAGTGTAGATATGAAGGGATTTTACCTAACAAAATGCAATTGAGGCCATGGATCTGCATATATAGTCCTAACTGTGCTTAGTCTGCATGAAGGTCACATGCCTGCATCTTGTTAAATTTAACTATTACTGCTACTGCATTTCCAAAAACCTAAGATAACTTCTGTACTGAAAATTGTGGTTTACATTAGCGACAACATCTGACTTCCCATTTAGCTCACATCCCAAATGTGGCACTGCTGTACCTTTCCCAGCACAGCCGTGGGAAGGGGATGTCAGCACTTCCCTCCCAGCCTCCCTCCCTGAGCAACTCAGAATTCAACTGGAAAATCTCATTCAAAGCAGAAGCTAAAAGGACCAGGTGTTAACACAATTTGAGAGGGTTACTTCTCATCAGCTGTTCCATTTAAGCAGAGCAGCTTTTTGCATGAAATACAATTTTCATTTCTGCATACAGTGATAAAAACAAGCACTGCTTCTTGTAAGCCTTGCAAAGTCAGTGCAGGGGTGTCCTGAAGTCACATTGGGGGGGTTTCCTTTCAATGTCTGCCTTGTTTTGGGCAATTTTTTTTGTGGTGATGGGGGGCTGCTCAGTTCTGAGTAATGAGGAGAGCAAAAGGCAATGGTTCATATGTTTTCTCCTGTTTCCTGACCCCATCCTCTCCCTCTGCTTGTACTTGCCCTGCTCCCATGTGTGAGAGCTGCCTTCTGCATAGCTGGGGTGGGGCTGTGCAAAGAAGAAGGGCAAAGAGCTGTCAGCAGCATGGGACGAGGCAGGTTCACAGAGGACTGCTGCTCCTGGCCCTGCTCAGGACTCGGGAAGGTGCATTGGATGCCTTGTGAGGGCTGACCTAGAACAGAGACCAGACAGAGCTAAAGAATGAAGTAGGGATTTATTAAAAGGTCTCAATAGCTCCACCTTGGGCAGCACAAGAGCCCCGCCAGGGCTGCACCCAAGATGAACCAAAATGGTCCCAAAATGCACGGCCGGGCCCGGGGTCTCTCACTTTGATCAGTTCTGCTCCATTTGCACATTGGAGTTCATTGTCCCATTCCAGCTTTAGCCCAGCCAGTCCCACCCTGCTTGTTTTTCTCTCTTCAGTTCACCATTGTTTGTGCTCTTGGGCCTGAGATTTGGATCATTTGTCCTTGGTGCCCAGCTGGAGCAGGAATTGTTTTGTCTCCCTGCTCTGTGCAGAGAGCTCACCATCCCCTCATATGCAGCTCGGAAGTGCACACTAAAGCAGCACAAATCTGAAAAGTATAAAAGTTGAAATTTAAGGCATCACAATCAGATGCAAAAGGTCCCACCAGTGGACTGCTGTGGAAGGCTGGACTGGTCTCCTGTCAGCAGGTGGACTTTGGGAGGAGCCAGGGGGCATAAAAGTGGCTGTACCAGAAGCTCTGGGGACTTGGTGACTGGGGGTTTTTAATGTCTTGTCTTTGGGGCTTTTTGAGTCTGGGGGCCTTTTGTGTTGTGTGTTTTTGCTTTGGCTCCAGCCTGCTGAGGTCTCCTTCTTGCCCTGGCCTGTTTTTGCCCTTTTTGTCCTGGCTCCAGCCTGCCTTTTGGCTCTTCTGCCCTTGCTGCCTCTTGTTCACCCTCGTGTCTGTCCCTGCCTGAACCACCTACCTGTGTCCAACCCTGCCTGCCTCCAATCCAGCCCCAATCCTGTTTTTATTTTGTTGCATTTTATTACCAATAAACATTCTCAGGTACAAGGTTGTCTCAGTTGACTCAATTTCATCCTAGACCACCTAGTTTGAAGATAACTCCTTGCAGTTCCCCACAGTGAGAGACAGATGCTGAACTTCGAGGTTAGCAGTGGTTTAACTGTAGCCTACGTGTCTGGATGGAGTTGTGGTTGTGATGGAGATCCTACCATTGAGGTAGGAATCTTTGGGAATGCCAGCTTTCACTTAATGGCTATATGGTGGCAACCTTGGAGGAATCTGATTTTGCTTAATTTTGGGCACTTTTAGTAGCCCTGTTACTTCAGTCATGTCAAGGTGATCTTTGGGTCTGCCTCATTTAGTTTTTGGGGTGTTTTAAGCTGGTTGTATTAAAATCTTTAAGAAGTCAGTTTAAGTTTGGAAGAAGTTTAGAACAAGACTCAGTGTGCAGTTTTTATAGACAAAATCTATGGCCAGCACATTGCGTGCTCTGGGATTTTACACTAATGGTGGGGAGAAGGATGAAAAATGGGGAGAATTTTGGTATTTTGGATGAAAAGAGGCCTCGGTTCTGTAACTTCCAGTTTAATGAATGGGCATTTCCAGCCAGGCTCTTACCAGGAGAAATTAAACAGGTTGTTTACATGCAAATTCCTGTCTGCTTTGGTGAGGAGCTCTTGTCTCAGACGAATGATCATAATCTACTGATTGACAATGGTGATAAATCTGCTATGGGTTGTCATCAGCTCAGAGAGGAAGGTAAAGGAAATCTAGAGGGGAAATCTCTAAACTAAAGCAAAGGAACTTTAGTCATGGCATTAATTTGCTTATTAATTGTCACAGGATGCACCTTGCTGAGTAGAAAAGGCTGGCAGAAAAAGGAGCAGGGAGCTGGAATAGAAGCTTCAAACTGTAAAATGGGACCATTGTGATGCTATGTCAAAGGATGCTGAGTGATGTTCATTTGTTACACCATAATCATCGTAAACTCATTAATTATTCGGCACAAGGGAGAGCCTGTATGAAAGCCCTGTCATGGCACAGCAAATAAAAATACAAAATAAACAAATAAAACTTCTACTGTGTGGTCCAAGTGCATGACCCTGGTGTGTCTTTGCTTGCCTCTTGACCTACATATTCAATTTTTCTCTCAGAACAATGCTCATGTGAGTCCTTTCATTTGTCACAGCCTTGCACACACACATTATAGTTAAGGGTTAGGAATGCCACAGAGAGCCAGTTGTATCCTATTCCTATCAAACGCAGCTCCAGCCTGGAAAAAATTAATTCCTATTAATATAATTCAGCCAGTTTTTATTAATGAGGTCTATTGAGGGAGGAGGTCCAAGCTATTGGACTGTGACTCAGATAATTTCCCAGTTCCTTCTGTGACCTTGAGCAAGTTGCTCAATATCTGTGGCTGGAATTTTCTGAGATTCCAAAGATTTTAGAAGGACAGTAAAGCTCATTGATTGTTCTGGTTCATTTGCTAAAGTGAAAAATCATGCAATAGTGAGATGAGAGTTGTTGGTAAAACAGGAAAAGCAAACAAATAAAAAGCTGGAGAAGAAATAGGTTCAGCTCAACAATTGTGTTTTGCTCTAAAAGTTCCTTTCTGGCTTTATGCCTTTTTATTATATCTGGAAAATTTCTGAAACAAATATTTGACTTGTATAGAAATTAAAATGTGACAAAAGTGTTTTCATTACTTATGATTTCTAGAACACGCAATTTGACTTGAATAATCTAATTAACTGTAACTTCAAATTTGACTGCTTCCTGAAGTACTATTTTTTAATAAAAATCACATTTTCAATGCCATGCTTTTATGTAGAGTATTTCATTACACTTTTCATTATGTCAAGTTGGTAAGTTTTTAGAGACAGTGACTATGCCAGTATGGAAACCTCCAGCATTTCCACAGCAAGTGCTGTATTTCCTGAGCCTTCAAGGCTTTTTGGTGATAAAAATAAATAAATGGAGATATTTTGACTTAGCTTACCCTAAGCTTAGGGTAAGGATGTAAAAGAGAAGGGATTGACTGCTAGATAAGCTTGTAGCCATAAAAAGAAAAATGCTGGAAGAAAAGAACTATTTCTGTGATCTCACAATAAGCAAAACAAGACATTGGAACACTTGGTTTCTTATTGTGACATAGGAACAGCTGGACCAAGAAAGACTTACCTTGATGTTCAAAGGTCCTTATCTGGCATAAAACTTCTGCTGGTTCACAAATCTGTCAATCAGCCCTGAACTGGTGAGGAACTTGGACATGATGATCACTGCCTGTTCCTCCCAGCTGAATGATTCTATCATTCCATATTATCTATAAATTTTTCACAAATCTGTGTAAATTTTACAAAAATCTGTTTCTGTTTTACCCAAAACACGGAGACACAGTGGGAAAAGTGAGGGATATTCCATTGAGGTGCAGCTGGGATGTGCTGAACTTCGTGTCAGCTCCACACAGCTGAAGATCTACTGAATGCTGTGATCTTCAAAGGCATGGTCAAGGTGTGTGAGATCAGTTCAGGCATGATTACACCTGACTTATCATTTTCTGGGCCTACAAAAATAAACCTAACCAAAACCTGATTGTCTTTCTTCTCTTTTTTTTGTGTAAAAACTCTGTGAGCACCACGGAAATAAACCTCTGAAGAGCACAGATCTGGTGGAAGAACATGCAAGCTTTTTGAAGCAGGCTCCCTGCTGGGAAAATTATTCCTTATTAGATGTTTTTATTGAGACAGAGAGAAGCTCTTTCAGATGCCTGTTTTTCAGCTTTTAACTGGTTTCAGGCACTGCTGATTAATAAATATTAGTCAATGTGAGGCTGTTTTGTTGGTCTTGTGTGCACACACTTGGGGAAAACAATCCACTGATGTAAAGCAAAAATCCAGACTGAGCCCTTCTGTTATTGAATAGTTTGCTTAGCACTTTTAAATATTCAGCATCTGTCTGTCAAATGAATTTATGGAAATGCTGGCACAACTTTAGGCCATAAAAATCCAGCCCACTTTTTAATAGAAGGGTCTAACACCCCCCTTCTAGGAGTGTGTGGAGATTGATTCCTCCCTGGAGTGGGGACACCCTCAAGGCCACTCCTTGAAGCTGAGGAAAGAGATTTGTTGCTGGGATGGGTGAGTGACATCAATCCCTACTTAATAATTGTTTTTCTAGCTTTAATGTCATTGCTTCAATAAATAGTGCACTGTGCTCATAGTTAAAGCTGTCTACACTTTGTAGTAAGTAACTCTGATTAAGCTATTGATTATCATAATTTAAATAAATAATTTTATTAGTCATATAACTATGTTTGGGTTTCCATCCCATGCAAAGGCTCAGTTACACCTGTACAGTCCTTGAGGCAAACCAAGCCTGGGACTGGGATTGGATCCAGCCCCATCCAGCCTCATTCCCAATAAACCTTGTCCAAAGCTTCCATTCTGCCCAATATTCCCAAATTAAATTGAAAGTGCCCTCAGTGCACACGGCTAGAGAGAGACTGTGTGCAAGCAAGGAGGAAGCACTTTCCACTGTGGCTATTGCAATGATTTTTTGCTGTTTTCCTAAGGACAGTGCCTCAGGATTTGCCAGTGGAAAAGCAACAGGCACACGTGAAACGGCTGGAAAGAAATAGTTAAGCAGCATGTATAGTGAATAAATCAGCTGGTGTTTGGAGCAAGGGTGAAATATGGGACAAGTCTGTGGTTTGGAAAGTACCATAAAGTTCCCTAGGGAAAATGCAGATTGGACTTGGCTTTAACCTCTCCTGAAATACAGATACAGTTCACTGACAGGTCACGTCAAAGGTCCCCTCTAACACCCCAACACGTCTGACTGTTGTCAGACAGACTGTAAATTGGATTGCTCCAATTATCTGGGCTCTGGGAAGAATAACAGTGCAGTAAATAAAGGTCTCTGGAGGTTTGTCACAGGCTTGTAACAGCTTAGTGAGTGCCAGTGCCATCCCTAAGGATCAGTCTGGATTGGAGCACTACAACATCTATGGACATTTAACTGCTGCTCTCCCAGGAGAGGCTCTTGTTGCAGATCCTACCCTGCCAGTGTCTCCCAGGAATTTAGGGAAGTGGTGATGTGAGTTGGCTGAGAAAGTAATTTTCCCCTCCTCTTCCCATCACACAGTGTGAAGAATTAACACAGGCACTGCAAAGAACACCTGCAACAACTTAGAGCCAACTGGGAGTACAATGCAGACATTCTAAAGGAGAAATCTTCACAGCTTTCCTCTTAGATGATTGTACCTGACAACTGCCAGGCTTTGTTTGGGCTTTGCAGTTGGTGGGTGTCAACATTTCCTGTGCAGGGATTCTTAAATAAAACAAAAAACCAAATAACCTTTGGGCCTGCTGAAAACTGAAGTGGAAGTTATTTGGGAGACTATTTTCTATTTATTTTTATTTCTTGTTTTATTTACTATTTATTTTTTATCATGGAGTCCAACCCCTGTCCCTGCCCAGACACCCCAGCAATCCCACCCTGGGAGCGTTGTCCAAACCCTCCGGGAGCTCTGGCACCCTTGGGGCCGTGCCCATTCCCTGGGGAGCCTGGGCAGTGCCCAGCACCCTCTGGGGAAGAACCTTTCCCTGATCTCCAGCCAGACCCTGCCCTGGCACAGCTCCAGCCATCCCCTGGGTCCTGTCCCTGGGCACAGAGAACAGAGATTGGAGCTGTCCCTCAGGAGGAACATCCTGATAAACTCTGCCCTCAGGATCTTCTTCTCCAGCTGAACAAGCCAAGTACCCTCAGCCACTCCTTGTATGGCCCCTTCAAACCCTACAACCTTCCTGCATGTAGAATCCTACACCATGACCCCAAATCTCCTTTCCTTCCTAAGAATTAGTGGCAAGAATTTGGCCCAAGTTACACCACTATTGTGATATTTCACAGCCCCAATCCACCATTTCCTCATCCTAGGAAGGTCAGAAAGTTAAGCAAATTATAAAGAAACATCTCTGGAAGAGTGCAAACCCAGACTTGTCTGTGATTTAATTAGGCAAAGGTGTAATCCAAACTTTTCTTTCATTTTCTTGGGGAAAAATATCTATAATTTAGGTATTATCAGTTTTTCTGTCTGCTGAAGGTCTGAAAATGCAGCTAAACATGCCCTGCTGCTGTTATGATCTGAAACTCAAATGCCAGCACTGTCACAGGTTTTTCTGCTGATTCTGGGTGGAGGTGCAAGGTAGAAACATATTAGGAAAATAGAAAAATTCAGGGGTTTGTTACTCCCTGTAGGCTCCAAGAGGCTCCCACTTCTGCCTTGGACTCTGACCTGGACTCTGCTCCTGGGCAGTTTTTCTACTGAAGAAATTCTCCTCTCTAATATCCATATTTGCTACATGTTCAGATGACTTGTTGCTGAATAAATGAATGGAAATATTTTGTCTAATCTATTTTGGTTTTAATTATCAAGGGAAAATTTTTTTAAAGCCACCAAAAAACTCTATGAAAGTCAGGAGCACAAAAAGGATGAGAAACTGTAAGTCTAAAACTCAGCATGGTTTTAGAATTCAAACAAAGAAAAGAAACAATTTTTTGTTTCACTGGGATTTATTTTCAATGAGAAGCCACTTTTTATTAGCTAAAGCAGAAACAATGTTGTGCCCAGAAGAATCTCAAACAGTATCATTACAAATAACTTTTTCTGTGCGTGGGCATTTAAATCTCTGCCTTTATTGAGCTGTTTAGCAACTGGATATAGAAGAATCTCCTTTAACAAGTTCTGCAAATCCTCTAGACTGTGGGATCAGGATATTTACAGCTTCACCCAGCCCCCTAGTAATTTTCCATCAGCATTTGAGAGCTTCTCCTCTTGTCCCTCCTGATGATTTTCCAGCTGAAGCCTTGATCTGGTAATATGCCCATCTCATTAGCACAGGTTGTCTCTGCACTTCCACCTGCCTCCTTTTTCTACAGACTTTTCACAGCCCTATGAGTCAAAGTTATTTATTTGTGCCTTAACCGAGCTGAATCCTCCCTAAAACTGTTAAGGGGGGGCTGGTGAGACTTTTGAGGTTGGTTTTTTGTTTGCTTTTTTTTTTTCCTCTTCCCATTTATTGGTGTTTTGGGTTTAGTGGGATTGTTTGGTTTTTTCCATAAAGGGACTGAAGAGTGTCCAGGGAAGGGAATGGAGCTGGGAAAGGGCTCAGCCTGGAGAAAAGGAGGCTCAGGGGGGACCTTGTGGCTCTGCACAACTCCTGACAGGAGGGGAGAGTCAGGCTCTGCTCCCAGGAACAGGGACAGGAGGAGAGGGAACGGCCTCAGGCTGGGCCAGGGCAGGCTCAGGTTGGATATTGTGAAAAATTTCTTTACAGAAAGGGCTGTAATGTGTTGGAAAGGGCTGCTGAGGGCAGGGGTGGAGTCACTACCCCTGGAGGTGTTCAAAAAAATAAGGAGACTTGGGGACAGGGTTTAGTGAGCATGGAGGGCTTGGAGTTCCTCTCCACTCTACACGATTCTCTGATTCTTTCCTTTTATTCCTGCCCACACCCTTTCCCCTTTCAAATTCCCCAGCAGAAAACTTTCCTTCCTTCCTTCACACCTCTCACACAATAAATGCAGTTTTCTCCACAAGACCATGAATAGAAAATGTCCCGACGTTCACACAAACGTGTGCAGGAGCAGACAAAAGAAATGAAGAAAACCAGACTGAAACAAAGAAACAATGTGTGATACAGCTAAACCTGCACTAACCCCGTGTGCAGAGAACATTCAGCCCCTTTTTGGAGAGTTCTCTGCTCAGTCTCTCTGGCTGATGGCAAAACCTCAGCCTCACATCCCCAGGCAGGTGCTGTTCCCTTTCTTTTTGTGCCTCCAGCCCCTGACTTCCCATTCAGGGGAATTTCACCTGCTGCCTCTCACTCCTCTCCCTCAGGGGAAGAGCCACACAGCTGCACCTATTGAGGAGAAGGATTCTCTCAAGAAGCAGGCAGGCTTTCCAGGTCTTTTCAGGATTGTCATGACTTGGGTGTACAGCTGAAGATTTATTTTTATTCCCTGTATTCCCTCCACATTCCGTTTTCAAATCAGCATGGCTTTGTTTAGAGCTCTTTCCCCCCTTGTTCTAAGCTAAAGGCTGGGCCCAGCATTGTTTCTGCTTTAGCTAATGAACAGTGGCTTTTCATTGAAAATAAATGCCAGTGAAAACCAAAACATTCCTTGTGATGCCAAGGAATTCCCTGGAGAGACCCGTCTCAACCTCCCTTACTGTCTTTAAAAGGTAGGAACTCCTCCCAGACTGCATTTCTGCTCTAAATCAAAGATGTAATAGACTTTTTAAGATGACCCATCATTTGCCCTCCCTGGATATGAAAAGCAGCATATTTACAAGTTAAACAGCTCAGAAAGTCTTCCTCTGTCCCCCAAAAAACCTCCTCCTGAAGCACCTATTCAAACAAACAAGCATTTTGGAAACCTTAAATCCATCTCCTCTTCGTGCAGACATCTTAAAGTTAGTTTGCTGTTTTCCACTTCTCTTCTTCTCAGGGCTGAGGATGGTGTATTACACAGGCACACAGTGGAACAGGGGAATTTCTGAAATATATTGGGCTGCTCCAAAATCTATCATTTATTAATCACTGTGCCTGCTGCTGTTCCAGCCTGAGCCTCTTCAGAAGCAGATTTTCCTTTTTTTTTTTTTTTTTTCTTTTTTGGTGTATGTTTTGTATCCTGCAGCAGGAGTGGAGTCAATCACCTTCAAGCAATGCTGACACTACTGAACCAGAAGCACTACATCAAAACAGGGAGATTTGAGGGCAACATTTCTCTGAATGCACGAATAATAAACTCCAGCTGTGTCCTGCCAGTGGCTACATCAGCTACACAATCTGTTTTATTGCTTTGTTTGTTAGTTCAGACCTTTGCTGTGTCTGAGTGGGTCTGAATCAGCCTTACACCCTAAATTGAAGGGTGTGCCTGTGGAAAGAGCTCTGGCTTCAAGATGGAAGATCT
This sequence comes from Euphonia xanthogaster, assembly GCA_034509185.1. Taxonomy (NCBI): domain Eukaryota; kingdom Metazoa; phylum Chordata; class Aves; order Passeriformes; family Fringillidae; genus Euphonia; species Euphonia xanthogaster. The sequence goes on along the minus strand of JAYDZK010000006.1, from coordinate 25,303,189 downwards.
ACAGCCACAAAGGACTTGATTTCAATGGCTAAGTGAGTAAAAGATGGCTATGTCTTTGGGAAAGCTTCAGGAACCAGCCTCTACAAACCAGCCTCTAGAAACCTCCTTTGAGCACTTTGCAAAAGATGTAAGGATCTCCTGCTTCTGGACATGGACAAATGTGAATATCCATCTCCTTCTTCCCTTTCAGCCATTTCTGAAAAGAAATGAGAAGAATTTAAAGATCATCTCACCCCACCCCCTGCCATTGGCAGGGACACCTTCCACTAGCCCAGGGTGATCCAAGCCCCATCCAACCTGGCCTGGGACACTGCCAGGGATCCAGGGGCAGCCACAGCTTCTCTGGGCACCCTGTGCCAGGGCTGCCCACCCTCACATGGAACAATTCCTTCCCAGTATCCCATCCATCCCTGCCCTCATGCAGTGGGAAGCCATTCCCCCTTTTTTTTGCTCTAGAGCTGGGTTTGTTTCCCAGGAATGTTCAGGTGTTATTCCAAGTGCCCACTGTAAAGTTCTTGGAAGGTGGATGTGGAATTTCTGACCCCTGCTCGTGGTATCTGTGAGATGTAATGATAGGAAAGCACTGAAAATTCAGGATGAGCATAGCAGCCATTAATGCATGGATCTAAATTGTTTGTTTGGATTGAAGATGGATTATTCACATAGCATAGTACAGATAAAAGAACAAGAGACTGAACAGAAGAGAGAAAATCCCATTAAACTCTCACGTCAATATATCAACTTTGAAAGCAGCTTCATGAAGTTTTGTTTTGCCTGGGTTCCTCTAAAGAGCTTTTTCTTAAACAGGTGGGAAAATCAAGCACCTCAAATATTCACTGTACACCCCAGGGATGTGATTGTACCTCCTTACTAATCAGCTCTTTCTGTTTCTCACAGTTCTATTTCCTGCTGTCCTTCAGAGGTTTTCCCTGTGCTGGTGAATGTTGGATTAGCTGTCACAGCCTTTGCCTCTGATAATTCAGGACTCGCTGGAAAAAAAATGAAGTGAGGGAAGCACAAAGCCCCTCATCCATTCTTATTTTGGCCCATTGAAATCACTTCCTTATCAGGACTTATTTTCATACCCTGGAAGTTTACAGGACCTAGAAAGATGAGCATTGCATTATTTCTTGCCACATGTAAATTTTCTGTAACATATTTCATCCTAGGGACTATTTTTAAACTTTTCAGGGAAATGGCTGATTGTGAAAAGTTTTTCAATACCAGGCTCAGCTTGAAACAGGATGAACAATTATTGCCAGAGTTAACTTCACACTCATGGCAGAATTTGGCTGGAGATGTCATCACTGCTGGGAAAGAACAAGGCAAACACTGAAGACCCTGGGCTTTCACAGCACCCTTGCAATGATTTACTGCAATACACTGAATTTCTCCACTTATTTTCATCATTTAAACTAAGCAATGAGCCGGTTAAACTTTATTTTAATCCTTTAATTTTAATAAAAAACAGTTAGCAGAAGTATTTGAGAAAAAAAAAAAACACTTTCCTTTGGAACTATCTTCTTGGAATATTTTAAATGTTTATTGAATAGTAACTCACCACATTTTACAGTGAAGAGAGAGGCACAATCACCTTGTCTTGTGTCACTGTTTATTCATTGCTTTGTTCCCACACTGGGAATTTTTTCTAGCTGCATCATCATACATTTTTATGTTATAAAAGCAATTTACTGTCACCAGGAAACACTTCCTCAACTGGGAACAGGACTCAGGTAGTTGCTATATTTCCCAGGCTGGAGGTGTAATTACTGGGCATTTCTTTCTTGAACATTCTATGAGCTGTGAAATCCTCACTGTGATTAACACTAATGAAAGACCTTTCCTGCTCCAGCAGGCAGGAGGATCCATCAGAAATTATAAAAGAGAATGTGTGAAAATGAAGAAAAAATTCTAAATAAGAGTTAAAGTTCATTTGAATTAATTCTTGATTAGTTTCCTCTCCATAAACTCCTGAAAATAATTATCCACATGTTCCTATAAAACTCCAATTTACTTAAAATTTAAAAAAATAAACGTAGAAAATACAGACAGCTGGGTGAGAATCTGCATTCATTGTGAACAACTGAACACAGTTTCTGAGCACAGGAAAAGGACAAAACCCGCTCAGCAAGTTAAATCAGATGCAAATGAACTGAGGAAATTTATAATGTTTTATTCAAAAAGAACATTTATAAATGGGGTTATCCAAGGTCTGTGTATTTGGAGCCCTGTGAACATAAATGGTAAGGGAAAGAGTTGAATGAAACCTGATGTTTTTTCCTTGAAATATCTCTGAACTAAAATTTCAAGCTTGTACAAAATTATGCAAAAAAATTTGAACTAACACCCAAAAGTCTGGGACAGAAAATATGTGCAGTGAGTTCTGCACAGAAACAGGAAGAATTGGAATAAAAACAGCACTGAATTATTTAAAATTATAGAATTTGGAGCTTCATCTGTGTGTTTATTCCTCTGAACAAATAAAATCTTCCCAAATTCAGGTGGATAAGATTTGTTAACCAGGAATTTTCTTTAATGAGAGTAATATTTAAATCTAATTAATTAGGAAACAACATCAGAGAAATACATTTTTGTGAGTTGTGCAAAAACTTCATGGCTCAGATGCTCTGTGTGGTAAGATTCCATCCTGAATCCTGAATCCAGGGCACGAGGTACAAATTGGTTGACAGGAAAACGTTGGATTTGGGATCTTGGAACTCTGGATATTGGAAGACCTTGATACCACTGACCTAAATGGGTTTTTGTTGACCTAATGCCTATTGCTGGAAGAGGTTTTTTGGAGATGGTTTGGGTGTGTTTTCATGGGGGTTATTTGGTTCTGGTTATTTCTTGGCTGGTTTGGGTTTTTTTGTGGGGGGAAAGAGGGAAATAAGATTCTGAAGCAAAGTGCCACAAGACTTCAGAGCCTGAAGTCTAAAACACTTTTAGTTTCCCCTTCTTATTCATGATAAAAGATTTTCAGGCATCATTAGTCAACAGGAATTTGAATTTCTGAGTAGCCACACCCCCTCTGAACACCCTAAAAGAGTTTTTGGAGACCATGAATGTTCCTTGGGAATGCTGGCAATCTCAAGAGCTGAACACAATGCAAACACTTCAGCAAAGCATCTGGAGACAGGAAATCTCATGGCTTTCCAGTATGAGCAATAAAATTGTGAGCAATAACTTTCCCTAGAACGTAATTGATTTTAAACAATAGTAACTATATAATAGTAGTGGTAGTATTTTAAAGCCTTCTACAAATGCTCCTATCTGCAGGCAGGGAGAAAAGCCTAATTAAACTGAACTGTAATCGGGTTGGAGCAGCATGGGATTTGACATGTTATAAATTCATTCCCAGATTAATTGAGAATACCCTTTCTGTGGTCTCCAGATTAATAATAAGAAGGGGAGGGGGAAGACATGAAGGTAATTTATTTGCTCTTTCTGCAGTACTGACATTTTTCACCTTAATGAGCACTTAAAATGTAAATTATACAGTCAACTTAAAAAATAGAACAAAAGAGGTGTGCGAGGCTTTTCTTATTTTCCACATCAAAATTAGCTGCAATTACCATAAAAAATTCCAGAGTTTCACTCCAGACTTTGTCCAAAAGTACTGGGTATTACCAAGTATCTTCAAACACTCCGGGAGTTTCCCTTCAAGGTTAGGTGGCAAAGAGTCTGGGAAAGTTTTCACTGTGTTACAAGATGCACTTGTTGAACTTTCCAACAGGAGCAGTGCTAAATACTAATGACTTAAAACTCTGAAGTTGCCAAGGAGATGAATTTAGAAGATGGCAATGAGATTAAAATTACCTTAAAACCCTGAGCAGTCCTGCTGATTTTTGCCTTGATTTATGAGCAAAGCTGGTTTTTCACTTTGGCTGAAGACAGAAAACTGCATCAAGAACAGGTTTAGGGGTTTCCCTCTGTGTTTTGGGGTTTGGATTTGGGTTTGAACATCACTGAGCTTAGGTTTGGCATCTCCTATTACAATTTTGAAGAGCCCAGACCTCTGAGAAGCTGCCTGACCTCCCCACTCACCTGCCCAGATCCTTTTATTATTTTATTGACACCCAGTATGGAATTACCTCGTGGTTTATAAAGTCCTTTGAGGTGTGGAAGTGAAAAGGGCTTTAGAAACCAGGTGCTATTGACAATAATGATTATGCATTTATTTCATAAACCTCAGGAAGGGAAGATTTGTTTCCAGCTTCATCAATTTGCACTGATCCACAATTTAAATTTAACCTCAGGAGTTCCATTCACTGCTTTTTGTTACTCACTGCTGATTGATGCTCTTCTCCTGCTTGGGTCATGAAGACAAAATGATGCCACCAAAGAAAACACACCTTAAAAGCAATTACTTCCCATTAGAAATGCTTCATTTACTCCTGAACATCCTGGAGAGCTGCCTCCAAAGAAAGATGATGAAGATCCCTGAATTTTATCTATTTTGTACTTATATTGATGAGTACTTTTTAATATATTGTTCTATATATTTCTAGTTCTAGTTCTAGTTCTATTTGTATTTCTAGTTCTAACTAAATATAAATATAAACATAAATATAAATGTAAATGTAAATGTAAATGTAAATATAAATATAAATATAATAAATATAAATATAAATATAATAAATATAAATATAAATAATATAAATATATCTAGAAAATGAATATATAATAGATATATAAAATACATAATGTAAGTATAAAAATAAATACAATATATATATAATTTTATATTATATATATGTTTTAGAAATATATATTTCTTTATTTATATACTTTTATATATTTTGCGTTCATATAAATATGAATATAATATAAATATAAACATCTAAAAATTAATATATGATAGATATATAAATGCATAATGTAAGTATAAAAATAAATATATATATATAATTTTATATTATATATATACGTTTTATAAATATATGTTTCTATATTTATATAATTTTCTATATTTTGCATTCATATTTTGCATTCATAATCCCTTCTTCCCAAACAGAAACACATCAATATCATTCATATTCCCAGTAATATGAAGGATATTGATGTGTTTCTGTTTTGCAAGAAGGGATTCTCTAGAAATTTTCTGGAAAGCTGCATAAAAAGCTTTAGTAAGGCTACAAAACTGAAAGAGATAGATACTTGTGAAGGAAAATGTATTAAGGGAAAACAAAGAACTGAAAAAATTGCCTGAAGAATTTGAGCCCAGGAACTGGTTTGTTCTTTGTTCTCAAGATTTATGATCCTCTCTGGGAAAGCCCACAGAGTCTATGAATAATAATTAGGAAAATAACTATTGTCAAGTTAAGAAAAACAAGAAATTATTTCTTTGATAACAGATTTTATGACTATTTTTACAAGCTTTTAGTGTTATGGATACAACACCATAATTATAATCTTCTTCCCATCTTCTAAATTCATCTCCTGGGAAATTTCAGATTTTTATAGCAGCAATATTTAGCACTGTACCTGTTGGAAAGTTCAATCAGAGCGTCTTGTGACACACTGAAAACTTTTCCAGGCTTCTCTTTCCCACCTAATCCTAAAGGGACACTTCCAGAAAGAGAGCCTGACTCTGGGATCAAAGCTAATCCAAGCTGCTTTAGTATTCTGAGCCCATTTCCTTTTTTTTTTTTATTTTCTTTTTGCAGGAATTCCCTGTGATTTTGATAAATGGCATTTCTTCTCCGTGTGCATTTGCTTCCTACCCCTGAAATTCCTCTAATATCATTACTTTCCATCTTTTCCCTTGTCTGTTTATCTTGGAGGCAATGGATGTCTCTTATTATGTGGTTATAAACTTAAACAGAGCCTCACCAGCAGCTCGAGCATAAATCAAGTGGAAATCACAGCAAACATAAGCACATCGATAAGAATAATAAAAATGGGTTCTGTAGGAAAACTGCAGCATTTCCAAGCCACTTAGATCCCATCAAGTGATTTTTTGTTCTCCTTTTTCCACGTCAGACATGATCCATCTCATCTAACACATCCCTTCAATGCACAGTGCTTGTAGGATTCTGCCAAGGAAATAAAATACTGATTTAAACAGAGCTAAAAAATGCATTCAGGGTACATTGCTCTGAGATTCCACTCTAAACTTTAGCTGGAAATAAACTTTAGTGGGAAACTCTTTCCTCTCCTAATCCAGGCCTTATACAATCTGAAGTACTACATAAACCAATAAACTATTAATTGGATGCATGTTGTAAAAAAGTGATTAAGCAAAAATGAAAATTTTCTTTTGCTATGAATCCTCATGCTATTTTAATATCCAAATGTTTAAAACAAACCTATATTTTTCTTATAAATATGTAGATATTGTTTAATTGCTATTTCAAACTAAGCACTAATTGAAATACTTTCAATTGCAATTCCATTTAATTTTTATAACATCGGGGTTTTTCCCTGAATGAAGTTTTGGACAAGTTCTGTATTTGTCTGTATTGCCTGGACTAGAGTAAAATTAACATTCTTGGGTGATCAAGAGGCAATTCTTGTATTTTAGCCAACTTAAAAATAAATATTGTCTTTATGCTGTTGTTTCTCTCCAATCCCCCTCAAATCCCACTTCAAATTAAGTTATTGCCCTGCTACACAAATTACTCCATAAATGACAAATGCAGATGAGAAATTATGGAGAAAAATTTGGACTTTTCCTAACCAAATGTTTCTTTCTCTGTTCCTTTGGTGCCTTTGCAGCCACGGTTTTCCATGGATGAGCTGATATTTGGTGCATTTTAGGTGTAATTAATTTTTTTGTGGAGCAACACCTCATCAGCACTTCCAGGGCCACCTGCAGCTCTGCGGTTCCCCAATTTCCTGTCAGCTTTTGATGGTGTCTGTGTTGGTCAGGATTTTATTCCTGGTTTATGGCAAGCAAAGGGAAGGGAAAATGAATCATGTGATGTTTTTAGAGCAGCTTTTATTCAATGAAACTAAAATTCTTTTTCCCCCTTGTTGGTTTATTGCAATTCTATTGTAAAAAATGTTGTAAACTGCCACTTCCCTGAGCACACATATGAGCATACATGTTTGTATATATGATTGCAGAGACATAGACTGGTGTTTCCTGGTGTATCTGCCCTGGGCTTGGCAGATATTCCTGAAAAATCCTGAATTGCTATAGAAAAAGCCCTTCCTCCCCTCAGAATTCAGGAATCCCTGCAGCAAGTGTTCACAGGAAGGAGAAAACCGATGGAAGCTCTCAGGCCGTGATCAATGTGCTAATTTCCAGCATGAATGAACTCTCCAGAGTTCTTCCCATGGATGCATATTTATCTCCTGACTAAATCAATATTTGTCCTACAGAAAACTATTGATAGTCTTGAGGTTTTCTTATAATGCAATTGTACAGCTTTCAATTGCTCTTTCTCTTCTTGATTTCTTGCCAAAGTCAGAATTCCTTTTCATTATTGTTGAATTCAGCTACGAAACACTCACAATTCAAAAATTATAGGGATATTAAAAAGCCCCCAGAATATTTTGCAATCCTTTGCCAAGTGTCAGCTACTGAGCCTCCTGTGTTAGTACATTTCCCACAACAGCCCCCTGCCATTGTTTACAAATCATTTTTCATTATCACTTTCCTGCCTCCATCCATTCTACTGGGAATTGAAACATGGTGTTTATTTGGGGAGATATTGATATCTTCGGACACGTAATTCATGGGTGGCCAACTCTGCTGCTGCTGCTTTTTGATCACGACACAAGTGCTCAGCAAATTGCTCTCTTGTCTTCTCAGGCTGGCTGGGAAGAAGAAGCCAAGCTCTGAGTTCAGTCTGCTCTCTCTCAGTAGGCTGGAACAATAAACCCTGTCATACCTGGATGCTCCAAAAAATCATCCATCAGAACAGCACAGTTCAGCATCGTGAATTCCACTCCAAAATGAAAACAAATGGAAATTTGGATGGCAGGTTGCTCCTGGCTTTCTCAGTCCTTCTCAGGCTGTGGGTATGAAGCGTGCAGGGGGAGCTATTTGTGTTCAAACTCATCGGGTTTGAGCTCTGGTTGTGCCACAAACTGGCACAGGCCAAGGCTCTGGACATTTAGGAATGCCTATGATGGGTCACAGTACAGGCAACTTCATCATTACAACATGCACAGTGAGGGAAAGGGAAAGGGGAACGGAAAAGGGAAAAGGGAAACGGAAAAGGAAAATGGGGAGGGGAAG
>JAYDZK010000006.1:25279366-25293265 GCA_034509185.1 Euphonia xanthogaster | reverse complement strand
TTTATTATATTATATTCATTATATTATATTTGTTATATTATATTCATTATATTATATTTATTATATTATATGTTTAGACCATAACATTCAGAGTTTGCCCATCCAGCCAGTGCCATATCCTGTAAGAGATCCATCTGTCAAGCCCACATACCTTGAGTTTAGAGACAAGTATGTCACATGAAACAGTGCCAAGTGCTTTGCACAAATTCACTTTGCTGATGGTTCAAGCACTGTACAAAACAAGGCACATTTGTGATGCCATGGCCTTTCCCTCAGCAAATGGCTTTAATACCACTGTGTGATAAAAGAGATTGATGTCAGGGTACAGGTGGGTGGTGCTTTCTCCTCCTCTAATGGATCACCCTCCTCCCCTGCTCTAAATAATGCAACTAGAACAAGCTATGGAATTTGCAAAGCTCAGCAGCAGCCCTCACCCAGTACATGGGACTCTGGTGTGCACAGCTGTATAATTTTATGTTTTGTCAGACCAGTGCTTAGGGAGGGAGGATAAATTAACTATAGCCATAGGGGAAAGAGAAGGCACAAATGAGATTTGTTCCATTCACACGAAACTAATGGCAATGTATCAGGAACAGAACGGGCTTGGTGATTCATCCAGGATAACTGTTCTCTGTTTTCTTGAAGTTTAAGACTATTTTTTTAATCTTTTCTTTTTCAGTTTTCTAAAATGGCCTTTAAATTATCTGAGAAAACTCAGACATACACATGATGACACAAGTTATGAGTAGTGAAATTAAAACACTCTTTTAGTCTTATTCTGACTTAAATAGATCCTCAGAGAGAAAGAAAAACATGGTTGTTCTTCAGAGTATTCAGCCTGTACAGTGGCATATAAACATGTGTATTATGCCATTCTTTTTCTACTGCATTAAAAATGACTGCAGGGTGAACCTCCATGTGTCCTCCACAGAAATCCCGCCTGCTGGCCCCAATCCTTCTGTTCCTTGCACTTTCATCCTTATTTCTACACACACCATCCAAGCTGGAATCAGTCCTTCAAACACACTAAATCCCAAGGACTGGTTGTGATGGGAAAACACAAAATGGTTGCAGGCAGGCGTGTAATTTCCTTTGCCACCCTCTTCTGTCTTTTAGCAAAGTCTGACAACATCGTCTTGTTATCAGAACCCAGTGAAAATGTAACTCTTTAACTCCAGGGTAACATTAAGAAGCAGGCATTCTTTACTTGGCCAGATTCAGGCTTGGGAAGCTTTTGTTCCCTTCAAGCCTTCCTAAGCCTAACTTCTTTGCTAACCTCACACAAATTCCTCACCTTGCATTAGCAATCATGTTTTTTATGCAGCTTAAAGCATCATAATGGCAGTTATTAGCACGCTTACAATCACACTTTTCAAAAACTCAACCAGTCAGAGAATATCCAGGCTCTTTCAGTGTTTTAGTTAACCATCCATTTTCTAACCCTGTTCTTAATCCTCTACCAGATACAGCAACAGCTTTTAATCTCTCTAGCTGATTATCCAATTTAGCAGTTACATTTGAAACATGCACACAAGGGTTGTTTAAATCCAAATAACCACACACTCTATTTTCATATAAAAACAATAAATCTAAAGCAAATCTTTTTCCTAGGCTCATTTTGGTAGTTGCTTGCAGTTGTTCATTTTTTTTTTTCAACAAATCCTAATTGAGTTGCATTGGCTAAAGTTCCCATTTGTCCATGTGCCCATCATAAGGAATAATTTCCTTGTATTTCATTCAAATCTGCATGGGTGTTGTTTCCCTCCCACGTGTGTTCCTGTATTTTTGTCAAATCACTGACTAAGACTCCCCATGGAACTGCATTTTCTACAGAGTTTGGTATTGGCAAGCAAGCTGAACCCTGTTCTTACAGAACTCTAGGCAAAATTACCTGTGACATAAATGCTCCCCACAAGAAATAAAACAGAAAACAGTCTTGCTTCCTTCACATTTTCATGCATAAAGGATTATCCTCCAGTTCACAGTGACAGGGGATTGCTGGTTTGACCCATGTGGGATGAAGCAAAGGCTGTGATGAACCTGTCCCCACAGGGAAGGATTTCTCCCTGATGTCTAATCTAAATCTTCTTCACCTTAAAGGTGCTGGAAAGGAAGATAAAGCTTGAAATCTGAAAAACAGGCATTTAGAGGTATTTCAGTAGCATGTAAAAGTACAGCCCAGGTGCTGCTTTGAAATGTTTTATAAAGTAATGGTGATAATCCCAGGCTCTGAACAGCCTGCTCCAGTGCCTCAACTCCAGTGTTCTCAAAGTAAATTGCAAAGTTTGAAGCATGTTAAACAGTGCTGGAATTGCACAGAAACTCCTGTCTCAGTAAATTTTTGCTTTAAGAATGCCTTCTAACCCCTCACTGAACAGAATTATATTGCAGTTCAAGGGATAGTTTATGGTTACTGCTAAGACCATGTGTTAAATTACTCAACACCTGTATCATCCATATTTGAGCTGATATATAGATTTATAAATGTTAGGGTGAAGCATATAAGGATTAATTTAAAAATTAAGTACCCTCCTGATGTTTATGATCATAAAAGTAATGTTCAAAGATTGTGTTCTACTAAGAATATGTTAAATGCTGTGCTGCAATAACATATCTTTAATTCTCAAAGGGGTTTTTTTCCCTGCAAAAAACTAATGTAGATTTTTTTTCCCTTGAAGGCTTACATTATTTTGAGGAAGCCTGGCAGATATGTCCATAATAAAATAGTTTTTCTGGACAAATGTTACTGTTAATATCTCCAGAACAGAATATCTGTCAGAGCTGAATGAAGCCCACTTCTAAATACTGAATCATGTATGCAAGGAGCCAGTCCTGCCACCCAGCCTGGGCACAGCAGCATTGGAAAGAGCATGTTATCTCTATTAAAAATCTCTTTTAAGCCTGTTGGACATCTTGTTTGCTCAGGTAACTCATCCACACCTGCTTTTAAACGTGCTTTTAATCCTGCCAGCTCCCCATGGCACTGCAGCTGAAATTGAGACATCCTCACAGTCTAGGAATTTGTCCTAATTTATTAAAGACTGATTATTAGCCATGCATTCCAAACTGGGAGCAGCAATTACCAAAAATAATGATGTTGTATTACTTGTACAACTACCAGCATGCCAATGTAAGTGGTCCAGTGCATGCTCTTCATCAGACCAAATATTCAAACATGATTCATGGTGTTTATAAGCTGGTAAATTTTACAGAGTCCTAGCCAAGCAGTGCTGCTAATTTGATACACCTATAATGAGCTGACCATCTTTCATTTTCTCTGAAGTTGTTTATTACTGTAATAGGGCCTCTTACTCATTAAATCTTGTCAACATGAGTGATGCTTAACACAGTAGCTAAAAGATTATTAAGAAAAATGGCTATCAAGAGCAGGATGGAATGAATACACCCTTCTGCTGAAGGTGTCTTTTGGGGAAGAATCTCACTTCAATGCCTTGTGAAGATTTGGTTAATTGTTGCCACCCAAATAGAAGATTCCCAGAAGACTCCAACACAAGGAAATCAAGAGATTGAATGAAATTTGAGCCCCATAAAAATAACACTATAAGGTTTGCAAAAAGAGTAAGGAGAGTGGAATTATTTTGGCAGAAAGATAAATTGAAAGGACTGAGCAGGAGCATCAAGCAGGTCTGCTCCACCAAAGAGGGTTTCTGGGCAGCAAGAGCCCCAGGTCTCCTGGATGCCCCTCTGCTCACATCTTAACTCCCCAATGGCAGAAAACACTTGTTAAGTGTAGCACAATTTGCTATTTGCAAGTTTTGATCTACAAAAAAAAAAGTGGCAGACTTGCAACATTTGAAGATAGATCTGAGCACAAGCTAAGCCACAACAGTTCTGTTCCATCCCACAAGCAAAATTTCTCAGTGCAAACTGCTGCAGTGTGGGTCACACCTTCCCATGGGGTGCAGCCCTCCAAGGACAGGCTGCTCCAGCCTGGAAGCACGGCCCTCTCTCCACTGGGTCTCCCACTGGATCACAGCCTCCTCCAGGGATCCACCAGCTCCAGCATGGGCACCTCTCCCAGGGGCTCTGGGTGGATCTCTGCATCCTCCATGGGCTGTGGGTGGATCTCTGCATCCCCCCTGAATCCCCATGGGCTCTGGGTGGATCTCTGCATCCCCGTAGATCCCCATGGGCTGTGGGTGGATCTCTGCATCCTCCATGGATCCCCATGGGCTGTGGGTGGATCTCTGCATCCCCCATGGATCCCCATGGGCTGTGAGTGGATCTCTGCACCCTCCATGGGCTGTGGGTGGATCTCTGCATCCCCTATGGATCCTCATGGGCTGTGGGTGGATCTCTGCATTCCCCCTGGATGGATCCCCATGGGCTGTGGGTGGATCTCTGCATTCCCCCTGGATCCCCATGGGCTGTGGGTGGATCTCTGCATTTCCCCTGGATCCCCATGGGCTGTGAGTGGATCTCTGCATCCTCCTTGGGCTGTGGGTGGATCTCTGCATCCCCCCTGGATCCTCATGGTGGATCTCTGCATCCCCCCTGGATCTCCATGAAGGGGCACAGCTGCTCCACCCTGGTCTCACCACAGCCTGCAGAGGAATCTCAGCTCCAGCACCTGGAGCACCTCCTGCCCCTCCTCCTCCGCTGACCTTGGCCTCTCCTTGTTGTTTCCCTCACATGTTCTCACCTCCTCCTCTTCTCTAGCTGGAAAATTACAACTTTGTTGTGATTTTCTTCTTAAATCTGATGTCACAGAGGTGTTACCAACCTCTCTAATTGGCCTTGGCCAGCAGCATGTCCATCTTCAGAGCCATCAGGGATTGGCTCTGCTGGACATGGTGGAAGCTTCCAGCAGTTTCTCATAGAAGCCACCTCTGTGAGCCCTCTGCTACCAGGCTGTGCAAAACCAACACAACAGTATACAGCAGAAATAATTTAGGTTCCTTCCTATGAGTCTTCCTAATTTTTGAATTCACCTAGCTGATTAATAGTCAAGGCATCATTATTAGCCATGCTATCATCATTCATGTTGTGTGAGGGTTACTTTTCTGAGTGTTCAATATAAGGTGACTTCAACAAAGGCTCACAGTTATTTTAATACTGACAGGATAATCAGTGTAATTGTGATTTATTAGGATAGTTCACTGTTCACTGCATTTTAATAACCTTTTTTAATCAGAATCAGGAATTGGGCTACCATCCGATCTAAAGGATGTTACTTAAGGGTATGATCTGAGGAATGGTATAGGTTAGATTCCTATCTGCTTTAGTTTGGGTTACAGTCAGAGAGTAATGTCAAATTATTTGAACTGAGCAACTGGCACACAATTAGAAAATCTGCTGTGGATTTATGGATCTGGAAGCATAATGGGGCCTAATTTCTCACAAAAGTTTCAGAAGAGATTCATTTTGCTGGATCCATTAGCCACTATTGTGATCTTAACAATAGATTTTTTCAGCACTCATGTTCTCTTTGAGGCATCCTGCTGCTGTTTGTGAACAATATTAAATCTCCATTGAGACAGTGCTCAGCTCACCCTGTGCTATCTATTTTTCTGAGTACATAGAAGTTAAAGCTCCTGTTATGGACCAGTTAGCAGCAGTGCTCAGCCATCAGAGGACTTGTTTGATATCCAAGGGAAAGGAGATACTGAGAGCTGTCCTGAGTGGGTTTTGTGTCTGTATTGTCTGTGCTGTCCTAGAGCAGCCTGTGGCACTCGAGTAACACACCCAATCCTAACCTGTTTTCCATGCAGACACCTGGGACTGTCAGGACAATGTGCAGAAAGAGCCAGCACAGACCTGTCACTGCCATATTTTCTGGAAAAATCTCTTTGCCCAGGATTCTCCTCCTGGGAAGCTGAGAAGCCTCGGGGAAAGAAAAAACCAATAATTATCTGATTGCTTCTCCTGTGTTTTGCTGCTTTGGAATGTGGTTGGAGATTGTTTATCCAGCAGGTGGTTGTTTGATTGGCTTCATGTGAATTGTTTTAACTTAATGACCAATCACAGCCAGCTGTGTCAGGACTCTGGAAAGAGTCAGGAGTTACACGATTATCTTTTCAGCTTTCTGTAAGTATCATTTCCCTATTCTTTAGTATAGTTTAGTGTAGCATTCTTTAATATAAAATAGTGTCTTAAAATAATAAATTAGCCTTCTGAGAACATGGAGTCAGATGCATCATTCCTGCCTTCATCTGGGAACCCTGCAAATACAAGACAGACCCTGGGGCAAAGGAGAGGAAAGTGGGAAGGGAGAGTTTCCTGAACTCCTGCAAGGCCTAAAGATTGTCTTGTTGAGACTCCTGGTGCAGGAGCCCGAGCTGAAGATGGCACTTGTAGAGGTTTGGTTTTTATGGTGGGAGTTCCCTGATGGCTCTGGCTTCCTGCACACACCTCTTTGCCATCCAATATATTGCTGGATGTTTATGGACAGGAGCTGCAGCAGGGCTTGGACCACTGATTGCTATTTTCTTGGAATGAAAAGCACTGAGCTGTCCTAAATCAATGATGTTTCTCTTTGTGTTTAGGTGCACTGAACACTACATTATTGCCCCAACCCTCCTGTCCAGGTCATCTATATCCTAGGCCAAATTATGCACATTTAGGAAGGAAGCTGCAGAGTGGATTATTTCCCTTTAGGCTGTGTTTCAAGAAGGGCTTGTCTGACATATTTACTGGTAGAAATGCTGCCAAGATGTTTTGAACACGGACTCAGAATCTTCTGGCATACCAAACTGCAATAGCAGACAACTTCTTAGCTCATTATCAGTAACAATTATACATTCAAGATTCTTACTGAAGATCTGTTTTTCTGATTAATTTATGACCTTTTAAAATCTTGTGCCTATACTGGTGATATTTATAAGACAATCCTAAATATAGTCTGGCAATTTCTTTTGCCAGTCTCAGTCTTTTTCTCATTCCTTTGCAGTGGCTGTTTGTGAAATGAGCTCTCTTTGATGAAATCCTGGCAGACTGAAACACTCTATAGGCAGATCATCGCTGCCTTGTGGTTGAACAGGGTCAGTGAAAGCAGTACATGCTTGGGTGCAGAAGTGAGCAAGAGCTACATTAAACAGACTTCCAATATGTTTCAAGTAGTGCTAGAAGCATTTAAAAAGTGGTATGTGGAAGATATAAAAGTGCAAATAGATGTATTCATAAAATAAATAAAATAAAATAATATTATTCTTCCAAAAGCCCTCCAGCACAGCTCTGCTAGGAGAGCAGATCTCTTGGTAGTGTTGTTGCCATTCAGTTTGGATTGTTGCTCACTTTCACAGTTTGTCCCAGGACATTAAGTTTCTAAACAAACGTGTCATTCTGATGGCATTGTAGATAGCATTTGAATCATCCACTGGAAGCTGAGAAGCTGCTTTTGCTTCCTGCTTTTTTGTGTGCCTTGCTGGAGCATCCTGCACGCAGAAATAACCTGACAAGTCCCATCACTGCTGAACCTCTGAGATGTCAGTGCCAAATGTACAACAGCCATTTTACAGAGAGGAGGGGATAAATAAAAGGCAGATATCCTGGTCCAAGTGAAGAAATCATAGGGCTGAACGTGAATTATCAAGCGAATTTTCAGAAGCAGGGTGTCACTGTGCTGAAATCATGCTCTGGTGAGCTCACAGAATCACAGAAACAGAGAATCAGAGAACCCCAGAGTGGTTTGGCATGGAAGGGACCTTACAGCCCATCCAGTGCCACCCCTGCCACGGGCAGGGACACCTTCCATAGCCCAGGATTCTCCAAGCCCTGTCCAGCCTGGCCTTGGACACTGCCAGGGATCCAGGGGCAGCCACAGCTTCTCTGGGCACCCTGTGCCAGAGCCTCCCCACCCTCACAGGGAACAATTATGTTCATACAATTTTAATATAAAACCCTGAATTAGGTAGTCTGGTATCTACAGACATCTTTTTCCTTTCCTTGTATAAATAACCACAGTAGAGGACAGAACAAATCAGATGTTTTACAATAGATAGCATGAAAACCTGCCAAAGGCTGGTTTCCTCATTGCTGTTAAACCATACTAAATAATGTTCTATATTTCCTGTTATTTTTGGATGTCAATGACCAGTGTGGTTGCCCTTGTACAGATATTTGTAACAGACATCAGGGTTCATGTGACTGGAGAATGAATGGGAGAGTCTGGGTGTGGAGGTGTCAGAACTGAGAGATATTAAACCTCAGATTAAAACAAAGGACAGACCAGAGTCATCATGAAGTCCTGAATTGTGCAAAAATTTGCATCCAAATCCCCACTTGGACTCACCAGTTCAAGGAGAGCAAAAGGGATGGGATGGTGGCTCTGCAGTCAGCACCTCTCCTCTGTGCTCCTGCGTTTACCCCAAACCACTCAGCCCCACATTCTTTGCTGCTTGTGGGTTGCTTTGCTCTGGTTTAAAATCAAAATGCCATTTTCTTCTGAGCTCCCCCTGAGCCTCCTGACCTGGCTGTTGTGGTGCTTCTCTGTAAAAAAAATGCAGAAGCATTGCTCTTAGCCAAGCACACAATTATAACAGGATGGTTTATGTCCTTTAGTCAGTGTAATTTGAATTTTCAGGCCCTTTAGGCCTGTGGGCAGTGATGGTCTCCCTGAGAATAAGGCTACAGGTCCTTGGAGGCACCTGAGAGTTGTATTAAATTGGTATCGTTCTAATAGTCTGGTCTAGGTGAGAAATAAATTGAGTTCAAAATGTTCCCTTGTCAGGACACTGCTTCAGAAATAACCTAATCTTGCAATCTCAGCTCTGTTCCAGCTTCTAAAACTTGCTGTAACAGTGGAGTTCACCCAGTTCTGTCATTTAAATGTTGTCATTAGGCTCTGATTGATGAGGAAAGATTCTCAATATGCATTGCTCTTTTTTCCCCTGTTTATTTAAGCTCCAACCAGATCAAAATATTTCTCACTTCACCTCATTTCTCATTACACTTGAAAGGTTTTTGTGTATAATTATTGGCTAGTGAAGATAAGTGGGGTTTTATATTTTTTTTTTTTTTTTGTTCTGCAATTTGTTACGCTGTTTATCTCTCAGTCAAAAGAAAGCAAGGCTAGAAAATGTAATGAAGTGTTCATCTATCATCCCTGGGCTTTGCTTCCTGATAAAGGAGGCTTCATTTGGGTGTTATTTCATTAACATGCACTTCTCTGACAAAGCCAAAGCACCAAGAAAAAAAAAAAGAGAAGCCTTAATCGAGGTTTTCTTGGAGATAATTAACTGAAGGGCTTGTAAGATATGAGCAAGGTGTTGTGATTAGGACAGGAGCTAAAACTCATATTTCCTTCAGCTCAGGATCATTCCACAACAACTGCTCCTGGAGGAAAAGTGATTAAGAAGAAGTGCAGTTTTACAATGAGCCTTGTCTAATGAACAGAATTAACATTCCTTTTTTACTTTTTATAAAATTCTAAATATTATTAGCATGGTCTACTTGCTAAAATAGTGTTAAGGTTTGATGTTAAAGAATAGAAACCAGATTTTCATTAAGTGAGAGGTAGAAGTCACACTTGCTTTAATCACTTTCCTTACTTTTCACCACTTTCCTTAAATAACAGAGGAACCTCATCAGTTCCAAACAAGGATTTCTTTTGACAGACCAATTTCACTTGGAGTATATGGAGACAAGTGGCAGGGCTCCCTCAGCAATGAATTTATTTGTTCAGGGAACAATTCCTTTTCACAACTTGTCCCCACCTGGGAAATCTGTCCTCCAGGGAAGACAGGAGCATATGTTTCCCCAGGATTGCAATCCTTCTCCAGTCAGCCCTCATTCCTCCGAAGAAAAATGCCAATGTTCCCTTTTACCAAGGATAAGTGTTTCAATTCTCTAGCTCTCACTTCATATGAGTTTTTCATTTCAACCTTTGCTTCAATTCATTGCAAAGTTTTGAGGTTTTGAGTGGAGAGAAGGAAGAATCTTTTTGGGTTGTTCTGTCAGTTGGACTCATTTTGATTGAAATGGAGAAATACCAGCAGTTTTAACAATAAAGAATAAAAACAGGGAGGAATCATGTTTTGGACAAAAAAGAGTCCATGTAAAAGAGTGCAAAATCTGTGGGTCCTAGAAAAATGTGTGCAGTTTTCTCATTGCTATTACCAGCTGTGCTATTAAACTCTGGTATTATCTGAGCCACTCTTTGATTTCAGGGTGATCAAAACCTGTCCCCAAACACTCAGCAGAAATTGTGTATACCATGGTGTGCTACCTGCCACAGCACACGTGGGAGAAGGTCTTCATCAAAGGAAGTGTAACCATCTCAAAAATCCCAAATTATGGTAACTGTAGCAAACATTGCCATTAGAAATTAGAAATGATCCATGCAGCAAGGCTTATAGAATTTTTATCTGGAATTAGCTTATATAAAAGATGGGGAATTGCAGAATCATGGGATAGTTTCAACAGGAAGTGACATTAAAGCTCATTCTGTCCCCATCTCCACCCTGGAAGAAGGTTCTGGGAGACCTGAGAGCCCCTTCCAATGCCTAAAGGGGCTCCAGGAAAGCTGGAGAGGGACTTGGGACAAGGGCCTGGAGTAAGAGGACAAGGGGGGATGGTTTCAAACTAAAATGAGGAGAAAATTAGATGGGATTTTAGGAAGAAACTCTTCCCTGTGAGGATGGTGACACCCTGACCCAGAGAAGCTGTGGCTGCCCCTGGATCTCAGGAAGTATCCAAGGCCAGGTTGAACAGGGCTTTGGAGCAGCCTGGCCTTGGAAGAAACAGAGAATCCTAGAATTTGACACAACTGTAGTGTTTAGTTTTCACAGCTGCCTTCCCAAAAGCTCAGTGGCTGCTGTGGGTACCCAGATTAGGCTCAGAAGTCAGGAGGCCTCTCAAAAATCTGCCCAGTGCATGAAATTTCCCCTCAAAATCTCAGGCCCCTTGTTCCAATCCCACGCCACATCAGGAACGAGAGGGTGGCTCATAGCTGTTGAAATGCTCCCTAGAAGAGCAATAGGAAAGTTTTCAAGGGTGGTGCTGGTATATTTCCAAACCTCTCCTGTCCCACCCCATGGAAAGAAGATGCTGATGCTTCCAGCACCTCAAAGAAGCAGCCCTGAGTACAAAGCACAGAAATTCAAGCCTAGAGGCAAAAGGGTAGAAATAAGTATGCTAAGGATACTATCCTAAAAGCAAGGAGCATAGCTGGGGGGAAAAAAAAAGAAGATAAAAAGTTGTAGAATTTCTTCTAATGTCTATAGATCCTTTGTTTTTTTACTGCTGTTACCAACTTTCATCTGACTGTGGAGTTTTTCCAGCCTTTGGAGAGCTCCCCAAATCAATCTCTTTGAAAAGTGTGTATTTGTGAAATGGCTGCTATTCCCCACAAGTGATCTGTCAGTGTCTCAGCTGAGCCTTCACTTAATAGAGCCTCAAATAAACTTCCTGCATGCCGAGAGGCTTTCAAGTTTCAGAGCTGAGGAAGCCCTTCATCCCTCCTCATTAGTGCTGCTGGACTCCCTGCTCCTCACATCCCTCCCTTCCATTAAATTCTCCAGCTGAGCCTTGGATCACCCTCATCACCGTGGGTTTTAAGTGGACAAATTTATTCTATTGATGAATTTATCCTCAAGGCAAATCTGGTTTAATTACACCACTGATCATGTGTGAGCAGAGAATATTTTTGTACCTGTTATCCAGAAGTTAGCACTTGGGCGAGCTTTAATTTCCTTCCAAGTTTTTCAGGAATTCTCCTCACTTTAATTCCGACAAATGTAACTCATAAGGAAGAATAAATCTCAAGGAAGAAGAGAAAGGTAATTTCTCTGGGCTTTTCCAAAGCAGTTTTCTTCCAAGTATTTACAGCTACTGGAATAAATTTCTAATTTGTGATCAAAGTCATGGTACACAAATCAAAATTAATTAGGCTCTGCTCTGACTTGTTTAAATCCAAGGAAAAGCTTACTAGTCAAGACAATGATTTAGAAATTAGAAGGAAATAGCTGAGCTCTCAGAGAGAGGAACCCAGATCTTCAAGAAAGTTCATCTCTCATTTATAGCATCAGGACACAATGAATTAATTCCTAAACAAACCTTTTCCATGTTAAAAAGGCATTTTTGTATTCACTGAACTCTGAACAGAATCTTGTGAAAGTGTGCTTTGCTGGTCCTGAATCTTTCATTGTTGTGTGGGACATTTCTTACCTCAGTGCACATAAAATAAGCCAGAAAATGCACAAACTGAAGAGGTGTTAATGCAAAACAAATTCATTTTCAGTGAAGTTTGTTCTTTCAAGGTAGGGAAGTTTTCTATCAGAACTCTGTGGGTCAATGAGATAGAGTTGTTTCAGCAAACACTGTTCACTTCTAACATACTCTTAAAAAAACCCCTTCATATTATTGAATTTAATTTCAAGGCAGTCCCATCTGAATTTTCCATATGTTTCATATTTCTGGAATTTTTCCTGTCATGGCATACCGTGCAACCCTGAGCCCCTCAAAATCTTCTTAATGATCTGAAAACTTCAATTACATGGTTCAATGTGGATGGAGCCAAATGCTGAGGACCTAGATCTGGATAAAAGAATTCCAAGTTGTGTGAGGTGAAAGAAGTGGAATTGTTTAAAATCACTTTATGTTGCAGAAGGCAGAGGTGCACGAGCAGAGCAAAGAGAAGTTGGCTTTAATTGATGGAAAAAATTCAAGTGTCAAAGCAAAAGTTCTTAATTCCCTCAGAGTACAAAAACCTGAATTTTACATGATCTTTCTATCAGTGTAGTCCAGCCTAGGTGAAAATACTCTTTTTTGGGAAAAAAAAAAAAACAGTATTTACAAATTATTACAGTTCTAAAAATGTTGTCCTTCAAAGTTCAGCACTATCCAGGAGGACTCATCTCCACTCTGTCATTACTAAATTAAAGGGATTGAGTCATATAGAAGCCTGTGTGAAAAGATAGCTTTAAAAATTAAATTCTTGTTTTCTTAATAATTATTCAAACATGACATTTTTGTTAAACTCAATCAGTATTTATCAGCTCATATCACCTTAATGGAGGACACGATGACAGGAGAGGAATGTTTCAATGCAAAAGAATGTCAGGCTGTTTTCTATTTCTATTTAAAGGCATTTTCTTTCTCATTTTAATAATTCTCTCCATTCTTTGTGATTTTGTTTTGTACAAAGGATGGTTGGGGAGTTCTTTGGGTTTTGGGGGGGGGGGGGTGTGGTTTGGGGTTTTTTGGTTTTTTGGTGGCCTTGAGCAGTGATGAGTTACCAGCTGGACTTGATGGTCTTAAAGGTCTTTTCCCACCTGGATGAATCCATGATTCTATTCTGGGTGAATAAATTCTTGGTTTTGGTAGCTGCAGTAGCACTGACACAGCAAATGTCACCCCAGTCAGTAAATCCAGGTCATGGCAACGCAGGCAGTGCTCACCTGGTGGTTACAGGATTGCCAACCAAGCTCAAACAAATCTCCAGGCTGGCTCAAGAGCCTGTGCTGCCAGCTCAGGACACAGTGCAAGGAGCTGCAATTTCGGGATTTCTGCTCCTCAGAGGGACCCCCAGATGGGTTAGAAAGTCTCTTTTCCCAGGCCAGCAGCTGAAGAAGGAGTCAGAACTCTTCAGTTCTTGGTGTCAAGGTTGTTTATTGTTTCTTATCTATAAAATTCTTTCTCCTGGCCTGCCAAGGTCCATTCAGCAGCACAGACAGAGGCACTCTGCCTGCCCTGGGGCAGTGTCATCTTTTTATACTAAAAACTACCTGTACACTATTTACAATTACTTCCCAATACCCATCACCTGTGTTAAACAGTGAGTTTCTACCTTAAACCAATCTAAAAGTGCCAACATCACCCAGAAGACAGAGGCCAAGAAGAAGGAGGAAGGCTGGACATGCCCAGATTCCTCCATCTTTCCCCCTGAACCCCCGTTCTAAAAACCCAAAAAAATCCATTTTTCACCCTGTGACAAACTAA
>JAYDZK010000006.1:25246332-25257771 GCA_034509185.1 Euphonia xanthogaster | reverse complement strand
GTGTTCAATCATTATCCCCAGAAGCTTTAGATATTCCTCTATTTAATCACATTTTTTTATTCAGATATGTATTCGGGTAAAGTTTTCTCCACAGCTGGAGAAAAATTTCATACTTCTCCAAGCAGTTTATCAAATATTCCACTTGCCAAGTTGCCTATTAATTAAGTCATCACCACTTGTCACCAGATTTGGATAAATGAGCATTTTCAATAAACTTAAGGCAGCTCTGAAAGCAGATGTTAATTTTGTATTCACGCTGCTTTGAAAATAAGAGTCAAAATACTCAGATAATAAAACCATCAAAACAAGAAAAAAAATGTGTTCAGTTGTTCTCTTTTAAGAAAGGCATAATTATTATTATTTATCTTTCTTTCAGGGGTTTATTGATACCTCATTTACAACCTTGCACTCTAAAAGTGCCAAAGCTGTGTTAGATCCTGATTGCCCACCCAGGCATACCTCTGACAATTAAACAATTAGACAGAAGTTAATATTGGAGAATTTTTGAAGTGACAGAATTGAAACATTCTAGGTGGTTTTTTATTGCTTACAATGGAGAGTTTTGCCTGTCTGTGCTCCTCTTTCCATGTACCTTTCACAAGGGAGTCCCCTGTACCTGTCCCACCAGGGTGTGCTCACCGTCTCCTGGTTTGAGCAGGAAGCTTCTGTCTCCTCAGCTGTTCTGTTGCCTCATTCCAGCTTTGTGCCACAACTGGTCTTTTATCAAAAGCACTCCTGTAATTTTTTGGCTCTGAACCAGCTCTGCTCACCTTGCACTCCTGGAGCAGCCCACATGTGCTAATCCTCCTGATTTTCTGTCTCATTATCATCAGCTGAGGTTATTTCTTTCAGCGCGGGTGCATTCACATGACAGATGAGTGTGTCAGTCTGATCTGATCCTTCCAGTCTGGAGACTGGGATGTGGCAGAGACAAATGACTCTTCCATTTCCACTGTCTAGTGGGCACTGGCTGTGCTTACTTTTGCTTTGCCTGGCAGGATTGTGGCTGCCCCTGGATCCCTGGAAGTGTCCAAGGCCAGGTTGGACAGGGTTTGGAGCAACCTGGGCTAGTGGAAGGTGTCCCTGCCCATGGCAGGGGATGGAATAAAATTAATTTAAGGTTCCTTCCAACCCAAGCCATTCTAGGATTCCATCCAACCCTTGACAAAATAAGCTCCCCTGCCATGCTTGTGGAGCCTCTGGTTTATCTCTGATCTAATAAATAATGCATGGAAACCACAAATAACAATATATTAATTGTGAGTGTCTCAGCAAAGAGAAATTAAAGAAGAGTCAGCATCCTGCCTTTTGTGGGAGGGCACTGCCAGAAAGGAAAGCTCCTTCCGTCCACACCGAGTGATGAATAATTGTAGACAATCCACTGAAACTTATTCCCAAGAAGCTCATCCCACCAGTCTGGGCTAAATGTGCTGAAAGGAGGAACTAATTAGCGAATAAGTTGCTTCCACCAAGCTGAGTGGGCATCAATCATATCCTGCAACTGGGGCAACACAACACTGGGCAGCCCTGCACAGCTGCTGCTGTTTGGGAATGGGATCCCAACAAACCTGGCCCAGCTGCTGTTGTTTGGGAATGGGATCCCAAGGTGCCCAAGGAGCTGCCAGCCAGCACCAGGCAGAGGCAGCGTGTCATTTGTCTTGTAGGACACGAGAGGATTTTATTTAGTCCCCTTGTTGGGTGTTTTGGTGCTGTTTTTTTGTTTGGTTGGTTGGTTGGTTGGTTGGTTGTTTTTTTTTAATGCAGGAAGACAAGCTGGAGTTCCATGATTAATATGGAATCTCTTGCACTTCCAAGTCACCCTGGGTACAAATATAGATCGGGATCAAAGTGCCTCTGTGTTAAATAAACCATATCACCCAAGAGAGAGCTTGTGATGGGTTTATGCTCTCAAGTGGCTTTGTGCCAGCTGCACAGGGCTGGTGGGATTCAATCTGTCAGGGACTCTGCTGGCTAAAAGTTAATCCATCAGCAGTTTTGAACAAATAAGAATCACAGAATCATTGATATTGGGAAAGACCTCCAAGATCACCCCTGGAATTATTCAAGCCCAGGTTGGACAGGGCTTGGAGCAACTTGAGATTGTGGAAGGTGCCCATGCCCATGGCAGGGCGTGGGACAAGGTGACCTCTACGATCCCTTCCAACCCAACCCATCCTGTGATATTAAAGCTCCCTGCTTTGTTTTCCAGCCTCAAAAGAAGAAATGAGCAGGTTACAGAGAGCCATGATGTGGGATCACACTGGGGAAATGTGTCTCAGCAAGCACAGCAAAGCCTGTGTGTGGGCAGGCAGGGGTTTTGGAGGGAGCACTTATTTCTCTGCTGCTGAAAGGTTTCTTGCTCTCCATTGTCATGCAAATTCCAGCTCGAGGAGGTGAAATGTTGGAATTGACACTGGAATACATTTTGTGCTCAGTCTCTCCTTTATTTCCAGACCTCTGTCAGTGCCTGCTCACTCCACCGCTGCTTTGCAGTCTCAAAAGAATTAAATCCTGTCAGCAGCTCCTCCAGGCAGCAGAGCCAGCATTTGCAACTGAACAAAACATCTGCATTTTCTTCCAATTACCCATTTTGGGGTTGTATTTCCTGCAGTCCTACTCGTGTATAAATGCCTTAAGGGCAAACCTTTTTCACCAACCCAAAATAAACTGTTCACCTAAAGTAAAAAACCCCCACACCTGTCCCTGCAGAAGACCCTTGGTTTCACATGAAGTGTGGACCAAAGTGAGCTCCTGGGGAATTTGCTCAAAATGTGAGTTTAATTCTGAACATTCAGCTCCCTTTGTTTCACACTGAAGTGCTTCCATGGGTTTCAGGCTATTTCCTTTTAAGCATTTAAATAAATAGTTTATCATGGAGTGACACAAGACAGCATCCTTCTTTACAGCCTTTCAAAGATATTCAGTAGCTTTGTTTTATTCAACTTAGGAAAAAAGCATAAAGCTTTAAAGGCATTTTAAACTGTTACATTATAAATGTTCTTCTTTGTAACAAAGGAAAAAACCCCAAAACTTAAGAATTTCTAAAGATTTATGAGGTCTTTTGTTTTTCTGTTTTTCCTCTCTCTTTCAAGCTGCTAAACAAACATCAAAGCATTAAATGGGGAGGCACCATCCAAGTGCATTTTTCTGATACTGGGTGGGAGGTGTATGAAAGGAAATGAAAAATGAATTTCCACCTATGGTCCAGAAAAGGTATGGACCAGGTATTGGTGATATGGATAACTCCTTCCTGCAGCACCACTGTGGTCCTCTCCAGACGTTGCAAAACTGCTCCTTGCAGAGCCTTTTTGTCTCTTCAGCCATCCTGCTGAGACTGTGGATGGAATTACCTGTGGGGATGTCCCCACTCAGGTGCCAATTACCTCATTCCAGTGCGGCCAGGAAATTCAACCAGATTATACAATTGCTGTGAAGCCAAGCAAGCTTCAGGTCATAGCCCACCAATGGAAAAAGTTTGGAGTCAAAGGACACAAAAGGTTGTTGAGATGTGAGCTTCAAACTTTTGTGAAGCTCGGTGTGCTTAATTTGACCCAGCTGGAGTCTCTGGGAATATTTTAGGGACACACATGATGGGAAAGGTTGAAAAACGGCTGCCCAGTCTCCATGAAAGATAATTGTCTGCACTGGAGGTGACTCATAACTGGCTTTTTCTCCTTTAAAATAAGAAACCTTTCATAAAATATAAGCAATTTTCTCTCTCACCTGTCTTCCACACATGACAGATGAATTGCTGTGAAAGTCTTTCAGAGAAGCATCTGATCAAGGTTTCCCCTCCACCTTCCATTTGAAAAACTGCCAAGTGTGCAAAAAATCCCAGGAAAGAAAACAATCAAAAAAATCAGGAGTGACTCTGAAGTTAAAAAATCAGTGCAAGAACACCCAAAATTCCCTTATTTTTTGAAATGGAAAGACAAAGGCTCTTAGGTAGGAGATTTATTAGTCTGAAAATCAACAATTTCTTCAGCTTTTATAGATCTTTACCATGGCAGGAGAGTTGGTGAATGCCTGCCTGTGACTGCACTTCCAGGAGGAATCTCTCCTTAAAATCCTGAGCTTATCTTACAGAGATTTCCTCTTGTGAGCTCTGCCTAAATGGGGGAAACACAGCTCAGACAATTCCCTGTTTGCCAAGGGATCAGTGGGATGGAGATGGGGATCACTTTGGGGCTGAAGGATGTTGAGAGCAGCCTGACTCATCCATCCCAAAATTCAACATTCTGGGAAAGAGCAGTATCTCCTGAGGTCCTGACAGGAACCAACAGGTGACGGTGCTGACACCTGATCTAACCCAGCCTGGGGACATCTGGCATCAGTCACTTTGTGCCAATGAAACTCAGCCCCCCTTTTTAATGGGAGGATCTTCTAACACTGCCCTCCTGGGAGTGTGTGGATATTCCTCCCTGGAGTGGGGACCCCCTCAAGGTCTCTCCTTGAGGGTGAGGAAAGAGGTTCAGTCACTGGGATGGGTGAGTGACATCAATCCCTACTTAATGATTGTTTTTCTTGCTTTAATATCATTGCTCCCACAAATAGTGCACCACATTAGTTATAGCTGCCTGTACCATGTATTAAATAATTCTGATTAAGATCTTTCAGTTCAAGCATTCTCATTATCACTATCATTCTAATTGCAGGGATACAACTCAGGGGAAGATGCCGGGGTTTCATCCTCTTATTTGAGAATTTCAGCCTATGCTTCTAAGATAGGATTTATTTTACACTCTTCACCTAACAAACATTTATTGGAGAAATAATTTTCCCTTTGTGGGCCCTTTTGGAAAAATATGCCTTCTGAACACTGAAATAATTGGAGATCTTGGCTGTTTGGTAGTCTCCAAGGCCCTGTGTTTTGCTGACACAGAGATGTCTCTCTGGCTCCTGGGACAAATAAAAACCGTGCCACAATTCAGGGGTTGCCTTCCCCTAATCTTAAAATGCTGGAGAAATGGACACCACTAACTGTGAGTTTTCTCAGCCAGCTGGGGGCTGGTTAACACCAACCAGTTTGCACTGGTTAACAACAACTCAGCATTCCCTTTTCACCCAGAATTTCCTGAAGGAGCTGAAAATGTAGATCAGGCAAAATGCTTGATGTGTGCATTTCTGATTGCTTGTATAGGAAAGGCTGGTCTGACATGGGGAGGGGCTGCCTGGGACAGTGGTGGAGTCACCACCCCTGGAAGTGTTCAAAAAATGTGGATGTGCTACTTGTGGACATGGTTTAGTGCTGGGTTAATGGTGGGACTCAATGATCTTGGAGGCCTTTTCCAACCTTAATGGCTCCCTGATTCTATATGTGTGCTGTAGTTTTAATTAGACATTTTAAATAGACTGCTATGATGGGATTTTTATTCATTTATTATTCCTTAATTACTTAGCTAGTCTATTATAATTGAAATATGTGTTCTGTGGCCTCTTATGAAAAGAGATTGAAAGCTAAACATAGGAGCTTCTCAGTGGATGCATTAATTGGGAAGTCAGATAATCAATAAAAGGAAAAACTAAATTAAGGACAGTTTAAAATACTCATGGCAAAGACACTCAATCAAGGAAATGGAGGGATTTCTCCAGCAGAACCTGGGCTCTGTCCCCTCCCATCTCTGGGGATGAGTGGACTGATGTCCATCCCTGCTCTGGTGGCTGGGGATGCTCAGCCTCACTCACAAAATCCAGGGGTGGGTGACCTCCATCCCTGGAAGCCAGGGAGAAAATGATGGGCTCCATATTCCTGAGGCACAGTGCTAAATCAGGGGCACAGAGGGGCTGTTCTGGATGCCTGACATGGCTTTTGAAAGGTGGCCCATTAGTGCAATATTTTAGATTAAAACCTGTAATCACGATTCTCTAGCAGAGGACTGATGATCTGAAGCGAAGCTTTTTATGTTTCCTGCATTGTTAGAAAGCAGCAGAGTTTGAAATGTACAGGTTTTGCTGCCCTGCAAATGAATGAAAGGGTAGGAATGCCCAAATAAATATCAATAATATTAAATAATCATCCTTTTACCATCATGGAATCATTTAGATTGGAAAGACCTCCAAGACCAATGAGTCTGACCTCTTGCTTCCCTCGGGCCCCGTGGAGTCAGGACACAAAAAATGTTTAGTGGGCTTTAATGTCCCTTCCAACCCAAACCATTCTGGAGCTCTACAATTCTTACAGAGGGAAGTCAGAAGGATTTTTATCAGAGGGAGGAGAAGCCAACCTAATATGTTTTAACAGGAAACAAGAGTATTTATTGCCAACTGCTGTTTTATTTCCATTGGAATCTGGTGTTCCAGAATGCAGCTGTTTTAACCTCCTCCATCCCTCCCCTCCTTTAATTCACTGCTGCCACATAATCTGGAATAGGAATTTCAAACTGCAGGTTTGTAGATGAGCACACATATTCCCAGAAATTAAATATCCCTGTTAGTGGCCTTGGATTTAACATAGAAACGGGCAGAAAAAAGGCTTTAATTCATAGATGACATGGGATATTGAGCAACTTTAAATAACCTTCTCTTCCAAGGCTTCATCTCTGGTCAGTGCAGAGATTAACCCAGAAAAGAAACTAAGTTCCAGCAATCAAGAGAGTGATGAGCCTGATTAATCCTCTCCATTACTGCAGAGGGAAGAAAGCAAGATAAGACTCATCAGACAAATGTTGGCCTTCAGGAACTCTTCCTTTGCATATTTGCATGCATAAATTAAATTAACTCAGGCAGCTGCATGAGCCCCAAAGTTTCAATTATTAAAATGATGACTATGTAAAAAAGGTACAAGAAATTGCAAGGATTGCTGTGCAAAATATTAATTTTTTAGGTTAAATGCAGGTTATGGGGCTCATCCCTGATTTTGCCATGTGCTTGGCCATAGAAGAGCTCCCAGTAATCATTACAAACTGATATAATGGAAGTTTCTACTCAAAATTATAAAATTAGGATTAATATAGAAGAAAGGCAGTAGGTGAACACTGCCACAGTCCTGTACAGGTCACTGAAGTGACTGAATCTGACCCTAATTAGTCATTATTGATTATTCTTTAATTTCTGTGCATTTCTGCAGAACTGAAACATAACAATAAACAGATACATAAAATAGTTTAGATGGCGTTGAAATCCCAGCACTAAAAATTGATCCCAGGAGCAAAGAAAGAGTCAGAGTTCTTTCAAAATAAGAAATAAATTGTTCTTTTTTACAGCTTAATCTTTGCTGGCAGAATGGATCTTCTTGATGTTATTTCTATATAAAAGAACAAAATGCACCCTCTTTGGTAGCAAGAAGGTTCCATGGAGGCACATAGAGTGTTTCACAGTTTAGTTATAATAAAGTTTGTGGCATTTAATAGAACTGGTGGACATTCTGTCGGCAGAATTTAAAATTCATGTGGGGAAACAAGGTCAGTATATTTTCTAATAGATTAGAAAGTACTCTAAAGTGAATATCCCAAACCTTATAAACAGAAAGGATTGTGCAGGGGCACATTCACAGCATTTCTGTAGAGAAAAGTGGGAAAAGAGAAAGGAAAACCATCAGAAGCCTGGATTAATGCACGTGCAGCAGCACAGCTTCTTAAATCCTGTGTGACGGCTCGAACATGACAACATGGAACAGCTTCACAGGACATGGCCAAGGAGATAAATTTGGCAGCAGCAGGTGTTCATTTCCCCCAGGAAACTCCTAAAAGTGCTTAAAACCAGTGGGTTATCTACTTAACCTTGTTCTCAAGGACAGAGCAGAGAGGGAAGTCGGCGCTTGCCGTGGAATTCTTGGGAAATGTTACATAAAAAAAGTAAAGACACTGCTCATTGTAACTCAGTGCTCCTTTCAAAACTGAGATCTCAAAAACAGAGACCAGCCAGGACAAGAGCTCTGCAGGATTTAAAAATCAATTGGATAATTACAGTGATCCATGAGTCCTCATAGCAAAGGCTAAACAAAGGCTCGTTTCCTCTTCCTCAGTAAATAAACAAAACACATGTCTTGGAAGGGAGAATAAAGGATCAACCTTCAGGGCATAAGCAGCCTCTAACTCATGGGGTTTGGGAAGGAATGCTCAGGGACAAATACTGTACCTAAGCCAGGCTTAATGGCTTAGGGCTTAATGGTTTGGGGCTTAATGGTTTGGGGCTTAATGTAGCCAAACTCTACAAGGCAGAGTTTGAAGAGCTGCCTTGTGGAGTGGTCAGCACCCTCCAAAGGCTCCCTGCTTGCTGAGTGCTTTGCATGGAAAAAATCCCATGAGGAGCAGCTGAGGGAGCTGGGAAAGGGGCTCAGCCTGAAGAAAAGGAGGCTCAGGGGGGACCTTGTGGCTCTGCACAGCTCCTGACAGGAGGGGACAGCCGGGGGGGCCAGGCTCTGCTCCCAGGAACAGGGACAGGAGGAGAGGGAATGTCCTCAGGCTGGGCCAGGGCAGGCTCAGGTTGGACAGCAGCAGGAATTCCTGCATGGAAACGGTGGCCAAGCCTTGGCAGGGGCTGCCCAGGGAGGTGTTGGAGCGCCCATCCCTGGAGGTGCTAAGGAATGAGTGGCTGTGCTACTTGGTGATCCGGTTGAGTTGGAAACTCTGGGATTCTGTTGAAGGTTGGGCTCTGTGACCTCAGAAGTCTTTTCCAACCTCAGTGATTCTGTGGTTCTTGCCCTCCCTGCTAACCTGGCTCTTGCCCTTCCAGCCCATTTCCTCCCTACCTAGGGCCCATTTCAAGGGAAGTTTGTTCCCTCCTGCTTGGAGGAGCTGCCCCAGCACTTTGGGCAGGGACAGAAGTCAGGGCATTAAATAAAATTCTCTGTAAAAGTGGGATTCTCCCTGACTGCAGTAATGCTGAAAGGCAGAGCTGTCTGATGGGGGTGGCACCTGTCACACATAGCACAGGGACAGAAGCTCAGACCCTGAGAGGTAACTGGCACAGGGCAAGAGTTGAGATTAGTGCAAAGGTGATGTAAGAAAGGAAAAGTAAAAGTGAGAAGGTCTTAATTCACAGCATTTCACAGGATTATTTATAAATTCCATCTAACCCCAGGTTAACACCAATCTCAGACCCCCTCAGAGAATTTTGGTGTTGCAGCACCAGGTTTCACACACCCTCCTCTGAGGGAGGTCTGTCAGGCTGGCAGCACCTTCTGACAGCTAAAAATGTCCTATTTGGCCTTTTTTTTTTCATCAGGAATCAAGCCCCTTCAACTCATAAAAAACTGGTTTGGTTAATTTTTTAATAAATGGAATAATTTTCATTTTCATGATAAGAAACAGTCGAATTTATTCCTCCCTGAACTCCTCTTGGAATTCTGTGTGTGCACATGTGTGGCTGTGTGTGTTTGTGGGTGTGCAGGAGAAGAAAAAATACAGGATAGACACAACTTTTTACTTCCCATTTGTGACTGTTCCCCTAAAACCATGGCTGACCCCTCAGGTGTAGCCAGGAAATCCATAGGATATATTATTCCTAATAATCTCCTGGCAGCTTGTGCTCCTGAGGCATGAGAGCATCTCATGCAGTGAAATCTGAATTAAAAAAGGGCCAAATTCCCCCTTTTGGAAGGTGGACTTGCCATTTATGCATGGTGTCATTAAAATTAATTACCTGAGAACCAGTCCATAATGTCCATAGGTATGGAAATAATAAAAATTAATTGACTGAAAGTATTCATAAAATGTTTGGAGCAAAGGTCATTAATTTGTGCTCGCTGAAACAGAGACTTGCATGCTTGAATTACCCAAGTACTTCAGCAATAAGATAAATAAGGGGTGCTCCAAAAATGAGTGAAGCTACAGTAAAGCTCTGCAGTTTGGGTTTGGATCCCAGTTCCAGGAGGGCAGAGCAGGAGCCTGTGTAACTTGACCCTCTCCTTGAAAGCCTTTCCTAAGGGAAAGTGCTTGGACTTTTGCATGCAGACAAATCCATACTAAAGGAAAGGAAAAGAAGAAAAGGGGGGGAAAAAGCTTGGTTTTGCTTTGCAGGTGGGATTTTCTGCAGGTACATTTCTTGCCACTAAGCAAGACACAGCAAAGGAACAAGTGGAGATGTCACCTCTTGAGGAAGGAGATCCTGTCCCCCTGTGGTTCCTCAAGGGTAATGGAGGCAGGCATCAACCAAACTGATGGAAAAGGATAATTAAACAAAAAAACAATTTCCACTTCATAGTTGAAATTCCATTTTTATGAACTAAGGAGACTGGGATCTAGTTTTAGGTGCTGAAACCTGAACCATTTCTGTGTGTTGCTGCTGGGGTTCGTTCCTGTTGTAATCAGCAGAATGTACCTATTTATATATCTATTTATCTTTTGTTACATGTCTGCTAAAACTGCTTATAAGTAATGATAATTACATAACCTCTGCCACGTTATCAGGGTGGCCAGAGAAGCTGTGGCTGCCCCTGGATCCCTGGAAGTGTCCCAGGCCAGCTTGGACAGAGCTTGGAGCACCCTGGGCTAGTGGGAGGTGTCCCTCCCCATGGCTGGTGGGGACTGGATGAAATTTCAAATCCCTTCAACCCAAATCAGTCTGGGAATCTGTAATTACAAATTAATTTCCCTCCCTGTGCATCTCCCAGAACCCAAAACCAGTTTTGGAGAGGTTAATTATTCCCCATTTCAAATCCAAAGTAGTTAAGCACAGCACTCTGTACTGAATAAATGGAATAAGAACCTTTGCTTTTTAAGAGCACTGATGCTTTTGTACAGTGAATATTCCCTTAAAGCACTGGAATGGTCTGGATTTACACAGGCAGCTCCTGAAGTTTATAGGTAACAATTTATACAATCAGATTTGGGACTGAAATTGCAGCACCTTTGTGGTAAATTATTTAATTGTGGCCACTTGAATAATTGTGTGCATCTTAACAAATATGATTAAATTAGTAATTAAAGGGGAAGGCAGTGTCCTCAGTGGCAATGAAAGTGGCATTGAAAGAAATCCTATCATTTGATTATAGATCATTTTCTGAAGATGAATTACCTCTGTGGGTGAGGTTCTAGCCTGGTACCAGTACACCCTGTGAGGTGACTGCAGAAATATTACCCCATTTTTTAGAGTTTTGTTTTCACAGAATACTCATTTTATTCTTTAATTTCTAGGGAATTTTGTCCAGGAATTATGTACTGTTATTCTTTTAATTCTGTTGTTTATCAGTAATACACAAAAATTGCTTTAGACTGCAACACTGACAATACAAAAGAGGGTAATTTGGAGATTATTTCTTTTGCATGCAATGTAATAATTGCATGTAATTAGGGCTGAAACTGCTGCAAAAGTCTGAATGGGTTGTTATAACTTCTGATGTTTAGATTTATCATTAACAAAAATGGTAATTTTTGCCTTTAATTTTCTTCTCTCTAATTTTCTTCTACTTGTTTTTTCCTTGTAAGTAAATATATGTCATTTTCCAATAATCATGCTGTTGTGAGGAGTATATTTGGTAAACGGGACTTTAAGTAATCA
>JAYDZK010000006.1:25211942-25237846 GCA_034509185.1 Euphonia xanthogaster | reverse complement strand
CTGATTTGCTTCTCCTGTGTTTTGCTGCTTTGGAATGTGGTTGGAGATTGTTTATCCAGGAGGTGGTTGTTTCATTGGTTTCATATGAATTGTTTTTAATTGTTTTTACTTAATGACCAATTTCTGTCCAGCTGTGTCAAGGCTCTGGAAGGAGCCACGAGTTTTCATTTTTGTTCTTTTATAACCTTCTGTCTGTATCCTTTCTCTATTCTTTAATATAGTTTTAGTATAGCATTCTTTAATATAATATAACACTATAAAATAATAAATTAGCCTTCTAAGAACAGGGAGTCAGATTCTCAATTCCTCCTTCATCCTGGGGACCCAGCAAATACCATAGACTATGCATGAAAAAAAGGGAATATGCATCAAAAAGAAGAAGAAACATGCATACAGAAAAAATTTTAAAAAAGCCAGATTTAGATAAGGAAGAGGAAATGTTGCTGTGGCTTTGAGAGGTCTTTGTAAAGCACTCAGTGCTACAGGAACCCACTTCATCTGTGGTTAATCTCTGAATAAAGCAAGGAACACCAGGCTTCCTCGAAAATAATGGATGCTAATCTGAGTGCTTCTCACCAACACAATCAGAAATTCAAAGCCTTGCCACGGAACAAGGAATTCTGCAGATTCTGTCAGCATAAGAAATGCAAAAAAATCAGGTGTTTAACTCAAAAATCGACCTACAGCCACAGTTTGTATAAAACAGGGAAGACAGAGAATTTTAATCTAAATAACATCATCACCTGCTGCTCCCTGTTTCCCTGTGGGATCCACCTGTGTGTTGTGACACCACCCTGTGACATGGTTCCTCTGACATCACTCCCAGTGATAGTAAAAGATTTTAAAATTGATAGAAAATTTGGGGAGCTAGAAAAAGCTAGGCTTAGTTGGCCCTGGGAAATGTTAGGCCTTGTATTTGCTAGGTCATGTGGAGCTGCACCTGTGTAGTCAGTATGTGATAAATTATATCATTGTTGGATGTAAGTAGATATAATCATGGTTTTAAGGATCATGAGGAGCTGTGTTAGGGGTTTGAGGGGGATCACGCTTGGATGAAATCAATGTATACATGTCCTGGCCCTCAATGGCCACACCAGGTGCCAATATTCAAATCTGACTACCAATTGGTTTGACCACAGCCTCCCAAAAATCTCACTTCCTTTCAAATCAGGACAATGCAATAGAACGATGTAGTTTCATAATTAATATGTAAGTTATAAAATGATAGAATATAAAACCCATTCAGCTCAAAACCACGGGTGGGTCAGATTTGGGTCTGTGTCCCCTGACACTCAGAGGTCTTTAATAAAAGCACCTACATATAATAATTTTTGTGATTATGTGTTCCTGAATGCTAACAGCAGCTCCTCCAGGAGTGCAATAAAAGCCTGGCGCTCACTGCTGCCTGGGGAATTCCTGTCAAGCAGGACCAAAGTGTCTCCTCTACCCCAGGGTCAGCAGGCTCCTGTCTTGTCCCTTCTGAGAGAGGTCATGTCAGCCAGGCTGTGAGCTCTGAGGGAGAAGGGACACTCAGGGATTCAAGTGGTGTCTGACACCTCCTCTGGGCCCCTGAGCCCTGCCCGGAGCCTCAGCCCTGGGGAAAGCGGCTCCCAGGCTGGGCAGTGCTCTCCTCTCTGCTGCCCCTCAAGGGGGGTGTTTGGATCCATGCAGGCCAGAGTCTGCAGTCACTTTTGGAAGCTTGCTAGGCATCCATTCCTCAGCTAATTGTATTTCGGTTTTCTTATCACAGAACACATTGTTTCCTTTGGCTTAGTGCAGGAAAGAACTGATTTATTTTGTACTTTCTCATCCTGGGAGTTTTTAAAAACCTAAAAAACAGAAAATACTACATTTCCTTTTACTGACAGCACCTCCCTGGTGCAGGGAGCACGTGAGGAAAGGCTGGGAGAACTGGGATTGCTCAGCCTGGAGATGAAAAGGCTTTGGCTTAATTTTGGCATTCCACTACCTGAAGGAGACAAAAGAAAGATGGAGAGAGACAATTTACATGGGATGGAGGGACAGGACAAGGGGGAATGGCCTCAAACTGACAGGGACAGGGTTAGGTGGGACACAGAGAAGAAATTCCTGAGGGTGGGCAGGCCCTGGCACAGGGTGCCCAGAGAAGCTGTGGCTGCCCCTGGATCCCTGCAAGTGTCCAAGGCCAGGCTGGACAGGGCCTGGAGCAAGCTGGGACAGTGGAAGGTGTCCTTGCCTGTGGAACAGGATGAAATTTAAGGTCCCTTCCAACCCAAACCCCTTTTTTACTCTGTAACATTTGCTGACCTGTTTTCTACTCTGTGTGTCAGCCATACCATTGGCCCAGTCCAGATCTCTCCTGCTAAATCCTTTTAAATCAGTGCACCAAAACCAAGTTCTAAAACAAAACATAAAATAAAGAGGGAAAACGATAAGACACTGATTAAAGACCACTCATGTCCTGGGTTACAAGACTTCAGAACTGCCTTGGTTGGGCAGAGGGAGAACTCACAGCAGAAGGATGGTCTAAAACTCAGTGTTAGACTAAACTCTGTGCCTTCCAATTTTCTCTTAGATTGATAGGAATTTGGCTGATATTGTGGGCAGTTATCACTGCCCAGAAGAAAAACACCTACATTAAAGCGTGTGCTGTACAAAACACATGAGGCTGCAGCCTTCAGGACAGAGAGAGGCTTTCTGACTCTGCGAGTGTGTAAAGCCCACAGCAGACAACTCAGTGTCCCTCAGTGTTCACCTGCTTTTCACATCCTCACAGTTTTTAATCATTTTATTAAATTTAGGTCACTCTCATCACATTTTGCTGCTTGCACAACTCACCCTCCTTGCCACTGATACTAAATCATTTACAAGCACAAAGACCAACCCCAACCCCAACCCTGCTGCCCTTTCCTCACAGAGGCACCAAACAGCAGGACAGTGATCTTTGGGACTTCAAATATTTCCTTTATCTGGAAACATGCACTGGCTCTCAGGGGTGAGGGGAAAAGTGGGGTGAGTTTGGTCTTGAGCAGTGACAGTTCATAAGTTGAACATAAATTTTAAACACGTATATTTAACTGTATAAATACCTGTGTTCTTCATCTGAAAGATTGCGTTTCCTGTGTTTCAAAGAATTTACACTGAAACATTGCTCCCTCACACCACTCCACACCTGCTGCTGGATCTTCCAGCTGTCCCAGCTCACAGCCATGTCATGGAGCATGGTGGAGTCACCATCCCTGGAGGTGCTCAAAAACCATGTGGATGTGGCACTTGGGAACCAGGTTTCATGCTGAACCTGGTGGTGGTGCTGGACTGGTGGTTGGACTTGGTGATCTGTTAGGTATTTCCCAACCTTAATGGTTCCATGATCCCAAGATTCCAAAATAAAAGAAAAGGAAGTGAGCAATAAAGACACAGTGCATTTCAGATGTCAAATTATTCTCTAATTTGTTTCTTGGCAGCTCTTGAAAAAAGAGACAGAAAAGACACAGAGGCAACACCAGCAAAAGGCTTGTCGTTTGGTGGGGTATTGAAACCTGCTCTGTGTCACCTTGGAATAAATTTCTTTACCTAAAAATGGGTTTAAAACGTGTTTTTAAACAAGGTGTTAAAAGAGGCTTGAAGCTGAGGGAGGAGCAGCAAATGAGAGCTTAACAGCATTACTAACTTCTGGCCTTCTGCAAGGTCAAAAAAGCATCAGTTCAAAACAGCTTCCTCGCAGGGTTATAAAGGGACAGAGCAGTTCCAAAGGAGGAGCAGAGGGACCTTCCCGGCCCCAGCCCTCCTGGCTGTCTCCCTCTGTGCTGGCAGCATCCTGGCATTAATCAGTGCCAGAAGCAGGGGCTGACCCGTCACACAAAAATGCCCTCAGGCAAATCCCTGGGGTTTGGTGAAACCGGACCAGAAGGATTTGCTTTGAATCCACAGCTGCAAAGCATCAGTGTCTCTGCTTCCCAAACAGGCTGGTGAAACATTTCCCTCAGCCTCTTTTAAAGCCGTGGCGTTAATTCCGGTTTGTGTTTTCCAGCACACGCCCTGAATGAGCTGTGAGAAGACGTCTGGAAGGTGTTAAGCACCAGCGGGATGTGGAGGGTGTCTCTTATGTTCTCCTCCTCATCCCAGAATTTACACTGCCTGGCACAAGTCCCGTGTCCCCTGCAGTCAGTGCTGGCCCAGTATCCATCCCCCTCAATCCATCCAAAAAGTTGGGTGAGGAGCAGAAATGCAGCTAAATTACAAAACAGTGCCAAACAAATGATACAACTTGAGAATCATAAAATCATGGAATGGTTCGGGAGAAAGCTTAAAGCCCATCGAGTCGCACGCCTGCCATGGGCAGGGACAGCTTCCACTAGCCCAGCTTGCTCCAAGCCCTGTCCAAGACCTGGCCTGGGACACTGCCAAGGATGGGAGGTGTAGCTTTACCAGTCTAGTTTATTCTTCAATGGCGGAAGTTACACTTTCACACCCAAATAAGCCCAGAGCTGCCCATTTTCCCCTGTTCAGTTTTGACTTGCCTAAAACTATATACCCTGGGTGAGAATTTGAGAGACACAGAGGCCAAAACCATCTCAAGGTTCCCAGGTTTCTGTGGCCAGTTTGGCCACAGCCTTTGAGGAGGACATACTGGGAGAGCATTGTACTGATTAAAGACAAAATATTTAAGTATAAAGGTGGTTTGATGTTAAATTCCTTGAGGGTTTTCTGACAGGTCTCAGGACGGCCTGCTGGGCCTCACGAATGGGCTGCTGGCTCCAGGTGAAGATGGAATGGCAGGGAAGCAAAATCTGCAGGCATCAGACCCAGCCCAGCACCAGTGACCCCATGCCAGCTGGGGTTCCCCTTTCAGTGCCCCATTTGTCCCCTTTCTCAGACCTGGCCATGTTCCTGGCACCCCTGAGATCCACCCTACCACACCAATCTCTCCAACTTCACGGCTGCCTGCTCAGGGAGCTCTGCTCCCAAACATCTCCTGACAAAACCAGGAGTCTGTTTGCTTGGCTTTTGTTCTCTGATTTCAGGTTTGTGGGGCCCTCATGGGTTACACAGCCACAGAGGAATTGCTGTTCCTGTGGGGTTTGGTTTGTCTAAAGGTTAAGGAGTTGCCGTGTCCTGCCGTGTCCCAGGGCCTGCTCCTCGCGTGCTCAGCAGCGCCGTGTTTGTGTTGCCATGGGGAATTCCTGGGAACCCTCGTGCCCCTGCCTCCCACCCCTCAGGAGAAGGGCCCTGTGTGACCTCCTGGCTGAGTCACGTCCCCACACAAACCTGTCCACCCCAGGTGCCAGCAGCCAGTGAGGGCCGAATTTACAGCTCCAGGAAACGTCTGCTCGGCTTTGCTTCCCACGAGCACCAGAGCAAAACCTGTTACGTCAACACAAGGGGTTGCACAATCTGGTGCTTGATCCCACATCCACTCCTGAGCACAAGCAGATCTCCTGGAAAACCAGCTCTGTGTGCTCTGCAGGAGCAGCTCTGCAGGTGATCACAGTGCTCAGGAGTCATCCCACAGACAAAGCATGCCCAGGGGAGCAGGAAAGGGCACTGGCTGCAGCCCCATTCCCTGCTAAAACAGGTTTTCTTCTCACAAACACAAACAGGCCAAGGCCACCGCTCAGAGCTCCAGTGCTCCCCAGGTCAGTGGGATTTATTCTGAGCATTCCCTTCTGCTGGTAAAGGAAAAGGCAGGCAGAGACTTCCAGCACCCATCCCAGCACTGCAGCCTGCCCCAAGGTCGAGAAGCCCAAGGCCACCCTCAGTGCTGGGTGTCTCAGAGCCCACCAGAGCCATTTTCCAGAGCCCACGAGAACGGCTCTCCAGAAAACACCAGAGCTGTTTCCCAGAGCACACCAGAGATGGACTCTGGAGCCCCTAACAGCCATTTTCCAAAGCCCACCAGAGCTGTTGTCCAGAGCCCACCAAGGGTGTTTTTCAGAGCCATTTTCCAGAGCCCACCAGAGCTGGTTTCCAGACCATACCAGAGCTGTTTTCCAGGAACTGAGCTCACCCCAAGGCTTCACCCCCTTCACCAGTGCAGGGTGGCACTTCCATGTCCTTCAGGCACGAAGGATCTCCCATGTGCTGCCCTTACAGTAATGTTTGAAGCCTGAAGTAATTCTTTTTCTAAATCCACCTTTTTATGCCTCCTAGGGATCACAGGCTGGGTTGGGAAAAATATTGTACACACAAAGCAGAAGAATCTGGATTAAAGGGAGGGAAAATGAGAAACAAAGGATTACATTTCTAAGTATGGGAAAACCCCATGTGCTGGTATAACATTTTGTGTCAGAAGAGGGGTTTTCCTGCAATATTATTCTTCTTCTACATTATTTTTAATAATGTCTAAGGAGCTTCCCTGCTTTATAAGGAATCCAAGATTAAAGGCAGCAAAGACTCATCCTGTGCACTGTCAGTCTTGTGAGCTGCCCCTCAACATCGAGCTGCTCCATATCTCTTCACAAAAAAACTGAAAATAGCCCACAAATTATCAAAATAAAACTGTCTGAAAACAGCAGGTGACAAATATAGTTTTATTTTTTATCATCTGGTAACACTGTGATAATATAAACTGTATAAAGCATGATAAAACTCTTCCATGAAACAGAGTAGGTACATATTATAAAATAAAAAATACAAATATTACATTACCAAAAGAAAAGACGACATTTAAAAGAAAATATTACAATAATATAATGGTACCAGTTCCTTTCTTTATGGAAAGTGTTTAAATTATGCAGCACTAAGATAAGTTACTTTTTTTTCTCTGTTGATTTTAAACATGCACTAACTCAAACAGAAATAAAATCTATCGATCAATACAGGAAATGTTATTTAACCACAGAACTTTGCATGTAGACTTGGACCAACCTGGGCTAGTAGGAAGTGTCCCTGCCCATGCCGGGGGGGGAATGAGATCTACTTTAAGGTCCTTTCCACCCCCAACCACTCCACAATTCTTTGGTACAGTGGCTGTTAAAGAAATGCATTGTAATTATTTCCCTTCCCCTTCAGGGATTTACTGACTTTAAACAGTTAAAGTTTTCAGAGGTGCAGCTGCATTTCCTGTGCATTTGCAGAGTTACAGCAATACTGGCTGAGATGGTACTAAAATAATCTCTGTCTATGCATGGTCTTTCATTAACCAAAGTACTAAGAATATATTTTTAAAATAGCTCTTAAGGCTTCACATTCTTACCTGGGCATGTTCTACCAAATCCCCAGTAAACATTGCTACTGTCCCTTTGCAGAAATGTGTTGTTTTAACCATGCTCAAATGCAAAATCACAGCCAATTTATGAAGAAACATTCAGGTCAGAAATACACAAACTGACAATAATTTAACATATGGCTGCCAGTAGCACAAGAGCTCAAGCAATGTAATTTTGAGGATTAAATAAGAAAAAGAAAGTATCAGAGGTTTTGTTTTTTGCTGAGTGGTACAGACATTCTCATATAGCAATAAAGTGGATTCCAATTTTTTTTCTAATTCCATCTTACCCTTCAAGCTATGCCCAGAATTAAAACTCAATTACCCCCCCAAAAGAAACCAGTGTTTACAATTTTGTAAGAAAACACAAAGACACTGAACCCAATGATCTCCAACTAATTCCACAGTTTTAAAAACGAGGATCTCAGCCCTAATGAAATGTTTTTAGCTCTCAAAAAAGCAGTACAAAATGCTATTGGAACATGAGAATTCACAAGAAGACATTCTCAGGAGTGTTGCACAGCCCTGTGAGGAGCAGGGATGCTCCACTCCAGTCCTTTTGCCTGCAGTTCCAAAGGCAGGAGCAGTTTCTAGGCAGGGCAGGGCCGGGCACAGCCTCTATGTGTGGTTGTTGTTGTTGAGGTTGCTCTTGTTGAAGAACCTCCTGGCCTCCACACTGCTGAGGGACACGGAGCAGCGCGAGGGGTTCTGCTTCCTGTACTCGATGCTCTCCACCATCGCCTCCTTGATCACCTGCAGCCAGCAGCAAAGCTCAATTGGAACACTTTGAAATGGACAGAAACAGCCCCTTCTCCCATGAACAGCTGCTGCTCCCACTTTTAGCTCCCCGCCATCACTGAGCAGAGGGATCGATGGGTTTTAGCACAAATAGTATTTCCTGAGTGTATAAAATACTGATTTTAATGTGGTTAGTAAAAATATGAGGGAGGCCACCAACACCAAGGAAGTCACACAAAAACACACAGTATCTAAAAAAGCCCCAGTAGAACTCAAAGGTAAATCCAAACATTGAGAAAATCCATATTTCAAGGATGTAGAAAGTAATTATTATGTTGAGAAAGATTAAATCTTCACTTTTAAATCCTTTGTGCTGATGTAACAAGTTTTCTTCACTATATTGATTAAAACCCCTGTATTTTTATCTGGGATGATCATTACACTTGTCACTACACAGATGTTGGGATCATGATGTCACATTTCACCAACTATCAATTACAAATAATTATTACTGAGTTCCTGATAAAGAAATTTCCTTCAGAGAAAACTTCCAGTGTCCTTTTTGTCCAATCAGACAAAAAAACCCCTGAGTATAAAGTCCTGCACATCTTTAACAGTGCCCTTTGCTCAGTTATCCTGAATGGCTTGGGATGGTAAAACGGCAAAACCAAGGCAAGAACCAAATGAGAAAATCAGGCAAACACTGAGGCAAAGCCCTGCTAGCCCTGCCCTGACCTTGGACTCAGCAAGAGCAGGATTTAGGGCTTTGTCAGCAAGATTTAGGGCTTGCCTCACATCACCCACTTCCCCCTGTAACAATCCAGCCCCTTTAACCCCCCATACTCACATCCATGTTATTGAGGGTGTTGAACTCCATGAGGTCATGGAGCCTCTTGAAAGCCTCGTTGGGATACTGGAAGTTGAAGGTAGAGAAAGGTGTGTCTGGATCATCAAAAATATCAAAGTCTGCAAAATCCTTCTCTTCTTGTGTTTCTCTGGGAACACCTGCACAGGACAAATACAAAATTTAATCCAAATGTTAGGGCTGAGGATTTATTACCTTATTTAATGACTCCTTTGAATTAATTCCCCAAGGACAGACAAAGCTGGAGAGCAGACAAAAGCTGGAGTTGTTTCAGAGGCAAAAGGTTTCTAGCACATAACCACCAAGTGATTCCAGAGGAACAGGTGGATTCAGCATCAGGAATTGTGAGCTCACCTGGAGCTTTGTACTTCCTGAAGTTGATGTTGGCCAGCACAAAGTGGATGATGGTTGGACAGTCCTTCTCCGAGGAGGTGTCCTTTGGTTTGAAAACGTAGCACTCCTTCATGCCCTCCCTGTCAAACACGTTGGGGTCTATCTTGGGGAAGGGAAGCTTGTTCATTTTGGCCCATTTTTCAGCCAGCAGGATTTCCTGGAAAGAGGAGAAAGACTCAGGTGGCACAAAAGCTTCCACTGCAAAGTCAGGATGTTTCCAGAGACAGGGATTGTGTGGGGTGGTAAATGTAATCCATAAATTATTAAATCTCCAATACCGGAAGGACATAGAGAGAGTCCAGAGGAGGCACCAGGATGGTCAGAGGGATGGAGCAGCTCTGCTGGGAGGAAAGACTGAGAGAGCTGGGACTGTACAGCTGGAGAGGAGAAGCTTTGGGGTGACCTCACTGAGGCCTTCCAGTACCTGAAGGAGCTGACAGGAAAAATGGAGAGAGACAATTCCCAAGGGATGGAATGACAGGACACAGGGAATGGCTTCCCACTGGCAGAGTGTAGGTTTAAGTGGGATATTGGGAAGGAATCCTTTCCTGTGAGGGTGGGGGGGCCCTGGCACAGGGTGCCCAGAGAAGCTGTGGCTGCCCCTGGATCCCCGGGAGAGTCCCAGGCCAGGTTGGACAGGGCTTGGAGCAGCCTGGGACAGTGGAAGGTGTCCCCTGCCCATGGCAGGGGTGGGATGAGGTTAATGTCCCTTCCAGCCCAAACCACCCTGTGGTTCTCAGGACTAATCAAGTCCATCTCAGCGCAGATGACCCAGCAGGACCAACTGAGCACCTCACTCACCCTGCCCAGGCTCTGCCACCTGCCACATGAGTCACAGGAAGGAACGTGGTCTGCCCCAGAAACCAGGGGGTGAATTTACAGAGCTGACAGCGAGGGAAAAGCCATCCATAATTTTACTTTGCAAAGCAGTACCAGTGCTGTGGCAACCACTGAGAGCTCCTAAACACTGGGCCATGCATTGTTGCACTCAGAATTAACCCCCACACTGAGGGGCCTCTCAAAGCACACCGTGTGAAGAGCTCTGGAAACCAGGCTTCTTTTTCCTCATGACAACTCCGTAAACAAGATAATTTGTAAATAATGACTCAAAAGCATGTAATGAGGGTGTGTGAGAGGGAGGAGAGGGAAGGTCAAACATCTTTAATCTTGGCTTTCAATGAAATAGGACCCCTCTTTGGACAACTGTTTTGGATACGCAAGAGATTAAGAGATAGTGGGTGTAAAATGGTAAACCAAGGCTCGAGTCACTGAGTAAAACATTAGAGTGCTACCATGGATACAGGCCCACTTCTGAAGTGGCATTTGCTCTTTGCAAGGCACCAATGGGACAGAACTGGTTCCTGTTCCTGTCCACTGCCTCAGGAATACACGTGTGTCTGCCTCAGCAAACACCCACCTGTGTTCCAGAAACAATTCCCTTCAAAGGAGGCTTCTGGAAAACCTGAGGCACCATCGAATTTTCCCACCATTTTTTATCATGTTAAGGGATTTTTTTTGCATTTTGAAAATGACATTTTGGAGAAAAACCTTCAGGATGCCACTGGAATGCTCACTAATCTCTCCACGTTCCCCAAAACAGCCCAGAAAATTGCAGCTGACAAAGACAGAATGCTAAGGGTAGCAGGGGTGACCATATACAGCCTTTTCCACGAACTCCACCTGTGGAATGTTAAAAAAGGGAGGGAAAAGATGTAGAGGCAATGGCAGTGCTGTGTCAGCAAATTTAGCTGCTGGGACAAACACTCTTGACAAAAAAAGGAGATACATCCTTATGCAAATAGAATGTTAAAGGGAAATCCAGACTCTGGGATTCAGTGATTTAAGGAAAAACAAAGCATCTCAAGCACCAGGAAGTCTTCTCAGTGCTCTATTCTCCCCGGCAGCCCGAAGAGACCCAGAGATTACAGGAATTTCTGCTTTTTATTCTCCTGTAATTTGGTTTTGCAGTTGGCAGCACTGATCTC
Organism: Euphonia xanthogaster; assembly: GCA_034509185.1. Taxonomy (NCBI): domain Eukaryota; kingdom Metazoa; phylum Chordata; class Aves; order Passeriformes; family Fringillidae; genus Euphonia; species Euphonia xanthogaster. The sequence goes on along the minus strand of JAYDZK010000006.1, from coordinate 25,226,679 downwards.
AAGCTCATTTTGCTACTGCTGTTGCCTTCTAATGTTGTTTTGAGGGTTTTGTCACTCCATAGCAGCTGAAGGAAAAGAATTTTCTGTTTATTGTAACTAAAATTTGTCTGTAAAGCAACAACGAATGCCAGCTGTTTCCAAAACAGGAATGTTTTCTGAGTTCCCTTAAAAATGATTTTAAAAATCTATTTGGGTTTAAAATAAATAATGCCTCTTTTCTGAGGACAGTAGAATCATTACTGTTGGAAAAGACCTCCAAGATCACACAGATCAACCAAATCCCAGCACGCCCACTAAACCACAGCACGAAGTAAGAAGCTCACAGCAGTCTCTGAAGTGCTGCATTTTCTGTAGCAGTTACCAAAATGATCCGTGTAAAGGCTCTGGGATCAGCTGGAGCTGTGTGGATGTGCAGGTGGTACAGACTGACAGCTGTGCTTTCCACACCTGCTGCAGAAAACAGCCATGGCACTTACTCCCTGTTCTCCTGTTGCTGTTTTGCTCTGGTCTGGATGGATTTAAGATGGATTTTAAACCAGGATTATCCTGGTGAGATGTAAATGACCAGTTAGCCCTGATTCCAAAAGGTTATTTATTTAGCAATCCTGAGATGATGCATTTGTGCAAGATGATGACACGAAAGCATCCATTAACATCACAGCACACAGAGGAGAGCAGCTGGGTGGAGGGAGAGTACAGCAGGGAAAATGACTTAATTGTTTAATTCTGACAGAAAATAAAACTCTGCAATCAGTGCCAAAGCAAAACTTCCATAAAAACAACCAAGCTCCTGCTTCAAAGCAAGCTCATGATCCCTCTTTGTGCCAGTTGCCTCAGGGAAGGCATGTAAACAGGAACTGAGGCACAGGGCAATATTCTGCCTTGACGTGGAAGGAAATATTCCAAAGCTGCAGATACAACAGCACCAAGGCCTTTCTGGGACCATGTGGAACAGAACTGAGTCACCTTAAACCCCTGAATGCAGGAAAGGAAGGGCCTGTGCCACTTACTTTGAAAGGAGGGCTGGAATCACTTGGCCTGGCTGAGAAATCAAAGGAGATGATGAGATCCACACCTCTCTGGGGCCTCAGGATGAGCGGGTAGGGCAGGTTAAAGGTCAGCCCACTGTCCACAATGTGGATCTTTTTGCTCTTCACATCCAGGGGCTCGTAGATCCTCTCGAACTCGTCAGGATCTGTGTGGAACACGGGAAAACCAAACCAAGCAGGGACACCTGAGTTAAGAATTGAGGTTCTGGTGAGCTTTCCAGTGCCTCCCTAGGTTCTGGGGAGAGCATGGAATTTGAACTGCACAGTGTATTCCAGGTAAACACACCATGAATTCAAGTGTAACTGAAACTCAAAAATTGGAGAATGAGGTGAAAAGCCAGAACTGGAAGGGCCCTCAGGAGGCCAAGTCCACAAGGCAGACCCAGAGGAGGTGAAGCAAAGGGGACAAATGCCCAGGTTTGATCCCAGCCCTCCCACCTTCACTCCATCATCCCAAACAATCCATAGACAAAGGAAAAAGTTTATGGGATGTCAAGAGACATATGAGGGTGTCAGAGGATGGTCCCAGACTCTGTTCAGTGGTGCCAGTGACAGGATGAGGAGCAATGGCCATAAACTGGAACACAACAAGATCCATCTCAACACGAGGAAGAACTTTTCTTTGAGGGTGCAGAGCCCTGGAAGAGCTGCCTGGCCCAAACCTATTCCCCCAGGTTCCCTCCCAACCCCATATCCTTCCCAGCTCTCCCAAATGTACCCCAAAATCCTCAGTGTGGCTCTGCCCTCCTGTAACACTTGCCTGTGCTTGCTTCTGCTCATTAAATTGGGACTATCAAGTCTTGTTTTCCAAGCTGCACCAGACCTGAAGACCTCACTCTCACCACTCCAGCAGGAAGAAAGAGAAGTAGTGACCCATATCCATAATTGAGGCACTGGACAGAATTCCCTGTCAGCCACTTGCTGCTGGAGCTGTCCCAGTGTGGTATCCACCACTCTTTTCTCTAAGCCCGACCTGATGATGTTTCCCTCTAACCCCAACATTCCCTCAGGTAGAGCTCAGGAAAAACCAATCCATTTTCCCTGGGTGTCTTCACACTTACCCAGGTCTCTGGACACTAGAAAATGAAAGTCTCTGGACACTAAACTAAACTATCCCTGCTGTACTTAAAAACTTTTCCCCTGACAGTCTTCTCTTGTTCTGGACCTCACAAATATTTCCAGTGCATGGTTTTGTTTTTTAATGAAAAATCTAATGCTCATATCTGTAGAGGGCAGTATAATGTAAGGAATGGTGGATAGAAAAATATAATTATTTCTATATAATTGAATTTCCTGGCATCTACTTATTGACAATGATAGTAATCCCCTCCCCCCCAAAAAAGGGTATTTTTGAAGCAAAGAAAATCTATCAAAAATAATTCTAACTCGTCCCTGTCATTTCAGGAGCAGCATGTTGTGAGGACGAAATAAAATCTTAAAACAGATTATTTCATTTTTTATTTCTGTTGTTATTTATAAGAGGACCCTTTTCTAAATAATGAGGCACCATTTTCCCACTATTTGCCTTGATTTCTAAAGGAGAGAACACTTCTAAATCATTGCCTATTGCTAAAGGGCTAAGTGTGTTTATAAACTTATTTTAGGACTTATTTTAGATATATTTCATAATCATGAATTAGCATAAACGAATGAAAATGTATCAGTATTTATCAAATTCATCATAACTTAAAAAACAGTAAAAAACCCACACTGACTACAGTTCCCTTTAGCACATGTAGGCCAATTTCGTTTTCCTCTTCTTGTTTAAAGACAACAGGTCAAACATAATTTAACCTTTGTTCTCACCAGAACTTTTAAGGAATTGCAAAAATATTTTTGTACAAGTTTCATCTTTCCTTATGTTACAAAAATTGAATTTGAAAGATCCTTTAATCAAGAACAGCATGAGCTATAACAGTGTTTTTGATGGGAATGTTATTACTGCCACACAAACTTCCTCCCAACACTGAAGAGTGAGATGGAACCTACTGCTTACAGCCCTCATGACCCTAAAATCAAATTTATCAAAATAATCCTACTATATTTGAAAGGAGAAAATGTCTTCATGCCATCAAAAAATTTATAACAGCCATATAAATGGGTTTAAGTAATCACAGGCTTCATAGAATCCCAGAGCCTGGGACATGAATTTTTAGCCTTATAGGAAAAATGCATTCCTATTACCAGCATCTTCCAGTCCATCAAACAGCAAACTGGGATAAAATGGGAGGATGTGGCACTTGGGGACAGGGTTTAGTGGCAGTGCTGGGTTGATGGCTGGACTTGATGATCTTAAAGGCTTTTTCCAGCCTTAACTCTGTGGGTCTGTGTTTACCAGCCCAGCTCCATGTTTAGCCAGCTCAGTCCTGTCAGCTTCCCAGCAATGGGATACACAGACAGGTATTTGTTAGGAAATCATAAAGAGGGCACATCCTAGAGACCAAGTCTGCCACAGATGGCAGCTCCAGTGGGAGGAGGGCAGATCAGAAGGGCACTTGCTACTGACGTCCATCCACTGCAACTGTTTCCATAAATACTGAAATAAGGAAGCAGGGATTAGGGGTTATTTTTCCCCATTGTTATGCACTTGGCATTTTCTCAAATTGTTCTGGTGTGTTGTAACATCAAGAAAAGAAACAGAACAACTCAGAGTTTACAATAAAATCACTCCTGATGAAATAACAAAATGTTTAGCATTATCTCCACAAATAGAATCTGTGGTAAAGCAAAGCCAAGGGTTTTACTTCCAGACCAAGCAGCTGGGATCTCTGCTGCAGGCACTGCAGACCCTAAATTCAGTAATGACTGTAAGATTGCCCTTGGTCAGCCACAGTTCATCCTCTGCAGAGGGTTTGGGACAGCTGGAGATGGGAAGTATTATTGATATCCTTTTTGATTCACTTATTTCTCCTTTGGAGTGTATGGCAATAAAGGAGAGTAAGTCTTAAAGCAATACAGACTTCCCTCTGCACTCAAGCTGACAGGTAAACTGCCAGTGCTAGGAATAAATATGCACAGCTTAAATGCATGCAGTGCCACAGGAATCTAAGGATTTAAATTTCACACCACAGTCTCCTTTCTATCTACGCCTCTAGGCTCCTCAGCTCTTCCATATATTAGGAAAATTCACAGCATTAAATTTTGGATACACTCATCTCACTACTGAATGATTACATTTTATATTAAGTACTGACATTTCAAAGGGGTTTTTAACTATTCTTCACTATAATATTGCAACCACTCGCAGCTGTCAGATCTGAGCTGTAACTGCAGGTTTATGAATGTGGGCTTGGGCTAACAGCAAAAAAACTGCAGTCATGTCAAACTTTTCCTATTTTAACCCACAGAAGTTTCAGGCACTCCAAAGTAATTGCGTCAGAGGTGCAGAGTTCTGTCAAACCAGCATTTTATTTCCATCTAAATCAAATCCCAGGAAGCTGACAGTTGATTCTGAAGACTATCCACGTGTCTTAATTATGCAAAATTCTCATCAACTGTCATTTTTTCCAACCATAAATTTCCTACCCACTTCCCTGCCTCTTTTCCAAGTACTATAAATATTAAGACTACCCATTTGTAAACACCACTGAGATGACAGAAATATTTAGAAAGTGGAGTCCAGATGGAAATTACTCTTCAAGCACTGCAAGGGATTTGTTACATTAACAAATACACATTAGAGCACGGCTACTACTTAAGCTTTTAAATGACATCAGGTATTTACTGTTGCTTAACGAGCAGTTGGGACAATCTCCTTCCTCTGCACAGGAAATGAGGGCAGAGGAGAATGGGGCTGTCACCAGGGTTGGTTGGTAGGGCTGTGCTGGGAGGAACAGCCTGGAGGGAACACCCCCCTCAGAGAGGTGTAGTTCTTCTTTGCTTGATGGATCACAGAATCATGGGATGGGTTGGGGTGGAATTCTCCTTGAAGATAACTCAGGGCCACCCCCTGCCATGGGCAGGGACACCTTGCACTAGCCCAGGTTGCTCCAAGCCCTGTCCAGCCTGGCCTTGGACACTTCCAGTGCCAGAAGAACACAGAGAAATTAACTGCCTTTCACTGAGCAGACTGCAGTAAACACTAAGGCAAAGGCTCCAAAATCCTAACCAAACACAATTATTCTTCACAGCTACTGTTCCACACACCACATCCCTCACAGAGTGAGGGAAGACTTTGAACTTCTTTTGCAAATTCATATTTTTCTGAAATTCTTATCCTCTATCTGGATTCTTGTTTAAGCCAACATGAAACATGGATGCCCGTGCACATCAGGGACCCTGGAACGGGAGTAGTTTGTCAGGTGGGTTCACACTGGGAAGAACATGGTGTCAGCAAAGTAAGAATCTATCAGCTGTGTCAGGGCAAGATCAGGCTGGAGATCAGGGAAAGGCTCTTCCCCAGAGGGTACCGGGCACTGCCCAGGCTCCCCAGGGAATGGGCACAGCCCCAAGGCTGCCAGAGCTCCAGGAGGGTTTGGACAATGCTCCCCAGGGATGCACAGGGTGGGATTGATGGGGTGTCTGTGCAGGGACAGGGGTCAGACTCCATGATCCTGGTGGGTCCCTTCCAAAATTCACTGATTCTGTGATCCTACAAGTGAAGAAGTGTGTTGCCTCCAGGGGTTTTTCAAAACACAATGACAGCAGATGAACTACAAAGGTTTTGCAACAGGGAAGCCCTGTAGGAGAACAAGGAAAGGTTTCATTTCCACCAGCAGGCTTAGCATCAAAAAGAGCCAAGGAACAACCTGGATATACTTTGGAAAAGGCCACAACAGTGAGAAAGTGGATGTAAGTGGAGGTAACAAAGGGCACCATACACAAAAGCAGCGTGGCTCCCTTCTGCCAAACCAAGAGCCACTGTCCCTCCAGTGGCTGTCCCACAAGCTGTGCCAAGGGACAGGGCAGGGAGCAGACAGAAGTCACCATGTGGTGCCCTTTGAGCCCCTCACAAGCTCCACTGCTGGACAATGCCCACGGAGCTGTTGTGGCCCTCCTGGTGTGACGTTACCGCGCTGGGAACGTGGCGCCTCTGCCTTCCCAAATAACCACGCACAGCACCGGCGTGCTGGGAACTGACCTGCCACTGCTGCTGGCTCCTCCTCCTCCAGGGACTCCTGGGTGAGCAGCTCTGCCAGAGGGGACAGGGGGTAGCAGCTGTTGAGGTTCAGCCCCAGCATGAAGTTGTGCACCTTGCCAGCACGGCCCTCGCGCGTGTTGAACAGGGCGCTGTCCCCCACCAGGGCCATCAGCATGCGCTGCACCCAGCTCTCCTGGCTGCTCTCCTGCAGCCTCCCCTGGCACTCCCGCTTGGCCTCGGCGCCCTCGGTGCCTGCACACAAAAATGGAAACACCCAGCAGTGGTATTTAAACACAGCAAGTGTAACCACACCACTGCAGGGGCTATACAACAAAAGATGTACGAAAATACAGAAATTCTTTCAACGAGCTGGGGGCTGGATGATGGAGCTTTGAAACAATGATTTCAGAGAAGTGCAGAGAATTCATCCTTTCAACTTCACAGCCCTGTGAAACCTTTCATCTACACCACAACAGTGTGGATGTGTCCATGAGGAAAATAGACTGGGAGCATTAGATAACCTGAGCAGGGCTTTCTCTGTATGCTCAGGGATAGACGGATAGACCTGAGCTGATAAGATTCATACTTGATGTAGACATAAATTCATCTGGATGTGTATTGACAGCCTTCTCCATCTTTCCTGCCTGTTAGAAATCCAGCTTTGCTCAGGAAAGCAGAGTTAGTCTGCATAAAGGATAATGCTATAGCATGGGAATTCGAAAATACCTGAAATTATCATTACAGTAAACTGTAAACTACAATTAATATCTGGGTTTGATTAACTAAAGAATACAATGAAAGATCCAGACTTAGATGTCTGTAGTTGGAGCTTGCAGTAAAAATGACCTGGACTGGCACCACCCTGCATTCATTCACCTGTCAAAACTTGACTTTTGGGGGTGTTTTGGATAAGAAAATAATTCAGGCTCAAGCTTGATACTTTAAATCCAGCTTTTAAACTTGCCTCTTTAAGCCAGGGTTTAAAGGAGCTGAGTTTTACATAAGTAGAGAGAAAACAAGCATCAGAGAAGTCCAACATCTGTCCTATAACATTCTATGGAAGTGAGAAGGATTTCCAAAGTGTTTACAATCCCAGATTTTTTGGTTGTTCACTATGACTACAAACTAGGAGAGAAATGTGTTTGGTGCTGGCTGTAGTGTTTAAACAGGAAATCCACAAATAAACACAAAACCTGGTACCACCTACAGTTTTACACATAAGGGGAGTTGAAGAAGCAATCACTGAGCTGAGCTAATGACACAATTCCCTGTTTCACCATACAGGATTGTCCTTTCTTCTGTAGATCCTGAAATCACAAACAGCTGCATTCCCATCTCTGCTCCACTTGCAAAAAATAAAACTCGATTTTTGCAGGTGAAAATCACCCCAAAAATATAATCAAATACAGAAAGGTGACTAAGACACCAGAAATCTCCAGGTGCTTTAGGTTCTTAGAGGTAATTGTCAATAGAATCTTTGCTTCCCACTGCCCAACATTCCCTTTGTGGCTGTGCCTCTTCTGGGCACCTGGATTTGGGCACTGTTACAAACACTGTGCCATGCATGAGGAATTTCCTGTATCAGATGTAAAGGTGCTAGAAGACATTTGTGAATGCTGGAAACACACATTAAACCATTGCCAGGTAAATATTTGATCACTAAACCCTTGAAAACAATGGATAGCATTGGTTTAGGGGGCTGGCAGCAATTCCAAGGTGCCTCTGAGCTCAGCAGCTTGCTGGAAACAGACTTCTGGAGAGCTCTGGCCCAGCAAACCACATTTTTTGGGATGTATGTGGAATTCCAGACATGTGTGAGAGAATCACCTGCTGACCAGCTTGAGCAGGAGACATGAAGTGAAGCCCAGAACCTCCTGGGGTCTCTTGTCCTCTATTTTGCTGAGCCACACAAAAGCTGATGGAAAAAGGAAACAATGAAATGAAATGTGAGCACTTCCTTACCTTTTGGATGCTGTGACTCATCTTCACTGTCTGAGCTGTCATTGCTCACAAGGTGCTTTAGCCTAATATTTTCTGTTGAAAGAAATATAAATTCCTTTAAACTGCTGGGGTTTAACTGGCAGAACAGTAAAGAATTTCAAAACAATCTGAGTCATAAAATTCTCAGTCTTTGTAATAGAAAATACAGCTGAAGAGACTGGGTCTGCTGTAGACATTATAATGTGATCAGCAAGTATTGGATTTAGCCTGCAATCCTTGGGCTGGAAAAGAAGATGCAACCCTAAAACAGTACCTCCCACTCCCCTCTGCATGCCTGACACATTTTATTCACCTTCATTCAAATGTAGATGTTTAGCTTCTGTCCTCTCAGTAGCTCCTACTGAATTAGGAAAATGTTACTGTGCTGCCAAGGTGGCACTGGGACATCTCCAATCTGCTCCAGACTGTGGTTCAAGTCACATGAATATTTTCACATCTGATCCCACTTCAAAGAGTATTTTTTAAATGGTATGTGAAATGAGTCACAGATGACAGATAACATTCTGTGTCTCACTATCTTTCAAAGCAGGCTTTTCCATGATCACATTTATTGACAGGGATCCTCCATGAGGAGCTGTTAACACTCAGGAGTTGTATCAGAAGCAGGAACCTAGAGGTCTCATTCTCATCCATAAAGAAGAGATTAGCAAACAGCTGAATTCCATCCATTAGGAGGCAGACAGAGGTTATTATTTACAAATTATCTCAATCTACATTTGCTCTTCTTGCTCTTCAGAAAGCTCTGGCTGTCTAGGACAATTTATTTATTGGTCAGATCTTCCCCTGTAATGCTGTTTTCTCAAAAGGAAACAGTAGTGTGAAAAGCCTTTTATCATTAACTACATTCTCAGGTAAAACTTGATAAAGTCCATCTGAACCAAGCCACAACTCTTTCTTTACAGTCACCTTGTCATTTCTGTACCAGGAGTGAAACCAAATCCACTCAATTTCCAAGCAAAGGACCAGATAACCAACAGGCTGTGGTTAGAATGGAGCAATTTAACAACCCAGAGGTGAGAAAATTCAGGTGCATTTTGCTAAACCCTTTAATAGCCCAGTGTCAAAAGACTACACAAACAGCTATTAAATATTTGTCAGCTTCTGCTCTCCAAAAATCACACAACATCATGAAGAGAGGATTCTATCAGCTACCAGAAAAGGGCTGGATAGATGCATGTGACTTTCAGCAGCTCTGAGTGACCAGAAACAAAAATGAAAGAAAGGAAAGAACATTCCCAGTGCTCTTTCTCCACCTCAGCAGCATCCAGCAGTGCCAGCAATTAAAGGCAATTAATTCCACATTCTTAAATGACTACAAGCAGTGCCATCCTTCCACAGAGGGCAAATCTTGCTAGTAATTGCTCTGCATAGTGGAATTATTTACTAATAGTACCTAATTCTTCTTCCATGGTGGGCCCTTTATTCTGAGAATTGGAGACACCAAGGACTCTGTTAAATAATATTGAAAATGCGCTGCCCCAGACACCTGGAAGAGAAAAAAATAAACAATGAACAGTGATGGGCAGAAGGAAAACAAACCCCACATATCTTAATAAGCACTACTGAAGCAGTTGGTTGCTCTCTGAACACACCTCTGAGTTTGGAGCAGGCCAAGTCATAAGTTCAGATGTCCAAGTCAGAACAAAAACCCACGGAAATCAGAAACAAATCAACAATGCCAATCCATATCTGTGAAATCTTTCAAATGAATGTCTTCCAACAAACTCAGAGCTCCACTTCCTGTCTCACACTTTGTGTGACTGCATTTAAAAGTCCATGAATTACTGAAATTGTTTTTCTTTTTAAGTCTCTTTCTGTCACATACTCACCCATCAGGAAATGCAAGGGATTTTCAGCATATTTCTTCACCACTGTCCCCATAAAAAACTTGCTTCCAAACAGATCAGGAGACATGAAAGTGCCATACTTGGCCATTCCAATTTCATATGGACTGAATTCCACCCAGTCTGCAAAGTCAGAAACAAAACTGCTCAGTCAGAAATCTCAGGATGGAGGGAAATGATGGAGAAATGAATCAAGAAAAGAAATTTTAGTGAAATGGGAAGCCAAATAACCATTAGGGATATCAAATCAAGGTCAGTGATATCTCAGTAGGGAAAGAATCTTCATTTCTCTTACCACAATAAACTCTGGTGAACAGAATGAGGTTGGAAAACCAGAGGTATAAAAGGAGAGATTACAGATGAGGAACACAGTGACATCTGGTTTTCATCCCCTGCTTCAGCATTATTCCCTGCCACATGTGGGTCTCAGCTCCAAGCTGCTTTTCCTTCACTGCAATTCCACCAAAACATGGAGAGCAGTGACAGAGGTGGCACAAAACCAACTACTGACTATCCCTAGGGTTGTGAAATATTCTAGCAGAGGCATTTGGATTCTACCCAAACCAAAAGTTTTGTGGGAAAGCCAGTATCAAAAGGCAAAGCTGAGAGGCAGCTGATAAACTTATCAATTCAAACACTGCCAAAGATCTCCTTAAAAGTCCATTTTATTGAACAGAGAGCTCAAGAAAAAATATGGAATAAAATGTTCAAATGCATTTTCTGATCTTAGCAGAAAATATCAAAAGTTATGTGGATTTTATTGATGTAGGCCTTTGAAAATGGATCTTAGCTGACTTGGAAACACTTTTTTTTTTATACCAGTGGAGTTGCTTCCATCAGAGAATTCCATTCAAAAAAGGAGCAAATAAAAAAAACACATATCTTTCCTTTTTAGCATTTCACTCATTCATCTATTTCACCTTCCCTATTTTTAGCAGGGGTTTATTTGACTGGAAATAAATCAGAAGTAATTATGTAAAAGAAAGGTGAAAGAGACAGCTTGGAAATATCCCCACATGTCATCCACCCTCAGGATATTCCTGCTGACGTGTGGAGCAGAAGGTCCTGAAAAGGAAAGATTTAATCATGACTGCTGGGAGTTTCATTTCAGGTAAGGGTAATGCTTATCTGAGCTAAGTCAAATACAACATCCTATTTTCCAAATAAGTCACCCACAAATCGTCACATTCACTGGAACAGAAGGTAATTCCACTGAAGCCCCAGTCCAGGAATTTCATATTTCCTTCTAGTTGTATAAACATGAATTGGCAGATATGCATGCAGAATCAGGGTGACAGCAAAGCTGAACTGAGAATTACAATTAGTTGAAAGAGAAGGCGACTGAGGACATTTTCCTTTTCTTGTCTGATACCCTAATTTAAACATCTTTTCCCTGTTGAAGTCACCAGGTTTCTCTTTGGCTTGGCACTCCTACCTGAATATGTCATCATCTATCCCTGAGTAACTTCTTATTCTGTCAGATTCCCAGAAGTCAGATGCAATTAGTCTCAGGTGCATTAAAAAGAAAAAGGGTTCTTTAACCAGCCACACACCTCCCTCCTTGCCACAAGTGACTCAACACAGACTGGGAACACACCTGCAAACATCAGCTCTGAGACATCTGGTTTGACGTGCAGACAGGTGAAGAGTGGCAGAGCACACTGGGCATTATTGACCTTCTCTTTCATGTTGCTCAGAGTGGTGTCCATCCTCTGCAGGGAAAGAAAGACATTGGTCCCAAACACACCCTGGAAAGGCCTGCTGATATATATACATACATACATACATATATATATATTACATTTTTATTTTATATAAAGGTCTGAGAGACTCCTCCTGTCGATGAAATTGGAGACGAAAAGTTTTTCACTGATGTGTCAGGTTCTGATTTAAATTAGACATCTGTGCATTTTCTTCATCCCTTGGTACACAGGGACTTCTAACCAACCTCACAAAATCATTCACAGCCCTTCAGCATCATAGAATTCTATACATCTGCCACTAAATGCTGTTTTTCAGTGTTTTAAATTGCTTAAAACCCATTACCAGTGTAGGGATAGAAGTGTATAAAACACATCTGCAAATCTATTGACACATTTCAATCTTGCCACAAGATCAATTCCAGCTGCTGCTCACCTGACTCATAACTGGAAGTCTCTGTGCCTGATTCAGCCAATTAAGAATTTTCAATTACAGAATACAGTACAAAGTTCTCCTGTTGTCTTGTTTTCAAAGAAACCAAGGGGATCTTTCACATTGAAATTAGTACTTTTTAAAGAAAATGCTGCTTCTTATAGCAAAATGTGCACCCTTTATTATACACCACTAAGGTAATTTCAAAGAAATAGTAACAATGGGAATGATATAAGAGTTTGACAGCTTTAACAGCATCAAACAGTACTTTTTTAAGCAAATGCTGTTTCTTACAGCAAAATGTGCATCCTTTATTAAATGCAAATAAGGTAATAAAAAAATTAGTAACAATGGGAATTATATGAGAGTTTGACAGCTTAAATGAGCACTCACATCATGGATCAGTGTTTCCCCTATGAGCATGCCAAAGATGTCAGTGAAGGTGACAGGCTGCCCTGAGCTCTTCTTGTTCCACAGAGCCTCGATGTAGCGCTTGACCTTCTGAGGGGTGAGCAGCAGCAGGGGGTTGTGGCTCACCGAGTTCATCAGCTCCTCATTGATCTCCTTTGGGCCCTTGGCTGGGAAGTCAGGGTGGGAATACAGAGTTGACATATACCTGCAAAGGCAAGCAAGCTCTGTGAGCACCACACCTGCTGCAGTGTCAGCTGCCTGGAAGCTACATGAAGCTCATACATGAGTTGATACAGTTACTGATTAAATCAGGTTTATTAACTCTCCATTTATAGGAAATCGTAATTTTCTTTTTCTCAAAGCACAGAAAGCTGAGCAATTTGTTCTAAATATAAGTACAGGATCAAACACTCAACATGCATTTTCCATAATGTGCATGAAGCAAATGATTAAAGAGTCCTCATTTTTCTGTTTAAGAGATAGCAGACAGAACCTAAGCTGAAAGGAGCTCCTCCTTTTAGCATAGCTGTGTGGCAGACTGGAGGTGCTAGAAGGACACATGCAGCTCTATCCCTCTAAGAGTTACCTCTCTGCCCTCCAGTTCATTATCACTCCTGAAAAATTCCTGAAATTTCTCAGTGTATCATGGAATACCAGAATGGTTTGGGTTGGAAGCTCATCCAGTCCTACCCCATGCCATGGGCAGGGACACCTCCCACTATCCCAGGTTGCTCCAAGCCCCATCCAGCCTGGCCTCGGACACTGCCAGGGATCCAGGGGCAGCCACAGCTTCTCTGGGCACCCTGTGCCAGGGCCTGCCCACCCCCAAAGGGAACAATTCCTTCCCAATATCCCATGTGACCCTCCCCTCTGGCAGTGGGAAGCCATTCCCCCTTGTCCTGTCACTCCAGGCCCTTGTAAACCAGGTCTCTTCATCTTTCTTGTCAGCTCTTACAGGTACTGAATGGATCCCTTGTAGGAGTAGGAAAGATGAAAGTAGCAGGAATTTAATGGAAAAATCTGTGAATGGCCTACAAAAAGCCTCTCATGCACCACAGAACACAATTAAGGAAAAGAACTGAATCCCAGCCCACCTCTGATGGAATTTTGGGGACAAACTCCTCCTCTCTGCTCTGCTCTCTTGCTTGGTGATTCCAATGTGAGGCCTTGCACAGCACAAGCTCTGCTTGCTTTTCCCTGATGCTGTTACATACTCTCTTCCAAAACTTTTCAAGTTTTGGAGATATTAATTTTTTTAATCATTAACCTGCCAAAAAGGAATAGAATGCAATTTAAAAAAAAAACACCAAATCAACACAAACAAACAAAAAACCTAAACCCAAACCAAACAAACTCCCCATTTGGTTGTCAAAATTTAACTGAACTCCCTGGAACAATGCAGAACCCAAATAATTTAAGGGACTTTATCTGGAACTCCCATTTCCATCTGAACATTGGATGTGGCTTGGTGCAACCTGGTCTTGTGAGTGGCATCCCTGTCCACATCAGCAGAGTGGAACTGGATGATCTTTAAAGTCCCTTCCAACCCAAACCATTCCATGATCCTGTGATGCTGTGCTTTGCTTCCAAGCAGATCCATGCAGTGTGTTTAAAGGGTCCCTGCAGTGGGAGTCATTAGCATTCCCTGTCAAATTCTGAAGACTCTTTGTCAGGATTAGAGGGATTTTTTTTTTTTAAGAGATGAAATCTCTTTTGGAAATATCTGCATTTTGATAAGACTTACTGATCAAAGGGTAACTCTTCCAGAACAGTGAATTTCAGCAGGACTTGAGCTCCCGTGCCAGTTTTGAAATGAGGGCAGTAGTTGCCAAGTTATTTGGGTGCTTTGGAGCTGTGACCAGAGCCTTGGTTCATCCCTCAGTCACAAGCTAACAATCCTGACTCTCATTTAGCAGGTCCCAGTGGGCCATGCAGTTGGGGTTTTGGTGTTTTGATTTGTGTGCCTGGGCAGCTCTGTTCAGTCCCTGTCTCATCCCACATCTGTCATTCTTAAAAATACAGGGCTTGTTTTTAGGGCTGGGTGGGTTCTGTCCTTCCTGCAGGTTTGGGGGTCTGTGATTATGGTAGTGTTGGGATCTCTGCAGTGCCAGGATCTCTGACTAACACCCTTCTTAACTGTGGCTTGAAAATGTTTATTTCAGCCAGAGAAATGCAGCTGGATTCAGTTTAACCCTCTGATAAATCATTCACTGGTAACA
>JAYDZK010000006.1:25188077-25199216 GCA_034509185.1 Euphonia xanthogaster | reverse complement strand
TGGATCACTTTCTCCCCTTGTAGCCTGGGAGTCATAAATAGCATTATTTGGCCTCTGAGCACTGCACTTCCCCAAAATTTTCCCTTATCTTTGCATGTATTCCTCTAATAAATCTTACTGGACAACACTCATGAAAACAAGAGGAAAAAACAAAGGAATGTTGATGCTCAAGGTGAATATTGATTAATTCAACAGGGCATTAAACCTTCTGATGGTAATTATTAGTAGTTAATAATTAGCTGAACAGACTGTTTTTCACAAACACTCCAAAACTGACATAGAATGGCTCTGACAGAGCTGGTATCACCTAAAAATGTCTGAGTGCCACTGTGGGTTAAGGAAAAGGAATTTTGGAGCTCTAATCTTGTAGTAAATGAATAGATTTTCTTGATGTGGGAACTTGGGGAGAGAAATGTTTCTGTTGCAGGAATGTTAAAGCTGGGTTTGATCAGATGTTCTGTCCACTGTGTGCCTGAACTCAATGAAAAACCCTCAACCATGCAACCACTGC
The DNA here is from genome assembly GCA_034509185.1 of Euphonia xanthogaster. Classification (NCBI taxonomy): domain Eukaryota; kingdom Metazoa; phylum Chordata; class Aves; order Passeriformes; family Fringillidae; genus Euphonia; species Euphonia xanthogaster. Next base: position 25,198,705 of record JAYDZK010000006.1, on the reverse strand, counting down.
CTCAAGTCTTCCATTTCCATCCTTCTGAAACAGGGACAGCAGCAGACATTTCTGTCAAAAACATCTCTGAAGAAATACAATCATATTCAACGCTCTTGTTTTAGGAAATATGTTATTTGCAGGGTTTCTTCAGTCTCCATACTGACCTCTCAGGAGCATCAGCTGAATTTTATCTCTTTTATAAATAATTGATGGATGTTATTTTTTGAGATGAGTGTATTCCTAAAAATCCTTTGGACCTCTGTGTTGCACCTCATCTAAATAGCTGAGCCCTAAAGGGAGGGATATGTCCCAATGATGTGCCAGAGTGGTCATCCTTAAAACAGTAATTTAATATAAATGGACATTAACCTCTGTAGGCTTCACTTAATGTCTCAATCCAGAGAATTATTTTGAGGTTTTTTATGAAAGCTCTTTCCAAGGCAAGTAAATCTGATTTTTATTTCCTCTCACAGCCTGACAACAATGTACTTTAATGTTTCTTGGTTGGTGCTTCTCTTCTTGAGTCAGTATATAGGGAATCCTATACCATTATTGGGAAAAAAACCACTCCAAACTTCTGAAAGCCAATCCTTAAATGATGCAGCAATGTATAGGGGGAATTATATATGATTCCCAGGCAGTTTTAGCTGTGAAAACATCAAAAGCCTGGAAACAAGATCAGAGAGTATTTTTACACCTTTGACACAGGAATAGAAGCAGAGCCCTCAAGTAACCTCCAGCCAAAATGGTTTCAATGTAAGACAGGTCAAAAATGGATCTTCAGCAAAGGAATGAGCAAGAACTGGGAAGAATTAAATCCTGAGTCTCCCATCAGTGAGACAGCTCCTGAGAGAGGAAGAAATGCAGCCACCACCATCCCATGCAGAATCCTCACATGTTGAGGGCAAAGTGGAGGAAGAGGCTTAAAATACTTGTGGAAGACAGTCCCTGAGGAAAAGTGCTGCAGGAAATGCTGGGGTGTTGTGATGATGAGACTTTCACACATATTTATCAGACCCCTAAAAATGAGCCAGAAATAACACAGAGATTAATTAACAAAGCTGCCATAAGGCTCCGTATTCCAGGGAAGGTGGTGTCATCGCTGGGACGCTCTCCTGCTTTCAAGGAGAAGTAAAGATGCTCTAAAATACTCACAATTCAGTAGGAAAGAATTGCTTGAGTTTCAGCCCAATCCAAGGAAAAAATAGTCCCATACAAAATAAAGTTCCCTTCTCTCAGCAAATATTCAGAGAAGCAAATATTAAATATGTAACAGTCTCTGATAAGTGCAGCAATTAACTGAGATGCAGAGGGGTGGGGGAGATGTCACTGTGCTCTGGCAAAACTTGTTAAGTACAACAGAAACCCAAAATGTGAGGGAATGGCTGGCTAAGAACATTTATTGTTAGGCAAAAAGTAAATTTGAACCTGAATACACACATTAATAAGTAGCTGAAGAACATGGCTGAGATTTGAGAGCAAATGGGAAAAATAACTTTGAAGGGAAAAAAGAGGCACGAGAGAGGCAATTGCAAAAATCTCATTTAGCAGATGTCCATGAAACCTTCAGCCACAGGTCATAGCAGAAAGGAGAGATCTACAAAAGCAAGCTGGCTAAACCCGAATCTGAAAGGGAGTGCATGAGGCTTTCTAAAGATCAATGGAAAACCTACAAAAAGTGAGAGCCAAAGGAATTACACACAACCACAGGAACAGCCTCCTCTCCTCACACACCACCGTGGCCAGGGCCCCTGGAGCACTTCTCTCCATATTTTCATCCCATTTTCCAAATGGAGTGATTCATTCTGAGTTCTTACCAGCAGCTCTGGGGATGAGGAGCACAGCCAGGAGCCACTCACCATATGCAGCCTTATAATAATCAAAGAAATGAAAGAGGCAGAAATGTCTGCAGAAGGAAGCTTTCTGCAAGAAGTTGCTCACATAATTATTATTAGATGGTTTGTTTTCTCCCTCAGTTAATTAGCTGCCAATGTCCATTTTATGTCTCCAGTGTTATTTGACAGCTGAGGATCTTCAATGGGCAGTTCCTAGAAAGGAGCTGAATAAATAACAACAACAATAATAATAGCAACAACAATAACAATAATTCTGTAATCTCTTTGCCTTATTGTTTCTATTCTCAAGTTCCCTGTGAAGTGGAAGCTTTCTTTCAGCCTGAGGCTGTTTCTAAGATATCACCCCTGGCTTGAAATTCCGCACACCGCCAGTCTGAAAAACATATTAACAGTGCAGGGGATCCTCTACAATTCTTGAGGATGAGGAATTTGTTTCCATGACTACTTCAATGCAGCCTGGAAAATCTTCCTACACCTAGAGGGAATTTCTAGAGATCCTGGATCCTGCTGGAGGACTCTATAGCACTGGATCCTGAGACAAGGGTACAACAGGCTTCAGGCAGTGAAGGACATCCCTGGAGGGCATTGAGATAAGATCCTTATCAAGAGGAGAGACACCAATTGCTCACTAATATTGGACAGATCAAGACTGGTGGTAGCTTGGGCTCCACTGGAATTCATGACCTCAAGGGATATAGGACAGGAAAAATGTTTAGTAAAACCCCTAAAACTTAGGAAAGTGAATATTCAGTTTTTTAAGGAACATATTTTTTCCAGAACAGACCACACCAAAATGTCAGAGGAATTTTGGGTGGTGAGCTGAATTGGTGAATTTTTGATTAAATTTAAATCCAGCCCTTCAGGTAGCCTTGAAGGCAAACTACAGTCATAAGAAGTCATTACCATGATATCCAAAGTGTATCCAGAATTCTGAGAAAAGAGTCTGGTAGGGATCAAAGCTGCAGGTGAACCAAACAGGAGGTTGGGAAGGTTGGTTCTTTTTCCTAGGCTGGGAAATCAGTACAGAATTCATGTGCTACAGCTGTTATTTATAATGTCAAGATTTACAGCTTGCTTGCATTTGAAATACCAGCCAGTGATATCAGAATAAAGTGGAAACTGCCTTATCAGAGGTTTGCAGTGACACAGAACATATGGGAGCCTCCAGTGTCCTGCACACAGGGAAAGCTCTGACATCTGTTCAAAGGGATGGGAGCAACACCTGAATAAAGCAGTGCAGTTTGCACCTGCTGGCATGGGCTTTTCAGGGAAGAAATAAGACCACTCGATTCAAAGCAGCTTTTAAAAAACATGGTGAGAAGAAAAAACCAAAAAGGCTTATTTTACATCTTCTTTTAAATTAATGCCCGGGATTGCAACTAACAATTCAAGGTACAAAGGTAGATTTGTGAACTAAGGGTGTGAGGATTCATTTTATCAGGGAAGAAATTGAAAAATTCAATATATAGGTTGTTCAATTTGAAATACATTTGCGGAGTGGAAATTCCTGAACTGGCATGGCAGTGTTCCTGTCACATTATTCTGGAGTTACTCATCACATATAGAAGGATTTGGTAATTATTTTTGATAGGTTTGGTGTCATGCTGGCCCTCATCAGTTCATTAGACTCTTTCACATCAGATCATCATCATAGTTAAGTCATTTAAGAAGTAAATTGAAAACATATTATGCATAAAATGTCAATCTACTGCCGTGCTCATTTACAATCATTAAAGATGTGCATATCTCCATACAGTTATGTGTATTTATAAAGCAGTGGTAGATTGCAGGAGATTTTATAAAGCATAATGATCAGTATCTCTGTTTTATCAATGGAGGAATAGCAAAAGGCAAATTATTTAACAGCAATATTCATACAAGATTCATTATTATCAAGTCTAGGAGAAAATGCATTTCAAATTAAACTGTGGTTCTTCTCTCCAGCCCTCTCACCTAATCCTGTCCTGACCATAGTGCTGTCCATGCACATTTATACATTTGAGATTTTTTTCTTTTTCTCTCTTCATTTCCCTCTGGCGCATCCAAGGCAGCTCCAGAAACAGCCAGATAACAAAACTAATGTGGTCTAATTAAAGTACTGATTGTGGTGTTCTCCAAAATAGTTGAGTTACCACAAATACCTGTTGGAGAGTCCAGGAGAGGAACCAGGATGATCAGAGGGATGGAGCAGCTCTGCTGGGACGAAAGGCTGGGAGAGCTGGGATTGTTCACCTGGAGAGGAGAAGCTTCAGGGTGACCCCACTGTGACCTTGGAGTGCCTGAAGGAGCTGCCAGGAAACATGGAGAGAGACAATTTCCAAGGGATGGAGTGACAGGACACAGGGAATGGCTTCCCACTGGCACAGGGCAGGGTTAGATGGGATATTGGGAAGGAACTCCTCCCACCACAAACACAGACAGCTCCTTTATTAACAGATGAGGCTGAAAGTATAAATTACCCAATTCTTTTCTCTGCTTTCTCTTCTCTGGGAGAGGGAGTGTTTCTAATTCCCATTTTTCACCAAAATTTCAGAGAATGAATAAAATAAAAAAAAAAACATGTTCAGAAACAGGTTTTTTACCCCATAAAATGCTCTAGGAACTTCCTTTCATCAAACTAAATCTCATTTTTGAGGTAGTAAAAAAGTATTTAATTTCTCAAGTCTCAAAGTGTTTGTTTGGATGCAATTGAAAAGAAATTTGTGAGCACTTCAAGAAATCTGCCACATCTTTGCACCACTGCTGAATCAGCACCAGTGGATTTAAAAAGATTCCCAACTGGGCTAAAGAAATAGGAGAATGGTTTTTCCTGGAAACTTTGTTTTACTTAGGTGTGCAGAGCTCTCAATCATCTGCAGCTCCACATGAAAGCATCTCTGCTGAGCTCTGACAGCAATGCCTTTTTTATGGGCAGATGTTAATCCACAGAAAAGTAAATGCAGGAAAGGTTGAGCTGCCCTCGGGAATGATTGACTGCCATGACTGGGAAAGGTGTCCCAAGCCAGCAGATCTGTAATGGACATCACTTTAATTATTGAGCTGGGAGTGTCAGCTCAGCAGCCACATGGTGCCTGCTCCCAGCTGGAAGTTAAACAGAGAGGTTCCCAGAATTATCTCATGGAATTATATGAGAAGCATAAGGGAGAAACCTAGGAGGGATCAATAAATGGGGAGACAGAAACCAAAATTTCAACTCTAAACTCAGCACATTTCTCTTCATGTTCTCTTGAATAATACTGAGGATGCAGACCCATCTTTTATCAAATCTGGTTAAAATCCACCATGGAAATGTTCCCTAAATATCAGATGAAAGGGATACACTGAAGCAGGCTCCAGTGCTCAGTGTTAATATCATTCCCTTCCTCCTTCTATTCATAGTATTTACTAAAAATTTTGCTGTGAAACAAATAAATTAAATCTTCAAGGACTGTTAATGACATTGACCCCAAACTCCAAATTAAATAAGGAACAAATCCAAGTATCCCTGTCTGAGGGACATGGTAGCTATTTCTTGTCTTGTGAATCTGCAGCTTTTCAGACCAAAACCACTGAGCTGATCAAGGTGGGAGCTCCATTTTAATCCTGCCCTCTTGTTTTTGTTGTATTTCTTCTTCTCTGCCTGTGTCAGGTGTAAAAAACAGAGTTTTTCCTCAAAATATGGCAGCACAAGTGGCAGAATTCCAAAGATGCACCAGATCCATCAGCAGAAGATTTAGAACTGGAATTAGAGCTACTTGAATGGATCTACTCTACAGATAAGTATAACAAATGTCAATGATAAACTTAGCTTGCTAAAATGGAGTTTATTTTGAAATTAGTTTGGTTTTTCAAATTGGGTATCTGAATTCCAGATGCCAATTACAAAGAACTTTTTAAATTAGTTCCCCATTTTATTTTTAATTGCAAGTATTAGGAAGGATGGATGACATTCATCCATTACTCTCAAATAATGGGATCTGAACACTCAAAACTTCACAGGTAACATTCCAGCTGATTGTTGTTCATCTGGACTGGAGCAAAATGAAGATTTTAACTTGTTTAGAGGGAGACTCAGGAAAAGTAACGCTGTAAAAAGTGTGGGGATTGTGCCATTAGAAACATGATCTGGTTTTGAGAAATTACATCGTATAAGCCAAAAGCAAAACATATTTTCCATTGCTTCTCCCACTCCTCAAATTTCCAGTAAAGTGTATATTAAGACAGTTTTTTATGACCTTTTTATGCAGCTTTGGTAACATTTTCTGCACTTAACTTCATCACATCCCCTAATTTTACTGCAGCAACATCAAAGTGTAATGATCTTGTTGCTATAAAGCAAAGTATTGTCATAAAGGCAACTTTTCCCAATCTGGAAATGTTTAAGGAGGGCAAGCAAGCCAAAAGAAAGTTTCCTTGACACTCAGAGGCAAGGTACAAATGTTAAACCCACAAGAAATGCCAACAGTTTACAATGTTGGCATAATAATAATAATTTAAAATAGTATAATAATATTTTTAAAATAATATTTTAAAAATAGTGAAAAAATCAAAACGCTTAATTTTATTTTTTCCCCTTTTCTTTACTGCCTCCTTCCCCATTTTCCTAGAGATGCAGTACACCTCCATAATAATGAGTTATAATTCACAATTTAGTCTTATAATTCACATTTCTCTTTCCCACAGTGACATGTACCTCACAGTATATACAAAATAAAACCCTAGGATGAAAATCTGAATGTATTGTATATTTGGAGTGTGAGGCAGATTTTAAAAAAACCCAACAGCCTTTTCAGCATCGTCATCATGAAAATAACAGAGAAAAAGAACATGAATCTTTTAAATTCCACTTGCAACTAGGAGAAACTGCTGTTAATGTGAAAGAAAGAACCTTTCTTCCTACTGTGGCACCATACAAAGCATAACAAAGATACAGGAGAAACTGCGGCACATTCAGGGCTTTTTCTTTTCCTATTTTTTAAGGAAAGAAAAACTAAGTAGGTAGATGTCAAGAGAAAACATAAAGGATAAGAAAGAACCCAGATTATATCCCAATTTAACTCCATCTTGCACTGTTTCAAAGGCTTAATAATAGGCTAGAATTCAAATTATCTCTTTATTGAGCCGTGTAGAGGCAATTTTCTGATTCACTTGAATCAGGATTCCAGCCTGGATGGACAGGAGATTTCCCCTGTTCTGCTGGGCAAGGTGTGGATGGAGTGCAGGCACAGGGGAGGGCAGAAAATCTGCACCTGAGAGGGAGCTGCAGGGAAATGTGCATCTCAAAGAGAGCTAATGGGAGCTGATTCCCACCTGGAGCACACAAGGAGCTGGAATTTAACTCACTCTAATGACTCCAAAGGTGCCCCTGCAGAGAAGGGATTTGTTCCCTGGAAATTTGTGGATTACTGATTGGTGGTGTTAAGTGTTAACAATCTCTTAGGGGTGCATCACATACCAGTTTGTTGCACCTGATTCCCAGAGCTCATTGTTCATTTTTCCACGGACTTGTTGCACAACTGCCCGTGCAGCTGATGTGGAAGAAATACACCTCGTACGCAAAGACAGGAAGGGTTTCTTTGATTCTGTTCTGCAGATCTTTCTTCATTGCTGTCGGGTTTTACCCTTTTCTGACCTAGAGGTAGAACAACTAAGAAGCGTTTTAAAAGCTTTTATTCCATTTTCACTCTCATGAGAAGGGTGAGACAATACAGATATTATAATTCACACCATCACAATCAAAAAACACCTATTTCCTAATTACAATACACCATAAACTTTTTTTAGCCTATCAACTTTAACTATACCATGCTGTAAATACCTTTAAACTAATCATCTAAAATTACCCTTCATGGGCCCTACTGCAACACATCTTTCATAATTCTATTTCTCCAAAGTATCTACAAGTACAAAGTATCTACAAATCCATTTCCCACATTGCCATCAGAGAAACAAAACCAAACTGCATTAAATCTGCCTCTTGTTGTGGGGTTTTGGAGATAAGGGCTGTAAACACAAGTGTTTAAGGTTCTAAACCGAGAAGGTTAAAGATTCCTTGTTCCTGTCCTGCCATTTCCCTGCTGTGATTTGTCAGGCTGGGCAGGACTCGGGGTGCTTTGCATTCCCTTCCTTCCATCAGGAAATATTTTTACAAATTACAGCTCCTTAGGGCTGGGGGAACTCCTTCCTTTCTCCTGCGGAATGATCTTTTGCTGGTATTCTGAAAGGAAGGACACGCCTCTTCCAAGGCTCTGTGTCACACTGCAGCATTTTAAAAATCATTAGATTAATTAGCTTATTTAAATATCTCATTGACTTAATGGCTGATGTTATTTTTGATACTTTCTATATATATATATATATATATATATCCAATTTTCTTTTTTTTTTTCTTAATTTCCAAATCCCCAAAATCATAGAATCATAGAATAGTTTGGAATAGGTGTCAGAGGGTGGGCAGGCCCTGGCACAGGGTGCCCAGAGCAGCTGTGGCTGCCCCTGGATCCCTGGAAGTGTCCAAGGCCAGGTTGGACGGGGCTTGGAGCAGCCTGGGACAGTGGAAGGTGTCCCTGCCATGGTAGGACAGGATGGGCTTTAAAGTCCCTTCCATCCCAAGCCTTTCTATGATCCCATGATTGTGAGTCTCCCAGTGTTACTCTGACAGAGTGAGCCAATCCCACTCAGTGACAGCACTGGGGGCAAAACTGAGCCCTCCAGCTCTCGTGGGCAGGCCCAGGAAATCAGAGGTCTTTAAAAAATAGTGAACCCACAGAGCTGCCAGGAGGAGCTGGGAAAACAGAGGGATTTTCACAAGGGTTTGGAATAACTCTGGTGGAAACATTCCTGTCAAGTATAAGGCATGGTAACCCTGGCCCTTCTAAGTCAAGATATGTTGGAGCTGAAAATGCCCCTCATGATCCTGGGGGACACATGGCAGTGCCAGGGGGGACAGATGGCAGTGCCAAGGGGGACAGATAGCAGTGCCAAGGGGGACAGATGGAAGTGCTAGGGGGCAGATGGCAGTGCCAAGGGACAGATGGCAGTGCCAAGGGGCAGATAGCAGTGCCAAGGGACACATGGCAGTGCCAGGGGGGACAGATGGCGGTGCCAAGGGGCAGATGGCAGTGCCGAGGGACACATGGCAGTGCCAAGGGGCAGATGGCAGTGCCAAGGGGCAGATGGCAGTGCCAAGGGGCAGATGGCAGTGCCAAGGGGCAGATGGCAGTACTGAGGGACACATGTCTCTGTGCTGGTGGTGCTGTTATTCAGGAGCACCTCTGTGTGCAAGGCTGGCTCTGCTCACACCTGAGCAGCATTGGGAGCTGAGTTCCCACAGCAGCAGGAATGCACACAGCTTCCTGGGGAGACAGAAAGAAGGAAATGCACATTTTTCTGCTGGCTCATAGTTGAGATTTCATAGAATCACCGAGTGCCAGTGCCCTCCAAGATCACTGAGTTCAGCCCTTCCCCCAGCACTGCTAGGGCCACCACTAACCCATGTCCCCAGCTGCCACATCCACAGGGTTTTAGAACACTTCCAAGGGATGGTGTCTCCACCACTGCCCTGGGCAGCCATTCCAATGTCTGACCACCCTTTCCATGAAGAAATTTTCCCTAATATCCAATCTAAACTTCCCCTGGCATAGCTTGACACCATTCCCTCTTGTCCTGTCCCTGTTCCCTGGGAGCAGAACCTGACCTCCAGCTGGCTGTCCCCTCCTGCCAGGAGCTGTGCAGAGCCACAAGGTCCCCCCTGAGCCTCTTTTCCTCCAGGCTGAGCCCTCCCCAGCTCCCTCAGCAGTTCCTCATCACACTTCTGCTCTCCCTCATTTCAGGTTTGTCCTTGAGCAGACTGGGAGGGTTTTTACTGGGTTGAGAGTAAAAAACCCAGAGCCCAAACAGTGTCACAGCCCCATCCTCACACTGTTTCAGCCTGGGTGGGAAATAATCCCTTCATGAGGGGAACACCTCACATTTCAGGGCAGGGCTGCCTGGTGGGCATCTCCTGCCTTTGGTTTGTCCCAGAACTGGCACTGGAGATGAGGAAATACACATTTTCCAACGGCACCAGTGTGGAGGGGGTGACAGACATCTCTGCCTTGGTCACATCAGCACAGGGTTCCTCATTTCCATTGGCACATTAACCCTTGTGCTTCAGTTCTGCAGGGAAGAGCTGGAGGGGGAGCAAGCATTGCCTGCAGGAGGTGTGGGAGATCTGGATGAGGCTCCAGAGAGGCTGGTGGTGTCCCAGGAAGAGATCCAGAGGGTGGCAGAAGGGCTGGATGCACAAAGCAAAGAGCAGAGTGGAGCAGGTGAGTGCTGCTCTGGTGGCCACTCCTGGCCTGCTCTTAGCCCTGGGGAGGTGAGGCAGTCTGTCCTCTGTCCTCTCTGCTTGGAATGTGGGAAAATCAGTGCCAGGAGTCAGCCTGCTCCTGAGGAGGTGGGAATGCAGTCCTTAACAGTCACCATGATATGTTCTGAAAAATCCCTTCGCCAGGATTTCTTCTCCTGGGAAGATGAGAAGCCTCAGCTTCTCCCTGTTTTGCTGCTTTGGAATGTGATTTGGAGATTGCTTATCTCCAAACAATTCAGCATGTGAATTGTTTTTAATTAATGGCCAGTCCCAGTCCAGCTGTGTCAGACTCTCTGAGTCAGTCATGGGTTTTTATTATTCATTCTTGTTGAGCCTTCTGATGTATCCTTTCTCTTTCTTTAGTATAGTTTTAGTATAACATTAATATATAATATAATATAATATAATATAATATAATATAATATAATATAATATAATATAATATAATATAATATAATATA
>JAYDZK010000006.1:25159828-25181824 GCA_034509185.1 Euphonia xanthogaster | reverse complement strand
GCCTTGGACACTGCCAGGGATCCAGGGGCAGCCACAGCTTCTCTGGGCACCCTGTGCCAGGGCCTGCCCACCCTCACCTCCCATCTACCCCTGCCCTCTGGCAGTGGGAAGCCATTCCCCCTTGCCCTGGCATTCTATCCTTTGCAAACAGTCTCTTTTCATGTTTCCTGTCAGCTCCTTCAGGCACTGCAAGGCCATCATGAGGCCATCCCAGAGCTTTTCTTGTCCAGGCTGAACAATCCCAGCTCTCCCAGCCTTTCCTCCCAGCAGAGCTGCTCCATCCCTGTGATCATCCTGGTGCCTCCTCTGGACTGGTGTCAGAAGTGGGACTTTCTCTTGATAATGCATACAGCAGACAAAAAATGAAAGAAAAAACTGATAAATCAAAACCAAAAGAACTCCAAATGAACAAGAAAATCCCCAACAACAACCATAAAACCATAAACCACCCCTAAAATTTATCACAGCTAGATAAGGAACAATTTGTAATCAGAATTTTTTCCTGGGCTGATTTTTTCCTATGTTACTGCAGGATGTGAAAAGTTTTCAGTTTGTTTAGGGTGAATATTAAAGCAGTCTAGGAAAGCACACTATCAGAGAGACATCATAGATGACAATAACCCATAAAGCAAGTTAATTTCTTCCATTTATTTTTAATTCCACCCAGCCATGAACCATCCACCATTCAGTGCAAGATGAATGATTCCCACTCCAAATGATTTTCACTTGTCAAACTCTACCCCAAGCCTTAAATTTTCCAGAATCTAATGTCAAAACACTTTTTCTTGGGGTAAATCTCTGGGAGCCGAGTCTGCCAAAGGAGAGGATTCACTGGGAGTGATATTAATGACAGAGTTTGGGAGGATTTCAGTCTGTGCCATGGTTTGAGTAGCTTACAATGCTGCCCCATCACTCCAGGCCACAAGGATGGATCCAGCCATGTATGAAACCACTGTGATCATCTTCTAATTGACACATCAGGCAGCTATTTGCATTCATCACCTTTGTTTAGCAGACAGGCATTGCTTAGACTCCCTGTGTTGGGTCTCTGCATGCACAGGACCTCAGAGAGGTTTTTTTATGGGTTTGGATTAAATTTAACAACTTTGCTGTTGCTAATCCAAAAAAGTTATTTCTGCTCCTCCTCCATCCTGACAAGGAACATGGCAGGAAGGAGGACAGGCAGGAGATATCTTTATCACACTGATACCAACATGGGGGTTTGACACTTGGCAGATGACAGCAAATATTTTAAACCAAAGAAACTTTTTAGATCCCTTTGCATCCTTGCTCTCTGTAATTCAGCCCAAAAAAGAGAAGGATCTGTGGAGACCTCAGAGCACCTTTCAGTGCCTGAAAGGGCTCCAAGAGAGATGGAGAGGGACTTTGGGCACGAGCCTGGAGTGACAGGACAAGAGGCTTCACACTAATAGAGGGCATGGTTAATTGGGATTTTGGGAAGGAACTGTTCCCTGTGGGAGTGGTAAAGCCCAAGCACAGAGAAGCTGTGGCTGTCCCTTCCCTGGAAGTGTCCAAGGCCAGGTTGGACAGGGCTTGGAGCAACCTGAGGTAGTGGAAACCTGGCCTAGCCCATGGCAGGAGGTGGCACTGGTTGGGCTTTCAGGTCTCTCCCAAGCCACAGCAGTCTGGGATTCTGTGAGTGTCAAAATGCGAGGCTGAGCTCTCTGCCACGCCAGCACAGACCCTTCCCTGTTCCTCCTGCCCTTTGTATTCCTTATCTGCTCTGCCCACAAGCTTTCCAAAGAGGAAATATGAAGCTAATAAGGAAGGGGAAGGTGATTTTAAATCCTCTTCCATTTCAGCCATGTGCCCATGCAGTACAGCCACATTCTAATGGCTGCATTTTGTCTTATAGGTAAATGCTACAGAAGTGACATAAATATGACAAAGGGGTTCCTGGTTTGTGGTGCATTGATTCCATTAATTTGACCACAAGGCTCTGGAGAGGGAATTGCACTGCCTACTCATCAATATTTTCCTCTTTTTTTGCTGGAGCCTAGAATCAGGCAAGGCCCTTAAAGAGCTTGATATAAATGCAGCTCTGGCCTCTGGAGACTCATTCCTGCCCAGGAGTTTGAAAAGAACTATCTTCAACTGAATTAAAAATTTCTCCAAATACATCATGACATTCCAAAATATTGAGCTAGTTCAGATATGCTTCTGGATTTACATGGCCCTGAATAGCTCTTTCTGTCTAGAGGGTTTTTTAAGTTTATTGCAGGCTAATCATTTCAGCCTCAGAGTTGTTAAAGCATTAGAAGTATTTCTTTATATAAAAAAGGGAACACAGACTGACTGAACACCCTATTGACATTTTTGCTGTGGGAAAATGCATCCATCAGCTCCAGGTGGAGCTGGCTGGCAAGGATGTGGTGCTGCCATGGTCCAGCTCTGTCAGCACAACACAGACATGGATGGGACACAGCAGAGCCTGAGAGCAGCCCCCAGAAATTCGGGTCTGTCTTGTCCTCCTTGCAACCAAATGAGTTCAGAAAAGAGTAGAAATTGGGAAGATAATTCCACCACTCTTCCATAAACCTAGGGCTTGTGCTTTCTAGGATGCAGCGGAGGAGCAGGTGAGCTCCATGTGAGGTGCTGGAAGTGATGCACTTCACACAAGAAAACATTGCTGAGCTCAGGGTCCCAAATTTTCTTTTATTTGGACTGTCTAGGACAATCTTCCAAGTGAGAGGGTCGACTGCCAGGGCCTACAAAGTACAATTCTATCCACATGCAACATCCCCTGGCTTTTCCCTTTGTCACACTGAGTACAAGAGGGGGCTGTCAGGAGCAAAATTAAATTTAAAAATAAACCTTTGAGTTTGGTGCTGCTCTAAGCAGAATTTTGGACTCCATTTCTTTCACAGGGAGGTGCCATTTGGTTCAAAGTGATGTTTCCAGCCATCCAGGTGGAGCTCACCACAAAGCAGTGTTACCTCTCCCAGCCATGAGACATTGTCTCCAAAGGCTCAGGATATATTGCAGCACTGAGATTTCCATGGGGCATATCTGAAAGCTGAAACCTGGGTGCTTTGAGATCTTTTGAGATCTTTTGGGGGCTGCAGGAATCCAATCACAACTTGAGTGCTGAGATCACAATCACCAAAAAGGATCAACACTCCCTGCCAAGGGTGATTTATGGGGACAGGGAAACAAGTTACCAGTTTGGAGAGCCTTCCTCCATGGAAATGTCCTTACCTCATTCCCACCCACACCCTTTCCAGTGCTGCCAGGGATGAGGCGGGGACTCATTTTCAGTTTTCTGCTGGGTTTCAGGAAGCCCAGCTACTCACCATGTTCATAATCTGGTTTTCATACTGTAATGCTTAGCTGCTGAGAGAAATTCTGTATTTGTTATCAATAAATTGTAGTAGGAATAGGAGATTTATATACACATATGTATATATGGAGCACTTTCAGATGCTGAAATAATAAAAGTGTCTTTGGGTGCCACTCAGTGTCAGACACAGCAACTCATTCTTGAGCCCACTTGAAAGCTGTTAAAACCCATTTTGTTGATTCAGAACAAATTCAGAACTCCCCTGTCTGGGAGTTCTCAGCCACCTTTGAGGCAAACAGCCTGGGATAAAGCTGGAGGGGCTGCATGGTTTTGGGCAGCACACTCATCACAGCAGTGCCTGAGCTCATCACAACACATCCCTTCTTGTACCATCCCACAGGAATTTTGGGGAGAAGCAAAAGGAACCACTCCACACTTTCTGGATCAGTCTGTCTGACACTCGATTAAACTAAAAGGATCACAATGTGGAAGGAATGACATAAATTTGGAGGAGGCAAGAGTTGGGAGGTTCCACAACCATTTAAAACATGGAATAAAATAAACTTCAAACAACCATTTAAAACATGAAACAAAATAAAAAAACATTAAATCCATAAGACAAATATTAATGAATTTTCTTCTGTGGCCTTCAATGTCTGATTGCACAGAAACAGCAATGAATTTTATGCAGTGAGGAGCAATCAGAAATTTCTGGAATTCCCAGTGTGATACTCCTGGTGATAAAGACAGGCTACATTCTCTCTGTACTTGCTTTCCTGTTATTAAATCAGCATTCATCAACAACACTTGGATAAAATATATGATACTGCATATATATTGCATGAACCCAATAAATATATATAAAATATGAACATATAATATATGTGCCCCATTATTATGGGTCTGATCACAATCTGAAAAGCAGTGGCCTGAAATATAAATATGCAAAGGCTGATATTGCCCAAGAAGCACAAGATTTAAGCTTCCAGCTCACACCATTATTTATTAGCAATTGCACAAATCATAATTAGGCCTTGTTTTAAAAGCCCACACTGAGGTTTCATTGCCATTTCTTTACAGCAGTCCTTTATAAATCATTCATCTGGAGGTTTCTCTCCCATGTGCCGTGCAAACATTCCTGTAAAATCCTCTTAATGGAGTCTATGAATCAATGCACAGCAAAGTGTCACAGGTGGAATCGATGGCTCCAGAAGCAAGAGAACCTTTTTAGAGGCAGGTGTCGAAAACCCTGACTGAATTAGAAACTTTAATCTATGGCAGGCACTGAAATTTATGCTCCAAAGAGATAGTTTGAAAGTCTTCCCTTTTTTTTTTTTTTCACTGCTACAGGTATAAATTGCTGTCAACGGCTGAAAGAAGGAATGAGAATTCTTTAGGCTAGAAATAAGACTGAAGGAATATATAACAATAAAATTATACTGGTCCTCAAATACATGAAAGGCAACTGAAAAAAAAAAAAAAGGGAATTCACAGTGCTCTGGGCCTTAAAATGCAGAAAGGGATACACAGGGTGGATCCTGGGAACACTTTATGATAGTGAAGGCTGGAACCCTAACCCAAAATTCAGTTATTGAATAGAAGTGACCTCATCACCAGTCATTCCAGTACTGTGAGTTCCAGCCCCACTGGGAAGGACAAAGATTCAGTGACATAAAAGGGACATCACTTGGTTCTCCCTGGCCCTCAAAGGTGCTGCTCCCCTCACAACCCCACATGAAAGCAGCCCCCAAACCCTCACTTTGGCTATTTCTTCCTGAAATTCCTCCTTACCCCCAGTAACTTCAGGTTGCTTTGTGCTTTTTTCAGTTTACTTTGTGCTCTTCCTACTGCCTTCACTAATTTTATCTTTTTGGGTTTTCAGTTAATGACAAAACATGGATTGGGGAAATATTCCATCACTTGTTTTGCTAAGAGTTTTTCTTCATCTGCTTTTTCAAACAATGAAACGAGAATGTTATATATGGAAAAATGATTTTTGAAGTGTAAAGGTGCAAAACCTGGACTGTATTTTCTTTTAGTTATTTCTGCCAAATCAAAAATTCTAAGATAAATCAGCATAATTTCACAGGCTTCTCAGGAGGTTGTGGACAGAGGTTTATCATCACAAAGACTTAAAGAAAACCCTACAATTAATCTGTCTGCTGCTTTATTTTTATTTTTAAAGAAACAAGACCTTTTGGTGTCTCAATCACTCTAAAGAGTCTGTTATTTTCATATACTTGTTTGGGTACAGGAAGTCCTGGAAATAAATAAGGTTAGAAGTGAAGGGAAAAAAAGAAAATCAGTAAAAACCAGAAAAGCGACTTATTTGTACTTCAGCTTTTTTAGGAAAAAAAAACCCATTATGTTGTCTCTTTACTCTTTTTTCACTCATTAATTAAAGCTGACACTTCCAAAAGCAGGATTAAATTACCTGGGATTGAAGAACTCATCTGCTCTGCTCATCTATTTTAAGTTAAGGTGACCAGACACCAAAGCAGCTGCTGCCTCTAAAGGATAATGGAGTTTAGGACCACGTATCCCATGCAAAATGTCATCTTTATCCAGGGATGGAGAAACCTTTACCCCTCAAAAGAACACCTTTGAATCAAACAACAGGAAATCTTTCCAGCAGCCTTTTCAACGTGTTTGAAGAGGGGTGGGGAGAGGAAAGGTTTTGAGGTTTCATTTCAGGGGTTTTGGTTATTTTTGAGTGTTTGATCGCCTGGGAAGCAAATCCAAAAGAAACTGGGATTGTTTTCCAAGGTGATGACACTGATAACTGATAACACTGATAACAGACTCCAGGAAAAGTCTGATGATGAGTGGCTGAGGGAGCTGGGAAAGGGCTCAGCCTGGAGAAAATGAGGCTCAGGGGGACCTTGTGGCTCTGCACAGCTCCTGACAGGAGGGAACAGTCAGGGGGGCATCAGGCTCTGCTCCCAGGAACAGGGACAGGAGGAGAGGGAACGGCCTCAGGCTGGGCCAGGGCAGGCTCAGGTTGGATATTGGAAAAAAGTCCAATCACTGAAAGGGCTGTCAAACTCTGCACAGACTGCCCAGGGCAGTGGAGGAGTCCCCATCCCTGGAATATTTGAAAATTGTGCGGATGTGGCACCTGGGGACAAGGGTTAGTGCTGAACACGGTGGTGCTGAGCTGGTGGCTGGACTTGGTGATCTTAAAAATATTTCCCATGCTTAACAATTGTCTGATTCCATAAAGCTTCTTAGGAAATGATTCGTGTTACAGCACAGGTCTAATTTTAGCAGATTGGAGGAATTAAAAATAATCCACTTGTTTTGGGAGTCATTTAAGTTGAGGTTGTTATGTAAGTACTTGTATGGTGAAAAAAATACATCAAACACAAGCCGTGACAGAAACTATCACTGCCTAGAAACTGGCTAATTTTTTAATCACCAAATATATATATATGTTTGGACAGAAATGTGTGTGTTGTACAGGGAAGAACAAGAAAAAAGCAGGGATGTAAAGGCCAGAGATAGCTTTTTCTCCCTAATTAAGTTTTCAATCAACAAGGCAATCAGCACAGAGCTGCCGTCAGTGCTGCTCTTGAGACCTGGAGCAGGAGCTGTGGGCATTCCAGGCTGAGTGCCTTAGGATAACACTCTCCTACACCCCAGTGGTAAAACAGGGACACGGCTCCCAGCAAAGCCTTTCCCTTGGTCAGGATAAGCAAACAAACCGCTCTGGTGAGCACATCCAGGCTCGGGATTTTCTCCTGGATATCCCATCAAACCAAAGGGGATGTTTGCAAATGCTCAGGTATTTATTTCCCAATAGCTGCCTATCAGATTGGAGGTTTCCTCAGGGGAAAAGGATGGAAATGCCTTCATGACAAAGGCAGTCTGAATGTGGAAAAGGCCAAGTATCCCATGCTAGGTGGGGTCACACAGTTCAGGTGCTCTCCTAATTAATGAGGGGGCTGTGGCTAAACTCCATTGATGCCTCAGGTTTTATCTTTTCTATATTTCAGATTCTGTGCTGCTTTTGTGTGTAGTTCTGAGCTTCATATGAGGGGATGGTGAGCTCTCTGCACAGAGCAGGGAGACAAAACAATTCCTGCTTCAGCTGGGCACCAAGGACAAATGATCCAAATCCCAGACTCAAGAGCACAAACAACGGTGGAATGAAGAAAGAAAAACAAGGATGGGACTGCCTGGGCTAAAGCTGGAATTGGACAATGAACTCCAAGATGCAAATGGAGCAGAACTGATAAAAGTGAGAGACCCCGTGCCCGGTCGTGCATTTTGGGGCCATTTTGGTTCATCTTGGGTGCAGCCCTGGCTGGGCTCTTGTGCTGCCCAAGGTGGATCCACTGAGGCCTTTTAATAAATCCCTACTTTATTCTTTAACTCTGTCCAGCCTCTGCTCTAGGTCAGCCCACACAAGGCATCGCCATGACACATTTGGGATGTCCTGGGGCCTCATTCAATTCCTCCTGGGAACAGGAGGGATCAGATTGTTCAATTAACTCCAGTGGCCTTTGGAGTGCACTGAAGGCTCCACTCACAATGGGATGGAGTTCTCCATGGAGAGAAGCAATTCCAGCAATTCCAGCTCCTGTAGAGCCTCCTCACAGGGGCTAAGCAGGAGAGCTTGTCTTTCCTGCACTTGAAATCAAACTGGGGGCTTTGAAAGGAGCCCAGGGGGTCTGGTCACCTAAATGCAATAATTGCCTTTGAAATTCTTGATTATGTTGTGGGAGTGATAAAATAAATTCATTCTTTTGTAGAATGCAAAAAATTAAAGATTGTTATCATGGAATATTTTGGGTTGGAAGGGACCTTAAACATCATCTTATCCAACACCTTCCATGGGCAGGGACATCTACTACAGACAGAACACAACATACCCAGTTTTGATTTAAATTTTGCCTTTTTTTATGAAACAGCTTAGGAAAAATTAACACAGAGATCTTTTTTTCCTGTGGTCATATTATATAGAAAAATGATATGACAACTTAATTGCTGTAGTCCACAAACTTTCTCAGCAGAATTGGGTTTGTCCCTACATTTAATGTTTGTTTATACTTGGGTAGTTAGTCCTACAAAAGGGCACAATTGTGCTGTCATCTTCAAAGTATCAGAAAATACATATATTCTACAAATCTCCAAAATGCAGCAACAGAGTAATTGACAGCCATGATTATTGTGCCCTCTAGAAACATTCCGGATGACAGATGATGGTAATTTCCTCATAAATCATGTCTAAACCATGAAAAATGCAATGGAACCTCATTTAATGAGTATGATCTTACCAGGACTAATGGAGGGGGTAGAAGTTGGGTCTGCAATGTTTATTTGAGCTTTTAGGGATAAAATCTTCCAGAAGTTGCAAGGAAGTGTGCATAGAGAAAAAAAAAAAATCCCATTTCAGATGAGCAGCACCATCTCTTTTGCCTCTCCTGTGTTGCTGTGGTACTTTTCCTGATCCTGGCTGATTGACAGGAGGGAAGAGCTGCAGCTCCTATTTCAGAAAAAGTTCCTAAGACAGCAGTGAAGGGGTTTTTATTCAGGACTAGAGGAATAAAAGGGAAAAAAAAGAACGTTTTAGACTCTGAGAATCCAAGTGAACAATTCTACATTTTCTACATGCTTTCAAGCTGGAATGTTTTCATTATTTTTAATATAAAGGAACTTTATTTTCTATTTTTGACTAGCTTCGTTGAGTGTGAATAAGGTTGTCCCGCTCCACACTACATTTATATTCCTTGAAAAGCTCACAAATTGAAGTCCCAGTAACTTTTTTTTAACATCATTATCTCCCCCATTCCACCTGTGTCTTTTAACATTTTCTTTTCATTATAGAATGTGGTGCCCAGTTGACTCTACAGTTCAGAAATATTTCATTTACAGGGAGCAGTTTGGGGTATTATGGAATCCCAGAATTATGTGGGGCTGGAAGGGTCCCCAAAGCTCATCCAGTGCCATGGGCAGGGATACCTTCCATAGCCAGGTTGCTCCAAACCCCGTCCAGCCTGGCCTTGGACACTTGCGGGGATCCAGGGGCAGCCACAGCTTCTCTGGGCACCCTGTGCCAGGGCCTGCCCACCCTCATAGCCAAGAATTGCTTCCCAATATCCCATCTAAACACATTCTCTTTTAATTTGAGTCCATTCCCCCTTGTCCTGCCCCTCCATCCCTTGTAAACAGTGTCTCTCCACCTTTCCTGTCAGCCCCTTCAGGCACTGGAAGGCCACAAGGTCACCCCAAAGCTTCTCCTCTCCAGGTGAACAATCCCAACTCTCCCAGCCTTTCCTCCCAGCAGAGCTGCTCCATCCCTCTGATCATCTTGGGAATGGGTGAGAAGCTGGAGCCTTGAGCAGATCCATGTTTGGTGGCTCACAGGAGCTGTTCAGGGCCACAAGACAAAGGCAAGGAGATCACTTCATGGGCACAGTGTACTCAGGGAAAATCAAAGCATTTTCCAATAAGAATTGACTTAAATTATGAGAAAAAAAACTAAATTAAAACAAAACCTTTCCTACCCCTTCTCCCCAGGCTCCACATCACCCCTGAGTGGTGCCGGGGCTGGGGAATGGGGGCTGTGACAAGTCCAGTACAGCTCTTGTCTGCTGCTCCTTTCCTCACACTCTTCCCTTGTTCTGCCAGGGTTCCTCTCCATGGGCCACAAAACCTTTTGAAAAAAAACCTGCTCCTCTTTGTGTCCTTCTCTGGGCTGCAGGGGAATCTTCCTCCCTCTTTCCTTCACTAGCAAAGAAAAAAAAATTAAAAAAAATAGAGAAAATACTGTTTTATTATAAAACTAAAAGCCTTTGAGGACAAACTGCTGATCACTTTACTTTCCTCATCCAAATTAAAAGCAAAAGGACCAAGGCTTTCCAGCAGGATCTGCTGCTTCATTTGTGATGTCTCAAAAAGACTCAGAGGGTTTATCATCAGTAAATCATTTCCACGCCTGGAGCAGCTTCTCTCATCCCACATCCTCCTCTGTCAGCATCTTCCAGGCTGAACACCCCTTTTGCCTCCAAGTTACAGCACTGGAGAAAGGGAAGGGAAGAAAAGCTTTTAAGTAGGAATTGCAACATTCCCCATTGCTCCTGCAAAAGCCAATTGTTTTAATCTTCAGATATTCTGCAAGGAAAACATCTTTGTAAGGACTTCTGCAAAGATCACAAGGCTTGCAATGCCTTATAGGAAGAAAACAGATCCTTTCTCTGGGATAACTTAATCAACATGACAGCTTCACCCAGAACCTGGATTCAGAAGAAGTTTAATGGCATTAGGAACCTTTAGAGCTCCATTAATGTCCCCCATCCTGGAACTGCACCTTATATAGTGCAATGTTCCCTGCACAACTCGGAGAAGAGGCCTGAATAAATCACAGTTCAGCCAAAGTTTAAGCAGGTGAAAGCAGGTAAAAAAACAGTTAAACCTATTTTTTCCCCCAAATCTAATAAAATTACAGACATCAGATAAGTATTATGAGAGTAAAATTGCAATAATTGATAACAATACACCTTCCCCCCAATACACAGTAAAATGTAAGAGTTTCTGTTTCAGTGACTTTACTATTATGTTGTAAACACTTAATTTTGTATGTTATGACTACAGGAACTCCATTTCCAAGTGTTTGCTTTTCTGTAAGCACGGGCTTTGCATGATGATAAAATAATAAAAAAACCTGAAGGCATTCCAGCGTGCATAGAACCACAGAAACATGGAATGGCTGGAGTTGGAAGGGACATGGAAGCTCATCCATTTCCCATGGACAGGGACACCTCCCACTAAAAAAACTCCCAGTCTGAACTGAAGTTGCCTTTTTTTGGTGAAACCACCTGAATCTCCACACTTCAGACACAACTTCTGTGTCTGTTCACCAGAAAAAGGTTCAGCAGTGTCACCTTTCAAGTTCCATTCACAGCTTGACCCTTAAAAGTGTATTTAAAGAAAATCTTAGATTCACAGAATAGTTTGAGCTGAAGGGACCTTTCCAAGGTTGTCCAGTCCAAGCTCCCTGAAAGAGCAGGGACAGCTGGACCAGTGGCTCAAATGGCCCTTCCAGGGATCCAGGGGCAGCCACAGCTTCTCTGGGCACCCTGTGCCAGGGCCTGCCCACCCTCACAGGGAACAATTCCTTCCCAATATCCCATCTAACCCTGCCCTCTGGCAATGGAAGCCATTCCTTGTGTCCTGTCCCTCCATCCCTTGTCCCAAGTCCCTCTCCAGCTCTCCTGGAGCCCCTTTAGGCACTGCAAGGGGCTCTGAGGTCTCCCTGGAGTCTTCTCCAGGTGATCACCCCCATCTCTCCCAGGCTGGCTCCAGAGCAGAAGGGCTCCAGCCCTTGGAACATCTGTAAACCCAGTACCAGGATGAAAAGAGAATAAAAAATCCCATGAAGTTCACCTTTAATCATCTCCCCTCAAAGATTTCCACTTAAAATGTTGAGATCCTCAAGTGGGGTACAGGAAATGCAAAGATTTCACCATAAAAGCCCAGTGAAATGAATGTTCCTGCCATTTAAAGCCATCCCTGCTTTGGGATAAGAAGAGTTTTGGGTGCTGAGCTAGAAATGTGCCTTCCACCTCAACACAGGAATCTGCAGGTGCAGCCAGCACATGCCAAGGAAAACCTTTGGGATGCTTTGTTTATTTACTGCACAGCACAGTTCAGTCTGGGGCTTCACCTCAAACCCAGGGGAGAATCCCTGCTGAGTCAAACCAGTGAAGCACCTCTGAAGTGCACATTCCTTTCATATCAAAAGTGAACTGCTTTGAGGTTTTCAAAGAATTTAATATTCCAGGACACGTTACTAAAGCCATAATCCCAATCATTGTCCTCCACAAAGGGAATAAGGGGAATGATGGACAATATCCCTGTACTAAACATAGCTTAAGCAGTCACTTGGGATGTGGAAGGCAAAATATTTAGAGTTTGAAGGTCTAAATGCAAATGAGCAGATGCTGGATATGCTTCCCAGGAAAGCTCTAAGGCCTTTAGCAGTGTTTGAAGTCCTCTCCTGCAGCCTGTGTACAAGTCTGTGTACCAGCAATCATCCCTGGAATATTTGAATACTTAGGGAAGTGTCTGAGCACCAGAAATAACAGGAACTTCTCTTTCAGCCTGGAGAAAAGGGAGCACAGCTGCCCTAAAGCAAACACAGAGAGTGGGGGGGCTTAAATTGCCATGGAGTGGAGGAGTTTGGGATCTCAGCACTTAGAGCCTAAAGAAACCCAGCAGAGGTGAACTGTTCATCTTCTAATTAGGGATGAGGCTCAGGTCAATTCCAAAAATAACTCTGACACAACGTTTGTCAAGGGATTGGCTCCTCTGAGGGTGAAAGGAATCTCCAGATCTCTGTGCCCATAGGGTGAAAAGCTGGAATAACCACTAGGAATCACTCTGATGTTCAAAGAGCTGACTTTCTGTCCTTTTCTGGCACCAATCCTACCGTAACAAAAAATTCCTCATGGAATTCAGCATGAAATTCTGGTGCTGCACATGATTTGGGGCAATCCCAGACAGGAGCAGAGGCTGGGAGAGGATGTCATTGAGAGCAGCCCTGTGGGGAAGCACTCAGGGGTTCAGGTGGATGAAAAACTTGGGCAGCAGCTCCAGGGAGGGGACTGTCCCCCTCTGCCCTGCCCACCTGAGACCCCACCTGCTGCATCCAGCCCTGGGGTCCCAGCACAGGCAGGAGCTGCTGCCGTGAGTCCACAGGAGCTGCTCCAGGGGCTGGAGCCCCTCTGCTCTGCTGGGGGTGCTCACCTGGAGAGGAGAAGGTTGTGGGGAGACCTTACAGCTCCTTGCAGTGCCTAAAGGGGCTCCAGGAGAGCTGCAGAGGGACTTGGGACAAGGGATGGAGGGACAGGGCACAGGGAATGGCTTCCCACTGCCAGTGGGCAGGGTCAGATGGGATATTGGGAAGGCATTGTTCCTTGGAAGGGTGGGGAGGCTCTGGCACAGGGTGCCCAGAGAAGCTGTGGCTGCTCCTGGATCCCTGGCAGTGTTGAAGGCCAGGTTGGATGGGGCTTGGAGCAACCTGGGACATTGGAAGGTGTCCCTGTCCATAGCAGGGGGTTGCACTGGATGGGCTTTGAGGTCCCTTCCAGCCCAAACCACTCTGGGATACTGTAAAATTTGCACTTTGATGAATTATTTTTCAGTTATTTTAATAGATATATATTATGTTTGATTTAATTGTATAAATATTAATGTTTATATTTGCATGTTTATATATAGATTATATGTAAACTGTACAAGTTTTATCCTTAGTGACAAGGAGATACCTGTCAGGTACAACTGCGTGAGAAATGGAGCAGAAGCCTAAAATCTTCATTTCTGTCTCTCTTAGTGGCTTACAAAATGTTGAATACTTGCTTTCTTTGTCTGACTTTCCATTCCCTGGTAATCTGAGATAACATTTAATTCATCTATAAAGCACTGTGCTATTTATAGGAGGTAATAAAGCTTAGGAAGAATCTATGAGGAAAACATGTAGTTGCATTTTTCTGTGTTTAGGCCTTGCACTTCTTCAGCATCCAGAATGCTGGAGAAACTGAAAGATGATGAGGTCCCCAGAAAAATCAAGGCAATATGTGAGTTAGTCTCAAATGTGCTCATTTGGGTGAAAAATGGGGGAAATAACCTTAATCATCTCCCTCAAAAAGTATAATTCCTTAGTGATTCTTGTTACACCAAGAGTAGGATGATAACTATAATGATACCAATTAATGCATCTCTGGTCACAATTTGGAGCTTTCCAGTTACAGATTAGCAGATATTAAGACTCTAAGCCACATTTGTATAAAAAATATTACAAGATCTATAAAGAATACAGAGAAGAATGTAATTTTTTAATTTTTACTTTAGCAGAACATGCACAACAGGAAAAATAAGACCAACTGCTTCATGTTACATTTTTCCAAGTGCATTTCTCTGGATGTTAACTTCTGTGGCCTGGGTTGGTGTTACTGCTTATCAGTTATTAATTCACCTTTATTGACTGTGACCATTTAAGTCTCTGAATGACATATGTGTATTTCAGAGACAACAATATGGCACATATTCTGTGTTACATAAGAGAAATGGAGGTCAGGGACTGTGAGCACTGGAATTGCAACCAGCAATATTCTGCTCCATGAGAATGCAAAGACCTCAAGAGAGGGAAGATTCTTGGTTGTCTTACCTGTAAATTATAAAAGTAGAAACCTTCCTCTTCAGTATTACTTTTTTCATATTTGACTAGGTTATAAGAAATTTGGGACACCCTTTACTGGTAAAGATCACATTACAAGGTGGAATCAGCAGATGTTACAGTGGAAAATGGAATTCATAGAATGGCTTGGGTTGGAAAGGGCTTTAAAGATCATCAAATGCTCCCCTCCTGCCATGGGCAGGGACACCTTCCACTGTCCCAGGCTGCTCCGAGCCCCATCCAACCTGGCCTTGGACACTTCCAGAGATGGGGCAGCCACAGCTTCTCTGGGCAACCTCTACTTTTGTTTCAGTGTCCTCATCATAAAAAAAAAAAAAAAATCTGTCTTGAGTCCAGTGCAAATCTATCCCTTGTCTATTGCTTTAAAACCACCGTGCCTTGTCCTGGCACTCCAGGCTCTGGTCAAAAGTCTTTCACCATCTTAAAGCACCTTTGTACATCAAAAGGCTGCAATAAAATCCCACTGGAGCCTTTTGTTCTCCAAGCCTTGGAACCTCAATTCCCTCAGATTTCCTGAAATGAAAATGGTGTTCTTGTCCATTGACCTCTGTGTGGCTCTCCTGTGGACTTGCCCTGACACTTCTTTTAATTAATATCCACAGCATAAATGTTATTTATGGATTTGAAGGACGAACACACACAAATTAAATTCATAAAAGCATATTTACTTCATTAACCATAGTCAACCCAAAAGGAAACCAGGATGTTCTCCTGTTCCAGCTCCAAACCAACTGGAAATTTGGAGAAGCTTGTTTAAAAAAAAAAGAGAGATATCTGTGCTCACTCAAAGAGCATGTAAAACTGTAGTAAAATGTCAGTTGTTGGTTCTGAGTTCTACTTTTTATTAATTTTATGGTTTTAAAATTACTTTCAAAATACTCTTACTCATGTAATTTTTCTAAGTCAACCACAAAAATAGAGCTAAATATAGAATGTGGCAACATATACTGTTAATGTTATTAGCAAACCAAAGTTTCCAGGAGCCGCTAGCCATAATACCATCTTCTTGTCTGAGAAATATTTGCTATTGAAAAACTTCCAATGTAAATCAGTGGAACACCAGGTAAAGCAGATGCCAGGCTGAACTTTTAACAATCTGTGGAGAAACCTTGATGTACGGCAAACTTGATAATGAAACAAATGTTAGATGTTAATTCAGGTCACAAATAAAAGCTGCTTGAAGAAATTTAATGCCAAAGTTGAGTTTTTAGGTGCTCTTAGGATGATTAATTGCTGGAAGAATGTATGGGACTGTTCAGTGCTTTAGATGGCCCTTAAAAATAACATCAGTATATGAAAACTACCTACATTTCTCCATCTCCTCGAAACCAACCAGTTCATCTTTCTGCTTCCAGCCTGAAGCTTTATCTCAGTTGAGATCTCCAACATGTTCATTGCTGAAGAGTTTGCACTTGTCCTAGATGAGATTTTACTCTTGGAAGGCAGCTATAAAAAGCAGAGTGCTATGTTATAAATAAATCAAAACAGAAGGGTGCGCTGAAATCTTCTCTGTTTTCACAACTGTGTTAGCCAGCTTCTGTCCTATTGCTCTAAAAACATGTGCAAGGACAGAGAGTTTCCATTTGCCTTATTAAACAGGATGTGTTTTGGGCAGAATTCATAATTAGGAACCCATTTGAAAGTTATTATCCTTTGCATTACTAAAAATGGACATCAAGCCACTGACACTTTGTCTTGTTGATAAATATTTATTTTTAAGTAGTAGACATTGAACCCATAAAATGTGCCAGAAGATGAAGATTGAATTATAGTTCTCTGGCAGCAATTAAGCTGGTGACTATTTTTGTGTCCCTGGTGAACATTAGGCCAGGGGGTATGTTTGTGAGCAAGATTTGTGCAGGTGGGGTCAGGGTTTGACCCTGGAATATTTATGATGCTAGGACAGGGAGAAATATGTTTATCAGGTGATATTTCATTAGACCCAGCAGCAACTTTGTCTCTACAGAACATTTACATTAAAAAAAGTCACGTGTTCCAGAGGTTACATATTTCACACAACAAAACAATTTATTTCAGAGTGACATAAGAGCTTCAGCACGTAACACGATTGCAAAATCTTTTAGAAATAATAATTGAAAATACTAAACAGAAAGATTTCTTAATGAACATAGTAATGGAAACAGGTCACCTTCATTTAAGGAAACCCCAGTCCTCCAGTATGACACAGAACCATAGATTCATTAAAATTGGAAAAGACCTCCAAGATCATCAAGTCCAACCTTATCAACATCAAAGACCCCAATCTTCAACTTGTTGCAGAAGCTAACAGAGCAACAGATTTACTTTTCCCCAACATATCATATCTTCAAAGGAGGAAAAGTGATTAAGTAATTTAAGTAATTCTCAAAATGCCCTCTGAAATTCAGGCAGAAAAAATACTCCCTTGTTGAAATGGTGACAACCAATCTGAAATAAACCCCAGTGAGTAAGTAAGAGAAATAAGTTTCTGATTCCTCATGGCTACAAGGCAAATGGTGACCTCACAAAAGAGTTTGGATAAATTAATTAAAATAAAAATCTTTAATATCCACCAGATCGTTATCTGCTGACTTTTTTATTCTCTTGGCAACAATGACTAATTAAGACGAAACATAAGCATTTGATGTGTCAGTTTGGGCCCTATGTTTTTCACACAAGATGAAAACAAGAAACTAGATATTCAGTGAAAAATAGAAGCAGGAAACAGGTCATGGGGTGGAATCACTGCAAATTTAAGGTGGGCTTAGACAGAATGTCAGAATCTGTCTCTAAAGCTGAGATCCCCCTCCAACTGCAATTAAATGTGATGCACACCTCAGTACCACCTGTATTTTGTAGCACAGATTTCTTTGGGGGCTTATACTCAGGTTTCTTTGTGTGTCAGCCCTGATCTAAATTCTTCTGCACACTGGGCACTGGGAAGAATTGTGCCAATCATCCACAGAGAGCATTTTGGGCTGGAAGGGACCTTAAAGATCATTTCATTGCACCCCTGCCGTGGGCAGGGACACCTTCTACTAGCCCAGGTTGCTCCAAGCCCCGTCCAACCTGGCCTTGGACACTTCCAGGGATTCTGTGATTTCAGTATGTGCAGAAAAGGAGCATTTCAGGGCTACAGGAATGGCAAAAGTGATTCACATTTTTGGAGAGCTTGAATTTCCCAAGTGTTCACGAGAAAACTCATGTGCTAATGTGACAGTGTTATTTTCTGTAGTGTGGTGTCCCACCATAGAAATAACCCTGTGAATACAACCAAGATGCTGCAAGCCCTTGAAACAACAATCTTGATTCTTTAGAACAAAGCGTAAATTTAAGCAGTAGATGATGCCTTTTTTTCAAAGAATTTGACAGAAACTATTTTCTTCTGTACATATGAGATTTGTTTAAATTGGTAAGAGAAGGAGTTAGTAAGAACATAGAGACTGAGTTTTCCTTTTGAATTTTTTGTTTTATAGAAAGGCATTTATTATTCTAAGAAAGGCACTCACTCTACAGTATTCCTGAATTTACTGCACCATTAAAACACAGTAATCAGCTGCAGTAAAATGCTATCAGGATACCAAACACACTGAGTGTAATGAAGCAGCTGCTACAGTGATCATCAGGATTTAGGTTTTTGTCCCTACACAAAATGAGAAATAAGATAAACATAGAGAAATTAAGAAAAACTGATATAGATCATACTGTCATGATTAGGAAAGTGACATTTAGAGTAGAAAATCAGCATATTTGTGATGTTACCTAACATCACAAGAAAATTAAATTATTGCACAATGGATTAGTGATATCTGACTTCACCAGTGGTCTGAAGGTGCAGCTCACATGATGCTTTAGACATGGGGTGCTCTCCATGATATTTTCATACTTAGATATATGAGCCAAATTTGTTTGTTTGACAACTCACTTGCTTTAGGATTCTCTGAAGAAACAAATGCTTGTTTGTTTTCCTAACAAATGACAGTTATTATGAGTTTATTCATAGACTGTCAATGTTCCTTCAAGATAGTCATATGTGACTTTTGAAACTAGGAAAAAACCTTCAAAAATTTGTTGATCCAACATTAAAGCATTATTTGGAATTCAAGAGAACAAAGCATTACAGGAGCTGATTCTCCCAGAGTTTTTCTCCCAGAGACTTTTGATTTGTACAGCAAGGATCCTCATTAGGAGTCTAGACTGTCTTACCTCTCTGACAGACACGGTGCCAGAGAATCAGGGAATACTCAGAGAGTTTTCTGTCAGCGTCATAAATATATAAATACCTTGATGGGTTTGCTGGTTAAGATGCAGAAACTAAAGATAGAGAATGTTATTAATATATATATTCTGAAAGGTGAAACAATCCTGGTACCAAAGTCTTCTGAAACTTCACTCACAAGCTGGGAAAGATTTGGTTTTGCAGATTAGATATCTAAATGTGTAAAATTGAAATCTTGATCTAGGGAAGGGCAGATGCAAATTAAATGCAGCTAGCAAGAACTGCTTGGAAAGATCTGCACAGTTGTACAGTCCACACTGGGTAGATATTAACATAATAAGAGAAATTTCCTTTAACTATTTACCATGGAGCCGAGCAGTATTTGCTCACGGTTAAACTATTTCAAATTGATGTTTCGGAGCACAAGTCTGGTTAAGAGTGGCTGAGGGAGCTGGAGAGGCTCAGCCTGGAGAAAAGGAGGCTCAGGGGAGACCTTCTGGCTCTGCCCAACTCCCTGACAGGAGGGGACAGGCTCTGATCCCAGGGAACAGGGACAGAGTGAGAGGGAACAGCCTCAGGCTGTGCCATGGGAGGCTCAGGTTGGATACTGGGAAAATTTCTTCACAGAAAGCATGTTCAGGAATCAGAACATACTGCCCTGGGCAGTGCTGGAGTACCTGTCCTTTTAAGTGTCCAAAAACCGTGTGGCTGTGGCACTGGTTTGGCTGTGAACCTGTTGGTGGCACTGGATTGATGTTTGGACTTGATGACTTTAGGGGGCTTTTTCACCTGTGAATCTCTGATTCTTTGCCTGAACTCTGTTCTCACGCCAGATGAGCATCCTTGACTTTGACAAAAAAACCCAAAATCATAAAATTCAAACAATGTCTGCACAGTCTTTCTGGGTCTTCATCAAAACCTTGAGGGATGAGCAGCAGGAAATGTGCTGTCTCATGGTTTAGATGTGGCATGCATGACCCCGTCGGCATGTGCAGGCCAGGTCTGGAATATCATGGGAGTTTTGGTTCTGAATGGAGAATTCATCAGTTAAATGGGAACATTGTGAGTACCTGTCCTGTCCCCCTGTAAAAGGGGAATTATTTTTGATAGGGTTTTCAGATGAAAATAAAGTGCAAAAATGGCAAATATTATGCCTGAGAATCATTTCTTGATCAAGAAGGGTAAGTGTTCCTACGTAAGGGAGGTAGAAAAGAGAGCAGAGAGGGAAAAAGAGAGACAGAGAGGAAAAAAAAATGGTAGAGCATCCAATTTCTTGGATTTCTTAACGTTTCTTAACATATTTTGTGGCCGTGAAACAGGAGGCCAAAGGCCTGCAAACTGAATTCTGATCTGAGCTGACAGAAGCCATGAGAAACCTGACAGCTCTTTGGGAGAACAGAGTCTGCAGCAGAAAAACAACTTGTTTTCCTTGAGAAAGAGCTCTATGACTATGGAAAACAACCTGCTTTCCCTGAGAAAGAGCTCTAGGACTGTGATAAAGACTAACCACCTGTATAAACTGTTTTTACACAGTTAGATAAAAAAATGAAAACACTATGTCACAAACAACTCTCTGTGCATGTACACACAGGGATTGAGTGACTGATCAATACAGGGTAACAACTTGTTACTGATCAGCTGGGGATAGACAGGGGATGGTCTTTAAAAACCCTATGAAAAGAGACTCATGAAATAAACTGGGGTGGATCCTTTTCATTTTGCACCATAAAATGTGTCCTACATCCTTCTTTATCAAGCACCACAGTGACACCTTTAACATTGTGTGACAACAGAACTGTACAGTTTGTGCATAAATTCAATATTCTGCATGGTCATTTTGGAAGGCTCCTGGACTTGTGTGCCAAGGCTAAATGTGTGTTGTGTTTATTTAACTTTAAACCCATTTGTGAGGAAGGGATTCTGACCTCACACTTCAGTCCAGCAAGCTGTTCTTCCTCCAGAACATAACAATAACAACAACAATAATAATAACAATCTGATTTACACTGCATCCAGTTACCCTGTAACACAGATAAACAGGTTCTAGGGCCTTCCAGAACCAGGAACATAATTATAGCATCAGAATGAGGGAATAATCCAGGTGTTTACACCAAATATTTGCCAGAATTTTCACAGAATTAGTAAATCACAATTCAAATCTTCCCAATCCTTTCTCTAAAAAACGGGTACTTGGTTGGATTTCATCTAAAAAGCATAGCAACTCCTGCCAAAGTTGAAGGCTGAGAAAACATATTTCTTGCTATTTTCTAGAAATTAATCTTCACTATCAAGCCCAGTGTTAGTAACCTTGTATGTATTTATATAAATATTTGTTGAGTCAGGCTCACTTAAGCTATTTCCTCATGTATTTCTCTCATAAATCCTCATTTGCCCTTGTGTACTGTAGGAGAATAAAGATGAAGTGAAAATGTACTTTGTCCTCAGAGCGTTCAGACAGTTTTCTGCAAGCGTTATGAATAATTCTCTGATATTCACATTACATTGAATTTAACTAAATTTATTCCGGGCATGGAAAGTTTATGTTGCTCTTTCTCAAACTTCACATGAAAATACTTCATAATTATTAGAAATGTGGTAACACTTTAACAGCAATCTGCTTATTTTATTGGATGTAGAGAAATGTTATTCTCTAAACAGAGATTTGTGTTCTCTTCTGAAGGAAGTATTTAGTAAAGTCAGTTTGGGTATAAAATGCTGCCCAAACTGGACTTTCTTAGCAGTTATGGGTACTGTTAATATATTCATTTTTACTTTTATTTCCCTGTATAAAGGGGACAGAAAGTCCATTCTCGACCTGGATTTTTAAAGGCTGAGAATTACAATGCTCCCATAGACTAAGATTAATAAACTTAGTTATTAATTCTTAGTTATTAATTCTCCTTGGAATAAAATCTCAGATTCTCACAAGGATTATTTTTGAGACAAAAAAAAAAAAAAAAGAAATCTGCAAAATCTTTTTGCAATTCTGTTTGGGTGCTGTGAGTCCACAGAACCATAGTAAGGACTGGGTCCTTTGCTCTGTCATATCAAAGGGTTTGAATTGATTTAATTTTCCTCCTGAGATGTTCCAAGGCAGTGATTCTGGTGGAGGCTCCAATTGCAATAGGCTCAAGGGACAAAAATATCCAAAGAAAACTCAAGCAAAACCAATCCGAAGGAAAAGAAAAAAGAAAAGAAAAAAAAGGAAAAGAAAAGAAAAAAAAGGAAAAGAAAAGAAAAGAAAAGAAAAGAAAAGAAAAGAAAAGAAAAGAAAAGAAAAGAAAAGAAAAGAAAAGA
>JAYDZK010000006.1:25030620-25042735 GCA_034509185.1 Euphonia xanthogaster | reverse complement strand
CCTGGCACAGGGTGCCCAGAGAAGCTGTGGCTGCCCCTGGATCCCTGGCAGTGTCCAAGGCCAGGCTGGATGGGGCTGGAGCCACCTGGGCTAGTGGAAGGTGTCCCTGCCTGAGATGGCACTGGAGAAGCTGTGAGGTCCCTTCCAACCTGAACCATCCCCTGGTTCCATGATTCCATAACAGAGGCCAGGGATAGAATGAGGATCAGAGTCCTGCTGCCTTGCCTGAAATTGTGAAAGCACAGAAAGCAAAACTTGGCCCAGAGCAAAATTGCGATCCCCTAATCCAGGGTAAATAAAATAAAATAAAATAAAAGATTAACAAAAAATAACCCAGTCACCAGAAGGTATTACCTAAGGGAAGGGGGGTGCTGAAGGATCCTAAGCCAGTTTGCTGGGACAGACTCCTAAAGGATCATCCTCCTGCCTGCAAACATGTGGAAGTGTGAATATTCCATCAGATCTCCACAACAAACCTAATCTGTATTGCACCCGTGCCCTACCTCATTTTAGCAGTGCAAAATAGCCAAAGCTTTAGAGAATAGCTCAGCCATCTGCGCCTGCAGGTGTTTACAATACAGAATAAATTAAGAAGTGACAAGGCATTGAGAAGGTTACAGTTGAATAATTACCAAGGAAAACTCAAAATCTTATGCACCATTTCAACTCCTGAAGATGGAGTAGTTTCCTCTGTCCTTTTAAAATCATTTTCCACTCTTGCTTAGTTTGCCCTTCTGTCTGAAGGACACCTCCCTTCTCCAAATAGAAAACTTGCAGAAATTAAGT
Organism: Euphonia xanthogaster; assembly: GCA_034509185.1. Taxonomy (NCBI): domain Eukaryota; kingdom Metazoa; phylum Chordata; class Aves; order Passeriformes; family Fringillidae; genus Euphonia; species Euphonia xanthogaster. The sequence continues at coordinate 25,041,949 of JAYDZK010000006.1, read as the reverse complement.
CAATACTTGTGGTAACAAGGCTTTTTATCCCTTTCTTATTTAATTGATGTGAGAAATTCAGATCCCAGTTTGGAGCACAAAGCTGTGTCCCATCCATGTTCTGTGACAGCATCTTCTGGCTCTGGTTTTCTTTCTAAAACCTCTAGAAAAGTTCAGTTTAGACATTGTGAAAATAAATACATGGAAATATGTGGGATCTGGGACATTCCCAAGTTTTCTTCCTGATTATCAGCCTGTTCCATGGAAGGCAATGACAGGGAGGTGAGGCCCTTGCACAGGTTGGATTGAGAAGCTGTGGCTGCTCCTGGATCCCTGGAAGTGTTTGAAAGGAAAAGGGAAAGGGAAAAGGAAAAGAAGGAGAAGGAAAAGGAAGAGGAAGTGGGAAAAGGAAGGAGGAAAAGGGAAGAAGGAAAATAAAGAGTAAAAGGAGAAGGGAAAGGAAGTGGTAGAGGGAAAAAGGGAAAGGGAAGAGAAAGAAAAAGAAGAGGAGAGAAAAGGGGAAGAAGAAAAGGGGAAGGGAAGGAAAGGAAAGTCAAATCCTTTTAACACGGAGACAACCATCAGAAATTTTGCATAACCTATGTGGTATTGAGGCGTGTGTCTGGCCACAGCAGTGGATTTCAGGATCTCTGGAAGCAAGCCATACACAAGACCAAATAAATGAGTGATTAAACATTCTGGGCTCTTCCTGACATGGAACCAGCTTTCTCTGATATTCACAGAAGTCTTGGAATACACATAACCACAAAGAGCTCCTGTTCAAATCCATCTTTCAGGAGCTTCAGCCTAAATACCAGCTTCCCAAAGTAATTCCCTGTCTGTAATGGCCTGGAGAGAGGAAAAGCCCTGGGAACAGCACTGCAGGGGAGCTGGCAGCTGTTGCTATTGATGCCTGGACTGAGGACTCACAAAATCCATTTCCAGAGGGGTAGAAGAGGAGTTTAATCTCCCGCCAGGTGTTGTTTGACCCAGGGCACTGAGCTTATCCCTCCACAGCATCCACCATCCTGGAAAATGACACTTCTCAGGGCTAAGAACCCAGATTTTTTTTCTGAGAGGTAAATAAAAGCCTTGGGGATTTTAATTTTACAAATCTGCAGTGTTGCAATGAAGGGAAGGCCAGTATCTGTCACCTGTAGAAAAGGGAGGGGTCTGTAGGGTCACACATGCTTTGCAGGGGTGCACAATCAGCCCCTGGGCTTGAGGCATGCACTTGGAGCTGTAGGGTTTCCCAGCTCTTTATTCCTTTATCCCAGACTCATTAAGCACATTTTTTGGTGAGACATAAAAACAGGGAGATTTCTCTAGCACTTATAAAACAAAGCACTTGGTAGGATCCTGGCTAGACACCAGTCGTGGCTGAAGCAGAAGATTTAGCTGGGTCAGTAACACAGCAGCACAAACTGGGTTACCTCCCACTTCAGCTGCCAAACCAGGAAAGAAAAATACTCAGAATTAAATATATAACAGTACAAAAATAACAGCAGACCTGGACATGTGTTATCTCTGTAAAGCAGATGTTTTTACTATGTCGTATACTGGCTGGTGTGCAGAGGAACTAATAAAGTGATTTACAGCTGTAATTACACTTATTTTATTATATAGGATGAACTACATTGAGGTGCAGATCCAGCAAACCCCACTGAATATTCCAAATAAAGGAATTCAATCTTAACCTTGAGCAAGACTGATGGGAGGGGGTTGATACACAGAAGGCCACTTTTATTGATCTAGCATGCTCCTCCCCAAAAGGGGAGCAGCCAGATGCAGCAGAGGATGCTGAATCCAGTACCCACACGTGGCTGTTTGTCCATGGGTTTATCCAGAGCTGAGAGTGTGTTCCCAGATGGTACCTGTGTATACACCCAAAATTGTAATGTTTTTTTCCTCTCAATTGGCAACATTGAATTATTTGGTTCATTTTTTGGGGGGGGCTTTTGGAGTGCAACTATGATGGAGTGGAACCAAAAAAAAACCATGTACACACCAGCAGATTTCAGCAGCTGTTTTGGGGTTTGGTGTTGTACCACAGGGTTTAGTCAGTCAGAGAACTGGGATTACTCAGCCTGGAGAGGAGAAGCTTCAGGGGGATCCTCAGGTGCCTTTCCAGAAGGAGCCAACAGGAATGATGGAGCAGCAGAACAAGGGCCTGGAGTGACAGGACAAGGGGGAATGGCTTCCCACTGCCAGAGGGCAGGGTTCAATTGGATATTGGGAAGGAATCCTTCCCTGGGAGGGTGGGCAGGCCCTGGCACAGGGTGCCCAGAGAAGCTGTGGCTGCCCCTGGATCCTTGGAAGTGTCCAAGGCCAGGCTGGACGGAGCTTGGAGCAACCTGGGCTAGTGGAAGCTGTCCCTGCCCATGGCAGGGGGTGGGACTGGATGGGCTTTAAGATCCCTTCCAACCCAGGCCATCCTATGACTCTACAATAAATCAGGTATCAGGTAAAAGGAGTGGAAATGTAAAAATATTTCTAATTCATGTATTTTCTTCAAGGTTTTTAAATGAAACTTTATTTTATGGTCAAACCCAAGCAGAGTAGGTCAGTTGCTCAGTTTCCTGCAGTTCTTCAGCAGGCATTGAACTTGGGGGAGCTTCATTTTTTTCCTACCTAACACAGTAATCTGGACCTTATCCCAGGAGGAATTTCTAAAGAGGGCAGGAAAAGCCACCTCCTCCTTCTCTCAGACCTTCAGTGGTCAACAGGCATGAAAAAGCCACAGCAAATCATAGAAAAACCAGCTGAAGACATGCAGAGAAAAGTTTTCCTTCACTTGCTCAACTGTCAGGCCAAGAGACCTGCACACCACTCCAGTTTTTGACTCAACCTATTTGAGCAGTCAGATCAGTTCTTGAGCATTTGTAGGATTATCCAATTAAAATGTTAGCAGGCAAATTAGACAGCATGGAATCACTCTACAGAAAATTGCACAAGGCAGGGTTTTTTCCCCAGTGTAATAAAACTTCTCCAAAGGCAGGCTGTCCTTTCATTCCTTTCTGATTGTTTTATAAAGCTTTTGGTGTCTGTCTTTGAAAACTGAAAAACAAATTTTCTACTCAATTTCTTTTCCTCCTTCTTGCAGCATAGAGTTGGCACTAAAACAGAGTAGGGGGAAGGAGGGAGGTGGTGAGAGGAGTGAAAAACCTCACTTTTAAACTGTTGTTAGAGTTGCACAAAAAGCCAGGGCACTAAGACAGCACAGGATGTTGTGGCAAGATAAAAACACGTGACAGGTGAGGTGAAGTAAGAGTAAATAAATGCTGATAAATTTTCTTGTAGTGAAGTGTGGGAACAACCATGGCCACAAAGCCAGCAAGTCACAATAGCACAGAATCTTGGAATGGATCCCCTGCCATGGGCAGAGATACCTTCCACTGTCCCAGGTGGCTCCAAGCCCCATCCAGCCTGGCTTTGGACATTTCCAGGCATCAAGGGGCAGCCACAGCTCCTCTGGGCAACAAACATTTGCTGCCAGTATTGTTCATGTAATTTTAACAATTACCCTCTTGTTTTACAGTTTTGGAAAAAATATTAACTGGGGCAGTGAAGATTTGCCACGGCATTTCAGGGTTTTTAATGTCAGCCAGCTGGTATTTCAGCAGTGTGAGACAAAGCTCACCCAGACATGGGGTGTAAATGGAAGTGATCATTTATTTTTGCTGCACAAAGGCCTGTGAAAAACAAACCAGATTTTCATGTTTGCTGGGAGTGGGGAATATCTCTGCATGAGCAAGTTCTCATCTTCTCCCTCACATGCTGGAATTTCACTGCCTGCTTCATCATCGCACTGGCTTGTCTGACTCATCTTGGATCAACAGGAGCTTGAAATTATCTCCAGGTCCAATATGAAATCCATAACAGGGCTGGGAAGATGCACTGAGGAGCAGGGTAGGGAGGCAAAGCTTTTGTTCCACTCTGCCTCAGCACAGCCACTCTAAATTGTACCGTCACACCAAGCAAATAAACAAGAAGCAGCATTTTTGTGCTTCCTGCCTCTTGGGAATTTTTGTATTTCACATATTTTACTGCAGCAGGAAACACAGAGCTTAATCAGGCTTTTTGTCTGAAATGTAATTGGAGTTTGGCTGTTTTCACCCATTTTAACCACTTCAAACATGAAATTGCAGGCTCGTGCATTCACGTGGGCTCTGAGCTCGGAGGGCGGATGTGTTGGCGTTATTCGTGTCACAGACCCACTTTGGACTCAGAAATACTTTCATTCAGTGAGGTGCTGTCCAGGAGGAATAGAGAGATTGGAATTCAGCAAAGATCTATGGGTTTGCTGCTGGCTCCCAGGGTTAACAGGGCGCTGGAACGAAGTGCTAAGAAGCTCATGTCTGTCCTCTGATCTGCCATCGCCCAGGGATGGTCACACCAGGCTCATCCTCTCTGCTCCCTGAATGCTAAAGAAAAAAATATATTATTTACCACTGCAACTACTCTAAATTCAAGAAAAAATGGTACACTATGCACATAATTACTGTCTGGTGGCTCTAAGGCACAGTTTTTTCCCAGAGAGGAGAGAAATAAAAGTGTGTATTCCTGCAAGAGATCAAAACTGGGGAGGACAGAACTATGGCAGAAAAGGAAATGCACACAAATAATTGGACTTAGCAGAAATGTGATATCTCAGACAAACAGATAGAGGAATCACTTTGTGAAAAATAAATGAAAGGGAGATACAAGGGAAACAAACATGAATAAAAATAGATGGCATCAGGGTAACAGACTTAGGCTTAGCTAAGCTTATATGTATTGACTCTAATGGGGGGCTCTGACTGCACTCTGCATTTAAAACTGCAGGACTGGGACCTGTGTGTTCCAAACCATACCCTTGTAGGTCCACCCTGAGTCAGAATATCCCCAAAGGCACCAGATGATTTGGTTACCAGGTTTAGAGCCTCTCTGCAGTCTGGACAGCTTTGGGATGCTTTGAGTCTGCTTTGAGCATAGAGATTTCTTCTTGTGCCACCAGAGCAGCAGGAAAGGACATATTGAAAATTAAGTCAGAGCTCCAAAACTTTTCAAACTTCTGTGGAAGACAATATGTAGGGTAAGAATAGACAGAGCTTAGCAAGGAGTGCATAGCAACAATGGGAAGTTTGCTTTCTGAAAAACATACAACATCGATAATATGGGTCTATTTATAAAACTTGGGAAGACAGAAAGATTAAAAACAAGTTGTTAAAATACATTTGTAAAGAAAGTTTAGACTTCTGTTTCCTCTTGATTCCAGGAAAGATAAAAGCTTGTGAGTGTTACCAACCTCTATAAAGTTGGTCTTGGAGATTTTTTCTCTTTGGGTAGAAAGAGAAAGATGAGAGGCATTGAAGTGATCTATGAAAGGGGAAGGCCTCATTCATTCTTCACACAAAACACTGGGAATGAACCCACTCAGGTGGATTCCTGCCCTTCTGCAGAGCTGTGCTCCCTGCTGTCCCTGCTTTTGGAAAACATTCATTACACCCTTTCTTTCCAAATCTTTGTGCTTTTCTCCTCAGTGAGTCGAGGTTGCTCAGATGTCAGGGGTGCAGTCTGGGAAATAGCTCTGGAATACAAATGAGTCAAACCTGCCTCTGGCTTTGCTTTCTCTGGATGTCCAAAGAAAGAAGAGCCTGCATTCATCCTGACTCCCGAGTCACCCACCAGCACAAATGTACAGGACCACTAATGCAGCCCCAAAACCAAGGTGATCCTCTGGGTCTACCTCAGCTTTGCCTCAGGGTGTAAATGGAGCTTCCAAAGCATCGAGGTGAGCTTGGTGCCAAAAGCAGAGTTCCTCAGTGCTCTCCTACTTCTATAACCAGGCTGACAGAAAACCAGTGCCATGGAGCCACTCCCCTCCAAACCAGCCAAATACCCCAGCATTTCTGCTGTGAATACCCCAACAGACCCCAAATTAACCAGCAGCCTCCCAAGGGATGGCTCCTGCCCCCAGAACATTCTACCTCATAAGTTTTTGGAGCTCTTTAAATGCTCCCTGCTGTCTCTCCTTATCTCTTTGCCTCTGGTCCAGCTTTCATCCTCCCACTTTTCCTGCAGTGTCTCCAGCAATCTCTGGCCCAGCAGATCTCGGGTTTGACATCCCTTAGACTCCCAACAGATGCAGCAAACCAGCTGTGCTGGGGTTCAGCTCTTTGGCACAGACACCTTGCAGCCTCCATCAAACAAATGAGGGATTCTGCTTTTCCTCAGAAATATCCCCCAGCACAGCAGTTCTCTCCATAACAACCTCATCATGTTCAGAGGCAGATGCTCTAAATTAGCTGTGCTCTAGGAACGGGAGCAGCATTGAGGTGGGGGAATGGAAAGGGGATGAGAAAAACTGAAACATTTTGCCAAAGGTCACATTTCAAACAACTTAATTTAGCTTCATTTTAAAGGGCTTCTTGCCACAAGACTTCATATGAGTCTTTTTTTCCTTTTTTTTTTTTGGTAGCATAGCAAGAAAATGGAAGCATCAACAAATAGGCACTTAGGCTTGTTATTTCAGCTATTCTCTCTTTTCCTTTCTTTCCAGTAAGGAAAAGAAAGCAAGAAAACCTGGAAATGAAGCAAGTCTTCTCAGCCCTGAGAACTGCTGAGGCTGTTTCAACTCTACAAGCATTTAGCTTGCTTAGGTCTTTGGTTTTTTTCATCAAGGATTAATTTTTGATTAAAGTTTTTCAAAAAGAAGTTTAATTGAAATCAATCCTGCAAGCAATTTGTTGAAACTGTTTCCTGATCAAAACAAAATCAGAATAAATGACATCTGATTTAAAAAAAAATTATATCCAGTGATAATTAGTGTGTTTGCAGGAAAGTTTAACAATTTTTGTGCAGTAAAAGACCAGGAACAAAGTCAAGGTGCTTTGAGCTTATGTGAACACAGCCTGTTCAGACAGACACTACATAGATGTGAAACTGGGGAAAATAGGATGTCTGAAATGAAAGACAGGTGCAAGAGAGAAGTCTGGCTGAGAGGAAAAAGAGAATATGCATCACACATGTTAAAAAAGGAATAAAAAATCCACACCAGCATGAATGCCCTGGTTTGAAGAAGTATTTATCTTGCACTTCCCCAGCATGGGATGTTATTTACTCCTAAGACTGTCTAGTTTATAAGAAAGAGGGAGAAGCAACCTCAACTTCATTGAAACTCATAAATAAAACACCTCTCCTCTTTCACCAAGCACTGCTGAGCTAAAGCATCACAGAAGCTTCACCTTAAAAATGCTCTCAAGTATTACAACAGACAGCTTTGTTTTCTTGCAGTGTTTCCCATGTTTTATCCACATCCTTCAGCTGCTGGGAAGAGCTGAAAGCTGCCAGGTGAAATCACAACGTGCAGTTAAAGCGCTGCATGAGAGGGAGCTCAGGGTGACTATTGCAAAGCAGCCCCTGAGGAGAAGTGCCACTGACTGTCAGAGACATTCCAGCTGTTTGGGGCCCTGCACATCTTTGTGTGGCAGGGATTAGCCATTTTTTATTTCCTCCTTCCTTCAAGGATCAGTCTGAAATGCATCCAGTACTGGCTGTGCTCACAATTTCACAATTTCACATGAGCAGATTTTTAAGGGGGGAAGGAGAAAAAAAAAAAAAAAAACCAAAGAGAATTTTAATTTAAAAACTGCAAAGGCTTTCTCTCATGTAAAAAATACTTCAGAAAGCTTCAGTGAGGACTGAAAATCAATAGTGTTTTCTTTTTGCTAGGAATAATAGTTATTTCTGAGCAAAGCCCTGGTGCTGGAGAGGGCAGCTGTGGGAGACGTGCCCATCTATCCCATGGATTCACGAGGCCTTTGTCTTTGGCTCCCATTTACACAGCTTTAAATTCTGCTGTGTTGACTTTGAGCTTGACACGCCACTAAATCTTCAGTCCCCAAGCAGAGTCCTCCCCAAATCATGGTGTTTCACTGGCTGCCTCAGACCACAAGTGTCACCTTCATTTGAAATTATCTTGTCCCAAGTGTGCTTAAAACATTCTCATCGTTTTTGATGAGGTTGGGCCCCGTTCCAAGGCCATGGCCAAGCCAAAGCCCCTGCAGGGGAGGGGTTTTTTCCTTTTTTGCCTGGCTGCTTTCAGGAGGGCTCTTTTCAGGTCTGCTCAGTCCCAGAGTAGGTCTGTTATTATGGAAAAGCAATTTAACGGGATATGAGTTATGACTGAGAGGATCCATGCAGGTGTTCATGGGGTTTAATTAATGTGTTCACATCACACCTTTAATTAATTTGTGACAACAATCTCGAGTGTCACCGAGGCAGAGAAAGGCGACTTTGCTGTCCAAGGCTCACAGGAAGTACAAAGGATTTTGTGCCTTCTGGGATGATGAGTCTGGGGGAACCTGGAGTCCCTGGCCCAGGATGGTGTCTGGGAGCAGGAGTGGCTGCACAGCTGTCTGCAGAGTTAAAATAAATATAAAAATGATCAAAAGTTAAATTAGAACCACTGTTATCAAAAAACAGTGACTCTTAAATGTTCCCTGAAAGCAGGAATGGATGCTGTGGCAGCAGTGAACCACCTCTGCTGGATCATAGAATCAGGGGGCTCCAGGGCCCAGAATGGGTTGGGTTGGAAAGGGAACTCAAAAATCATCTTTCCAATTCCCTGCCATGGGCAGGGACACCTTCCACTAGCCCAGGTTGCTCCCAGATTCATTTGCCTGGTTATTTGCTCCCATCCAGCCTGGCCTTGGACACTTCCAGGGATCCAGGGGCAGCCACAGCTTCTCTGGGCACCCTGTGCCAGGGCCTCACCAACCCACAGTAGAAATTCCCTGCTTATATTGTCCTTGATGTGGAGCTGGGAATGGACGCACCGTAAGAGGACGGAGCTGCGTTCCTGGGGCCCTGCTCTGCTCTCCCACAGGGGATTTGTAAGGAAGGGTTTCACACTGCTGGGCTCTGACTTGGATTTCTAGCAAGCTTTGGGCACTCAGCTCTGGGATCTGCCCAAAATTCCCCTGAAACCATGGGCTGTGGGGGGCCAAACCCCTTTGGAAGTGCCAGCCCTGCTAGGCAGGCAGGAACAAGGTTCCTGGAGAGGGAGGGCCCTGCTAACAGCAGAGGTTTGTCTTTGGAAGCAGTTAATCACCAGCAATACAATTAGCACCTAAACGCCTCTGGACACCCTGGGCTGGCCTTCCCTTGTCCTACAGCGCTGTCCTGCTGGCTCATTACCTGTGACACCTCATTTTCAGTGCTGCTAAATCCAGCTGCCTCTGGAGGCTCTCGGTGCTCCAGGGGGGATGCTGCCTTCTCCAGCAAGGAGCATCTCTGCTCAGCGCTGCTATCCCGAGGTGTGGCACACCTTCCCACGGACACAGCCACTCCCTTTCTCCCCATTTCCCCCCATTCCACCCTCCCAAGCTCCCCGCAGCTCTTTAAAGCACTGATCCTCTCCTCAAAGCGCTTTTAATTGCTGCCCCTCACCCAGCAGGCTCACAAAAGCAGATGAGAGCCTCCAAGGTCTTCTTTGCCAGAAAGTCAGGCTTTTTTTCAAACGTGGAAGACCTCAATTAATAAAATATTTCCCATTTTTCTGAGGTCAGCTTTAGCAGCCGGGCCCCATGATCAAATGAGAGCCTTTTCCTCGGGATGTCTGCTCGCTGGAATGTCATTAATGCTCACTTGTGACACGTTCAGTAGCAACTAAATGGGACAGAAAGTGGCTGTTTCCCTTCTCCTCCCCCAGGGATCTGGCAGGAGGCAGGAGGACCTCACACCGCTGTGTTTTACCCTCTCTGTCCCTCTAATCACATCCCTTCTCTCACCCAGTGCCAACCCAGCCTTCAGATCCTTGCAAATCTCTGCTGGCTTGGGTGGGATTCAGGGCAAAAGCAGCGTCTGGGAAGTAGATGAGGAGCCTGTGCTTGTGGCAGTGTGGATTTTCACAGCTCTGCAGTTGGAATGGCTCTGTCCCGTGTGAATGAGGCCAAGGAGTGACCCTGGGTTTCCATCGTGTTTAGCTGGAAGCAGAGTGCAGCTCTTGCTTTCTGAATTCATCAGTCACTGCCAGAACATCCATTTGAATGGAGTTCAGGCTATGGAGCCTTGAAGGGAATTGTTCTGCAGTAACGAGCTGGTGTGTAAGAGTTATGCCCCAAGGGAAAGCTTCTCCTCCCAGTGGGATCTGAGCCCTCACCGAGGGGCACTTCTGGACGCCTCACTGTCGTTATTTATTACTCCTCTGGCACCATAAATGTGCAGGGCACTCTGGAGAGGGCACAGGACAACATCTCTGCCTTGATGAGGTGACAGCACGCCTGCCCTCACTCCAGCCAAACTTGTGGCCTGCTACGGATGAATAACTGGAATGTGGGGAAGGGAGAAGGAGCAGCCTCAGTCCCCAGTGGGATGAAACACCAGGCAATAACTCAAATGCAAGCTGGGAATTACCAGGGAGATGCAACTAAGAGAATAAACCAGGGGAATCCACATCCACACATTATCTCCAAGACCAGGATAGAAGACATGGAAGGAAGGGATGGTGCACGTCCCTCTCTCCTCCAGCCATGGTGCTCAACACTGTGCTCCAAGGGACTGGTCTCTGTAATTCCCATATGGATTCTCTGCCCCAAGTGCCCCACTGGTGCCAGGCAATGCCAGCACCACCCTGTGCTGTTAAAAGTTGGTAAATCCAAGACAGAAGTGCAGCCCAGTCTGGAGTGTCTGCAGCATCCTCTCTGCTGTGGTCTGGGCCCTGCAGGAATTTCATCCAGAGGGTTGGGTTGTTGTTTTTTTTTTTCATGGAAACGTGAGCACCTTCTACCTGTGCTCCCCATTCATGACCTTCCCTGAGGTCTGTCTGTGCCTCCCCCATGGAATGTGTTCATGTGGTGTGCATTCCTGTGAAAAGAGCATATTCCTGAGGTAAGAAACAGACACCAAATTCCTGGCCTGACCACCTGGTAAAGGTGGTGCATTCCCAGTGCTGCAGTATCCCAGAGCACAATTTGGGAGCTTTTATTTATCATTGCACCAGATTAACGCCAGCACACACCTCAGGGCTGGAGCCCAGAGCTCGAATCCAGGCGTTTCTCCCAAAAACTGCCCTTCTTGGGCACCACCCTCCATCCACCTTCCTGCCAGGCTTCCTAAATCCCCAAATCTCCCAGCAGACTCTGCTCAGCCTCATTTTCTCTTAGGTTTCTGTGGTTGAAATGGCTCCCGAGGTGTTAGAAAGTCTCTTTTCTCCCAGCCTCGAGACCTAAGAAGAAGTCGAGATTCCTCAGCTCTGCTTTCCAAGGTTGTTTATTTTTCCTTATCTGTCACATTCTTTCTCTGCCCTGCTGGGATCTGTCCAGCAGGTCGGGTTGGGGCACAGTCCCTGCCCTTGGGCTGGTGTTGG
>JAYDZK010000006.1:25019146-25030520 GCA_034509185.1 Euphonia xanthogaster | reverse complement strand
TATTTAACCTGCAAACACAATGAAAAAAGCTGATAGATTGCCTCCTTCAGGAACAGAGGGACTTTGTGGGAATTTTGAATTATTTAATTGTGACACAGCACAGGGTTTAGGAGTGGGAAGTAATTTTACTGTGAGATTTTCTTTTTTAGTTGCTGAGTTCCTGATAAAAAGAGTGATGGAACTAATTTTGTTTCTTGTTGATTTAAACATTAGCAATCCTGGGCTTTGCAAAAACATTAAAGATAGTTTTAAGGATGAGTCAGATACTCTTTTGTATAATGGAGTCATTTGCCTTCTTTGAAAAACCAAATAATAAAATAATATGAAATAAAATAATATGCATAACAAAAAAGAAAAGCCCCAAGTAACTCAGGCTTCTCAGCACTTTGTTGCAGAAGTCAGAGAAAGAAGCATTAGGGGTCAGTTTAGCATTTGCCTAAGAGACCTGATTAATTGGAGATTAAATGATTGTTTGTTCAGCAAATTGTGCAGGAGACTGGGCATGCTTCCCTGACCAGCTGAGCCAGGCTTTGCTAGGCACATCTCCAGGCTAGGGGACACTTCTCATGTTCACCCTGTCCTTGGAAAGGTGGAAGGATGCTGGAAGGGACACTGCCTGGAAAGGAGTTAATCCATTAACGCCTCCTGGTTGATTAATTTTCTGCTTCAACTCATTTAAATTCTCATTCTGCTGATTGTTTCCTTTCAGGGAGGGCATTTGTGGAAAGGTTATCAGCTTCTTGGGAGGACATAGCAAAGCCTCCAAGCACAAACCTAGCCCACTTTTCCCAATAAACAGCTGCAGACAAATCCCGGCTTCATTGATGGGAATGGAAGTTCTCAGAGAATTGCAGAATGGTTGGGGTTGGGAGGAACCTCTAAGATCATTCAGTCCAACCACTCCACTCAAGCAGGTTTTGAATAGCTCCAAAGAAAAAGACTCCACAGTCTCTCCAGGCAGACTGCTCCAGTATTGTCACTCTCACAGGCAAAATTATTTTCCTCATGTTTGGGTGGAACTTCCCATGCTTCACTTTGTGCCCACTGCCCATGGTCCTGTTGCTGAGCACCACAAAAAAGAGTCTGGCCCATTCCTCCTGACACCCACCATTAATATATTTGTATGCATGGATAAATGCCCTCTCAGTTGTCTCTTCTTGTGGCTGAACAGCCCCAGCTCCCCCAGCCTTTCACTGTAAGGGAGATGCTCCAGTCCCCTCTTCATTGTTGTAGCCTCCACTGGACCATCTCCAGGAACTCCAGGTCCCTCCTGTCCTGAGGAGCCCAGAATTGCACACAGCACTTCAGATGCAGAATCTGGAATGTGGCTGAGCAGAGGGGCAGGATCACCTCCCTTAACCTCCTGGAAATTCTCTAATAAATCCCAGGATCCTCTTGGCCTTATTGGCACTGTTTGTCATGGACACTTCTTGTCCACCACAACCCCAGGTCCTTCTCCCCAGAGCTGCTTCATCAGGTGATGCCCAGCCTGAGCTGGTGCCTGGAGTTGTTCCTCTCCAAGGTGCAGGACCCTGCATTTGCATTTGAATTCCAAAACTTTGCTAAGATTCAGGACTTTTTTTTTATTTTTGTCCTAACACAGGAATCAAGCACCAATTACTTTTTGGATAACATTCCACTGGTAATATAAATGAAAAAGTACCAGATGTTTGTTGGACATTATCCTAGTTCTTGAACTATCACAGAATTCTAGAATGGTTTGGCTTGGAAGGGACCTTGAAGATCATCCACTTCCAATCCCCCTGCCATGTGCAGGGACACCTTCCACTAGCCCAAATTGCTCCAAGCCCTGCCTGACCTGGCCTTGGACACTTCCAGGGATCCAGGGGCAGCCACAGCTTCTCTGGGCACCCTGTGCCAGGGCCTCACCACCCTCAGAGGGAGCAATTCCTTCCCAATATCCCATTTGACCCTGCCCTCTGGCAGTGGGAAGCCATTCCCCTTGTCTTGTGACTCCAGCCCTTGTAAACAGTTCCTCTCCATCTCCCTTGCAGATCCCCACACCTTCATCTGTCTGATGCAATGGGAGAGTGAACTCATTCTTTTTTTCATCAACAGGCTCATTTTGCAGATTCTGCCTCAAACGCCTTTTTAATCTCTTCAGTTCAGTCTGGCAGTAAACTCAGTAAACTTCCCGAGCTGTGTGTCAGCATTTGTCTCCACACACAAATATGTGATTTGCTGATAAGGCAGATCGGAAGCTGGTTAATTGCATCGGATTTCTCCCTGAAAAGCCTTTTTAACTACCCTCAAATATCATCGAGGCTGAGGCTAAGTACATGTTTGAATATTTTCTTCAGTTCTCTGCTGACAAAACTGCTGATGTGGTTGTTCTTACATCTTATGATTGATCAAAAAAAAAAAAAAAGGAAAAAAAGAAAAAAAAAAAGAGAAAAGGCAAAATTTCAATCCTAACACAAACACACAGATGAGAGACGCTCCAAAGAAGGCAATTTCGTACAGAACTGATTTTCATAAAGATTTTTAAGTGTTTCCTCCTTCATCAGTGTTTGTTCCTAAGCATCAGACAATAAAGTAAATTGAAGTTTCTCCTACTGATGTAATTTGAATTTATTTTGGTGGCTTTTGACCATCTTTTACCTTGTGATTTGTTCCCAGCAGTAAATATTTGGTGAACAGTTTCCTCCCTTTCTCTGACATTTGATTTGCCTGTGACACCACAGCTTTGAAACAGCAAATCTCATCAGCTTCAAAATCCACAGGACTGGGATCTGCAATGGCATCAATTGCTTTGTCACAGTTCTGAATGTCTAAGTCGTTGTCCCCAAAAGTTTTCAGCCTGTCTTGCACTGCCATGACACCTTCTCCCATCTGCTGGCATTTAGTACTCCCCATTTTGTTTGCTGTGCCAACAGGAGTTGAATTTCTGCTCCACTTGAGTTCCCTACTTGACACCAAACTCATAAAGAGTCATGGAGAAGGTTTAGGTCAGGAATGGGTAGTTGGGAATGGAGAAATCCCAGTGGAAATGAGAGCACAAAGGGAGAGGGATGGGGTGAAGGACATGGGAACCTCACGGGCCAAATTCCCAGCGTGGCTGGAGAGGAACCACCCAGGGATGCAGAGAGGAGGAGAGCCAGCTGAGAGCAAAATGAATCTGTAATTAATTTATGGCCTTGGATTAGTGCTGATGGATCAGCTGTGACACAGAATTAGGGCTGGAGGTGCAAACTGAGATGGATCCGGATGCAGGGGGAACGTGGCACAGCAGAAGGGGGTGAATCATCCAAGGAGAGCCAGGCCAGGGGGAGGTGGGAGCAGGGTGGGACTGGAAAGCAAACTCCTGGAGAACACTAAGCTGCCAGTGTGAGAAAAGGAGTGGGAGATTGGAAGGGAGTGCTCAAGGGGGAAGAAAATGAGACATACAGAGTTTAGGAGTCAAAATAAAAACAAAGAGGAGTCATGGAAAACTTACTGTGTCATTCCCATCCCACCAAAAAACTGGGGGAACATACATTTATGTGCTGAATTTAGCCTAATATTCAGCTTGTAATATCACCAAGCAGATTTAAGCCAGTTCCAACTCTTTAATGTTTCATTATATTTCTTTTATTTTCCTTTAATTTTTTTCCCTTCATATACAACTTTTTCTCCTTTTCTTTGACCCAAAGACAAAAAATTGTCACCCCATCAGTACTGAGCAATCCACCCTCCAGCTGGAGCAGCAAATTGTGATTATTCACATAAGTCATACGGTTGTTGTTTTGCTCCTGGGCTTTGAATCCCAGTGGGAAAGATAAGAATATTCCTCTTATGGCTTTGGGCAGGAATTGATCACTTCCTACTCCTAAATACAAGTCATACCCTGCATTCCTGTTGGTTGTGGACGCAGTGGGATTTTTAAGCTGTGCAAATATATCAGAATTCATGCCACAGAAGATAAAAAAAAATCAAAATATAGGAAAGAAGTATTTCAAATGGCAATGCTTAGCAGCTCAGGAGAAAAATACTGATGTTTAGAGGGTTCCAAATATTTTTTTAAAAGTTTTTAAGGAAAAGAATGAAAGCAAAGAATAAGACAAGAAAGGAAGCATTGGTTCATGCTGAAAAGCAACAGAGCCCAAAATTTCCCTACTGTGGGGGTAATGAAAAATCATCCTAATTACATGGCAATTAGATCCTAAGTGTGCAGTGCTGAGTCCTCATGGATTCTGTCCACTGTGAACCCCTTTCAGCAGAATCTCCCAGCAGCCAGGACAAGACACCCAAGAATTAGTAAAAAAAAAGAAGTGAAAAGTGAGTTAGTAGAGGGGGAGTCACAAGATTTCCCTCTCCCTGTGTCACAGATTTGTCACAGTCACCCACTGACCAAGCAGAAATGCACTTGCCCTGTCACGGGGACAGCTGGAAAATAAACGTGCCCCGATATTTTTATTGCACGTTGTCATTGAGCTGGAGCAGGGGACCTTGGGGGACAGGCAAATGGATCATTTTAATTAACACCTAATTGTGCTTGACACCTGAAATTCTGCTCAGCTTCTCCCCTGCCAGACCCAATAAGTGAAGGATGTCTGTGCAGCACTGTACCAACAGGCAGGAGCTGGGAATTACTCCTAGCTGCAGGATGCAACTTCCTTGCCTCATTTTCCTGTGGAGAAAGCACAGCATTTTGGTTTTAAATCCTAAAATCAGGAAGATGACCAGAGTTTCAGCTACCAAAGCCCAAGAATGATTTGCATGGAAGTGAGGGTTTTCTTTGTGGCTAGAACAATTGAAAAGTTTCGTAGAGAACAAATCAATCAGTAATTTAAAAACACACATGCACCACTATCCTCCTCTGTGATGAGGAATTCAGCACAAATACCAAACCTTTTAAAAATATGTAAATGTAACCTTGAGATCTTGGGGGGAAAACCCACACTGGGAGGTGGAAAACTTGAGGAAGGTTTATTTCTATGCTCTGAGAAAGGTGTAACATTAGCATTGTCCCACCTTCTATTGTTCTACTTGTATCATTAGCTTTTATTAGCATTGGATTGAGCACACCCTGCTTTATGACACTGCAACGTAAATCAAGGCAGAGCCTCCCCAGTGACTCATATAAGCCAGCAAGCTCCATATAAAAGAAAGCCTTGACAGATGGGAAGGCAACAGAAACTGCAGAAGGCTGTTAAACTTCTTTTTTTCCCATTTTATACCAAAGCATACAGCTGGAGATGAGAGCAGTTCTATAGGGAAAATGCCAGTGAAAGAAAGCTGGGGAGCACTGTGAGGTCTCCATGACCTGGGCCCCCTGACTGCTCTTGACACAAAGATCCCCAAAACCCCAGTTTCCCATGCACCCTGGTGTCCCTGCTGTAAACCATCCTGATCTCCATGCTGGCCATGCCCTGGTGGGAAGGGGGTTAAAGCAGTGTCCTCTCCTGGAAGAGGTGATGTCCCTGTGCCTTCCCCAGCACCCAATCCCTCAGAGGGCTCTGGCCCTCACAGCTCACGGGCACCCTGCCCTTCCTTTCCTCCCCAAGATATTCTAGCCAGCAGGGAAAGCTCAGAGCTGACCAAAGCTCTGCAGACCACCTTCATCCCAAGCCTGATGTGCCTCCTTTGCCCAAAATCAGAGCAAGGCGCACACAAGAGGTGCTGTCCCTCAGCAGGGCTCCAGCACAAGAAGCCCACCCTGGCTTTTCCTCCTCCAAGGAAAGATGCCAATGATATTTTAAGAAATGTTTCCTCAGCTGTGGTGGACCAAAGGTGCAAACTCCTTAAAAATGGCTTTGCCACCTACAGCTGTAGGTGGCAGCCTGAGTTTAACTTAATTACATTAATTAGTTTGACAATCTGAGATGAAATGGTGGTTAGCAACTTTGGAGCAGAGGGGGATGTTAGCAAGGAAAGCAGTGATAAAATCAAATTCCCTTATGGATAGAGCCTTGCAAGCAATTATCTGAGGTGTTGGCTGGCTGTGGGTAGTGCTGCAGAGCTAAAATGTCTCTGCTGGGCCCATGTTTCATGATGTAAAAGAGTTATTTTGGTGCCCAAACTCTCTTGTTGTTGTTTTACAGGGCTCAGCTTGTTGCAATCAGAGATCCTTTCCAAAAGCGCCCTCATATCAGGAAGGTTTTACTCCCAAAATGTGATTTTTTTCAGAGTTGGATGTTTTTTAAAATATATCCTCCAAAAAGGTTAAAAAGAAAACAAAAGAGTGCCCAAGACATAAGAGTCTGAATTTCAGCTGTGATGGGCCTGCTAACAATCCAAACAAGATTTGCAATAAACAAGCAATTTCTTGATGCTGTTTAATCCTCATGAACAGAAATCCTGTAGTTCTCCTGGGTAATTCCCAGAGAAGTGGTTCTGGGGACATTTTGTCTCTTGCAGTTATCCATCACTAAGTTCTAACCACTGTTAGAGACAACAATTAAATTAGAAATAAATGGAGAGGCACACTGATACAACCCATTTTGTTTAAAATACCAGTTGGCTAAATTGGTACAGTCCCCTCATGCTTGGACATTTCAGTTGTGAGAAACCTCAGGGACATGGATGAGAGACTGGAGTGACAGAACATAGGGAATGGCTTCCCACTGCCAAAGGGCAGGATTATATGGGATTTTGGGAAGGAATTGTTCCCTGTGAGGGTGGGGAGACCCTGGCACAGGGTGCCCAGAGAAGCTGTGGCTGCCCCTGCATCCCTGGAAGTGTCCAAGGCCAGGTTGGATGGGGATGGGAGCACCCTGGGCTAGTGGGAGTTGTCCCTGCCCATGGCAGGGGGAGGATTTAAATGATCTTTAAGGTCCCTTCCATCCTAAACCATTCTGGGATTCTAGGATATAATAGCTAACACCTATGAGAAGTAACCAAAGACTAAAGAATATGAAAGCTGTTAATACAGTTATCAGCTTGATGCAAAATAGGAGACATTTAAATTTGCATTATTTTAACATGGCTGGAAAAGCCACCTAAGCTGGAAAATCAGCCAAGAGTTTTTCAGCTGTTTTGCTCTTCTCCCATCCCTAATTCTGTCCCTGAAATGCTCCACATGCACAGGGAATCAGGAGCCCTGAGGGCCCTGTGTTGCTCTGGTTGTGGTGAGCAGTGATTTCATGGGTATTATGCTCCCAGTGATGTGCATGACTTTGGCTGCACAGGTTGATTTAAATAAATTAATTTTTTTTACAGAAAATCTGTTTTCCCACATGCCAGTCATTTAAATCACATACTTCCCAAAGATTTTACCACTCACTCACTGTGGTGTTTTAAAATGCACAGTCAGTAGGAAAAATAGAGTTTTCTTTTAACTTAAAAAAAAAAAAGAAAATCCAGTTTCATCCAAATACCAACACATGCAGGACTTTCCTCACGAGAACCCCCCCAATAATTGTATTTCATCAGCTCCACCTGATGTTATAGAGCAAAAAGAAGGACCCACAGTTGGCACCAAACATTCTGAAAATTCTCAGTTCCATGAGAGCAGATGCAGCAGATTTTCAGCAAGAACCAGGACTGGGCTGGCTGTGCTGGGGGAGCAGGGAGGTGTTATCTCCCTGAGGTTTTAGCAGCTACAGAAGGTCTTTGAGCCCTAGCTGAAAACCAACTGGAATCCTACCATGAAATTGAATGAAAACTCAGCAGAAAGTCTCCACTTTTCCCATTCCATGGAGCCTTTTCCCATTCCATGGTGAGGCCTCAAGTGGGGTGGGATTTTTCTGGTCACGAAAAATTTGGGGGCTCAGGGCTGTTGGGCTTGTTTAGGGAAAGAGAAAGAAGCTAATAAAGAACCAGTTGCCAAGATGACAAGGAAATAATAGAGTTTCCAAAGCAATAGAATTTAGAACATCTGCTGCTCCCTCTACAAATCCTCTGAAACAAAAATTTAATCTGGGGACCATCCGAGGTTAGAACATTATTGGAGCATGGCAAAAACACATCACAAGCTCTACAAGAACTTCAGGAGGAAAATCTACCCTGAACTGAGACAAAAGGCAAAGGTTGAGATATTTCAGACCTGAAGTTCCCCCAGGTTGTATTGGATCCCCTGAAACATTTCATTTCAACTAAATTTAAAATTTCTTTGGTATTATGTTTTATTTTTTTTATTGTTTTCCACTGAGAATTGGGTTTACATCTTGAAATTGTTGAACAAATTGAGGAAACCTGAACACAGAACAGGAAATTCATCAAAAGAAGTCTCTTTTTAAAGTTTCAGGTTTCAACACCAAAAAAAAAATAAACCAAAAAAAAAGAGCAGTGATCAGCTTCAAACGTAAGCAACACCCACATTTTCTCCATGAGGCTTCCAGCACCAAAGCCTTCAGCTTCCACACATCTTATTTTCATGGCACAACAGAGGGCAAAACCTGTACAGTTCATTTCCTGGATGCCTCAGGTCTGTTAAAACACAGATTATTAGATCTCCAATATTCCTGTTTCACACAGAAAATAATTTTTGTGTAAATGAGGAGCCCAAATTACAGCAATTCCTGTGCATTTTCCCACCATTTTTAACAAGGCTCTGTTTTATTCCCATAAATCAATGGGAGTGGCGAACTGCTCCAAAACATCTCCCAGTTTGAGGAAGCTCTGCTGGAACTGGAAAAAGAGGAGACAGCCTTTGGAGGGATTACCTTGTCCAAGACACAGTTAATCATCAAAAGCAGAGACTTCTACAAAACCTCAAAGTCTTCCCAAAAAGCACTGGCCAGGCTCCAGCCAGACTCCCGAGTTACTCCTGACTTGTCACTGGATCTGATGGCTTTGCTTCCCAACCCCTCACTAGGGGAGGAATTCTTGTTTTCACAGCTGAGCAGGAGTTTTCCATGCACAAAAAGGTGTTTCCTCCTGCCTAGTCTGACCCTGTGGAATATTCAATCCAGCAGCAGCAGCATTCCTGCCTTTCATTTCTATTTTGTGTGATATGAAGGCATGGAAATCTGATATGATATATTTAATTCAAATTTCCCACTGTAGGGAGAACAAGCTGGAACAAGGAAGGAACAAGGGGGAAGAATGAACCCTGGCAGTGTCCAAGGCCAGGCTGGACAGGGTTTGGAGCCACCTGGGCTAGTGGAAAGTGCCCCTGCCCATGGCAAGGGTGGAAGTGGATGGGCTTTAAGGTCCCTCCCAACTCAACCCAATCCATAATTCCACTGGCTCCATCATCACACTCTGGAAGGTCCATACCTTCCAAATAACTGAGGCTCTCAAAAACCTGAATAGCCAAAAGCAACCTTGACAAAATGACATTTAAAACTTCCTGGGAAGCAGCTTAAGTGCCCAGCTGAGAAACGAGAGGGGACATGTGGAAACTTCAATAAAAGAAAAGTCAGTGAAATGTCTCATTCTTTCCTATAAGTGGATTAAGAGTTCTTGTAAGAAAGCTGAGGTCAAGCTTGATGCCCTTCAAAGGAAAAACATCACATTCTAGAAGCTTCTATGAGAGCTGAAGCCAAGTTTTTAATTCTATAAGCCTTTTTCTAATTCTTGCAAAATTAAAACAGAAACAAAGAGAAAAATATCTGTGAAAGTATGAAAAGAATGAATGTGATGAGATAATTAAGTGATTAAGCCCCAAGCTGTTCTTGGAACTGATCAGAAATGCCTTGGAAAACATCATTCCACAAATCCAGCTTCACTTCACACCCTGTTGCACTCTGAAATTGTAATTTTCATTTTTTCCTATTATCTGCATTTTCACGGATAAATTTTGTTTGGCCTTTAGTCCTGGAAGCATTTAGTAAAATGCACGTGGTTTTCCATAATATTTTGTTAAGGAGGGGGAAAATCCACAACAACCAACCAAATACATAAAAATCCCAAACAAACAAAAAGGGAAAATGGGAAAAGGGAAGGGTTAATTTTTGATTACTATACTATTTTTCCAACCTTCTACAAATAAACTGTATAAAACATCAAAGGAAACACAGAGCAACTTATTTACTGTGATTTTATTCAATGTGAATGTATTTTGAAATAAAATTTGACAATTCCAGATCCCATCTTGAATGAAATTTGGGGTTTTCTCAAAGCTGTGGAGATTACAAATAGAAGCCCTCACAATATTATTCCAGAGTTGGGACACTGCATTATGCAGCCAGGGTAATTATGTGCTGGGCTTCCATGATCCACGATTTCACAGTTTGGGATCCAAGATCCGTAATACAGTTCCCTGAAAATCTAATTTCCACTGTGCTGAATGTATCTCTTCAGTGTGCTGGTCCAAGATTACCCTTAAATGAAAATTATATTGTTCAGCTTGAGCTTTAGTGATTTCAAATTGCTGTTCCAAACAGAGAGAGTGTTCTCAGATAAATGGGGGGTTTAATTAAACATGTATGTATTAAGTTATTTACTTAATTATAGTATCACCATGGCCTCATATTGTTTTCCTGTGTATTAAATTCAGTTTCTCACATTACTGCATTATTAGATCAAACTGGTAATTGTCAGTTTTTCCTTTCTTCAGGCTTATCTAAGCTTGCAGTGCTAAGTCTCACTTCACTTATCTCATTCAACAAGGCAGTGATGAAAGCCTTGCAAAGGAACCTTGGGTTAATCAGGACTTCCCTCCTACCTCTCGAGCTTGCAGAAACCTGGAGAGCTCCTGGCACATTCCCAAGGTCTGAAGGTATGGCTGCTGCTGGAGCAGAAGCCAAAATCTCCTATCCTGGCTGCTGCCCTGGGCTGGGGATGATGGCAGAACAGAGAGGGCACCCCCAGAGCCTGGGCACAGCCTCCAGCTCACTGCAGGCTTTACAATTTCATTTATTGCCAAGCTGCTTTTATCTTTTTCTCTTTTTTCCCCCTTTGGGAAACTTTCAGAACTCCAATTTTTCATTCACAGATGCAGGAATGACCTCTCCCCCTTTTTTGTCAAATCACAGATATCCCACAGACAGAAAATCTCACCTTTGATCTGCTCCACCTCAGACAGAACCAAAGCCACTGCAAAAAATCAGTTTCATCTGTTTTAAGTATAAAGTATTTAAAGGAGAGGAGAAGCTATGGTTTTATTTAGCTCAAAGGTGGTCTGCTGAGATTTGTTGATTTAGCTTCAGTAATAAATAAGCCAAAGACTTCAGCAATCATTGAAGCCATTTCAACATTCACGTCCAGTGAAACCCCTTTCCCCCCTGTCTCCAGTGGGACTCCTTAGGAGCCCTAAGAAGGCTGAACTGGCATTTTTTCCATGCAGGAAGAGTAAATCCAGCTTGTCAGAGGTGCTGACCCGGCCTTGCACAGCCCAGCCTCCCATTTCAGGGCACGTGGAAGGCTCAGTGCACAGACAGGTCTTGTAGTTACAGGGAAAAGTCCCAACAAAGGCAGGAATGATGCACCTGACTCCATGTTCTCAGAAGGCTAATTTATTACTTTATAATACTATATTATATTAAAG
>JAYDZK010000006.1:25000502-25018972 GCA_034509185.1 Euphonia xanthogaster | reverse complement strand
ACATTCCACATGAGCAAAACACAGGAGAAGCAAATGAGATAAGAATTGTTTTCCTTTTCTCTGAGGCTTCTCAGCTTCCCGGGAGAAAAATCCTGGGTGAAGGGATTTTATCAGAGAATGTGAATGCCACAGACAGGCCTGTGTGTAACCCTGATGTCTCCAGGAATTGGGGATCTCCTGACCAAGGGAAAGCTCTGGGACAGCTCCCACAAGATCTCCAGGCATGAGGGAGAACTTGAGCTTTTCAGGCACCTTCATCAGGTCTATGAGAATGACAGAGATTTTGCACAGAAAGGAAGAATGACCCTCATTTTAAATTAAGGAAGAACTTACCTGACTTGGTGAGCAGTAATTCTGTTACCTTGTGAGAGAACAGAGGGAGAGATTTATCTCTGGTGTGACTGTTAAATATAAAAACCATGAAGGAGCCCAGGGTAGGATGAGCTCTGAATGCTCCAGGTAAGAGAATTCTCCCCTCTCCTGGATAAGCAGATTGCCCAGAGCTTGCAGGAAGGGCTGTCTCAGCTCTAACCCAAAGCAGCAGATAAGGAACTCGTAAGGAAATACCCTGGCAGGAGATGGCTGGAGGGACTGAAATGCACCTGACAGGGTGTGCAGAGCTGCTGTGAGCTCTCCTTGCAGCACCTGAGGTGTTCCTGCTTCCCAAAGTGCTGCTGGTGCTGATTTCCAAAGCACTTAAATTCTCCATGTAAAGGGGAAAAGGAAAAACTGCACTTAATTAGAAGAGTAAAATCTGCTTCATCATTGATCAACAGAACCAAAAAAAATCCTGGATTTTTTATCACTAATTTACAAATCACCAAATCAGAGAGAAAAGGAGACTTCTTGCCCTACCTGTTTTGATAATTTTACTCTCCTAAAATTTACCAGAACATTTTCCTTCTTTCTCTTTTTTACAGAAAAATAAATGAAGGGAATGACAGAGAATCTGGAAATATGTTAATATCTTTCCTTCATCAAACAACCATGAATATACATGACCATACTATATTACTATTTCCAGCTTCTTTGATTTATGTTATGGATAACATGTTTATAGAAAGCTAATCTCCACAAGAAGCAGGAAAAACAAAAAAAGAGAAACTGAAGAAAAACAAAAAAATCACACCACCAGCAGCAGGGAAATCAAATATCACCTAAATTAAACTAATCTCCAAAGCAGGCCAGACAAATACTGTAAAGCAGCCAGGATTTCTGAGGCACTTTATTACAAAGGGCTTTTTTTTTTAATATCAATATTGGTGAAAACACAATTTAAAAAGAAACACAGACAAAACAATATGAAGGGTGAGGTCTTCGAATCAGGGTGAATGGAATTAAGCTGTCCTAGGAAAAACTGATCCAACATTCCATTATTGATATTTATCACACTTGATTTCATGTCAGTGACTCCTAATCACATCCCCAAAAAATTAATTCAATCAGAGCAAGATGTTTCCAGCATGACAGACATGGAGCTTGACAAATTGCTGCTGGTAAAGGTTTGATGCTGAGTGGGTTTTGACTGCCCTGGAGTTGGGGCTTTGTTTGTTCTGGTTTGTGCCATGAGACTTGGCTGGTCCCAGGCTGGCAGTGCTGCAGACTTTGGCAGAAGCACCAGAAGTGCCCTAAGTAGAAGAGTCCAGGTGGCCCAAATGTTGCAGGTACAGATTTTTGGGGTGGATCAGTCCTTAATCCAGTCCTCAGTGCAATCTAAAGAACATTCTTCCCCTTGGCTCACTGATCATCATTAGTGCTGTCTAATGAGCCTTAGCCCTAATGATTAGCACAGACCTAATGACCCCGAAGCATGGCAGTTGTTGCATCCTTTTTAATCACTTTGCTTCCTGCTTTCCCAGCCCTCTCTTTTTCAAAATGGACATGAAATTCTGATCTGCCATAGGCCACTTCCAACCCAAAAATTCCAGCTTTCCATCCCTGTCTCTCCCACAGCTGATAAGGGGGAACAGGAGTGGTCAGTGCAGTGACATTTGGCCTTGTCCCTTCTCCACTGCCTCAGGCTCACCCTGATGCCATGAGCATCCCTCTGCCCTGTGGCCACTGGAGTTTGTTGTGACACCACAATGTCTTTAAGAGTGCAAACAAACCCAGCCAGCAGCAGGTTCTTGGGAATGGCATCACCTTCTCAGACTCTGCAGTTAAACTGAGGATCCATAGGAGTGTCCAAGGCCCGGATGGATGGGGCTTGGGGCAACCTGGGCTAGTGGAAGGTGTCCCTGCCCATGGCAGGGATGGGACTGGATGATTCCAGGACTCCTCAGAGTTCAAAGGGACTACTCAATGTTTCTGAACTTCTCAGTGTTTCTGTGGGCCCTGTACCAAGCAGAGACTTTGCCCTGACAGTGGCATTTCACTGAGAGCAGTGGCTTATCAAGATTTGTTCACCCCATTGTTGATACACTTGTATAACACTACATTGCATTGCAGAAAACAAAATTATTGCCTGCAATTATTCACTGAATCTTCACCAACTATCCACAGCGCCAGTTCCATCCCATCAATCAACTCCATTGCTCTCATAATCTCTTTGAGGGGATTTCTCCCTGTCCCCATTATTCTCCCAAGCCCCTGAATGATGACATGTAGTTTTTTCCTAATGCAATAGATTCCTTATTTATTCCATTGCCTCTGTATATATGACATGCACACTGTTCAGAGAACTGCATTGTTGTCACTGCAAATAATGATCTAAATGCATTCCAGGACTTCATCTATATTTCCCTGAGTGTTTTATAATGTGCAGGAGGCAGAGAAGATCTTCAAGTTATTTTTGAGGAAATATATATCACTGTGTGGTGGGGATGTCTTCAGGCAGCACTTGTTCCCAGAATTCTTTCATTTACATTTCTGCTGTGTTTATGTGCACTGTCTTAATGCTTCTTCACCTGCTTTGGATATTAGCAAGTGGAGCAAGAGATATTTTTATGAGCCACATCCTGTGAAACAAATAAAAGTCAAAAACTGATACACAATATTTGTTTAAATTTCAGTGCACAAAGAACAAAGTCTGATTTCCAGGACCTTCAGAAATGAAACCTTTAGAAATATAGACTCAGCCCTGATGGCTACACAAAAAACAATTTTGGGCTTTTATGATTATTAGGGAATTTCAGCTCCTGCAAAGAAAGAGATTATGGTGGGAAACCAAGCAAGTTCTTTGTTTTCTTTTTTTTTTTTTTTTTTTTTTAATAATATTATTATTCTGGAAATCTCTCTTTTTAAGGGTTTGTAAAGGACAACATGAAAGCAGATGGAACACATGCCATAATCATTGATTATTAACATGAAATATTCTGTAAAGAAAAAACTACTGGCTTTAGAAATGTTCCAACCAGTACTTTTAACTACAGTTTTCACTGGGAAAAGAGCCACGAGCCACTTTTGAGAGAGGAAATTTTCCCCACCTGCACCAGTCTGGAAATGTGGTGCTGTTTCTCCTCCCAAACCTTCCATAAACCTCAGCTGGGCCCTAAAACACTCTGGGTCCAATCTGAAATAAGTGAACAACACACACTATTGGCTCCTCCACAGCATATTTTGCTGGCAGCTCTGTAAAATTAAGTATAAATTAATACCAACATGTGCAGATTCAAAGCATAAAACCTAATTAAATAGATAATTTCAGACCTACTCATACTGATTTGGCTGTTTAAACTTGCTTATTTCCTATAGCAGATTTTACAGAAAGAGGAGGCAAGTACATATAATTAAAAAAAAAAAAAAAAGAAAAGAAAATTTGATAACTTTCCTACCCCTCTTCCCTTCCCCATGAGAGTGGACAGGGCCTGGCAAGGGGTGCCCAGAGAAGCTGTGGCTGCCCCTGGATCCCTGGAAGTGTTGGATGGGTCAGCCTGGGATGGTGGAAAGTGTCCCTGCCCATGGCAGGGGGTGGCACTGGATGGGCTTTAATGATCCTTCCAACCCCAACCAGTCTGGAATTCTATGAAATTTAAATCACAGCATTGCTCCCAAGACCTTTCTTCCCCAAATTCTATCCTGTTTGCTCCCCACTGGGCAATGTCAGTTTTTTTTCTTCTTCCCATTGCTTGCTACCCACCGAGGAAGAGTCCCTTCTCCTCTCCCATTGCCACTGGCTCAGGATGAATGTTTCAGATTTTATCAGCTCCAGCACTGAAGGAACTTGGTGAATGAAAATGTGCTTGTGTTCTCCTTTTTTAGGCATTCTATCAGGGAGGAAGGGAGCTGCTTGTCTACTGACAGAAACTAAGTGCTCCTATCTGTTGTAGCCTGCTCCCTTATCTGCTGCCTTCTATTGTTTCCAGAAAAACCCTCTTGTAATGGGCAAGGAACTCGATAAAGAGCACAGAGCAAGGGCTGGCCTAATTCAAAAGGACATTTTTCTGTCCCTGGATGTTAAAGCCATGACCCTGTTTGTGAACAATGAGACATGAATGAGGTGTGTGGATGTTCAGTGTGTCACCACAGCACAGGAAATATCTGTAATTTTGGCAGATAGCCTGAGGGATAAGAGCCACGGCCATGCTCCCAGCATGTCTAGTCCTAAAGAGAACAAAAGCTGCTGCACCTTCCATTTCCATACATGAAATCTCTAATGCCAAAGCTGAAACAACTCTTTTTCCACCTCCATCTGCCCCTGGATGCAGCTTGTTCACATTTGAACTCCTGCTGCCCAGGTGTGCTCAGCTGGAAAACCAAACCCACCTGGCAAGGTCACAGGCTGCAGGCTGGGCAGGGCTCAGTGCCCTGTTCATTGCAGGTTGGTCATGTCTAGGAAAGAAAACATATCTTGAAGGAAAATAAGAGATCAGAGTTATATTTGGGGAAATGGCCCCAATCCTGGCTGTCCCTGGATCCCTGGAAGTGCCCAAGGCCAGGCTGGATGGGACTTGGAGAACCCTGGGATAGTGGGAGGTGTCCCTGCCATGGCAGGGGTGGGACTGGATGAGATTGAACCCTTCAACCCAAACTGTTCTGTCATTCTATGATTCTATAGAAGGAGAGAAATCAGAAATCACTCCAGAAGCTGAACAGGTGCTTGGGGTTTATAATTGTGTTATCATACATTATATTTAACATCTATTATTGCATTATACAGCATTACGTTATGTTGTGTAGAATAATTATACACATTGTCATTTAAAATACATTAGGCTCATTATTTAGCTTTAATCCATTCTAGTGGCACCTAGAGTCAACCTCAGTGCTGCCAAAGGTGGGATATCACAAATTCAGGGGTTTCAGGCCAGTCCATGGAGCTCAAGCCTCCAGTCCCAGCCGCACCAGTCCTTGCTGAGTGACTTCAATCACAGTGTGCAGACAGATGCTTCTAGAGCTGCACAAGGGTCTCCAACACCTTTGTGGGCAGGGGACCAAACCTCTGCAAGCCTCAGTCTCCTGCAAAGTGCCATAATATTCCTTTCCCCCTCTGTTTTATGAATTTGTTGCAGTTTGTGAGTAGAGCCAAGTTCCTGCAGCTGGTTGTGACTGGGGTGGGTGAGTGGTGCTGCCAGCACCTCAAGTGACAAGTGAAAGTTCAGACATCTGGCACTGGCTACTCACAGACACATTTCCTTCCTGAAACGATAACACACAGATGATGGAAGTAAAACAAAAGAAAGCAAAACTGACAGTTGCTATTGTACTTCCAAATGAAGGCATTACTTCAGGGAAGGGACTCTGCTCTGAGACAGCAGTTTTCAAAAATGGCTGTTGGAAAAGAACTTTCCATTTGAAATAATAATCACATCTCTACCTGTGACTGAACTGACAATG
Organism: Euphonia xanthogaster; assembly: GCA_034509185.1. Classification (NCBI taxonomy): domain Eukaryota; kingdom Metazoa; phylum Chordata; class Aves; order Passeriformes; family Fringillidae; genus Euphonia; species Euphonia xanthogaster. The sequence continues at coordinate 25,013,197 of JAYDZK010000006.1, read as the reverse complement.
AAACAAACGGCCTTGAGACAGTCATAAACCTAAGACAGATTAATTTGTCTGGAGATGATACTGTTTTCCTACACTGCCCTTGCAGCACTGAATTATGCATCATTTCATTTATCAGATTGCCTCCCTCTCCCTGCCATCCCTGCAGCACAACCACGCTGCCTAAACTGCACTGAATTCCAGCAGGACGGAAAACACACAATGGATTTTCTTATCACTCCCCTTGCTGTCCCAAACCTAACAAAGCCCTGCTTTCCCTCTCATTTCTTACCACTTTTGCTGTTTTCCTGTCTCAGCTCTGCTCTGTATTTGTCTGGCTTTTTGTCATGCTAAGCAGCAGTCCCTGCATGACAAAATTTCCTAATTGTAAAGAGCAAGTCAACCATAATTATTATGCTTTTACTATGATCATTTTCCAGAGGAGTCCCTACTCTTGTGAAAATGAGAAACCTGGGCTGCCTGGTTATAGATTTCCACAGTTGCCTCCAGTGACAGGGATTCTGCTGAGCTGTGCAGAAAGAAAGGACACCATCACTGCCAATGTGCCTTTAAATTATCAGGAGCCTGCAGGCTCAGGGATGCACAAGGGACAGGACACAAGGGTGTGCCATTTCCTGCTGGCTCTTGTCTTTCCCCACCTCCCAAACCCCCTCTGCCAACCCAAAAGTGGGTACTACCATAGCAGAGAGGGACCAAGAGATGCTTTTTTTGGTACCTCACACTGCTGGGTCCTTCTTCTGCTTCCCTTTGCTGTCCTGATGCAAGTGAAGTCAAGGGGTGGGCTTAGAGAGCTCCTGAAACAAACAAAAAAAAGCCATTTCTTCTCTCAAAGGGTTGTCAGCCCCCCTAGGGCAGTGGTGGAGTCTCCATCCCTGGAAGTGCCCATAAATTGTGTGGAGATGTCAGTTAGTGCTGCGGGGTGCTGGGGGCATGGGGCATTTGGCCAGAGGTTGGACTTGAAGGTCTTGAGGTCTTTCCCAACTTTAAGGATTCCCTGACCCACTGGGAAGAGCTGCCCAGGCCCCAGTATGTGGCACAGGCTGGGATTGTTGGCCCAAGAGCTTTACCCCAAATCCAATGGCTTTTCTGATGGAGATGCTGCAGCACCCCAAATCTTCATTAAAAGAACATTACAATATCATAATTAAGCAGAGTAACCATATTTAAAGCCCCCCTTCAACCATCTGAGAGAAGAGTTATCAATGCAAAACGTTGGCCTTTCCCTTCTCTCTGGATGTCTCACAAGGAACCAGTGCCTGGGAAAAACAGGAACCCTCCAGCAGCAACTTCCTCCTGAAAGAAAGGATTTAGTGAGTCCCCTGGAAAAAATCTAATCTGATACTTTGGCACACAAAACATAGATATTATATACCTTAGGAATAAAAGCCTTCAATGAAGAAAGGCTTCAATGAATATTTGTAGGAATTTTTACATCTTTTCATGATAAACAAAAAGAATTATAAAAAGTATCTTCTCCCTCTCTAACATTCCCAAATGTGCAGGTTCGAAAATAAAGCCAACAAAAAAGAACCTATTCAGAATGAAAATGTTCACTGGGAGTTCATCTCTGGGATGATAAGACACAAAAGGGAGCATCTGTATATTTGGATGCATCTTATTTACACTCAGGGAAGAGACTGGGAATGTCATAAAATCCTGCAAAAAAAAAAAGAAAGAGCCCTAAATGGCCTTAGAGTCATGTGAAATTTAGTAGAAAACTGGCCAAAATTTAGTACCTGGAATGCAAATTCATTGCAAAAATATGCTTTTCCAGTCACATCAAATATGCAAAAATATGGTTGCAAATTGAAAGTAAAGCAAAACACAGATGCACCATAAATTTCATTTTGGTACCGTTACGAGGAGCAAAAGCCTGAGAAGATTTTTGCATTTTTATTTTCTCCATTCAATTTATTCACCTCTTTTTACTATGGATGAGAGACCCATTAAAATATTAAAAGATATTTAGTAGGTGATCTAAAATGATTAAAAACAGGATTTAAAAAAAAGCATTTCCAGTGCTTGTCAGCAGCAGGTTTTTTTATCAAATTTAATACAAAATAGCTAATGAGGGCAACTCGGCCCCAGTAACGTTGTTCAAAATGCAAACTTGATTTTCAAAATCCTCCCCTCCATATTTAATAGGGTGATGATTACAAGAAAAGTGATGCTCCAATATGTTAATTCCCTCTCTGTTTTTCTGCTGATGTTACTCTTCATTTGAAGAAAACTGTCACCCTCTCTTCTCCAGCAGATCAAAGCAAGGCATCCAGTTTGTACCAGATGCCATCATACAAAATTACATTTAAGAAATCTCCAAAGTAATTAAAAACCCCTGTATAAACCCTCTCAAAGAGGAAGACACACTGTACCAATTCGCCCCTCTTTAAACAACTTCTGGGGAGGTGACAAAATGTGACTTAAAGCTTCTGCTACACATGCCACCTCCTTCCTTTGAAGTCCTAATTAATTACCTTTCCTGAGAATCACAATAAACAGCAGGCTGGTGTTGTATACTGAGATATCTGGGTTCCTCATCCCACTGAGGCCAAGAAAGACCATGGAATTCTGGTGGGCAGTTGGATCTTGGACAAAGAATTCCAGGAGAAGGATGAGGCTGGCTCAGGTCCACGATGCTGGATTTATTCTGGGGACATATTTTCATGTACCTTTGCAGTCAACACAACAGGACTTGCTGCCCCTGGCCTGGAAAGAAATCAGGGATGGGAGGGGGACCTTTGTCAGTGCTGGGAATGTGTGAATGCCAAAGACCAGAGGAGAAGGGGTATAAATGCACCAGCCCTTGCTGTGATCCCCAACTCCAGCCCAAAACAGCATCAAGAAGAAACCTGGCTGCTGGAGAGAAGAAACCCAGGTGCTGGAATCTTAGTGAATTTGCCTTTTAACACTGTGGGGGTTTCCTATAGCTTTATTTAAGTTTTGAACAAGCCCATTTTTGCCTGGTGCTAAAGCACAGAGGCCTGAAGAGCAAGGGATGGTCCAGTCCCAGCCAGGCCACACCAGCACATGCAAGGAAGCACAGGCTGGTTCACACCCCAGGGTCCCATTAGCATCCTTCTCCTCCTTCTCCTCACCTCAGGGTGCAGTTATCATCCTTCTCTCCTTTCTCCACACCTCAGGGTCCCATTATCATCCTTCTCCCCCTTCTACACACCCCAGGGTGCAGTTACCATCCTTCTCCTCCTTCTCCACACCCCAGGGTGCAGTTACCATCCTTCCCCTCCTTCCCCACACCTCAGGGTCCATTCCCAATCCTCATCTTCCCTTCTGGAATTGTTCCAAACCCCCCTGCCCTGGGCAGCCAGGAGGCCAGGAGCAGGTGCGGGTACCCTGAGGCCCTGCCATGAGCACCCCCCTGTCTGCTGTGTCCCAGTTTCAAGGGACATCAGCTGTCACCAGAGTGTCACCACAAGCTCAGTCAAGCCCCAGGAGCTGCCTGCCAAGGTGAGGTTCTCTCCCAGTGCCTGTTTTTGTTAAACAATTCACAAAGGTATGAATTCACTCCAGAGCACAAAAGACAAGAATTGAAATGCATCCAAGCTGCTGCTGGTGCCAGGAATATGACTCTGAGCAGCTTCCACTGTTTATAGACTCGAAAAAGATGGAAACATCCGGTCTGGCATGGAAAGGGGCTGCCAAATCCATCCTGGAGAGCAAGTAATGGAGTTGATATTCATTAACCCTTCTCGGCTGGCTTTTTTAATAAAATGAGAGAGATCTCGGTCCAGCCTCCAAGCAAGATTTATTTATTTCTAAATGACAAAAAGGAATGGAAAACACAAGGCACTTGGCAAAGTATTTGTTTGAGTACCTTGGCAGCTTGTCATTGATAGTGGAATTGTTGTCTGATCTTCAGTCATTTGCAATTTAATTTACCCACAAAACCTACCACATCTCCTTGCACATATTTCTCCACAGTGTGCCTATTTACCTTCCCAAACCAGGAAGAAATACATTAGATGATTTAAAGGGTAGCCCTTAATGCAATTTAAAGCCTTGCAAATTGATTTTCCTTAATGAACTTTATATCCTGACATCCTGTCGTTTTTCCTCTAGTACATTCAATTAGGCTATAATCAGTTATTAAGGGTTAGATAATGGGAACGTGACATCATCCACACGAGGCAGAAATTTTTGTGAGAGATTAATTAAAATCTAATTTTCATGCAGGGCTAGACCATCTGGGCCAAAAGGTGCCTATGATAATTGCAAGGGGGAAGACAAAAAAAAAGGAGAAAAAAAATCCTGGAAAACACAGAATGGAGGAAGGAAGAGCACTCGTCTTGGGTGGAGGCTGAGATGAGAGGGGAGATGTTTCTCTTGGGGGTATAAGAGGGAGAACCTTTGTGCTGTCTTCATCTAAGCCACAGCAGAACAAACATCGTGAATCGAAGCGCTTCAGCAAAGGAGCTGAATACATTTCTTTGTGGATGAAAAGCCAGAGCCATTCATGTTCTACTTTCAGGTAGAAACACTCTTTAATAGCAGTAGTAGCAGAGCTTAAAGCAGAGGGGCTTTTGTGGCTTTGTTAATACTGACTTGTGATAGAGGGGAGCTCTGGGCTCCAAATACATCTCTAATCTCAGCGGAGAACACAGCTCAGCAGTTCCATTTGCCCCATATCAAAGAAGGAAAAATGTTGTTATTCTGCCAAGAAAATGGATCTATTTATCTGATGCAACGGTCTCTGCAACACAGGGTTTGTTTTTTCTTGGAAACAGGCATATTGTAACCATCCTTAAAACAAACCAGAATAGAAGGGTTACATCAACAACCAAGAACTTTCTAGCAACAATATTCATATTGCTGCAGTAATTCTGGAGGCTCTCATATTTCAGACCTAAAAAAGCCCTGCAGCTCAAGAAAAGCAGCCAACATAAGAGTTCTTCACACTCATTACTGCTTTTCAAAGCAGCACCTCCAAAGCAATCCAGCCCATGAGCAATTCTGGGCCACTGCCTCTGGGAGAGGTGAAAAGAAGGTTCAAAGCCCACAAATGCTCTCTGTTCATGCAGCTAATGCTGGACTGACAGACCTCGTGTACCTCCCTGGCCTCCTCTGCTCATTCTGGTGGAGTATGTCTCCACTGATGTCCAGGAAAACAAGAGCCAAGCCTGAGGGTCAGAATGTTCCACAGAGATCTCTTTGTGGGGTCTGAGGGTTGAGTTGGTTCTTTTCTTTGGTCTTTCGACTCTTTGTTGGTTCTTTTTTTTTGAAGGATTAAAAGTAAAACTCAAGCTTTTGTCCAGCTTTTCTCTTATCAGATGGCTTTGAATCTGCTGGAAAACTCCTGTTCTCAAAACAATTTAGAGAAGCTACAGCTTTCATTTGATTTTAAAAATGTGTTCTCAACATTATATTTTCCCCCTCTGACTTTCTAGGCTTTCTCTTTTGCCCAAACCTTCCAAGTGTCCCAGTAACCACATATAACCATAGTCTTAATTAAGAAAGAACGTGGTTGCTTGGATCATTATTCTAAGTCTGTTTGGAGGAATTGTTACCCAGTTGTAAGTGAGGTTTTCAATGACTGTATTTCTTCCCCAGAGATAAGGCAATTAACGTTGTTTCCCATAAAATCCACCTTCCCCCCACTACCTCGGTGGAGGTGAGCAGAAGTGAGAACAAATCAATACCAGAATCTATTCCCAGGAAAAGGGAACAAATATATATTTATAATTACAATATGTAACACATTCCACAGCTGCATGCCTCTTGTGGATACTTCTGATCTGAATGTAAATACATGTTTTATGCTGAGGATAATTTCAAAGAGGAGCTGGGAGCACACACGGAACAATCCAGTGCTTTTAAATCTATGAGCCAACCTATTCATATTTTCTCTGCATTCCCATGATATACTGAACAGCAGCCTATGCTGTAATGTACTGTGCAATGGAAATATAAAATAAAAACCACTTAACTGGTCAAGAACCTGTGCTTTCTCCTTAAATCCATGCTCTTTATAGACCCATCTCAGTTACTGGTTAGGACAAAGAATAGATCTCATAGGGGTAACATCAAGATTTAATGTGAGCTTGTCCAAATGGCCAGAAACCAAAGACCCAGATTTCTTTACTGATTTCATGTTTATGCTGAACTGAACCCATGATTCAGCAATGGAGCTGCTTGGATATTTCTAGGACAAGCCTGAGAAACTTGTTCAATATTCACTTAGGTGTGCAAATATTGCTCATGTCCATTCCCTCAAAACTGAATTCTCTCAATCCGTGGCAATACCAAATGAGCAAAATCTGTCTTTGCTGTCTCTGAGTTTCCTTGCCTGGGAGTTCCACTCATTTACAAGTTTGCTTATACTCTTCCCAACCTCTCCTAAACCACACCACCTGGAAAACTCCCCTTCCAGACCAGCTGGAGGGCTCCTGGCCTGTGGGCAGGGTAGGGCTGTTAGAGAAACAAGCAGGCATTAAATATCCCCAGAGCTTTCTATTTCATCTACAGAAAGAAAATAACTCTGGGGTAAATATGCAAGGCATTGAACACTTTGAGGGAAATTGCTGCTCTCCATAATTATTTTTTAATTTACCCTCTGCTGGATGAGAGCTGAGGCCCTTGTCTCCTCGTCAGCACAAACTTTGCATTTCTTGATCTGCATCTGGGGCTTGCCGAAAAATGAGCATCTTGATTACAGCTCTGCCCTTCCCCTGCTCAGCTCCAGCTGCTGCCTCTCCTCGTGCATTTCCAAAAACTGAAAGGCAGAACCATTTACTTCCTTATTTCTCAGATTTATTTTGCTCATGTGGGTTATCTCACTTCCTTTTGCAGCTCCCTGAATATCTCTGGAAGGAGGGAGAGGAGCCCGGCTGTGCCCCGGGGCAGGTGCAGGATCAGGGGAGGGAGCCACCACTGGGGCAGTGCCACCACCACAGTGACAACAACGAGCCCCAAAGTACAACTTGTACAGCTCTCCACTCCCTCCTCCTGCTGGGAGCAATGAAGTTTGTAGAATCTGTCAGGGGAGGAAAGTGGGGACAGGGAAGAAACAGCAAACGGCTTTTTGTGTGGTCTCAGTGATCCTAATCCTTGACAAATACATCCTATGTTGGGTGAGACACACTCCAAGAAGTTGTGGATCCCAGAGGTATTCCTGATTGCTTTTCCCAGCTCTCCCAAGAAGAGCTTGGCTGGCTGCCTTCCACAAACCTGTATTTTCCTTTTCAGTCAACATACTGGGGTGTGCCCACTCTCCACTCACAAGAAGATGGATCTTGTGTTCCCACTCCCTTTCTCTCCTGCTCCTGAGCCACAGCCACAGCAGAGCCCAGGTAGGAGCAGTGACCTGCAGAAAACCCTTCCCCATGCAAGGCTGTCCCAGCTTCTAGCTGAAACAAGTACACAAAGAACAAAAGTGGCTCAAACCAAACAAAAATCCAGAGCAAAATCTTGTTCCTCCCCTCTTTGTCTTACCCTTTCATCTCACCTTATTCAAATAACCTCGAAGCTTTGTGAGAGCCTCTGGAACACAAATAAACACAAAAAATAGCAGAGTAGTCCTGGGGGCAGAAGTTCACATCATTATGTTGGGTTTTCTGTGGAACATTTATTTCCAAGCTGCAATGAGAGCAACCTCCTGCTCACAGATCATTCACCCTCAGCCAGGAAGATGTGCACTTCAAACAGCATCAGCCAAGAGGCTTTTTTTGCACAGCCAAACTCCCCAATTTGTGATTCACCCTGCAGTGGTTCAGCTGAAGCTGGTGCTCCCATAGCACATTCTCATCTCTCCACCTCCAGAGCACACCAGAAATTCACAAATCCCCATAAAAAGCACAATTCCCAAATCTTAAAGTCCTACCTGCTCTGCCACACACCAGCTCTGCACTTGTGCACAACCCTTTTTTTTTTGCTTTTTCAGTGTCACTTTTCCCATCACAGCAAATTTGTTCTCCCCAGTGTTGGTGTCTGGTGGATGTTTCCTTCCAGATATCCTGGTTTTCCCCAGTGCAGTTCCAAGGCTTGACAGGATGGTTGGTTTTTAATCACCCCAGCAAGTCACTTGAGCCTCTCAGAGCCTAGCCCAGATTTACTTTAGGATTTTCAGTGTTGATGAAAGCACAAGTGGGAAGGAGCAAAGCTTCTGCTGACTTTGTAATTAATCACAGGTTAAAGTGCTGTATGAATTGTACAGGCCCCAGGAGAGCCATCACTTTTGGAATTTCCAACAAAGCACACAACTTAAAACATTCTTTGCTTTGTGTATTTGGCTAATAGAAGCATTAGTTGCTGAGGTTTTTTATTATTTTTTTTTTCAAAAATTTTAAATAACCTTGCTAATCTGAGGAAGGTAATTTTCTAACATGAGCTCTACCTTTAGAGCTTGGAGAAAATTTTGTGAGTTTAGACAACCTGGCAACAGCTACAACAGCAAATTCAGACATTATGTTTTTCAAACCAGGCACTCAGAGTGTTTTTGACAAGGAGTGGGTGGGAGAGTCACTCAGCACTGGGTTTGCAGTGAAGGATGTGGGGGAGGGAAGCAGTTCAGCCAAGTGCAACTCCTGCAAATTTATCAGCAAATATCCCCACAGCTTTTAACATCATTCCTGCTTTGACTCCAGAGCCATCCCACTGTTCCCAGCACAGGAAGAGACACCTGCCTCATGCACACCACCTTCACAAGCAATCCCTCCAAAGCTGTTAAATCCCCCTGTATGTGCCAGTTCACAGATCCCAAGGAGGTTGTTTTGCTTCTTAAGAAGTACCTTGAGATTTGAAAAAAAGTACTAAAAAAAAAAAAAAAAAAACACAAAAAAACACTTGAGAAGGTAATTTCACTTAAATAGAAATTTATTTCATTATAATTAATAGGAACAAAAGAGGAATCATAGAACAGCCTGAGTTGGCAGAGACCTTAAATCTTTTAATTCCACCCCTGCCATGGGCAGGGACACCTTGCACTAGCCCAGGCTGCTCCAAGCCCTGTCCAGCCTGGTCTTGGACACTGCCAGGGATCCAGGGGCAGCCACAGCTTCTCTGGGCACCCTGTGCCAGGGCCTGCCCACCCTCACCAGGAATTCCTGCATTATGCTTCATTAACAGTACAGGAGAATTGTTGTCATCCTTTCTTTTCTCTTTCTTATCACTAGCAGCTATTGCTTTAATTAGACTTTTTCTTAAATTGTTTTAAAGCACAGAGAAGGTAGAAACTGGCAATAATATTTCAATGGGATTTCCAACAATAAAGCATGAAAAAAAGAAATATGAAATCACTTTGCCTTTCGATTGCCTTTAACAAAACGCTGCTTTTCCTGTGGATTGGTTCATGTGGGGGTTACGAAAGGAATTCAAAAGATAATCGTAAATCAGTAATACCAGGTCTGATCCCATGGCTTTAAGGCTGCTTAATGAACTTAAAGAAAAAAGAATGTAAAAGAGATGTGACTACATCTGAAATTTCTAAGTAGCTCCAGACATACATAATGGAGGAACTTGGGCCCCAGTGAATGCCAATAAATCTATTTTCTTTTAAAGAAAAAATTACGAAACATTTAAAGGACATCAATCACACTTTTCTTAAACGAGTGTTAGAGAGTGACAATTAAAGATGCCCTGTTCTGCTGTAGCTCAACTTAAATCATATTTTAGAGCCTGAGCCAGTATATGAATTTGTTACTAAAACTATTTCTTCATTGCATGATTAAAATCTAAGGTTAGAAATAAATTTTTTTTACACTAGTGAAATGATTAAATATTATTTTTCAAAGCTTATCTTTATATTTACCTTAAATGCTGTTAGATTAAGTTAAAATTTTAAATTTAAAAGCCACTAAATGAAGTTTTTAATTTATAGAAAGAGAGTGATGGAAATTTCCAGGCTTGACCATTTCGATCACTTCACAAACAAACAAGAAAGAAAAAGAAAGGAAGATTGAATAAGAACAGATTTTGCAGCAGACAGATTGGACTTTAAAAAAAAAATCATGTTTTTCATCCACATTTCACGACATCAGCATCAGTTGATGCTGAAAGTGGGGGTGTGGGTGTGCATCTCCTCATCAAAATTTAACAGTGACATTTTCTTCAGCTTCTGACAAAAAAAACAAACATTGTCCAGGCCGCTCCCTTTGGGGTAGTGTGGTTATCCCAGCTCTCAGCTTATCTGCTTTTTGTACAAACACATCTCTCCCATTTATCTGCTGATAAATCCTGAATTCCTACCTCGTGAGGAGCATCTGGAGGCACCTTTGCTGCAAGACTTGCAGAGAAAAGGGATTAACTCCAGTTCATTTCCGTGCGTGGCGCCGAGCCACGCGCCTGCTCGAAAAGCTTTGTGCCTATTTGTCTTCTTAGCTTTCCAAACCCTTAAAACCCAAGTCCAATTTGCTGCTTTGTGCATTCCTGAAAGGGTGGGACTTGTGCAAAACTCCCTGGAGATTCTGAGGGGAGTCAGAACACACCTCAAGACTGGTTTGTGTGGCCCAGGCAGAGAAGAGGGAACCTGGAAGTGCCCAAGGCCAGGTTGGACAGGGCTTGGAGCCACCTGGGATAGTGGAAGGTGTCCCTGCCCATGGCAGGGAATGGCACTGGATGGTCCCTTAAGGTCCCTCCCATCCCAAACCATTCTGGGGTTCTGGGATTCCCTGGATATTGTAAACATTCCCACAGTTTCATTGGATGCCTAAATGCCATTTGGAGGACTGACAGCTCTTTCATGACGAATATTCCTTTGCCACATGGAGTTGAATGATTAATGCAAGTCCTGAAGATCATCTTGCAAAGGCAGTCACTGCATTTCTTCTCTTTATCGTGGGCAATTCCATGGACAATTCTCTTTGATAATTTTTTTCCCAGAAGGAATAAATGAGATATCTCTGGTGGTACCCCCTCACAAGCAGCAAGTCTGCAACAAGGATGTCCCAGATTCCAAATTTGAGCCACACACCACAACAAGGATGTCCCAGATTCCAAATTTGAGCCACACACCACAGCTATTTCCCTTTCCCAAAGTACCCATGGACAGAATAAATCCTGTGGGTGCTGCTCAGCCATCTCCCAAGGGCCACATGTGAACCCTGCTTCCCAAAAATTGACATGATAAGAGGGTTGGAGGCTGAGTGATCTTTCATAAAAGGAGCTTGGAAAACAGAGGTTGTCACTCAGCTTTTCCAATATATCCTATGTCTTCAGATGCTTAATATGCCCAGGAAAATGAGCTGCCTCCTGCTCTGCATTTCCAGCATAGCCTGGACTTGGTGCTTACCAGAGAAACACAAATAAATGAAATTCTTAAAAGCATGTTTTAGATCCTTAACATGTCCAGCAAGATTTTTAAAAAGCCAAATATCCCAGCAAGTCAAATCATCATTTATCCTCTGCAGTAACTTGCTGTAGTTTTCCACAAGCAAGTTTGTAAAATTTTCTTTAATCATGGTGCTTTTTTTTTGTTTTAGAAGCTGCTCTTTTCCACCTGCTTCCATTTTAATGTGTCCTCAATATCAGTTATTTTTACTTCAGCTCTAAGAGGCAAATAACGAGGATAAACAATAACTCTTCCTTTCACAAACAGAAATATGATATTGCTAGTAGAAGAAAACACGGAAAATTGCCAGGGAAATAAAAATCTCAGCAAGTGTTTTCATTTGTCAAATTTGCTCAGCGAGAGGGTCCTCAGTAAAGAAAATATAATCCATAAAGCCAGCATCAATTATCACAGAGTGGAGGCACTAGGCTGCTTTTGCTCCTAATTTTTGCATATTGGGAAATGATGATTACACACACTCCATCACCAGGGAACAGGCCAATCCATACAATCACCAATCCCCAGCATCGTGGAAATCTGTGGAATTCTGCAAACTTGTAAACCTGCTGAAACAATAAACTGAATTAATCTAAAGCACTGGCTCAGTGCAGCTGATGGGAAGTATAAGATGACTTGTTAGCTGTGTATTAGTTCCTAGTAAAGATATGGATAAATTGGGATTTACATGGAGTTCTTCAGCTCCCATTATGGAAAACCACTACTAGTCTGTGCCAATAAAGAATACAGGAAATAAAGGAAAGCAGGGAGGAAGTTGATGGCAAGGATCTCACCTAAAAGGGACAACAGAAACTGATGAGACTAGAGATGGAAATCACAAGAACTAGGAATTTGTTTATATAAATTCACAGAAATTGCTCAAAACAAAAAAAAAAAAGAAAAAAACAAACAAAAAACCCAAACAAACAAAACCTAAACCCCAAAACATAATATAAAGCCAAGCAAAATAAACAAACAAAGGAAAAAATCCCTAAGCAGAAAGCAAGGGGGAAATAGTAAATGTGTAGATGGAGGTCCACAAAAAAATCTTAGGAAAGCTCATAAGTTCAGTAGATGTTGGGCACTTCTTTCTTAAAATTAAGCGAAAAATCAGAGGCTTTAGCTGTGCCATAGTCATCCTTTCAGACCATACCTTCATTCTCACCCTTTTATCTTTAAATTTGTGATGTTGAGCTTATATTTCTTGTATATTTCTTATAATACACACATGTGGCTTCTGGTTGCTATCAAGTGCTGGAAGCCAGTCTGCTCACAGAATCCCAGGATCACTGAGGTTGGAAAACCCCTCCAAGCCCATCGAGTCCAAGCTGTGCCTGATCCCACCTTGTCCCCAGCCCAGAGCTCTGAGTGCCTTCCTGGGACACCTCCAGGGATGGGCACTCCAACACCTCCCTGGGCAGCC
>JAYDZK010000006.1:24970744-25000402 GCA_034509185.1 Euphonia xanthogaster | reverse complement strand
TGGAGAAGAAGGTGAACAAAAAGGTGAAGAAGAAGGACCAGCCACTGCCCCAAAACCTCCATCTTGCTTTTTATATATGACTGTATTCTAAAACCTTAAACTCTCAGTTTTTATGGGATTTTACACACTTCTAGTCAAACTCCACACCCACAATCCCAGTTCTGTCATTCTATTTTGGAAGCCTTCTCATAGCCACAGGTCAAATGCAGTGTTCTCTTGGGGGTCAATGCCTGTCAGCACAGAAAGTCTAAAATTCTCAGTAGCCAGGGTTCCAACATCAGAATACTACAAAGCAGTGATTATTCATAAGAGTCTGAGCAAATGCAGAGCATACCAAGCTGAGAGGTGAGCTCTATACAGGAGATGGAAGGGACAACATCCAGAGGGACCCTGACAGCATCCTGGGAAGTGGGTCTGTGCACACATAATGAAGTTCAAAAGGTCTGGAGCAAGGTCCTGCAGCAGGGCAATGGCAGTGGAGGCTGGGGGAGGACAGGATTGGGAGCAGCTGTGCTGAGAGGGATTGCAGGTGCTGGAGGGTGAAAAAGTGGCCACATCCCAGCAATGAGCTCGGAACCCCCCTGCCCTGGGCTGAGCTCCCAGTGTGGGCAGCAGGAAAGGGGGGATTCTGCCCCTCTGCCCCGCGCAGCTGAGACCCCACCTGCTCCAGCCCTCAAGCCCAGCACAGGAAGGATGTGGAGCTACTAAAGCATGTCCAGGGCAGGCCCACAAAAATGATCAGAGGGCTGGAATAGCTCTACACAGGCTTTGAGCATCCTGATCCTGTGATAGATATCCCTGCCCACAACAGGAGGGACGGATTAAGATGATCTTTGAAGTTCCCTTCCAACCCAAAGTATTCTGTGATTCTAAACTCCTTCATTACCTGTGCACTTTGTGCCATCATTTTTACACCAAACTGCTGTGATGCTGCTCTTACTGAGCACTATTTTCTCTCCCAGAACCCCAGAGTTCTTCCTTCCCTCACTTACACTAAATTTCATAGTGTCACAAACACCAGCAAGGAATGTGGAGCCACATGAAGAAGTTTCAGATCTAAGTGTCTTTTTTCTGTCTTGTTTCTATCTTTTTTAATAATTTTTCTCAGCAAGTTCTCCACAGCACCCAGCTGGTGTTGCCAGTGGCTTAGAAAACTGGAACTGTCTGTGTATTCAAATGGGAATTGACAGGGGTAAATATTGAAGCAGTCCAAATACATTCTTGAGACATATGGCATTATCAGCAAGCTTAATAAAAATAAAAGCATATTTTGAAAAAACACCCAAACTAAAAGGACTGGTGCATTAATAAAAAGAATAGCCCTTGGCAAGGGCAAGGTGTCTGATGCAACTCAATAATGATATTCATGGGGTGTTTAATGAACCCTATGCCATTGTGATACAAGGAAAACAGCACAGAAGTGTTAAATGGAGCTTGGGGCTGTTTTGCAGATTTCTCCAACTTTCAGTTATTAGGAGTCTGGAAGGCTGAGGGGAGGAAGAGCTAAAGGAAAAAGAGTTTAAATACTAAATGTAACACTTAGAGTCAGCTGCAAAACACCCATAATCTTGCACTGCCAAGATTTGGTTAGTGAGCAGCTTGTTTTCTGTGGCTGCATTTCTAAAACTTCTCATAAACTCTAAGGAGTGGCACCCTTGGAAAAAAGGGACATGCTGGATGACACTTCCCGGATTACTCAGCACCACGACGAGAGCTTGGGTGTGGGGAGTGGCACCATGAGCAGTGCAGTGACACTCAGAGGACAGTTTTCCATGCCATGGACGAGCACCATCTCTTTAGAAAATACCCCAAGCTGGAAGGGGCCCCCAAGGATCCATGGAAGTGCAGCTGCCCCTCCCGGCTCACACAGAAGCACAGCTGGCTGGGGCTGTGCTGCTCCTGGTGCTCCCTCACTGCCTGAATTCATATCCCTGCTCACACCCACAGGTTCCTCAGCCCCTGGAGTTGACTTTGATCCTGTCCAACATCAAATATCTATAAACTGGGCTCATTTTCATCCAGTCTTCAACTCCAGATTGGAATATTTCCATATTCTGGTTTCCTCCTCTGCTAGTCCAGCCAGCTGGTGCAGTTGGGAGTTTGCTGATGAATCACACACAGAGATGAACAGAGTGTGAACTTTCAAGAAATATTTAAAACTTGGAGTAGTTTTTCATGTGCTGGGGGAGGTTTTCCTGGGTACTGGGAAAGGCTCTTCCCCCAGAGGGTGCTGGGCACTGCCCAGGCTCCCCAGGGAATTGGGCACAGCCCCAAGGCTGCCAGAGCTCCAGGAGGGTTTGGACACCACTCAGGGATGCACAGGGTGGAATTGTTGGGGTGTCTGGGCAGGAGCTGGACTGGATGATCCTGTGGGTCCCTCCCCACTCAGGAGATTCTGTTATTCCATGTCATTAACCAGAAATTCTCCCAAAGCAGATGTGCCTGCACTCCACATATCCTTGCATCCAGATCTCCTTAGACAAGCACATCTCTGTGCTGACAACTTCCAATTCCTTCAGCAGGAGCACCTTCCCACTGCAGGCTCATCATTTTTAATGTATTATACCTGCTATTCATGAATATTTTACTCTGTAGTAAACATTGGGAAGAAGAAAGCCCAGAGAAAACCTCTCCCAACCTGCAACTGCAAAAAAATGCCAGCTTTGCCTTGCTGCTGTGCCCTTATAGCTGGAACTCCATCCTGGAATTAATAAGGCAGTTAAAATGTGCAATTATTTCTAAACCTTTCTGTCCAGGTTACCAGCACATGCATTGTGTGTGCTGGTGAGGTTCTTTTCAGGAAAAAAATATACACATAATTTGTATTCTCTACAAATAAAATGCCATGTTGTTGGGTAATAAAAAAGGATGCAGGGCCATTGAATTGAGCAGAGAGGTGTTGACTCATGAGAACTCTGCTTAGAGGTTTTCCATTTTTAAAACTGAAATAATGTTAAGAGGTCTGTTATAACAGATTATTCTCCATTATATTCCTCGATGCTGTGGCTTGGGGGGAGCTATCCAAAGATGACTGTATACTGTGGTTAATCTCCAGCCACTCTGTGCCTTAATCCCATCATTTTTCTACATGTTTTTCCCATTCATCCCACAATTTTGCATAAAGCACATTTGTCAGTTTATATGTCCATATGGAGTGCAGGGTGCAGTTTATGAAGAGGTTTCATTTTGAGATTTGCACATTACCCAACTTAGCATGAAAGTATTTTTTCTTCCTGACAAATGTTAGATTGGAAAGATACATTATGCAGTAAAGTCCAGGGAAAAATGCCAAATCTGCGGGAATTTAGCATCATGAACATATAAAAGTGACTAAAAAATAACTGCAACATTTATACTCCTAACTTGGAAGTATGGAAATAAACTTTAACTTAGAACCAAACAGCTTCTGCCTTCAAGGAGCCTGACATTTGCATCCCTAATAGTCCCAAGATTTCTAACAGCAAATCCAAACAGCCCTATCTGCACCCTGAAAAGTGAAGATATAAATACAGATACATACAGAAATATGTTTATATATTCATTACTCAGAAACAATTTTAACTGCTCAGAGCCCATGGCAAGATGAAATTTTTCCATGAGTATTTAAAAGAGCTGCAAAATGTGTCATCGCTGATGTAATGCTGATCTGTTTCATGCCTAATAATCATATTTAAATAACTAGCTATTTCCTAAACAGTGTTTCCCTTAGAGCCTTTTAAATGCAGTAATGTGTCCAGCAGCACTAGAGATTATTTCCCAGAAGAACTTGTGAAATATAGAAGGAAAATAAACCCCCAAACATTAAACTTTGGCAACAGCACCATAACTATCCAATTGATTTCACTAAGTATTTTTTAAAGTCTTGTTGCAATGATTTTTTTCAAAGATTTTTCTCCTGCTTTTTTTCTATGGAGACCCATTTTGTAAAATGAAGTGATGAAATTCTATGTTCATCCCCAATAAATTTTTAGGGTAAATGATCTCAGCTAAAAAGATGATTTGCTGTTTTTTTCAGGGTTCATTCTTGATGCAGTCCCTAGATGAGCTGAGGTTATAAAATGTACCATGCATTTTACAGACAATCCCAGGATCACTGAGGTTGGAAAAGCTCTCCAAGGCAATCGAGCCCAAGCTGAGCCCAATCCCCACCTTGTCCCCAGCCCAGAGCACTGAATGCCACATCCAGGTGTTCCTGGGACACCTCCAGGGATGGGCACTCCAACACTTCCCTGGGCAGCCCCTGCCAAGGCCCGACCACCCTTTCCATGCAGGAATTCCTGCTGCTGTCCAACCTGAGCCTGCCCTGGCCCAGCCTGAGGCCGTTCCCTCTCCTCCTGTCCCTGTTCCTGGGAGCAGAGCCCGGCTCCCCCGGCTGTCCCCTCCTGTCAGGAGCTGTGCAGAGCCACAAGGTCCCCCCTGAGCCTCCCTTTCTGCAGGCTGAGCCCCTTTCCCAGCTCCCTCAGCCCCTCCTGCTGCTCCAGCCCCTTCCCCAGCCCCGTTCCCTTCCCTGGACACGCTCCAGCCCCTCAAGGTCTCTCTGGCCAGAGCTGGGCACAGCACTCGAGGTCCCTCAGCGGTGCCAGCACAGGGCACAGCCACTGCCCTGAGCCTGTGCCCACACCAGGGCTGGCACAGGCCTGGATTCCTTCTTGGCCAACTGAACACACTCTGGCACTCACTCGGAATTTGAGATTTTATTATGATCTAAGATAGAATAGAAATATCTTCAGTAGATGTGCAGCACAATGTAAAGCAATTTGCAATTGTTCCCATCAGCTCTTCACTGTTGCTGGAGGCACAGGCTACTGTTGAACTCCTAAGGCTCATAAGATGCATCCTGTGTAGAAATATTCCAAAGATTGTTCCCGGAGAGGATTTCTAATGTGCTACCAATGTGCAGCATGCTCCCCACTTTCCTCCACTGCGGTAATCCTCTTCTCACTGACCTACAGATCCAATTAATTTGCAGCTAATGGAACTCTGTGTTCAAAGGAATTCTGAGTATTGCGCAAAATTCCCAGATGAGGCTGTTAGCCAACTGTCTTGGAAGGGCTGATAAGCAGCAGGAACACAGGGGCTACTCGTGGTGCATAATTCTGCTTCTCACATATGCTGCTGGTGTCTGGCACACAGATTGTATTTGGAGTTCCTTAAAAGGGTTTGGTGCTGGGTTTCATTCCTTTGCTGCACAAAGCCATCTCATGGAAGTGCAGTGGCTCAACCCTGAAATTACCCTAAACATTTTATTTGCCCCAGATTTTGCTCCTTCTCTGACTTTCCTCCAGATCTTACTTCTTCTCTGAGTTTGCTCCAGATCCAGCTCCCTCTCTGAGTTTGCTCCAGATTTCCCTCCTCTGTTTTCTCCCCTGCAGAGAGCAGTGAAGTTGGAGTCCATTGCAGGGCAGACTTCCTCCAGACCTATTTGAGGGAAAGCTTGGTGGGAATGAGTTGGTTCCCCCTCTGGCTGCACAGCTTGAGGCTGGCCCTTGATTTAGACTCCTGTTTTGTGGTTGGGACCCCGAGGTGAGGATGGAATCATCCCTTTTTTCTGGCTGCATCACTTCTTGGGCTCCATGAGAGGGATGTGCCACAGGGCAACTGAGGGGCACCTCCCAGTCTGCCCCGAGCAATTGAACTGGTGGGGCTGGTTTGTGCCTGGTTTTAGGCAAGGAGCAGCAATGGCACCTGCATTCCCTGCAGTGGTCAGGCAGGACCACAGGGCAGATCTGGGGAGCCTGACTGGATCCCCTGGAGACAGCCCTGCACCAGCTCACTCACCACCTGGGTCTGTCCTGGGAAGAGACTGGATTTCCCACAGAAGCATTTACCTATTCAAAAAATTCCAGCAAAACAGTTTTGAGGGGTTTTTCCTGCAGAGTCTCCCCAGCACAGACTGTGGCCATGGGCTCCCCTTCCCAGCCAGCCACACCAGCTCCTCCCATGCAGCAGCAGAAGGGAACAAATGGTGTCTTCAGACAGGGCAGCAGCAACAGAGCTGCACTGCAGACATAAATAAATCTTTGCCACAGCATCAGAGCAGGTAAGGCAGAGAGATATCCATAGAAACTGCTCTTCCCTGCACAGAGCTGTCTCCCTCATGCTGCTGCTCAGAAGATCTTCCTAAGACACACTGGCCATAGATGCAGCAGCTCTGACAGGTCCAGGATGAACCATTCCCCCTTTTTTCCTGGTGAAAGGGTTGAGGTGTTTCATCTTCCAGCCTGAGATTCACCCAAAGGAAAACTTTTCCAAGCAAGGAAGCACTGCAGCTCTGTAGCTGCATATTTTAAGCCTGGTTCCTAAGTATTCAAGTCATTATAAATCCCCTGACTTCAGCAGAGCTGTGCAGAGTTATGCCAGCTATGAATCTGGCTGTTCCCCCCTTAAGTACCTCCAAAGCATTAAAATCCTTTCAGAAATAAGTCATGCAGGTGATGTTTGCCCACACATAAATCAATTAAGACGTGAAAGGTTGTGTGCAGGCATGGGGATGGGAGGGGAGCATAGGGGAAGAGAAGGGGATATTTCACTTTTTAATTTTCCAGGTAGTTTTGGGGTTTTTTTCCTCCAGGGTATCCTGTCTTTAGTGAACTTCATTCTACGTGCCCAGAGCTGCTCATTCTGTGACACTCACACTGCCAAAGGGTCATCAGGATTTACAGCACACATCCTTAAGGTTGGATTAATTGTGTGTTGCTTCATGGGAGGGAAGCTTTGCAACCTGGGCTCCTTACATGGTGAATTACCTTTTCTAGGCTCTGGTAGAACCACAGTTTGAACCACCACTCTCTAATCTTCCAAAAAAAAAACAAACCCTGACAGGTTTATTTTAATTTTACTTCTTTTTTTTCCTGAAATAGGTTGCCAAGGAAAGGTATCAGCCTTTTAAAACTCCACCTTCCACATTCAGATTTTGAAAAAAAAAAAAAATTGGAACTGTATAGTCTTATAACTCACTGATGTCCTCCCAAATCTGCTCTGAAATGTGATGTCTTTGGTACTAAAAATTCTTAAATATCCCCAAGATTTCATCAGAATGAGCTCTTTACCAATAAAATATCAATGGGTGCACTGATTTCACAGCCAAAAGCTGAAAATCAAAGGGTTATTTTAGGAATTTTTTTTCTAAACCAAAACAATTATAAAGATTAACATTTCATATCAAATCAGAGATTGAAAATGAATACAAAAGCAGGGGAAAAAGTAAGAAAAAAAGTAGATGTCAATTAGGCCGAGAGAAAGGTGAATAACAAGGGTCCAGAGATTCATAAGAAAGCAATTTTCCTGCCAGGTATGGACTATTCCTGACCAAGGCCCAAAATGAAAAAAACAAAATCCCAAAGTCTAATTTATAAGTAAACTGCACCCAGGTGCTCACCCACTACGCTGAAATAAAATTACTCTAACTGGGAATAAATATTTGCTCTGTGTCACATGAATCTGCCTTACAGCTCTTTCACTGACAGTGCCAGAATAAGTGAGATTTTCCATTATTATTTGCGTCCAATTTTACTTATCCATCATAAATTTGCTACTGAGCCCATAAATCTCTCACCTGATAATAATGTTTTCCAGTAGATACTTTTCTGAGCTCATATTTGGTGAGATATCATACACAAACACTGCAACTAGACAAAAATAAATCCACAACAGGTGTAATAATTGTCTGGGGAAAAAATAGCACTTTGCTCAAGAAAGGCATTTAGGTAGAAGCTACAGATTTCCTTGTTGAGTTTCCAATACTAAAATTGCTTCTGTAGGTGAGTGGCTGAAAATTCACAGAGCCTTGATTGAAATTTCAGGCTGAATTTTTTTTCCATGGCTTCCTCTCCCCTGCACCTTAAAAATGAGCATAATGACATAAGGAAAAAGAGGAAAGGTGAAGGAAGAATTCTAAAAGTATTTTTGGTTTAGAGGCACTTGTATCACGAATGGAGACTTTTCTTTTTCTCTGCTAAACTTTTAACCTGGTTCTGAAGAACTTGAGACTAAAGGAGGGCTGGATAAAGGAAAAAAATTCTGAGGCTCCAGTTTTATCTGGCAGAGAACTTAACCAACCAAAAAGACAGAGGCATAAAATCACAGTCCTCATCTCCATGCCCTTGATATTGATTCAGCTCACAGGAATCTGCAGTGAGCTCCTTCATTCCTCAGGATTCTTGTGAATGTGTGAATAGCTCAGGCCTGTTTGGATAAAATGGCCCTGCTAACCCTGAGAGCTGCAGAGAAAAGCTCCCAAATGTGACCCAAGTGAATCCTAAAGTGTTCAGAGCCTAATGATGAATAAAAGAGCCCAGCATGTTTATTAGATTTCATCATTCTACAACACTTGGGCTCAGCAACAGCATAACCATAAAAACAGCACTTACACAGCTCATGGAAAAAAAAGGAGATTCTTTTATGAAAAGGTGAGGCCCTTCTAGGCTCAGGTGCCACCTCAGCCCTCCTTGGCTGTGCCCCTCTCACGTGTTCTGGCCAGGACCTGACCCAGTTCTGCCAGTGTGAGTCAAACACAAGGAGAGATTCCAGGGTGGTGACCCAAATCCCAAACCTCTCTGCCCCAGAGCACATTCCTGCCAGCAGCAGTGACCTTGCTGATGGTTGGGACACTCCCAAGACTCTTGCACTGGTTTGTGGCTCATGGATCAGCGCAATAATTGCCTGTGCAGTTCATCAAACACAGGTGTTGCTTCCCTTCGAGCTCTGTGCAAAGACACAGTTCTCATTCTGCTGAGTGCCACTAAGAATGTCACATTTCACATTTAAAAGGCCTAAATCTCCTTTTCCCACTGTTCATAAACTCATATTCAACAGTAATCCCGAGCAAGGGCTGTGTTTTACTGCAGCCTGGACATGGTCAATGAGGCCTGGAGTGTGGTGAGCACCTCAAAGTGATTCCATAAAGCAGCATGTGATTCAAGCCCAGCACAGAGCCACTCTGCCCCCAGAAACAGCATTCCTGAAACAATTCCTGCTTTGGTTTTGCCTCTGCTCCTCCCAGATACATCTGGAACCCTGAAATTCCCACACCAACATGTTGGGAGACACCGTTCCAGAAGGGTTTCTGCTCAGAGTTGCAGCCAGGGAAGGCTTGAGCAGCTCAAACCCACCCAGGGGTGCGCGTGAAGCTGCTGACGCTCCTCCAGACAACTCCCACAAATCATAACAGCACTGCTTTAAATTCTGGGAGCATCTCCCCCCAGAATGATGCCTGCTGATCTCAGAGGAGCTCTGAGAGCCCTCATGATTGCAATTGTCTGCGGGGGTCTGTCTGAGGAGCTCGGCAGCCTCTGCAGCACCGTTCCTTGGCCAACAGCACCATCTGCCTCCAAGCGCCGCACACAGGAGCACGCTGGGCTTCCTCCCTGCTCCCGGGCACTCCCTGCTCCTTTCTGCAAACCTGCTCGTGCCTGTGCTGCCATAAGGTCTCTGCTGTGTGTGAACCAGGGTTTGGAAACCTGCAGCCAAGGTTCTCAATCTCCAGAAGCACCCTGAAATGTCAGCGCAGTGCAGCAGTCCCAGTTGTCCCTGGGAAACCAGCAGCACTGCAAAATCCAGGGCTCTATCCCTGTATGAGCCTGGTGAGAGACAAGGATTTACAGCACAGTAAACAGGAGTCCTGGTTATCCTTTCCTGTGCCACAGAACTGCAATAGTTGAAAGGGACCTTTTAAAGCTCGTGTGACCGAGCTCCCCTGCAATGAGCAGGGCATCTTCAGCTCCAACAGGTTGCTCACATCAGTGTGAAGTGTAGCTCTTGTGAAGTATTAAATCAGCTTTAGAGCACTGAACTGGAAAATCCTGCATTTCTCTTCCCATTAATGTGCAGTGAAATCTTGGTTACTCAAACTGGAGTGGTTTGGGAGTGGTTTGCCCTAACCAGGAGTACAGAAAGATTTATGTGCCAGAAAACACAAACTTGTGTCAGAAGACACAAATATGTAGCTTGATAATTGTTTGGATTAATTTGCTGGATTTGGTGGATTAATTTGTTGATTAATTTGCTGGACCTTCTGCAGAATACATCTGTTCACAGCAACAAGCAAGGGAAATTCCTCGGGGGAAACCCCCAGCTTGGTCTTTAGGAGGGAGATGCTCAAAAAAAAACAGTTACAAAATGGCTGCAGTGCCATAGCCACAGTAACAAAAATGCAGCAGCATCTCTGGGAGGAGTAATGACCTCCAGAGACCTGGGATTTCAGCTGGAGTGTCAGAGTGTGCTGCAGCCTGAGGTGACCATTCCCATCTCCTGAGAAGAAAAGCAGATGATCCCTGCTTTAAATCCAGCCTTGTTGGACCTCCCTCCATAGGTTGGCATGGGAACCAGTACAGACAATAATTTCTTGAGATGCTTTAACATTGCCCATGGAAATGGGAAGAGGGGAAAGCCTGAACAAAAGCATTGAGCAAAGGCCTGAACTGCTGCCCAAAATTCAGTGTAGTGTCTGTAAATAGACTAACACATTCAGTTGAACTCTTATAAATCTCATTAGCAGTCATTTATTCCTACAGCTCCACCACCTGCACTGCAGTCATGGCTTAGTGATACATTAAATGGGACAGAAAATACAGACCTATCCATTGCCCTCTGATTAGATTTGAATTTTGCACTTCTCAGCCTGCAAGAATAGGAAATGGCATATGGACATAACCAAAATCTCTCCGTGTTGCTACTCGCGTTCACGAGTGTGACAAGATGCTGAGTCCTGTCACAGCTCTGAAGTGCCACAGCCCTTCTGGAAGTCTACCCTTGGAACTAGAAAGAGGCCTTTCAACCCCAAAATGAGACTAAAAATTGTCACACTCAACCTTTCTCAAAATACAGACAGTACAAAGGGGACAGAAAGCAGCTAAAAGGCTTGGTAGGAAACTGTCCCCACTTCCTATTGTGCCTTGTTGCCGAGTGAGCCTTTCCCTTCAGGGTCACCATCATCCCACCAAGCCTGCCACATCCCCCTCGTCACTCAGAAAAAATCTTTTGCTCCTTCTTTTCTCAAGTCTGGCTTTGCATCTCTTCCCGAGCCTCTTCTGAAAAGCACAGGGAACTAAAAGCCTAAATATTCTTATATTTCAAGATTATCCTTAAAAAATGGAAAAAGGTGCTTAGAGTCATTTTTGCAAAGCAGATTTTATAATATAAATAAACATGAAGTAGGGGATTATGACAGGGTGCAGCATAATCTTTGAATGCCTTTAGAACATTGGCCCTGGCTGTGTGCAACCAGGAGCACCCAGCACCTCCTAGGCCTGGGCTGGGGCAGTGCACACACATCAACTCTCACCCAGGTATTTTTATAAATTTGTTGTTTTTTTCTTGGTGACAGGAAGAATTTAAAATGCACTCCTGGGTTGCCTTGAAGAGTGGGGTCCAGCCCCTTTTCTTCATCATGATTATTGCATATCATAAGGAAATGCTGGGAAACCTGATTAAATATTTTATAGCTCAGTCCATTTAGCAGTCTGAGTGTTTGAACTACTGAAAATGAGCAAGGAGGGCTTGCCTATACAAGGGAGCTGGGCAGAGCCTAACTTGGATTCTTTCAGCTGCAGCTCCCACCTGGAGTTTTCTTTTTGAACCAGCCCAACCTAATTTAAATCTGTGGTTTTCCTCCTCCATCGCTATGGCCTGGGACTGCAGGGAATTCCCTGATTCCAGCCCCAGATGAGAGGTTCAAATGATGGCCTTGATCCCCTGTTGTAGGAGCAGAGGAGACCTGAGGGAAGGGAACCCTTCTGCACCCTCCTGCACCCCTCCTGACATCAGGGATCAGAGTAAGACAGACTCTTGGTTTTGTGGCACTGAGGAACAAAACACATTTCTGTGCCGGGTATTCCTGCTCTCCTGTGTGGTATTTTTGGGGTCCCCTGTGGCAGGAAGGAATTGATGAATCTGACTCCATTATTCTTAGAAGGCTAATTTATTATTATATTATATCATATCATATCATACTAAAATTATACCAAAGAATAGAGAAAGAATACCTACAGAAGGCTTAACAAGATACTCATGAAGAACTCATGACTCCTTCCAGAGTCCCAACACAGCTGGCTGTGATTGGCCATTAAGGAAAAACAATTCACACAACAACAACAATTTGTTGGATAAACAATCTCCAACCACATTCCAAAGCAGCAAAACACAGGAGAAGCAAACCAGATAATTATTGTTTTCATTTTTCTCTCAGGCTTCTCAGCTTCCCAGGAGAAGAAATCCTGGTGAAGGGATTTTTCAGGAAATATGACAGTGACACTCCTGAGTCACAACCCATTCAGAATCATGGAATCACTGTGCTTGGAAAAGCCCTCTAAGACCATCCAGTCCAACCCATTAACCCAGTACTGCCAGGTTACTGCTAAACCACATCCCCCAGTACCACCTCCATGTGTTTATTGAACACTTCCAAGGACAATGTGGGGACTTCATCCTGTTCCCACTGAGGTCCCTGAGGAGCTCCTTTTCTCATGTATGAGAGAGTCTTTGCCTTGAAAAGCAGTAAAATAAGACAATCCCCAAAGCTGAAGGTAAATGAACTCCTCATTTCAGGTCCTCCTGCACTGTGGGCAGAGAAGCCATCTCTCTGTTACGCAGCTGCCAAAACGTATTGCAGAAAATCTAACAGCAAAGCATTTATTGTAATGAAGCATATACAGCATTCCCAATGAAAAATACGGGGAAGAGGGAAGCCAACAGGCACGCACAGCCTGGGGAAGAGGCTGTGCTGCTTGGGGACCCGCTGATTTGAGCTGCCAGGCTCTGAGGGATGCTCTGGAGGGACGGGAGCAGCAGTTATTGATTCAGCACCGCCACACGCAGGCGGGATGCGGCGGGCAGGGAGATGCCAGCTTTCCCTCCGGATCCATGAAATACAGCTGCCTCTTTCCCTGCAAAAAGGGTTTATTAAAGCTGTCAGACTGCTTGGAAATAATGACAGGTGTTACACAAATCAGCAGCCTTAGCTCCTTACTTAGCAAAGCGCCAGAGCCTGGGCTAACAGCACAAAGTGAGTACCAAAAATAAAAAAATAAAAAGCATAACACAACAGAATGTCCAGCAATGTGGGGAAAAAAAGAAAAAAAAAAAAAACAAACAAATTTTCTGTTGTTTTTAAGTCACTGAGAGATATAGGCAGCAATTTTAATATAATAGAAATAAATAGTATGGATATTTTCCTTTACAACCCACTGAGCTCAACAGCCAAGAGAAATTTCCATTTACCTCATCTTTGCAAGGTATTTTTCCCTAATGTCTGTGACTGGCTAGGAAAATTATGACAACTGTAGGCAGAATCTAACAGAGCCTGAGAAGAAAAACAAAATCTTTTCACAGAAAGGAGAGGTTTTTTTCTTTTATTTTCACAAACAGCAGAGTTTTCTGGCAGAGGTTTGCAGTCTGAAACATTCCCTTTGCAGGTTGCTTTGGTGTCCAGTCAGGGCCGTGTTAGCACTGATAGATAATGAATTATAAAAATAAATCATGGGGGGTCCTGCCAGGACTGAAGCACTGCCTGCGGTCTGACCCACCCCTCTGCACTGAGAGCAGGAAATCCTGGAATGGTTTGGGTGGGAAAGGACCATAAAGATCATCCCATTCCACCCCTGCCATGGGCAGGGACACCTCCCACTGTCCAGGCTGCTCCAAGCCCCATCCAACCTGGCCTTGGACACTGCCAGGGATCCAGGGGCAGCCACAGCTTCCCTGGGCATCCTGTGCCAGGGCCTGCCCACCCTCACAGGTAAGGATTTCTCCCCAGTATCCCATCTAACCCTGCCCTCCTGCAGATTAAGGGTGCTCCCCCTTGTCCTGGCACTCCATTCCTTGTCCCAGTCCCCTCTCCAGCTCTCCTCTAGGCTTGCCCAAGGGTGAATATCCTGGAACCCTGGGACTCCACTGCACCACCCACCAGAAATGAGCTGCTCCCCAGCACCCAGGGAACACTGTACCCATGGGATTTCCATAGTATTATTTTATAGGATTTTTAGCAGTAGTATTAGTAGTTGTAGGAAATAAGTCAGGATTCCAATTCAGAATAACCTGTATAGCCTTTTTAAAGGATTTGAATGAAAAGCAACTGCTGGTGGGGTTTTGTGCCTGATTTCCTAAAATCCAGAGCATAAGTTTCCATTATAAGAGGGAATCAGTGAGAAAAGTAAAAACTTTATTTCTTTATTTCCATTCAAAACTCTACCCAAATCTTACTGAAGTGCAAAATTTACCTCCAGAAGTCACATGCATGTCGAGGGAAGGAAAGCCCTGAGTTTTCCTCTCAATATGCCATATTCTATCTTAAACTCCCTACCACTGTGAGACCTTCAAGGAAAATATTATTTCTGCCTAAAATTTCCATGAGCAATCCCATCCATCCACCATAGGATGGGGCTCACAGAAGTTATTTGTTGTGGCAGGGGTGGGGTAAAACTCTGAGATGCAGCATCCCGTCCCCCCTAACGTGGTAGGGTAGTCTGGATCCTGGAATTGCTGAGCTCTCTTCTTATCTGGGTTGTGTAACATTGCTAAGGCAAGGCTGTTTGCAAACATGCAGATGTCTTTAAAAATAACAAAAAGGCATTAAATATTAGTTAAAGGTTGGACTTAATGATCTTGGAGGCCTTTTCCAGCCTAAATGGAAAACATTTTTCCAACCTAAATGGAAAACCTAACACCTCTGTGGTGTTATATGACTCCACACAGTGTGAGGGACTGAAACTGTCATCAGTGAGAAGGCGCAGCCCAATTCTCTCACCATTTACATCCAAGAAGCTCCTGATTTCTCAATGCTGCTGTGTCTGTGCACAAGGAGCTGCCATAGTCAGGAGCAGCCATCTCTGAGAGGCTCCATGGGCTTCTGTCACTTTTCTGATATTTCCTGAAAAATCCCTTCACCAGGATTTCTTCTCCTGGGAAACTGAGAAGCCTCAGAGAAAAATGAAAACAATAATTATCTGATTCGCTTCTCCTGTGTTTTGCTGCTTTGGAATGTGTTTGGACATTGTTTACCAGCTGGTCATTGTTTGATTGGTTTCATGTGAATGGTTTTGACTTAATGACCAATCCCTGTCCAGCTGTGTCGAGGCTCTGGAAGCAGTCACAAGTTTTCATTATTGTTCTTTGTAGCCTTCTGTCTGTATCCTTTCTCTGTTCTTTAGTATAGGTTTAGGATAGCATTCCTTAATATCATATCATATCATAAAATAATAAATTAGCCTTCTAAGAACAGGGAGTCAGATTCATTCCTTCCCCCTCTGATGGGGGACCCAGAAAATACTTGAGAAAGGAAAGGCTTCCTTGAGAAAGGACATGTGCACGTTCAACCTCCATCCCTCAGGGACCAATACTGGTGCCAGTAGTGCTCAGTGAGTTTATAAATGACCTGGCTGCTGGGGTAGAGTGCCCTCCCACCAGCCCCACCCGTGATTCATCACTGGGCAGAGCCCTGGGTCAGCTGGCAGCTCTGGCCACCCTTCAGCACCACTCCGACTGGATGGAAACATGGGCCAGGGTGAATGGCCTGAAATTCAATCAAGGTAATGAAGGAAAGAGCAAACTCCTGCCCCGGGGGTGGGATAAGCTCAGCACAGGCTGGGGCTCAAAAGAGCTTGGCAGAGAAGGAGCTGGGGGTCAGGGTGGACGCCGAGCAGCAAAGGACACCAGAGGGACCTGGGCTGCACTGGGAATGCTGCCAGCACTCACAGGAGGGGAAATTCTCCCTCTTCATAGCCCTGGAGAGGCCACATCTGCAGCACATGTCCTAATCTGGGCCCCAGCATGCCAGAGAGAGTCCAGCAAAGGGCACAAATTGCAGGCACTGGAGCATCTGGCCACGGCTTCTGCCACTGCTCACATTCAGCTATCAGACAGGACCACACAGCTCTCAAAAATGTGCACCAAGAGCCAATGGACATGAGCAGAAACAAAGGAAATGTTTATTAGATGAGGCCACATGTCACAAAGAAACCCATCACACTGATAAGCTTCACAAAATATGTCCTAAGGGCCTGTGCCCATGGTCACAGAGCATCTCTAAAACCCTTGCTCTCATTTCTTTATACTTGGTTGCTGCATGTCTTTTAAACAGCTGACTCTTTGGAGCTAATGTTATAAAATCCACAAGAATGACATTAAGGTGAGGCTGTTCCTTTTAGAAACAATTCTTCCTAACTTCTGAATATTCTTCCTATATGCCCGCAGTAAGAATCTGTTCAATGCTTATCCAGGAAATTTTTGCCTTAACATTTCAATCAAAGGAGCAGCCTGCTTCTGTCTGAGCTGAGTTTTGTGAGGAGATGGAAATGAGGCTGAGTTTCAGAGAATGATGATATGAGGTACCCAGCAGTAAAATTAGATCAAGCACCACACTAAGTCAGCAGGAGCAGTTCAATAACTGGCAGGCAAAAACAATGACATTTTTAAGAACAGAGAAGGGTGTGTTTGCCACAATTTTTCACTTTCTCCTCACTTGAGTTCTCAATATTTGGATACATTTGCGCCATAAAAAAAAAAAAAAAGAAATCAGACTGAAGAACTGACACAGATTTTTTTTTTCCTTTGGCATTTTCAGAAGAGAATTGTCAATCTCACTTGTGGAGAGCACCAACTGTGCTTTAATATCCAGCAGTGTAACAAAGGGAGAATGTGCAAAATGTGAGGTTTATCCTTATAAGAAAATTAACCTGAAGATTAAAAGTTTTTTCTGCACTGAAAATTGTGCTGCAATTGAGTTTAAAAATTGGGTTCTCAATTTAAGCTTCCTTTCTTTTTTTTTTTCAAACAAGTAAACATCAGAAACATGGAAACATCGGAAACACAGATTGAATTAGCAATAAATACTCCATTCTCTGACAGAAGCAGGAGCTTTTAAAATGAAAATCAAAAAAATCAATGTGAACATAGAGTTAAACTGGTTAAAAGTAGATGTGGTTACATGCATGGTGACATTGAGTTAAGTTAGTCCTGATTTAGCACTCTGCCTTTGCACAGGCTGACTTGAAGCCAGTCAAAATACAGAGTTATTAGTATTTCAGCTTAATTCTGGCTTGTCAGGTGGCAGAAGACACCAGGACCTGCTCAAAAGACAAAGATTCCCACCGAGCCTACAAGGGCGAGTCCCCGGGAGCCGCCCCACTCTCATTATCAGTGCTCTCCGTGTTCCTCTCCCTTCCAAGCTGAGAATACCAATCAGCTTTAATGCTTGGCAGGAATTATTCAGCCTGTTTGGTGAAACTGCCTTCGAGCCACATATAGGTTGTGACAAAGTTTTCTAATTAAACAGTTTCATTAAGCAGCAGAGCGTACCTTTGTAAATCCCACAGCTGCCAGCCTGATCCTCCTCCCACTGAACTCCAGAGGAGCAGGATCCCTGTATTTACATTTCTCCCTGTCCAGGAGATTTTAGGAATCAATAAGCAAAAGTTATTCTAAGTCTCAAAAAACATGCATTCTCTTTGGGATTCTCTGGGCAAATTGCTTATTGATTTTTCTCAGCACATACTGCTGATTTTCAGAGGCCTCGTATTGTTTGGGGGTTTTTCTGGCATTGTGTCATGTAATCATAAAAATTCTCCTCTGATACTATGGATATCACCCAAATTTATAATGTGTCTGAGTCAATATGAACACAGGCTGTCTCAGAACAGCAAAGTTATAAGGCTGGTGGTACTGGAGAATACACAGCACTCATTAAATGCAATCCATCCCACCACACCTTCTCTGTCTGAACCAGAAGCACTGGATATCCCAGAGAAGTGTCCACATGTAACATCCCGATCCCAATGGAGGCTGAAAACATTCCCAAACCCCCCCATATTTTGAGGAAGTTGACTCCTACTCAGATGTCACGTTCATTCCTACAGATGTGAAATGCCAAAATTGATGTGAGGCAGGAAAGCCCCAGGGGCAACTGGATTCAGGCTCTGGGCAATCCCCACTCCTCCCTGAGCAAACCCTCTGGAAGCAGGAATCAGCTCCTCAGCTGCAGTCCCTCCTGCCTGCCCCTAGCACCTCTGCAGAGCTGCTTGGGAGCATTTCCACCCAAAGTGGCACCTTGTCACCCTGCATTCCAAAGACGTGTCCCCGCACGCCTCCATCCAGGCCTGTGACAGGAGAGCCCATGGAACGGCTGCCATCAGGGAATGGCCCAGGAAATCATTCAGTGAGAATGAAAAGCACAGCCCAGCAGCCTTGGACACCCTCATTAACCCTCCAGGAGAGGCTTTCCCCTTCCCCATGTTTTTAAAATAAATGGGAACAGCTCACAGGTCGATGGCAATCTCCCCACCAGGCAGGGGGGTCGGGGTGACTCAGGGAGAATTTTAAGGCTGCAACTGAATGCAGCCTTAAAATTCTGAATGCACGTAGTAAGCTGTGAGAAAGCACGTCCACCACGGCTCATCATGAGTAAAACCAGTTTCTCAGAGCTACAGCTTCCCATTGCATTCTTCCAAATTATGCAAAACACCTATTTTAAATTTCCATCATTCTTTCATGAGGAAAATCTACCAAGTTTTTGCAAGCAAGAAAAGTTTGTGTTTAAAGAGATTTTTTTTTTTCCACCTTGCTCATCTAAGAGGACAGAAAAAAGGACACTTTTTTTTCCCTTAACAACATCTTTGGAGTGGCCCTCCAGCAACTGTCTGTCCACCTCTGCAGATTGCTTCATCCAGAGAGAGTTGTCACATAAGGAGAGTTAATGCATCAGACAGAGACAAGCTGCAGCGACCCACACACTCTCACATATAAATAATATAGAATATGAGCTGTTTGTGTGAGCACAGAGATTTCTGCAGGGCACTTTAATATTTTGTTTACATCTAAAAGTAAATACAGTTCTTTAAACAGCTGCTTCATGGTCCCCAGCTGTCCGTAAATATGAAAAGCAAGTGACATTTGTTTCAAAACAGCCAGTAAATTACGTATCTAGAACGAAAACCTAGTAACTCTGCTCAGATTGGTACTGCAGTGAAAACTTCAGCCAGAGTGCAGAACCATCCATGGGAAACATTTCCAGTTCCCCACTAACCACCTGTCTGGGCCCTGAGGTAGGAAGAGGTCAGGGACACTTGCCTGTTGACTAGGAAGAAGTCAGGGACACTTTTCCATGGACACTTTTCCCATGCTGTCTTATCTCCAAATGCAGAGTGTCACGAAGCAACCCCAGCCAGCCCCTTCACGTGGTCCCCTGGACCCTCCTTGCCCCTCAAATCCCCCTTTGACCTCTCCCAGACCTTCTCCACTGTGTTGGGATGGCATGGCCAGGTTTTGGGAGTGAGGTGGCTGCAGGGGTGGCAGCTGTGAGCAGCTGCCATAAGAGTCCAGCAGTGTCCCAGTGTCCAGCACAGCCAAGTCCAGCTGGCTCCAGGAGGGACCAGCCACTGGCCAAGGCTGAGCCCAGTAGGAATGACAGTGACATCTCTGGGATAACAGTTATAAGAAGGACAGAAATGGTTTTGGGCAGATGGAGCCACTGTCAGAGAAGGCTGGGGTGAGAACATGAGAGAGGAACAGCTCTGCAGACACCAGGGGCAGTGCAAAAGGGGGGCAGGAGCTGCTCCAGCTGCTGCAGCTGAGAATGCCCTGAGACTCTGTGGGGAAGCCCAGGGTGAAGCAGCTGTGCCCTGCAGCCCATGGAGGGCACAGGGGTGCAGAGATGCACCTGCAGCCCCCAGAGGAGCCCACACCAGAGCAGAGGATGCCCAAAAGGAGCTGTGGTCTCATGAGAAGCCCCTGCAGGAGCAGGATGCTGGCAGAGACCTGCAGACCCCAGCAGAGAGGAGCCCTGCATGGTGGAGAAGGTTTGCTGGTATTTGTGACCCTGGGGGGGACCCAGACTGGAGCTTCAGGATGTGCCTGAAGGACTGACCCTGCGGAAGTGTGACCCATGTGGCAGCAGTTTGTGGAGAACTGCTGCCCTTGGGATGGACTCACATTGCTCCTGGAGAACTGTCTCCACAGGGAACAGAAAGGGAGCAGGGGCAGGACCCATAAAAGCCCAGAATGGTTTGGGTTGGAAGGGACTTTAAAACTCATCTTGTCCCATGGGCAGGGATCCCTTCCATTAGCCCAGGTTGCTCAGAGTTTTACTCACCCGAACATTGTCTGGTTTTTTCCAGCTACAGCAATTGTTACATAAAAAGAGATATAAACCTTTCCTGTCCTGACTTTGATGATATTAAAACAAACTCATTTTGAGTGGGCTGTCCTGTCAAGCTTTCTAGATCATTCCCAGGCCTCCTCATTATTTACCACTTCATCAGCCCTCTGTTATCTCCACGCTTTATCTGCATTAAGTTTGCCCTGCTTCTAGATAAAAATATTCAATAGCTTCTGCCTACTCCTAATCCAGGCAGACCTCAGCTCTGGGGAGAGAAAATCAGAAAAAAATCTGGTGGTTGTTCTGCAGTAATGACATCTTGAGCTGTGCCAGTCAGGTTTCAATCCCATTAATATGAACTTCCCTGACATGGTATCGCTTGCTCTTTTACAGAATGTCAAGCAGACTGGGTTAAATGCCTTACAAAAGACTGCTGGACTAAGTATATCGAGCTCCCCACTTCCTTTGCCACCTACATTTGTAATCTCCTCATGACTGAACAAGTCCAGAGTCTCTCTCCATAAACCATGTTCTCTCAAGATCGTTCTATTCCTGTCCCCTCATTCCATATTAATTGAATAACATATTAGATCCACAACTGATGTCATGCTACCCAAGCTGGAAGTGCTCAGATGACATGTGGACTGTGATGCAGAGTGTCATTCTTGCTGAATATTTCATCATGTTGCCATTTCTGAGTCACTATTAGAGATTTTATCACCTCCATCTTCCAGAGGGCCAGTAAAGGTTTCATCTTCCAAAGCTACATAAGAAAATCCTGCTGCCAGCTGTGGTTCTTTCTCTGTGTTTTTAGATTCCACATCATACTACCAGATAAACTCCTTTTTTGTGTTGCTTTTTTCCCTTTTTATTTCCTTCATTTCTCCATTGAACACCCTTCCTCTCCTATTGCTGCACTGTGGCATTTTGGTGGGAAGGCTCCAAAGTCCATTCATATTTTATTCTTTCAAATTTTCTTGACAACATATTTTTAGCTTTTAACTTCTCCCACTTGAAGAACTTTTCCATTAAGTACATAGGGACTGCCTCCTGTCTGCACCATCAAACCATTTGGGATCCTCAGCAGCCAACAACTCCCATCCCACAGAGTGATTTGTCTCCATTCCTCATCCAAACAGGTCCCAAACTGAGGTGCACTGGGGAAGATACAACAACTTTAGTGTCAGGAAATGATCTCTGACAGTTTGAGAAGACTGCAGGGGATTAACCAAAGACCTCCTTAGAGCCACGGGATAATTCTGCATCATTCCACAGTGCACCATCCCTCAGGAGCAGGAAGCTGAGCTGGGCTGTCCACAGCACTGGACCTTAAAGCACTGTGGGCTTGAGAGAGGCAGAGGGATTGAGCCTCTCCTCTTCCCAGGATTGTCCCATTGGCACAAACTCTTGTCAACGCATTTTTGGACAATGAGGCACAAATGAGTGTGGAAAAGTTTGGCCACCTGCACACCTCATTTTCCAAACACAGTTTTTCAGCCCTACCTAGGCCAATCAAAATGAAAGGACAGAGCCTAAATCAAGAACTCAGCACCCTGAAGATCACCCTGAAGGCCACAGCTCCTTGTCCCAGCACAGATGGGGTCTGTGTACCTTCATATTCCTACCAAAATCAATCATTCCTTGAGATGACAACTCATTAATCTGATATGAGCTCCCAAGCTCTTACTGCAGTCAGCACATGAGGAGAGTCTAAAGAGAGTTCCATCCTCCTCCCACAGCAAACTTCCCAAGGAATCTCTGAAATTGGGTAGGTCCAAAGAACAGGGGTGTTTGAAATAATAGGAAAAGTGCAAGGAGAGCTGAATTTTTAAAAACCAGGTAATTGAATGTCTAATTTCCCTGCTCCATGCTACATTCAGCAGTGCTGCCAGCACCGTGTGTTAAATACTAAACAAGGATGAATTTGGTGGAGCTGTGAGCTGGCATTGGTGTCACCACCTCCACTGACAATGTCACCTTGGGATGGGGCTTGTGTTCTTCTGGAAACTCCAGCAGAGGTCATCAAGGACAACTCACAGAATGTTTGCAAAGCCTCCCTCCCTTCCTGGTGCCACCAATTTCCATGGAAAAACCTCCTGAGCACCTTGTTTGTTTTACTAGAATTGTCTCAGCATCTGGGTCAGAGGAGTCCACACCTCTTTCTCCTCAGCTTCCCCTCTTCTGCTCAAGGTTCTGTAGGAACATCTGTGGCAGAGGGTAAGCCCACCTTCCACTAAGTTTGCTGAATTAGGCTGATATCTTGGAAATGGTTGTAAGCTTTTCCCCTTTTCTTCTTTATCTGTCACCACAGAGACAGCCTGGGAGAACAGATTTCATTTCTGAAGCTGGCCAGCAGTAAGTTTTGTCCTGAACTATATTTATTTTTGCGTTTCCAAAAGTTTCCAGTCAGAGTATCAAGTTTAGTTCTTATCAGATAATTACACAGCACTTGCCTCCTGAGGCAATTTTAAATCAATCTCAGGAAAGGCAGTAACTATACACTGTAGATAATTATAGTCCATTAAAGTACCTTAAGATTAGATTCAGAGATCACTAATCACACAAGGTCATAAATGTTCTGCACCTTTCCGTGCTGGTGTCTGAATTTTGATATGTAGCCCTTTTGCAGGAAAAAAAAAAAATCTAGCATTTTTTTATTGAGCAAAATATCAGATGCAAATAGCAAAGTAATTAAAAACATGTTAAATTATTGCCCTAAAAGCTATCTCACTTCTCACCAGTCAGTCACAGAGCGAGAATCGAGCATAAAGCAAGACCGTCATTTTAAAGATAGTCTTGACAAAACATGTCATATTTTATATTTAAAATAATGTCTAACCAAACGCCTTCCTTACCCCAGGAAAATGGCTGCTTTAATTGCTGTGAGAGATGTGTGAAGCGTGCCTGTCAAGGATTTGATTAAATGAAGGAGCGCCTTGCGCGTCGCGGCGAGCGGAAATTCTCCAGCTCAGTGTTCTCCCTGTGGCAAAACATCATTTTTGCTGAAAACACATCAAATCCATTAAGGCAATCAAAGGCAATCTCTCCGAGGTCAGGTTCTCCCCAGCTGCAGCACTCCCAGTTCTCTGATCACATCTGTGCTGTGGCTGCTCAGTGCTGCCTTGTGCCTGGCGATCACCAGCGACAGCCCTGGGGCGGCTGCTCTCCTGTGGCTCTGTCACCATGCCAGGGGCCACATCCAAGCACTGCCACGCCAACAAACCCTGGGGCAGGAGGTGCCAGCCCTGACCGGTCCACAGAACAACCACAGCTGGGTTAAGAGGTGACCCTGGAACAGATTTGCCCAACCCAAGTAGAGTTCGTCTGTAGACTTGTAACTCTAATGTAAACCAGTCTGGGAAAAATGGAATGGCATAAAACTCCAAACAACTTCAACTAAGGCCACCACCAGGTCCTCTGTGTAGTGACAAGATGGCCTATCTAAGACACGTCACCCTTATCTTTGTGTACTGGGTACACCATGTGAGATGTGCTCATCCCAGTCCTACGGGCTCCTCTTGCAGCTGGTCCAGCTCCTGCTGCTTCCCAGCCTGCTCAGGATGCACTCCAAGCACTGCCCACCACCCTCAGGAACTTCAGCTTAACCAAACTCCAGTTTGCCTCTCTTGTTCCCAGGGCCTTTCCTGGGTGCATTTGATCAGCAGCACAGGGAGCAATGGCTGCAGTGTCCCAGGAGGGGTGTCCACAGGCCATCCCTGCCTTTGACACAAGGGATGGAGTTACAGGTCAGAGGGAATGGCTTCCCACTGCCAGAGGGCAGGGATGGATGGGATACTGGGAAGGAATTGTTCCCTGTGAGGGTGGGCAGGCCCTGGCACAGGGTGCCCAGAGAAGCTGTGGCTGCCCCTGGATCCCTGGAAGTGCCCAAAGCCAGGCTGGACAGGGCTTGGAGCAGCCTGGGCTAGTGGGAGGTGTCCCTGTCCATGGCAGGGTGATTGGAAATTGATCTTTATGATCCCTTCCCACCCAAACCATTCTGTGGTTCTGTGAAAAGACAATGGGAGGTAGAGACTTACCCTACAGTCAAAAGCAAGCCTTGACCTGAAGCAGCTGTACCCCAGCCTTGCTGATTCCACAGCTGGTGGAATGCGATTGATTCGTGGTTGGTGGCTCCTCAGACCTGACAAGAGTGAAACCCCTGCTCAGAGCAGACACCAGACAGTGCAGGCAGCTCTGGACTACCTCGAGACCAAGTCAGTTGTTTCAGGGATCTCCAGCTGATATTTTAAAGGCCGCTGCTTTCTACAGATACTCCAAACTTTTTATTCCCAGACAAGATGAAAGCAAATATTAACAAAGAAGAATTTGCCTTGGGATAAATAACCTGGTTTTGCAATGGCCCCACGTATTGGCATCACAAAAAAACTCAGTAAGTGCTTCTATATGACATGAAATCATTTGGTGTCACTAGGACCAACTCACCCTGTACTGGAAGCTTTTCAGACCTGTGGAACTGTCATTTCTCAGGTTTTCTGTAAGTTATTTCTCCTAGCTCTGGTTGCACAAAGTAATCTGACACCAAGTACTATTCTTTGAGAAGATATTGCACACTTTTTCCAAAGCCCCACCTCTCTAGATGAGTTCATTCAGGGTTAACCTTTCTTGTAATATTTGATGTCAAAACAACAATGGGGAATTTACAAGGGTTCTTCCAGGGTTTCAGGAAACTGCCCACAGCCAGACCAGAAACAATAATTATAAACATTAAAAAAAACCCCAAAAATATATTTACCTGCCTCACCCAGCATACTACATTTATTAGGGCAAGGTCAGAACCTCTGAAACATTTTAAATTCCTTTCTTGTGAAGCACAGAATCTACATTCCTGAAGATGCAAGAAAACTCTGGGTGCTCCCACAGAAGGAAACATTCCCCAGAGTGTCACTGACATATTTCATGAAAAATCCTTTTGCCAGGATTTCTTCTCCTGGGAAGCTAGAAAGCTACAGCTTCTCCATGTTTTGCTCCTCTGGAATGTGGTTTGGAGAATTGTTTACCCAGCATGTGAAGTGTTTTTAATTCATGGCCAATCACAGCCAGCTGTGTCTGTCTCTCTGAGTCTGTCACGAGATTTTATCATTCATTCTTTTTCTAGCCTTCTGATGTCTCCTTTCTCTTTCTTTAGTATAGTTTTAGTATATCATTTTCTTTTAATATAATAAAATAATAAATCAGCCTTCTGAAACACGGAGTCAAGACTCTCATGTCTTCCCTTGTCCTGGGGACCCTCAAACACCACCACACCCAGAGCAGTGAGGGCAGGCTTCCTGCTCCACCCTGTGCATCCAGACCTGATCCCTCAGAATTACCCCATCACCAGGGCATTCATCTCACCCAGCAGCAGGCAGCTCATCTGAGCTGGTTGCTCACACTGCTGCTATTAGAGATTTCTCACACTAGAGAGGAACTGGCACTCTCAGAGAGTAATCACCTAATTTCCTTAGACATCCCCTGCAGAATGAGATTAATTTGTGGTACAGTAGCTCCCTAACCTCAGTCAGAATCTGTGAAGTGTTCGTGCAGAAATACCCAAAAACTGCTGACTTCTTTCACATGCAGAGAGCTGGCTCATTAATTTTTGGCTTGCTCATAATTAAAGACACTAAGGAAGCCTGAAATGACATGGATTCCATATTCCTACAGCCAGCACTGAGAACATGACAGCATTTTCACCCAAAATGCCTGCTTTTGGGGCTGCTATAAATGGGTTGTAAACACTGAGTACATGCAATAACTCATTGTTGTAAAGGTCAGAAGAGAGAAATCCTCTGTACAAGGCAAAGATTTGTATGCAAGGACATAAACCAGGATTTCAGAAGAATGAAGATAATCTGGGGTTTTATGTTTTTTTTCTAATTCAATAGCTCACACACACTTAACATTGCAAACATGAGCTGCTCCCCTCATCAGGGAAGCTGCTCAACAGTACACTCAGGTTTGCAGAGAAGTCATTGTAGGATTGGGAGCTGAGTTACCACAATGTCAACAGAGGAACACAGAGAAATCAATTTATTAATTTTTTTTTTTTTTTAGTATCTGAATTATCTCGGAAATTGCTAACTGATTTAACTTTCAAAGCTGGGCTTTAGGAAGCTCATCTGGAATATATCATTAACCAGGAGTATTATAAATGTTACATGGTAATGACTGAAACTCTCGGTGAGATCAGGTTTGCCTTGTGTTTGCTTCATACAACTCAGTAGGGAAAAAAAATCCCAATCCCTAAGACATGTGCAGTGTTTGAGAGAAAAGGCAGAAAAAAGGTAAAGGAAACACAGACACAATTAAGAAATAAGTCTATGAGTAAAGTCCATGATGAAATCAGCAGCAGAATCGACGCCTCTCACATCCCAAATCAGCACCTTGTACACAAAATCATTGTATTCTAATTAAAAATCTTTATCTGTAATAGTTGAACACAGCATAAACCTGAGCTCCATTTCTAGGAGAATGGTATCTCAAAACAACACTCTGGAGCAAGAAAGAAAAAGCCCAAACCACAGAAAATATCCATACACTGCACTCATTTACCCAGAAGTGAGAATGGTCCATTTCCTGCTCTGCCCAAGTGAAATCAAGGCTATTCCTCTATTGGGCCAGGAAAGATGATCTCCGACACAAACCAGGATAATCCTTCAACACAAACCTGAACATCCTTCAGGATACTCAGCACAAGGAGAGGGAAAGCGAATTGGAGCCTGACTTTGCAAAGCAGTGCCTGACACATTCCTGAGAGTCCTGCCTGGCCCCAGTCCTTGTGACAAAGTCTATTTAGAAATTTCAGCTAATTACTGTATAATTTAAATACTTTTACAGAAAAGAGGGATCCATTCCTCCCCGGGCTCATCTTGCACACAGCAGGGAAGAGCCTTGCAAGCTCCTCCCATACTAAAATCAAATTCCTGTTTGCTGAGGCTGCACTAAAGGGGTGTCACCACTCTTCCTTCTTTTCTTCCCTTCTCAAAGGCAAGCAGGAAGCTGACACCGTGGAGAGATAACAGTGTTTAGCACGGACACCTTCCCTTTCAAACAGCACTGATTTCATGCAGAGGGTTAGACAATCTCCATTTCCATAATACTTCATTTCAGTACTCCTTGTGTAATGGAATCTTGGTTAGTTTAATATCACAGCGCCGGTAAATGAAACTCTCATCTCAGTCAGTAAGAACAATGTTTGGTTTTGGCCTAGAGCAGGGAAGAGTGATTGAAGCACTTGGGAATTCATTTCAAAGGCTGTGGAATGCATTTATATGGCCACATCCTCGCCCCCCTCAGACACCCACCAACAGCAGGTCTGTAGGGTGCAGGCTTTGAAAGCATGTGTTAGCAATTGTCAGAATCTACACGGCAGCCTGAAGGGATGATTAATTAGGAGAACAGCCAGCAAAATGGCACAAATGGCAAACATGAATAACACTTGCCTCAACAAGCATTTAGAATTTCCTTTCATATCCTCACCGGCAGAGCCCAACAAAGTTGCAGCACAGGGCCAACTTTTCAAGTTTTTAATCACTCTGGATCATTCAGGCAATTCTTGATCCACTTTAGTTCCACCAGACAGCAATATTGTCCCCTGCACAATCCAGAGTCAAACACTGCCAAGGTCAGAATGGGAACAGGAGGGGAGAGAAGCTGGGAAGATGTGTATCACCTACAGCCACACTGCATCCCACGGAAGGGACAGGAAAAGGGCATTTTTAGTGACCAGGATAATCCTTTCCATGTTGGACAATTCACAGAAGGCACAGCAACTCGACCTTGTGAATGAGGAAAGGCACATGATCCACAGGAATGCCCCAATCTGACCAAACCTCAAAGACTGAATTCCCCCCATCAATACTGGATTACCAGGAAAATCATTCTTTGCAAGGATCTCTTACTCCCACTTAGCAAAGACCATGACCAGGAAAGGTCAGATTTGCTCATGTGCATCCACCAAACCTCCTTAGGCTTGGCCCCCTGGAGCTGTGAGGGAGCCTTTCCTTCAGACAGACACTTCCTTCTGAGGCCAAGGGATGGGAAATTGCTGGCGTAATATTTCTCTCAAACAGTTCAATACATCAAAGTAAGCCAATTTTTGGAGTCTTGTGCTTCTGACAGGCCCCATATATTAATAAAGGGAAGCACCTGCCTGCTGATTGAACACATCTTTGGAGTGCTCTGATTTTATCACTCATAGTTATGTCTTGGCTGAGGATAAGTTTTGAGGAAAAAAAAATACCAAAAGCTGGAACAAGGCATGTGTTTTAGGAGCACTTGAATTGAACATTTTTACCTTCTAATCCCACTTACTGAGTTCCAAGACTTTATGATCTCATCCAAGAGTTGTGATCAAATTCATTTAAAAGTATTAAATCATCAAATAAATACTAATATCAACTTAGATTATAATAATTAAATACAGCTTCTTTACTCCTGAAGCGGGGGGTAGCCAAAAGGAGCCACCAGTATCTTTGCTGTCTAAGAATTATTGGCTAGACAACATTTATTGAGCTTCAGAAAAAAACAGCAGAGAATATTCTTAACACCCAGTTGCAGTAGAAAACACCAATGTGATTATTATAAACAAAAAGTGGAGTGATATGGGGTAGATATCTTACCTCATTCTCAAACTAATTTACACTGTTCCTCAAATAATCTCAGTTTTTATTCACTCCAAAGGTGTGTTTGAAAGTTTCCAGTCATTCCTTTCCAATGCAGGGTTTGTGTCAGTTCAGTAGCACTCAGCTACACCGGAAAACTTCTATTTTTAAATCTACTTTAAGACTTTTCTTCTCCCAAGAAAATTCAAAATGTAAAAGCTTTGATCATTATGCTATTGAGTCTCACTTTTTGGTACCCATTTAGGTGATTTTTTAAGACACAAATAAAACTTTGGCTAGTTTAGCACTGCAGTAAATAAGATGCTCCTTGCTGTGAATAAATATCCAAACGTTGTTAATATTTCCATGGTGGAGATAAATGCTTCCTTTGCTGCTAAAAGTATCTTTAACAAGATTCATGAGACCAGGAACCTGCTGCTCCCGCAGCACAGCCACTCCAGGCTGTAAAGCCATGGGGTACCCTGCTCCTGGGTGGGCTCTTGGACACAAATTTCTTGTCTCCAGGCCAGGGGTGCCTCCACCTTCGGGGCATTTACATGACAAACAAAGGTGACAACTCGGCAAACCAGTCTGGCTGCAAAGTTACAGCACTGAGATAACAGCCAGCCCTGATGAACGGGCTCCTGAGGGAATCAGGCTGGGCTTAAACATAAAATATTACACAATAAAAGCTTGCGAGGCAAACCATGATTTAAAGAGAGGGAGAAAATGTAATCCTGATGAGCTTGAGATGCATTAAATACACTGCGGTTTTGAGAGCTTTCCAGAGATGCCTTCTGGTGTATAAACCATGGAATCCTGGGGTGGTTTGGGTGGGAAGGGACCTCAGAGACCTCATCCCACCCCCTGCCTCGTCCCACCCACCTTCCACTAGCCCAGGTGGCTCCAAGCCCCATCCAGCCTGGCCTTGGACACTGCCAGGGATCCAGGGGCAGCCACAGCTTCTCTGGG
>JAYDZK010000006.1:24949374-24960177 GCA_034509185.1 Euphonia xanthogaster | reverse complement strand
TGGGTGGCATTTTGTAATTGGGCAGAAAAGTCCCCATTGGGGGCTCTGTGGGATCAGTTATTGGGTTAAAAGGGAAAATAATCCAGGTGTCAGTTCTTAATTGGGTAGTTTAGTCTTAAAAGACCTTGGAACAAGAGATTGTTGGCCATGTTGTGCCTTCTAATGAAAAGCTGCTGCACTCACAGTAATGAGACTGTTTTACTGATAACAAATAATAAACACCTGAGTCCCAACATGAATTACTGTCTCAAGTGCCTTCAGTCCAGACCCAGAGAAACCAAGGACTGGTACCCCCACAAGGCTGGACTGAATTGCCTCCGAGACCTTCAATCCAAAGCTCTGTGGGACACGAAGAACTGAGGAGATCCAGCCTCAGGGACCTGCAGGCTCCTCTCCTGGCCATTCCCACAGCCCTGCATGAAGGACAATCCAACCTGCAGCAGGCAGAGAGAAAGGAGCATCTCCCACATCAGTGTACGAGGACCAAGTAATCCCTGGAGCACTCTGTGTGAAAGCTCAGTGCCTCAAAGGTGAGGAGAACCCACCTTTCTTCCAAGGGCTGCCCTTTTCCAGGGGAAATCATGGATAACACAGCCCTCAACAGGTTTACCTGGCCATGGACACAGAGTGGATGAGCTGAGAATTCCTCCACATCCACACATCTTGGAGCGCTTTGGAAAATACATTTTTAGTGGCTGATTGGCGGGGAGAATGAAAGTTGCCAGCAGCAAGAACTTTACATGCCCTAAAAACAAGAAATGCATTAGCATCTTTATTACAAATGTAATTGGGTTTTTTTTAATTTGTGATTGGGGAAAGGGTCACCAGTTAAAATACACCACTGTAAAATTTGCAATTTAAATTTCATTTCACGCTGGAATGTAGAAACAGTTTACATAAATAGTATCCATTAATCATTAAAAAGAAAGGTTAGATGTAAATTAGGCTGCTATTATTTTTTTTCCTGTGATTATTTATGGGTTGGTGATGAAATTTGTTTTCACAAGGAAGAAGAATTAAGGCCTTTTTTGTGAAAGCAAAATCACATTCGTACAGAAAGTATAAACTTCAAGAAAGGAAAACAGAGTATTTATTGCTTTGACCCCCAAGGGCAAGTGCAGAAACACAGAGTTTATTCTTGTTTACCTTTGAGGCAGAAGCCTTTCCCTTCATTCAGTGTAGCACCTTCTGTATTACTTCTGCCCAGACTACCAGTTTCCAGCAATCTATTTTTTACATCCCATTTTCAGTTTTGGGGAAGGAAAAAAAAGAATACAAAAGCAAGTATCCAGAGGGTAGAGAGGCTCCTTCATCAGCTGGTCTTGAGTGACTCAATGGCTCTGTGATTAGCAGAGAGAAAAACAATCAGCACTTTACCCCAGCCTTTCAGGACAGCCTTTTATTTAAGGTATCCAGCTCCAGAAATAGGGACAACCCCTATTTTTTCAATGCAAATCCCTAAAAACAAATCTCCATGCTCTTTAGAAGAGTGTTTCCAGTGAGTGAAGACATGGGATGTTCTGCATCCTGGGATTCTATGAAAAGATTTCGATTTTTTGTTAGTTCTGAAGACAACCTACTGCTACAGAATTTATTCTACTGTTTTAGGAAACCTTAGGACAGTTTAAAATATTTCATCTCAACACTCTTGTTGCACAACTGATGGATCAATAAAAACTATTTATCCCTGGCTAAAAGAGCAATCTTATCTGCTCCTGCTAGGGAAAAAAAATGAGATTTTGTTACCATTATGTTTATATTCTCTAATAGTAATGTAACTTCCCTTTTTACAAACTATGGAGATCTCCAACATATGTTGGCAGCTGAATTTCCAGGCTTTGGGGGAAAATCTCTCTTCAAGTTTGTGCTACATATTTTTGCTTTGGTTTACACTAAAGTTAAAACTTAAAACATATAAACCTGTACATAAAGCCACATTAAAAATCGTGATCTGTGACTGAGTCGTGGTCCCATCCCAGTTCCTCACAGCTGTACTTGGCACTTCCTTCAATTAATCCCCACCAAAGAAAGAACTTTTCCAAACCCTCCA
Source organism: Euphonia xanthogaster (assembly GCA_034509185.1). Classification (NCBI taxonomy): domain Eukaryota; kingdom Metazoa; phylum Chordata; class Aves; order Passeriformes; family Fringillidae; genus Euphonia; species Euphonia xanthogaster. The sequence continues at coordinate 24,958,127 of JAYDZK010000006.1, read as the reverse complement.
AAGAATTTTGAAATAGGATTATAAGAAAGAAAAACTGTTTGTGAAGAGACTCTTAACTCACTTTACTCACTCATTAATATCCACCCTGTGCTTTGGAATCAAGTCTTTAGTGGCCCTTCTCTTTAGGTACTATTTGATTTCTTGTGGGGCCTTGGCCTGCAGCTACAGCACCATTTTATTTATGAGGTACTGAAGAGAGCCTGCTAACACTTGAAAAACAACAGAAAAATAGCACTTGCTGAAATTAAATAATTCACTGTCCAAAAAAAAAAAAACAGAAAAGGGGCTTTTTGTTCCTTTGCAATCTGATATCTTCGAGGTTGATATTTTATCAGGTCATGAGTGCTCATGGTAATCTTCTCAAGATGCACTTCTCTCTCCTATTTGTAAAGGACTACAATAGCACTTTTTTCCAAGCCTGGTGCACCAAACTATTCCCATTCCCACCTCTGTTATTACATTAATTGTCCCTGCTCTACTGTAAATAGTTCCAACCACAGAGCTTTATGAAAACGCCCGCTGAGGTCCCGACAGACACTCCAGAGCACCCAGGGCTCTTTAGAGTGAAGCAATTTCAACACCAGCCTTTGCTTGGGGCTGCATTCAAAACCCTCAGCCAAGGCCCCACCAGAGGAACTTTTTGTTCCCTTTTTGTTACTTCACCTGAGGATGAAAACCAGCAAGAAGACAGAGAGGCTTGACAGCCTCTGTAATCTCATTGCAAATGCAGGCAGACGGAGTGCTTCAGTTTTAATGTATTATCGACTTCACCACTGGGCTGAACTTCTTCCCACTTGTTTTTCTCCCCTTCTCCCTTCATTTGAAGTGCAAAATGAGGTAACACCTTATCCCCCACCGTAAAAGCACTAATAACTTCCCCCATTTACACTGGGAGGGAGTGAATAATCTAATTCCAAATCTCAAGAACAGCTGTCAGAGTGAACAAGTTTCTGCTGCTCTCCCTGAAGGACAAGCTCCAGCCCTTGAACTCTGTGTGTGGCCTTCATTCCAGAGCCTTGGCACAGGCCCAGATGCTGTCTCCTCCAGACACCTCTTAAAAAATGGATGAGGGCCTGGAGAGCACAGCGGGAACTCTGGAATCCTGCCCATTAGCATATTCATTAGGCATAATCAATAATTAATATGTCACTTGGACGAAACATAGGGATTCAGTTATGCCTGTGCTGGGACTGATCCAAAAGGATTCATGATCATGGGGCCCGTGGTTTGTGGGGCAGGGTGGAGCTCCAGGTGTGACCAGAGCCAGGCTTCCCTTCCTTTATGGGATGGGCAGCCCACAGGGTGACATGGGGACACAGCACCCCCAAAGGGTGAGCCCTGCTGATGGTCACACCCCTTGCACCTCCAGGCATTTAGAAAAAGAGAATCCCAATGAAGGGGAAAAAAAACATATTCTGAAAATGCACTAAACAAGCCCTCTTTTGGTCATTGGAGAGCATTCCAATCATCCTGGTGTTTGGCAGACTTCACTGCTAACTTCTCTGACAGCAGTGCCATGAATCAACACCCAACACATGGCAGTGGAACTGCTCCTTTCAGAGTGCAAACCTTAACCTGTTTTATAATTAAATAATAATAATAATAATAATAATAATACACATCTATTATAGGTTTATTTTTAAATGACCAATATAACTGGCAAGTGGCACGAGTTATAAACACTTTCTGGAACAAAAACCTTCCCAAACCAGCCTTCCTCCTTCCAAGGACATCATCTCCCCTGTTCCCATCAGGACAGGGTGCAGGTCCTTCCTTTCCTCCCTCCCTGCATAGCCATGGGCTCTCTAGTACCTAGAGGAGCAAAGTTAAAAATAAATGTGCTTTGAATGCCATTTCCATTCTCTAATAAGTTGTCACACCAGGAGGGGAGGGGTAGGGAGCAGCAGATTGCACAGCATTTTGCAGAAGTGGTTGGACACTCCATTACAACAGGGGAGGGAAGAGATGAGATAAAAATGTCATTGCAAAAACGAGAATTTCCTGCTCTGTATCTGTTGCTTCCTTTGTGTTTGTCTCCATTTCAATCAGATTTAAGTGATGCTCTCTTGAATTTGCTAATGATATTGTTATCACTTCAGACATATTAAAGGACTGTGATGTTCAACACAACAGCGTAAACTATTTTTCAACAAATTCTGCTTTAAAATGTGACATGAAATGTGAATGGATGAGATGGAGAACCCTACAGAAAGATTATGTAACACACTCAGGTTTTTCTTCTAAAAATCCATTTCCATTGAATTATTAGCTTTCCAAACTGAAATATTTCTGAAAGATGATTTAATTTCCCCAAGAGCTATTGGCCTTTGCTTGAAATGAGCTGTTGGGTTCTGTCCCTGATGATTAATTTGGGATGTGATGAATAGCATCAGATACAGAAGTTGTGCTTTACATATATTAATGACATTCAAATTTAAGCATTTTTACCCATTTCACAAAAATGTTATTATATCTAGAAACTAAGAAGAACACAAGTGCATTATTTAACATGATTTATGACAAAAATAAACAAATTTGGAGTCCAGTCCTGAAACTGCTAAACAAGGCTGGGCTGTACAGTTCCTCTACACTAAAACCTTTACAAATATAAACATTTTAGGCTTGGGTGTTACTTGCCTTTTGCTTTTAGATTTTCATACTCTTCATTTCTTATTAGCAAAATACTTTTAAAAGGCTGGAGTATAACTCCAGTTATGACTCCAACCCAAATTGGCTGCAGCAATGTGGAAAATCATCACACATGGCCAGAACCCCAGGCTGCATCCCAAATTGCTACCTCAACAAACATCTTCAAATGAGGAAAATTATCATTAAGCCCAAAATTCTTTCATTTTCATTAGGCTGTAACTGACATGTTGAACACGGATTTATTTTTTTTTTTACTACAGTACATTCTCTGCCAGGCCACAAACAATTTTCTAATCAGATATGAAACACGAGAAACTTTTCTTAACAAAACTCAGACAAAAAGTAAAACTATTCACAGACACAGTTTTCCCCTCCATGGTTTCTCCAGCACAAATTCTCCCTCATGTTTCCTTCCAGGTTGGAACCTGGAACAGCTGCTGTCCCTGCAGCAGCCTGAGCCCCTGTCCCTGTGGATGTCTGTGGAACCCCAGGATGTCGTTGGACCTCTGGAAAAACACAAATGCTTATTTTGATGCTCAATTGATAATTTCTGAGGATTCTTCATTTAGCTTTGCATCATGGGCCTATGGAAAGGCTGAAATACAGCAGGAACTGTGGCTGTTCCAAAGCCAGGCAGGGAGGGGAGAGCTGGCAGGACCAGGACAGGGAAGGCTGTGGTGCAGCACAGCTTTGAATATGCATGAGGCCTTTCCACAGGCAGCGGGTCGGATCCTTTCCTTTCCTTTGAGACCATATCTTTGATTTATCCTGATGGAAAGACAATGGCCCCTTCCAAATCCATTGACTTTTACATCAGCCATAATTTGAGATTGTCTCTCTGGGGATCACTTACCTTGGGGAGCAGGGAATTTTAGAAAGTGACAGTTTAATGTGCAGTGGGATTGCCACAGCTGCACTCTTTCTGTTGCAAGAGGGATTTTAGAGCTGATTTCCATGAAGATAAAAGCTTTTCAGTGTTGGTTAACCTTTTTTGGGGGGTAATTCTCTTTATAAGTTGTTTTGGTTTGCATCATTTCACACTGTGATGTTTTTGTTTTGCTTCCTTGTCCTCTCTGTTGTTTGTCCTTGATTTTGGTTTATTTTAATTTCAGTTCTATTTATTAGATATGTTTTTTAGACAAAGAGAAAATTGTGGCAGCTCATTTGGAAAGATGGAATTATTAATGAATCTGAGGGTAAGTTTGTCTGAAGGCTCCTCTGCACTGAGCCTACTCCTGTTGATTTAAATTGCCTTTCAGGGAAGTCCATGGCTAATCAGCTTAGAGCCCATACATTTGGCATTTATATACCTACCCCTGGTATTAGGCTCTATTTCTAGGTACCTGCAGATTATTTCTAATTATTTTATAATTACAGCCCTGGATGCAGAAATTGAGCCTCCTTGCCTCTGTTAACAGTGGAAGGAGAGCTCTCCCTTGCAGTCACTTACACATGCAGAGCCATTCTGAGTCAATTGGTTTTATTATTACTGTGCTCTTCACACTCATATGCCTCAAATTGGACTGGAGCCATTAGAATTTATCTGCTGTATCAAGGCAATCAAATGACAAGGAGTGGTAGTCATTGAGGATGGATTACTTTGGATCTCAGTATCATTATTTGCCTTTAGAAATATGGGGAGACATTCAAGGCAAGGTGGGATACTTCAGGTTTTAATTAATAGTTCCAGAATGCTTTTATTAACTTTTCTGTGAACTTCTTTCATTAACTAAAGATTACAGGTATAGGTTGAACACATAAAGGGAAGGATGCAAGCAGGGTATGATGAAGTCTGTCAAAGAAAAGGATTCTCTAACTTTTCCAGCAAAAGGAAAAATGCAGTGCTTTTGATCAGATTTCTAGATTTTAATGCTGGGACTCTGACACGATCCAAAGCAGGTAATTTCTTGCAATCAGTAAAGCATTATCACTTAGAGGTAGAAAACAGAGCAAAGTTGTTAAATGACAGTAAGATAGTAGGCCATATAAATTCATTTTTAGTTCTGAGTGTATAATTTTAATCAAGTAATTCATTTGGACTCTATATTTTTGAACTTGTGAAAGTTTTCTGGTGTGAATATTAGAAATGTATCCTTCAAAAAGGGAATGGATTTTAAAAAGTGAATATTTGATCTTACAGGATACTTGGCTTGACTGTACAAATATGATTCAGGACTTTCTCTCCATGTAGTCATAAAGTTGGACTGTGGCAGAATATGCTTTCTTGATGCACTGCTTCCTGATCCAGAGGAGTGGTTCCTGAGATCCTGACAGAGGAACCAACAGGTGACAGTGCTGACACCTGATCTAACCCAGCCTGGGGACATCTGGAATCAGTCACTTTGTGCCAATGAAAGCTCAGCCCCACTTTTTAATGGGAGGATCTTCTAACACTCCCCTTCCTGGGAGTGTGTGGAGATTCCTCCCTGGAATGGGGACCCCCTCAAGGTCACTCCTTGAGGATGAGGAAAGAGGTTCAGTCACTGGGATGGGTGAGTGACATCAATCCCTATTTAATGACTGTTTTTCTTGCTTTTTTTGCAACATATTAGTTAGAATTGTCTGTACCGTGTAAATAATTCTGATTAGATATCTCAGTCTAGTCATTATCATCACAATTTTAAATAAATTATTTATTTAAATGATATAAATATAGTTGGGATTCTATCCTCAATACTTCAGGACAAAGTTGTACAAAGCCTTGATTACACCTGTAGGCTCTTTTACACAAGTGTGGGACCAGGACTGGATCCAGCTGCTCTCAAAATGTTCTCTGAGAAGGAGTTCAGGGAGCTGGGAGGTTCCTTCTGCACATTATGATGGGAGGGTCTCTCTGAAAAACCTTGTCTGAAGCTCCCATCCTACTGTACTACTAAGACAGTAGTGGTAGTAGTAGTAGTAGTAGTAGTAGTAGTAGTAGTAGTAGTAGTAGTAGTAGCAGTAGTAGCATTAGTAGTGGTAGTAACACTAAGCCAACAGCATTCTGCAGATTTATTCGTGCTCTCACTCCAGGATGATTCTGTAACCTAAGCTTGCAGCCTTGCTTTCAGCTGGGAAATGTGGCTATGAACAATCCTGCACTCTCCTGGGATGGAGTTTCCAGCCCTGGGCTCAGCTCTCCAGGAGGTACCTGAGTGGGAATGGGGACACTGAGTTGGGAATGTCCTCGGGCTCGCGCACTGCTCTCGGTTCCCTGCATGTGCAAAGGCCATGAGCTGGGTATTGCACTCTTGGCTGCATGCCTGGCTCCTGAAAAATCACTCAGGGACGTGCCCCAAGCCTTTGCTGCTGGAAAAAATGTCATTGCCTTTACAGGGATGAGGCATCATTTCAGGCCTTTACTGCCTCTGCGGCAGCTGTGCCTTCTGTGCACAATTGGCTTCCTGGCCATGCAGGCTCTTCCACATTGCTCTGCTCTGATTTGCTCCGTTTCATTTTTATTTCATCCTGTTACTTTCTTCTGATTCAAGTTGAGAGTTCAACTGATAACCAATTTTTCTGTAGTGCTGGTTATATTATGTCAGTAAGTGGGAACAGCACAGCCTCTCTGCTTTCACTCAATGGGAAGTGACATCCTGCTGATTAAAATTTATTGCTAATATGTTTTGATGAATGTTTCAGAGTCTGTTATTGGTTTAGTTTTTTCATTGCTGGATGCTTTTTATTTCTGTTTTATCAATTCTATTTCCTTCAATTGTTTTAGACATAATGTATGACGCTAATAACGTGTCAGCTTCAAAAATCAGGAGCATAAAATTCTATTTCTGCTCAAAACTGCAGTGAGAAAGGAGAGTGATTTATAATGTTCTTTAAAATTTGCAATTACATTTGTTGATTGAGATGCCAGTCACATGCATAAAAGTAGGGAAAGATGTTTGAATTTCCTGTTTCAAATTGTTTATTATGAAGTCCTAATTTATAGATGGAAAGCGGGTATATTATGTAAGCAAGCTGCCTGTGATCAGAAGGACTATTCACTTCCCAGCACCTCTTCAATCCTCCTTTAAGCTCCCAGCACTCCTTGAGAAGACTTTCATGGAAGTTTTATGGCTGTTCAGTCCATTAATCTCTGCTCATTTTTTTTCTCTTTATCCAATAATGCCACAGTCCAGCTCCCCACGTGGAATCACTCATTTTCCTTGCAGAGATCCGGGTCATGTACTTCACATGATCACATAAGTGCTTTTTTGTGATACCATTTTGTAATGAAACCCACCTTGTGTTGGAATGAAGGACTCAGGGAAGTTCAGCTGTTGGCTGAGGTAAAAAGAATATATATGTGGGGTGGTGTAAACTGAGTCTTAGCTGTTTTCACCCTGGCTGCAAACATTTTGGTCCTTGAGACCCCTTTTAGCAAGGCATTTTAGTGTATGATCACTTTACACGCCGCCTTTTATCTCATCCACCTTCCATGTGCTCCCATTTTCTCCTCATTGACAGCAATTCCTCCAAACTGCTCCTGGAAATTGGCTCCAGAAAGCTTCTCAGGGAAAAGAATTCCTGCTGGAGCAATTCTTTTGCTGAGCAGGAGAAGGGTCACTCTGTGGATGTGCTATTCCATAAATACTTATGCTCAAGCATGTTTTTCCAGCTCCACCACTGCCAGCTGATTGCTTCTTTCCTATTTTCTCCATTATTCAAAGGATAAATGCTTTGGATCATTTCTATCACCATTTCTATTTAAGAATTTCCCCCAACGTCAGATGTGTCTAAATTAGGCTTTTTTTTTTGTTTTGTTTTCCTTTCCCCATGTTTCTGCTTTGCTTGGTTTTCTACTGTCAACTGCCTCCCAATATAGATTAATTTGACAGTTATTTTAATATGATTATCTCTCAGTCTTCCAGTTCCTTTAAGAAAATATTAAAGGATAGGAATGATAACCACAATTCCCTTGTTTCTGCAGAAGATGCCAACTTGGCATCCTCCTCCTCCTCCTCCTCCTCTTTTGTTTACATTCAATTAGTCAGGTTTTGGATCTGTCCAATCCAATTTGAATTAGCATTTCAATTTCTTTTGCATAGAAAAAGAAAGCAATTGCTTCATTAAATTACATTCTTTATTAAAATAGCCATCAACATTTGTAAAGAAACTTTCTAACATGATGTTTAACAATAAAAGTGGGTTTGCACAAACCAGCACAGTCTTGAAATATCTTTTTGATTAGGTTGCAATTTAAATTGTCAGATTTTGAATGTCTTCTGTATGAGGGGGTGATAAACTGATCTGAGAGCACCCACAAAAGCCATTTGCTTACTCTCTCTTGCTACAGTTGGGCAGAGGAGAAGGAAACAAAAAATTAATGAAGGGCCCATGAGTTGAGATAAGTACTGGGAGAAAACACTTTAAGGGAAAAACAGGTTCAAATTTAAAGGTATAAGGTAAATTTATTATTAATGGAGTCAGATGAGGATAATGAAAACTAAAACAAGACTTTCAAACCCCTTTTTCCCCCCAGCCCCTCCTCCTTCCCACTGACAGTGCGGGAAGACAGGGTGTGGGGGTTTTGGTGAGCTTGTCACTTGAGACCTTTTCCTGTTCACTCATGGAGAGGAGTCTTTCCTCTGCAATGCCATGGGGTCCCTCCCACAGGAGACACTTCTCCAGCAGCTCCTCCGGTGCGGCTCCAATCTCACAAGCAGCAGTCCTGCCAAAACTGCTGCAACATGAGTCACTTGTCCACGGGCTGCAGGCCTCTAAGGATAGGCTGCTCTAGTTGGGAAGCGAGGGCCCTGCCTCTGCCTCTGGAAGGAGACTCTCTCCATTCAGGTCTCCCACTGCATCACAGCTTTCTCCAGCATCCACCTGCTCCAGCGTGAGCACGTTTCCCATGAGCTGCAGGTGGATCTCTGCATCCCTCATGGACCTCATGGGCTGCACGGGCACAGCTGCTTCACCACAGTCCTGTCCAGGGCCTGCAGAGGAATCTTGGCTCTGATGCTTGAAGCTCCTTCTCCCCACTTTCTTTTCCACCGACCTTGGTGTCACCATGTTGTATTCCCTCGCATCCTCCTCTTCTCTGACTAGAACAAAAACTGCTGCTTGTAGGTACCACTGCCAGCAAGTTCCACTGATTCAGACTGTTGCAGATCCTGCAGTGCTGAGAA
>JAYDZK010000006.1:24929027-24949274 GCA_034509185.1 Euphonia xanthogaster | reverse complement strand
CAAGGCATCAGCAGGAGGGGATAAAAGGCTGGGGCACAGAACCAGAAGGGCAGAGGCTTGCAGCTTTCTGAAGTGGTGTGGTGTTACTCTGTGTGGGCTGAAGCCTTCTGAAATCGTGTGAGGATACTCTGTGTGGGGTGGCCCTCTCAACTATGGCGTGTGCTGTGACACTGTGATCCTGTGCAAAGGTGACACAAATCCAAGAATTCCCAGCAATCTGCTTATGCTAACAGGGTAGATCAATGTGAGATCATGATAGTCAGGTAAGTGTTGGTGAAAAACTGCTGTTTGTCTGAATTCTTTGTAAAGTAGGTGTGCACATTGTCCTTTTACAGGGGATGTGTGTGTGATGCTATTAAGTAGGACATGACTGAATTTACTTTTAGTGTGCCTTAGGTGGAGGAATACTACTGTTGTTAAGAGTTAGGAAATATTATGTAGGTTTAAAGTCACCAGAAAATACTGCATGCTGGAGTAAAATTGCTTTCATTGTGGAACCTCCAGTGGAGCTTGCCTGAAAGGAAATGATGAAGGCGGTTCTTTGCTGAAATGCTTTGTATCATCTCACTGCTGGCTGCATCCCTGTGAGTCCCATAGCACATTTTATATATTTATTGCCCATGTGTTCCTTGCCTGGTGTGTTTTGTGATCATTCATGCTGGGTTGCATCAGTTTTACTGAGTTACCTCAGTCAATGAGATGTGAACTGCAAAAACCTGCTGTAAAAGGAGATGGACATTTAAGGATAAAAGGATTTGCTACATGTGTCTAGAGATTTGAGAAAAAATGGTTTTCTTTTTTCTCCAGGAAATTCTGAGGGTTTTGTGTCAAAACCACAAATTTGGAGGTGCCCTTTTTACTGAAGTATGCCTAAAGTATAGGAGCAAAAAACTCAGATGATATCTGTTTATGTAATTAAATGTATTTCTAATTGATGTTGTGTCTGAATGCAAAAGAGAAAAGGATGTAGAGAGAGTTGTTGCATATTCTGTGCAGAAACTTGGAAAAAGAGGTGAAGTGGAACTTTTTCTTTGTTCATACCTTGCTTTCCTGCTAATTTTTACTCTAAACTCTGTGTCCTGTTCTGGAAATTTCAGTCTCTCCCATGGGAGGGAATAGGAGCCCTGAGAGGGATTTAGATTGGATGCCCATAGTGGATTTTATTTCAGAAACTATATGTATTTAAACTTTGAAATTATTGGAGAACAAGTAAATCCAGAAATTCTGTTGAGTTTATAACACTCTCCTGAGTCTGTGTAATTCTACACTGCAATGTTATTCCTTTTAGGGATACATAATGGGAATAAAAATATCCCTTGTTTTGTGTTGAAAACAAGTTTGATAGCAAAGAGGAGGTATAGTTCCATTATTTTCATTAGTTCTGTTTCATTAGTCGCTTTCAAGAAGGAAGTGCTGCTTTAGGAACACCAAGAGGGGTGAAAGGTGCTTACAGATATTCCCTTGGCTTGGAAAGAGCGTAAACCTCCATCCACATTTCTTCCCCTTCCTTCTCACATTCAGGATGACAATCTCACCAGAATGTGGTTGGGAAATTTTGTCATAATCAGAGAAACTCATCTTGTGGCTTGAACCTTTCATGAATACATATTTACTTTCCAGTGGAAATTTCTGTTTCTTGTCAAGAAGAGTTAAAGATAGCCAAGATCCTTTTCTGACACCACAATACCTTTGTTCCCTTACATTGGAAAATGTATTTTGTTAGCATTCTAATGTTGTCCTGAGCTGACCTTGTAAAACCAGGATCTTGAAATTTGTCAGTCTAAGGCTGACCTTCATGCAGGGCTTAGAACAAAGGAAATTAGCCCCTAGCCAATGCTAGCTTATTGTAGTAAAATGAGTTTTTAAGGTCAATCTTTTCCCCAGAGCTGTCTTTTTTCCTATGAATTATTAGGAACTGGTTTCTGCATTGGTCATGTTGATTTAGTACTTCAGTTGAGTTTAACATTAAAAAAAACTCAAAAACTTTCACTTGCATCTTAATTTTTGTTTTGAACTAGAAACTATTCTGAAACAGGTTACTCAGTGTTTGGTCATTGGACTGCAGTTCCCTTGAGGTTCCTGGCACACTGAGGTCCGGTGGAGATCCTAACTTATGGAACTAAGTGAAAAAATTCAGTAGAATCCAAGATTTTATCTGATTTTAGGTGTAGTTTCAGAAAAAAAAAGTATAGATATTTATGGAACATTGCAACATTCTAAACCTAATTCTTTTTCTAATTCAGAACAAAATCTGAAAATACTGTAATTTGTTTGGTAGAACAAAAAACAAGAGTAAGAAACTAAAACTAGAAAAACATTTCATTTTTAATAGCATCAAATGTTATGTTAAAACCTTTTCCTAGATAAAACTTTTTTTTGTTTTGTTAAAGTGAGTGACTTTCATGTGGAAAACAAGTTAAAGCTTTATTGGTTTCCTCTAACACATTTATATTTAAAACATGTTAGCAGATTTTGAATATTTCTGTAATGTTACATTTTTATAAGCTGAGATACTCCTTTTCTGGTTATTGCATAGGAACAATAATGTAGAAAGAAACGTGTATTGGCTCATTGATTTCCTTTGGAAATCACTAGACACAGCTACATTGTAATTCTGTATTCCTAATATTTTCTTCACATTTCTTGCACTGTCATTCTATCAATATTCATTTCTCATACATAGCTTTTGGTCCATTCTGTTTGATTCTTGCTGATCATGTAGTGCCTGCACCTCTATTATGTGATTAATAATTTTCAGCCTATTAGTTTTCATTTTCAGAGTATAATCATTACTTAAAATAGGAACAGTGCTCATTATCTTATCTTGCTCACACTTTTAACAAAATATATAGAAGTTATATTCAAATAATTTCATTATTACTGAGTAAATTTACAGTTGTTTTAAAGCCTTATTACTAAGCCCTACTCACGTTTTCTTTTCTTACCAAGTTAATTTCTATCACAGTTTTGTGTAGCTCTCATAGAGCTGGTTCACATGGCAAATGTAACCTTACTCAGCAGAAGTGCTGTGGAGTGCCCAAGAAGCAATGTTCTGAAAAGCAAATTGCATCATGATCAGTAGAGGTCAATGGAGCTTTGTGAAGTCAGCCTACCAACATTGTACGTAGAACTTGCCAGAGTTCTAGAACTCAAGAAAGACTTGTAAATTAATATTTATTTATGTCAGACTTTCATGTTTTATTCATGTTTTAGTCCACAAATGTAGGAATATGATTGATATTCTGCAAGAAAATTTGAATCGGCCAACAACATAGCAAAAGCTGTCATAAAGTTTGCCAAATACAGCTTTGATGTTAGTACCATTTCCATATAACCTTTTCAGAATGATCAGTACTGTTATATTAGTAATTTATATAAAATCTATTTCTATGCCAACTGAAAGGAAAAAAGAAATAACCAAGCTTAGAAATGAAGTTTTTAAAAAAAGAAATTATTTTCTTTCCTAAAAATATCAGCAAAGATTCAGATGACATTCTTTCTTGTGTAGTCAGTTCTGTTACCTCCCAGGTTTGCTGATCACTTGGAAAAGGATTCAAATGAGCTGACACTGGGGAAAAAATTCTGGCTGCTGTAAATTACTGTTGTAAAATACCTTGGTTTTCAGAAAGAATATATATAAGACATTGTTCACAAAGATAAGTAAATTTGCTCAATGGCAAGTTAAAAACAACCCAAACACAACCTCCCTCCCCAATAATCATAAGGTTTGCCTATTCCAATATGAATTTATAGTGTGCTGTTACACATTAAAGAGAATTTTATTAATATAAATAGCTAATAATAAATGAAGTGCTACTGCAGGGCTTTCAGCTGGAGGAAACATAGGATAAAAATAGGATGAAAAATAAAAATTATAATGATGCTATGTTAAAAGAGAATTGCATTATGCTTTAAGGTATTAATTTGCTCTTTCCAAGTGAACTGCAGATTGTCTGCCTGTACACAGGCATGTGTCCTTTGGAGTAGATATCACAGATCCTGATGCTCCAAGGTCTGTACTGCACTTCAATTAAGTTGTTTGAAAGTTCCAAGAGACCTTAATTTTCATGATCTATAAAAATAATTGTGGCTGAAAGTATTTACATTGAGATGAGGCCGTTTATGAGATGAGCAGTTCCTTATTGTCTTTTATTTACCGAAGCTCAAATTCTGGCTGCTGGGTGAACACAAGCGTTATGTGCAGACTTTTGGTGCCCAACATGAAATGTGAGACTATGCCCAGAGGAAAATGAAAATGAAGGGGGTTTCTATCAGCAATCCAGAAGATTAGAGTCCCTTTAATCCTTGCAGCATTTCTCTTAAACTGGCAGCTTGTGCTTCTTAGCAACTAGTGTGGCTGGTATTTGCTGTGTGTACTAATGCACAGCACGGTGCTTGGTGGTAGTTCTCCCACTCATGGTCTGAGCTCAAAAGAACAAGCATACCTAAGAAAAAGGGGCTGCTGTTTTCTCTGAATCTGTTAAAATTTGGGTTTTGGTGGAATTAAGTTTATTTAAAGAATGAAAATTCATTGGCTTCTGAAATAAGGAGATACCCAGCTAATTTAATATTCTATGAGAATCCAATGGATCTGTTAGAAAGCCTTTGGCAGCTCAGATCTAGGGCTTCCTGTCACAACGGGGCACATAGCATATCTTTTCCACAGTATGCTCTCATGATTTCTTAGCAAGTTATTTACCTGGCAAGATCAGCTCTCAGCAGCTATCGTTCTTTGAACACTTTCCAGAAATCCAGGCTTCCTCTGTCATCTTGATTTGCCTTTTTAGAACAATGGACTCTTTCAAGTAGCTCCAATGCCGTGATTTTGACGATAACTTATTCCTTTCAGTGTATCACCTGTGTCCATATATCCACGGGTCAAATATTATGTTTTTTATTTGCTACTCCTTTGCTCAGTAAGCCTGCCAGGCTTTCTGGCTGATCCATTCTCTGTACCATCTGAGACCCTTCTCAAAATGTGGCATTACATTTGCTGTGACTGAGAAGCTGTTTTAATGAAAAGGTTATTGTCAGTTCAGAGATTTCATCTTTGAGTTCCTTTAGGTGTCTTAGATGAATATCATGTCACTCAAACAACTTAATAATTGTGTTTTCTGTTGGAAAGCTTGTCACAGAAGAAAAGAAATAGTGGATTAAAACGTGTTTTTCATTATCATGGGTCCAGATACTGCATTACTGAAGAGAATGGGAATTTTGCCAGTAGATCTGGGAGGACAATCTAGAAGTGTTTAAAGAGGAAAATCTTACTCAATAAATTTAAAGAAATCTGAAGTAAAATGCCAATATTGAGGTCTGTGACAAGGAGGAATAGAGCAAAATTGCATAAAGGGAACTGTGGTACAACAGGAGTTTTTTGGGTTTAGAAGGGGCATTTTGTTCTGTCCTTGAAGGTATTTAAGAACAGAGTAGGCTGGGGATATAACAGGCACACCTGATCTTTCTTGAGGAAGAGGAGCAGTCTCTGTCATTGTTACTGAAAGTGCTGTGAATGGATGTAAAAGCTTAAAAAGTGATTGTGGAACTGCATAAAGATGTGGAAAGTGCACACCAAGGGGTGCAGTGGCTGGAGGCCAGTGGCACCACAGAGCAGGAATGAACTCCTGGCTGCTGTGTCAGGACAATAATAACAAAATCTATGCCATTATAAAAGCAATAAAATTGCATGGACTGATATGCAAAGTACTGATTTAACTTCATCTCACTTTGTCAGCCTCCAGACAACATGAGGTATGTACAGTATGGCTGTACCTGTTTCCCCCAAAAAGAACATGATGTGATCCATCAAACCAGTTACAAGGCTTGAGTGTAGATTGTTTTTTGAGGTGGTCACTATTTTCTGTAATTCTGTTAGAGAACTAGGCAATTAACCTTCTCACCAATTTAATTATACATTTTCATATACTTCTGACAATAATATGCAATCCTAAGGATTGCTTTCCCTTGTGAAGAAGCTGCTGTTTCAACACCTTTTATTCATGCATCTGCTTTTCCTTCTTTGTCAATAGTTTTTGAATTCTGACTTGAACTGGATTCGTTTATAATTAAGGTCTGCTTATGAGATAGGTGGAATAATCTGTGGGTGAATTAGTCTGTCTTTGTCCTGTCATTCCTTCCTGCTGGATGAATGCTTGGGTCACCCACACAAACTAGGGAATCTAAGCGCATAATTTTCCTTTTGCTGAGCTTAAGATCTGCATCCAACAGCTCAAATCTGGTAATAGTCAGATTCTCACAGCAGTATTTTGAGCACATTAGTGGGTAACTAATACTCTGTGTATATTTTTATATATTATATGTTAGTGTTGATAATTGTCTTACTCTCAAATGCAGTAATTTCTTCTGGAAACCTTATAGGAAGCTTATAAATAAAATAATTTCAAACACTGAGAAATAAATGTTCCTTTTTTTCTGTAAACCCAAGGAAAGAAAAAACCCTCAGCCAGCTTAAGTCCTAGTTCCCTTTTTAGCATGGTGAATGCTGTCACAAGACAGATATTTTTAATGCATAGATGGGACTGTAGTCACTCTCTAGAAACCTTCAACAAAGCACTTTGTTGTTGTCCGTTTTGGCTCCATTAAAATCCACATGTTCCTCTTTTGCAAGCAGTTCAGTCCAGACAATGGCACTCTCCTGAATTTAGGCTGCCTCCCAGCTTACAGGGGCATCTTCCCATGGCTGTTACAGTAGGGATAATTGGAGCCTCTTTGCTTATCTGTAATTGCAAGAGAGAATTTGCTTGGACCACTGCAGAGTTAGAGGAGTATATGATAGTACCAGAGGCAGCCTAGTGAGAAGTACCGACAAACAGAAAAAGGATGGTGCACTAAAAGAACATTCCTAGGTGCCAGAATTACTTCCAAGTTAGCAAAAGAGTGCAATGGTGGTGGGGTGTTTATGTGCAGAAAATAGGGTAACTTCACCCTCTGTCAAGTTTCTCTATATAGAGCATATATATATACACTCTCTCTATAAAGAGCAATTGTAGGTAAAAGTAGGCAGAGTTTAATAGTAACGTCAAATTTAGTCTATTTCTAAAGAAATACTATTTCAGTTGTATCCTATGACATTGTCCAGCTAATTGCTGTCCCGTGTACCCCATAAATTATTCCACAGTATGAAGTAAAAAATCCCATAGAGAAGTGGCTGTGACTTCTTGAGCTATATTTGAGAGGTGAAACTTTCTGATATAGTAAGCTATTGCTACATAAATGCACTATTTCAATAAGAATTTTACTGGAGGCATTTCTTAAATTCAGGAAGGAGGGAATGATAACACCACAGGCAGATGAATTCTGTGTGAAAGGGATCTGTGGTAGGATCTGCTTCTAACTCATTTAGAATAGAGACTTCAATGTCAATCTCTGACTCCTTTTCCTCAGGGCACTACAGTTAAGGTGAGCTTTGAAGAGGTGGTTGATGGTCCATGACTGAGGATAGAGCTGGACTTCCTTTCTGTCCTGCTTCTGTGAACCTAATCTGTTATGTGAGCTCTGGTGCTCAGCTGATTCCTTGGGGAGTCTGCTGGTCTTCCTAAGCTAGAAGAAAAACACATGAAAAAAATTACTTGAAAGGGATCACTGAGAAGCCAGATGAGTCCAGAAATGCTGGAAAGGAAAAGGAGGCAATACAGGCCTGGAAGGATTGGTGCAGTGGATTTGCATCAGCAAATCATTGGACCAAATGTGAGATATCATGAAAAAATCTGCTGATCTCCTCTCAGCATGACCCTATTTCATATAAATAAACAATTACTACTCTAAAAAAGTTTTGGTAGGAGAAGCTGATTGATAGATTTCATTTTTAATATATTTTTAATTTATCTTTGCTCTGTTCTAATAAAAGAAAAAACTGTGTGTGTTTCACATGTATTCTTCCTTATCCTCCCAGTAGCAGTTCAGTGAAGGGAAATACTGTTTTCTGAGCTACTTCAATGATTTTGGCCTATCAATAGGTTCTGAATACCTATGAAATACCATAGGACTGGTACATAAAATGGCATCAATTTCTCTCATTCCTCCTCTCAACATTCACAGCATTCTACTTTTCTGAAGTTTCATATCATACTGTCTTAATGCAAAACTATGTTTTTCTGTCATATTCCTTCTTTTCAACATATAATTTCCAAACGCATTCTTGCATCTGCATTTTTGTCTTTTGTTCCAAAATACCTTGAGAATAATTTATGTTCTCATCTGGAATGTCACTTGGTTATATGAGACTTCTTGCTGACTTCGGTTTTTCTAATTCTTCTCAGCTGTTGTATAAGAAAATGGGTTTTTCCTTTCATTTGTACCATACTTTTCAATGTTGCCCAAGGGTGGCCACAGAAGCAGAACCACACCACTGAAGTTTTAGAACAACAGAGGACATTAAACCAAATTATTTGAGGATGAATAAGCTGTTGAAATAAAAATGCTCTCCTGAGTCTGACTGGAGATCCTTTCAGTCTTAGATTGTTTCATCTATTTAGATTGTGATTGTTGCAGTTGAGATGGACCAGACACCTTTTCTTTGTGCAGTAAAAGCCAATCATTACTCTTCACAGCTCATATTTATATGGTTTTTAAAAACATCGTGTTCAGTTTTATTTGGTTAGTAACTTGTTACCCAGTTCATTGGTTAGTAGTTGCTAGTGTATGTGCTCACCAAAATCTATCTTCCCTAAATATGTCTCCATTCTTTTCTCATGGGTACAGACACCTTTTCTCATGGCTTTTGCAGCTGTTAAGCAGAGTAACTGGCCTGAACCTTGATTTTACGAGGCGTTTATAAGGTTTTACCTATATGCAACAGGTGATGGTGGGAATGACTGTGTCCCCCAGCCCATGACTGTAGATGGTTTATCAAGACCTTTCAGCTCGATGAAATGCTGAGGTCAGGACAGCAGTGAATGCAAAGGGAGCCTGGAGGGATAGGCTCTTTCAGCCTTGTTCCCCCAACAGCAGTTTGTACTGATCCCTGCTCCACCGTCTGAGCTAGAGACAGAAATATATATATTTTACTGATTTATGTTTTAGTATTTATGAATCCTATTGTGCTTTGAAAAGCATGACTGCTTCATTCCCTAAAACACATACAGATATAGGCAGGTGTGATCTAAAGTGCTTCAGCTCAGAACTGCAATCTCAGGCAGGGTTCTTTTGCTGGGCAGTGTCTGTTTCATCTGCACATTTGGTGATGCTTTGACATACAGATCACAGTGGTATGAGAAACCTGAGAAACATGAGGTAGTTGGAGGATAGGACCCCAAGAAATTTGTTGGAACAAGTGCTGAATGATTTGGGCCACTTACTTTCAAATATTAATCACTACATTTGAAAATAACCAAAACCACCCCAAAACAGAACACATGAAAAAAAGGCCATTTTTGCATTCTCTGTGTGTGTCAGGTTATCTTAAAACATAGCAGAAAACATGGAAGAGAAATAGGGAAATAGTGCAGCCTTTGGATTGATAGGAAATCAATAGTCAGCTGATGAAGAGAGAACCACTTTTCAGCAGCCACAGAACCAACAGAGTTAAAATCGCATTATGGCTGTCGTAAACTAGTTAACACAGGTTCTAAAAGAGCTGCTCTTCTTAAAACCTAATGTTACTGTATGTAATGGTTTTTGAAAATGTGGTCTGTCTTCTGGTCAGGTAATTAAAATAAATAATAAACCAGTAGTTAATTGTCCACAGTGGCCACTAATGGAGAGATTTCCACTTTAATTATTAATAGCATGCTTTTTACTCATCATCCTTCCATATTTTCCTTCTTGCTTTTGCTTCAGCTCACTTGCTGCCTTCATTTTTCTGCATTTTTTAATAGAAAGCACAAGTTTTCTTAGTCTCCTTATTTGTGTTTTTCTCCATATAATGGTGCTTTCTTGTCCGTCTCTGCCAGCAGAACAATTTCTATTGCTGACTTCTTTGTATTCACTGATAGTTGTTGCAACTTTTTCTGGCAGGTAATTACCACAGATGTCATGGATAGCTCTTCCTTTTTTTTCAGCATTATATGTTTCAAAGAATTCTGCATTATAAAATACTTTACTTCTGGACTTCACTGGGTCCTATGACAGACCTTCAGGACTGTAATTCACAGCCTGTGTTCTGGGGATTTCCACTGGGCTTCTCTTGGCCTTCTCTGTGAAGCCAGAGCATTGAAACAAGGGAATAAAAATGATAACAAAATGGAAAGGTTCTTTTTACTATTTTAATCCAGAAGAGCTCAGCGCTGGGCTTTCAAGTGCAGACTATGGCACATTACTGTGGAAGTGATTGCAGTTGGCAGGGTGAAGGAGGACCAAAACTTCCCCACTTTTTATATTTCCATAAATAGCAAAACAGGTAATTGATTCTGTGTTTTATGTTTGTGACTTCCCCTGGCTTTTGATGCCTGTGTAAGAAACCATGTGTGTGCTGACTGTAGAAGACAAAGCTTGTGCCTCCTCTGTGGTGGAACCAAGTGGGCATTGGAGGTTGTCCTGATGGCTTTAGTTTGTTTCTTGAGGTTTTCTTTGTAATAGGGTGCTCATGGTTCAGATCCTTGGGAGCTTTTAGAGATCGGAGGAGTAAGGAGAACACTTGTGCTGTCTTGAGGCCATGGTGTGAAGCAAGTGACTGTGCTTTTGCAACACAGGTTATCCAGTGGCCTCTCGGGTGGCCTGGAACACCAAGCCTATAAGGGGGTCCTAAATGGCGACCATTTCTGCAGGCTGTGTCATTTTATGAGGATATGTTTTTAGAGGAGTGCCAGATTAAGCTGAATTTATATCTGCATGCATGGTTTGACCTTCTGAGCTGTGCTAGTATTGTCTGTGCAGCTGGACTTAAACAGATATGGGGAAAATTTGGGGTTGACGAGATTTGGGGTTGACAAGCCAGAGAGAAATGTTATCCCAGGTCTGCTCTCTATCTGTACTCATTGCAGAACCACACACATTTTTGTTTGAGTAAGAAGTAGGGAAGAATATACTTTGTGGGGAGGGGATTGAAATGATGTTTACAGGTGCTGCAGCTGAAACAAGAGCTGGTAAAATGGCAGTTTTTAGACACGACTAAAGGGTGATGTAGTGCGTGCTCTGATAATTGCACCTGCTCCTTTGGGCTCCTTTGGAGTGGTGGTCTGCTGTCTACAACCAGGAGTCAAGTGGTTTTGAACAGCTCTTGTGAAAATGCCACAGATAAAATTACTTTCTTTGATGTATTGAATAGTCTCTGTGCTCTTGGTGCTACAGGTTGCTCATACTGGTACCTTTGTGCCAGCCCCCTCCATTTACACTGCAGTAAAAAACCCCAAATATTTATCAGTTCATTGTGTTACTGTTAAAAATACTTGAGAGCAGGCAGAGAGAGAGGGAAAGCTTTCACCTACAGAATTTTAGACTATTAAACACAAGGTCTTGTGTCATCCTTTTATTTAATAAAACCCTCAATTTTTCACAAATTACTCTTGTAATTAGACTTTGCTTCTCTGATCTGAAACATGATCTGCTCTGAGGAGATGTAGCTGTGTTATCAATTGACAGGTTCAAACATGAAAAATAAGATAATGACGTTGCAAAAGGTAAATGAAGCATACATAATGCACCCAAAATTATATATAATTTTGTTAAATTAATACACCATGTCTTAAAGGTAGAAGAAATACTGTGAAATGTCTTGATGAAATGGGAAAAGAAAATGTTTCATTTTAATGCCATTCTAATGGAAACCACTTAGAGCAAATAACTGTAATTTGCATTCTGATCCCTGTTTTGTGAAGTGGCTTATCGAAAAGAAATACTCCATTGCTTCTCTCTAGAAGTTCTAATTTTGAATTAAAAAATACTTTCCAGGTGGATCATTAGAACAAATTCCATCCTTTAAAAGCCTGTCTCCCTTATCAGAGTGCAACTTGCAAAAAACCATTTTAAACAATTTAATTCTGAACATGACAGGACAATTTTTGTGCTTGGGGTGATTATTTAAACTTGCAAGATTCCTCTCCAATTTTCCATTTTTGCACACACAGACACTAAATTACTTAAGGAGAAGCCTTGTTCTCTTCAGAGAAGATTTTTGCAAGAGATATTTTCTTAGAAATCTGTCCAAAAGAGTATATTCTTCCAGAAAAGCAAAAAAGGGGTGTGTAGAAACATATTAGTGGAGACAATACTACAGTTTATAAGGACGGAATAATTAATTCTTCTTCATTTATGGCCACTTTAGAACTTTATTTTAAACAAACCAGAACTGCATAGACTTTAAGTCGTGGAGTTCTCACTCATTCTGGTCCCGAAAAAAGGCTCTGTACTGGTTGTCCCTCCTTCCCTTGCTTTCCTTTTTCTCCCTAAGGCTAATAATTTTGGAGAAGAGACTCAATTTCTCAATGGTCATGTTGTGGTTTGACACTGGCTAAATGCCAGGAGCTCACTAAAGTCATCTGCTTACCCTTTCTTGTTATAGTTGGGCAGAAGAGAGGGAAAAATTAATGAAGGGCTCATGAGTTGAGATAAAGATTGGGAGAAAACATTCTAAGTACCAAGAGGGTGATCGTGCCTAGATTCCATGCCAGGGAGTCACTCACCATGTTTTCACTGCTGACCATGCAGCCCCATTGCCATTGCGGGCGGTGGTGGCTGCCATGCTGCTGGTGCTGTTTAGTGCCTCTCTTCATGTGGGACACCAGGAGGAGGAGCTGCCAGCCCTGCCCTGTGCCTGCAGCACGGCTGGCTGGGGTGGCCGGGCAGGCAGGGCTCGCTGCAGACCATGCTGAGATGGCCCCAGAGTGCCTCACCACCCCTGGAAAAAGCTGCCTGTGTGATGTTTTGATTTTCTTCTTCAATATGTCATCACAGAGAGGATACCAACCTCTCTGTTTGGGCCAGCAGCCTGTCCATCTCCAGAGCCATCAGAGACTGGCTCTGCCAGACATAGTGGAAGCCTCTAGCAGCTTCTCATAGTAGCTACATCTGTGGCACTCCCTTACTACCGAAAACCAGGCCATGCCAAAGCAACACACCTTCTTTGGGAAGGATGGATTCAGTCACCTAAGCATGTGTCTGATAGTGATGGATGTGCCTAACTCGTGTCCATAGTCAAACAAGTTCTTAAATTTCCCTTAACTTTGGGATGCGCTGCCACTGTGGGAAACTGGCTCCAGGGCTACACTTCACACCTGTGCTTAAGATTTGTGGTTCTGTCTTTCTCAGCCTTCTTGGCTCTGAGTAATCACTCAGAAAACAACAAACAACAAAAATATTTTATTTTTCTTTCCATTCCCTCACCAGGTATTTTACTGGAACTCAACTTTTCCTCCTGGTCCATTTGCCAAGAAAAGACCTGGTAAAGCAATGTCAGTAGCTCTGCTGGAGCAAAGCAATGGCTCTGCTCCTGCAGTTCCAGAGTAGACTCCTAATTATGGCATGAAGACATTTTATAACAAAGACATAAAAAATACCATTTTTATTAGCTGTTCACATGCCAGCTATAATTAATTCTACACAGGGAAGTTTGCTTTCAGTTCATTTGAACACAGCTACTTTTAACCTGGGTGACCAAGTAATTTCTTATAAACCCAGTCATGGATTAATGTTGAAAAGATGTAGGTGACCTTTTTTTATTTTTTTTTTTAATATTTTTTTAAAACCCTGCAGCCACCACCTTGTGAATATATTAACTGGAAAGCCATTTCATCAGTGCTGCAAGACTTAAGTACTTACAAGTTGATCCCAGCTGTGTAAGGTGCTGAGAACTGCTGGGGAAATGTCAAATATTGATTAATACAATAATACGCTTTATCTTGGATTCAATCTATGATTTCAATTGTGTATCACAGGGGCACAGCTTCTTCCCCATGGGCTGCAGAGGAATCTCAGCTCCAGGACCTGCCCCTGGGCATCTGCAGGGCTGCCCCCTCACATATCTTGAAATTTAAACAATAATTTCATATTATACCCATGAATGACATGTTTGGGTATTTTCACTTGTGCTGCTGGAATACTGTTTACAGGCAGGATTAAAAATTGGACTACAGCTGAAATTCAAGATTTTGATATGAACTAGGCTTTAGTTATTGAATTTGGAACTCGTAGTAAAACTATGTGTGTCTTTCCATATTCCAGGCCTCAGAGGGGCAAATCCAAGCTCCAAGTGCCAGGGCAATGCAGCATTTCTAGATGGAGTACATGTTAGGGCCACTTCACAAGCCAGAAATGTGCAGTTTTCCTCCTGCAGTGTTATTTTTTGGTCAGTAATTTGGCATTAGCTTCTTCCATCCTCACTTGTGAAATGCCCTCAGGAATGACAAGTAGTTTTCACTTTCCACTCTAAAGCTGGGATGGTAATTCTTCACTCAGGTGTGGATGTGGCTTCATGGAAAGGACAGAGGAGACCACCTTTTGTCCAGTTTGTTTCCTCTGGGTTTGCTCCATCCCATGTTTTCCGACACTGAGGTGCTGATGGGAGAAGGAAGAGCAGAGTCCTCTTCCAGACAGTTCACCTCAAATTTACCCTCTAAGCCTCGCTTGAAACCAAGTTTTCATGGTCTGTGTGAGCCTCAGATAGATTTCAGCTTGAGTGAAAGGAGCAGCAGCAGCAATGTAGTGGTGCTACATAGCTTTGTGGTTTTGTTTGTTTGGATTTTTTTGATAATTTGCTTTTGCACTTTAGTATTTTCCTTTTTAAATGCCCTGCTATTTATTATGCAAGGACATTGTTGTGTATTGTGGCATGAGTAAGACATTTACAAAATAACAGCTGAATTAAAGTGCTGATTTGGAGACCAGACTGCAATCAGAATTTGTCTTCGTGCGTGTCACCTTTTTTTTTTAAAAAAGGAAAAACAACCCAGGCGTGTCTTAACCTTCAGAAATTGTAAGAGCAGCAACAGGCTTGGATCAAAACAGAGACTTAAGCTCTGTTCTTAAATAACAGGCAAGTTCAGCCCTTGTTTACATGCATGAGACTTTCACTGACAATAATGAGCTTTAGAGCTTTAGGTGCTACTGGTACAGAATACATAATAAATTGTGGAAAATAACTCAGAGGCACCAGCTTTTAAAAACACAGGCTTGAGACTCTTGCAGGGCTTAAGGAGGGGATTTAAAAACTCCCATGGAAAAGGGCTCTGAAGGGGTGAATTGCTCAGGTGTCTACTTGGGATATGGCAACCTGGCAGAAAGCTGTTGTTTCACATCACATGTGAGACATCTGTTTGATATCATTTATCACATGAGACCTGCATATTCTCCTGGACCATCTCAGGGACACACTTTGTCATTGCCACCCTTTGTCAGTGCTGGGATTAAGCAGGAGGGAGTCCTGAGACCTGCCCAGATCCAGGGATCCATCAGGACTGTGCATCCTCTCTTCCTCCTTGTAAAGTGTGAAATTTCAAAGCAAAAGCAACATTAGAGAATAAAAAAGCTTATTTGTACAAAACAGTAGTTTTAAAGCTTTCTTTGTAGTCCTAAACATGCTTTCTTTGAATTTCCAGGAGCAGATTGAAGCCAACTTACTAAAGTCTCAGTGGATCAGAATTCTTGGTTAACCTGGTAAATTGTTTCCCATACCAGGCAGTTATCAGGAAACGGGGTGTTAAGGTCAGCAAATCTCTTAAATTTGCATTCTTTTTTCAAAAGAGCGACATCCTGCACATTTAATTCTTATTAACTTTTTATTCTAGAAGCTTCACATAAAACTCTTTGCCATAACTGTCCTTCCAAGGCAGCAGTCAGTTTAAAAACAATGGCTTAGAGATAATCTGCTGGAAATCAGGGTATGTCTTTATATCCAGACAGATGTTCTAAGGCCTGCTGTGTCACCTGCACTGCAGTTGAGATGTCCTCTGTATCCCATAGAACACTATTAAAAACCACCAAGCAATTAATCATAGAAAACAAGATTTAATATGCATGGTGACATTAAGAATTGGAATAATGCTAACAACCTCTGAGAACTTCCCCGAGTTTTAGTACTCCTCTTTCCCTCTGAGAATTGTTCTTCCTTTCTACCCGTAACGAGGGACATTGTAGTCCTAAATTCCCGAGGAAAATACATTTCACATACACATTTCTCACCCATGTTCCTATCTTTATCCACTAAAAGTACATATATTTAATAGTGATTCATCCTGAGTTTCTTTTCTCTACAAAGAGAAATACCTTTCTTAATTGTAACTCTTTGCTGACTGATTCAAAGTGTTCCTTATCCATTCTTGTAGGTCTGGATTATATTTCATCTTTACACTCCATCAGTGAAGGCTCCCACAATATCATTTTATATTTTGACGTTTCCAAGGTATTAGAAAAGATATGAAATATATTCAAATGAATTCCATCTAATTGCTTTCTGATATGTGCAGGGATATTCATCTCATTCACATCCATAAGGTGTCTGAAGGATATTTGAAAAGGGCCCTCGCTTGTGAATTACCAGACTTGGGAAGATCTTTTTTTCATAACAGATGGTGGATATTGAAGAGGGGAAAACTTTCCCAGCACTGTGGTTAAACAGAACCCCAGAAAGGTTTGGACTTGAAGGAACCTTCCAGCCCATCCACTGCCAGCCCCTGCCATGGGTAGGGACACCTCCCACTGCCCCATGCTCCTCCAAGCCCCATCCAGCCTGGCCTTGGACGCTGCCAGGGATCCAGGGGCAGCCACAGCTTCTCTGGGCACCCTGTGCCAGGGCCTGCCCACCCTCACTGCCAAGAGTTCCTTCACAGTAACTATTTGATACCTCTCCTCTTTTTAGGTTAAACTGTTTCCTCTTGTCCTCTCAACATCCACCCCTGTCAAAAGTCACTTTCCCTCTTTTTTCAAAAGCTTCCCTGAGATACTGGAAGGCCACAATGAGGTCTTCCTGGAGTTTTATCTTCTTCCAGCTGAACAACCTGGATTCCATTAAGAATCTCTAATTCCAGAAGAAGACATAAGCGAAATGTCTCTGAGTTCTGCACTGGAAAGGGGTTGTTGATCCTAGGTGCTTTATTGAAGAAATTAAATGTCATTTTAAGAATTAAAAAATAACTACAATCCACTTCCCACTACTGCAATATAAGCACTTTACTACCTAGAATTTTAGGCAGCCGAGCTCACTGTCTCGTGAAAACCATAGGACTAAAACCTGTGAAAAATGTTTTTCCACACCTGTATGTGAATTTTAGGATAAATATAGGAAAGAAGGTAAATGTTAGCAGTGGTAACATTAACCTGGACTGTGGAGAAAGAAACCCCTTTCCCATTTGTGCCTTCAGATTGCCCAGAGCTGTGTCCTCCTTTGTGTCACTGCCCAAACAAAGATGCCATCAGTCCTGGGCTATGCCTGCAAATCTATTTTAGGGAGAAAATTTTATCAGCACTTTTTTGGGTGCAAATGGGAAAGTTGACCTGAGGCTTATATAAAAAAGGCAAGATCCAAGCAAGCCCTTTCCTTACCAAGCTCAATGCCAATCAGATTCCATTTTTAAAAATCCAGATTATACAGTAGGTAAACTGAAATTAAAATCTGCAAATGCAAATCTTACTATCTTCTAACAAATCACATTTCACTTGTTTTAACATTAATGGTTCAAATTCAAAATTGCTGCAAGCTTTTGTTACCTGCTATCTTTGTAGCCAGGTAAGTAAATGACCTCTGAGTCTGTCCCACAGAAGTTTGCAAATGGATATTTTAACAGGTAAACACCAATTATAACATTGAGTTTGTAGAGAAAAAGGCAGTTCTCTTTATCAGCAAAAGAATGGAGCCATCACCCACCTCTGCATTTAGTGATTCTTGTACCCAAGTGTGCGACCAGAGCCGCTCAAGACTTTGTGCTGTAAATTGCCCACTTTGAGTTGCAAATATCTCTGATGATTTTAGCTGGGACATTAGGCTCATTAGCTTCTACAGCAGCTATGGGCTGACATCCTCGCTGTGGATGTCACTTTGTGGAGTTAGCAAGCAGTTAGGAAAGAGGATTTTTATAATCCTTTGATTTGCCCCCTTTAAGGAGATTCTGCTTTTAAATGGTTGATTTGAGAGCTATTTGGCTCCAAAATTTGATGAGCTGAATTTTGGAGTAACTTCATCCTCTCTGAGTCCTTGTCCACTCTGGTTTATAGAACCTTTCCCTCCCTGTTTTAACCCCACAGAATTGCACCTTCAGTTTTTAAATCTGTAAATAACTCCAGGCAGTGTAAATTCCCCTGGTCCTGGCTGTCTCTCTAGAGATGGACTGGATGTTTGGGAGCACATCATCACTATAAAATGTGATGAGCTCACATCCTCATGGACTGGTATGAACTAGGGAAGAAGTGAGGGTTCAGCTTAAGGCAGCACATTGATCCACCCTCGTTGGACTTGCACCTCTGAGGAAGAGACTATTTGGGGAGCTTTGGGCACTGTGTTGCATAGAGATTTTGGATCACTTCTTCCTCCACCACGGTTCACTACTTGCAAGCTCCAGACCTTCATCCTTAATGTCCTGACTGACTGGGGCAATAATACAGTGCTGAAGAGGTTTCCAAATCCTCTGCTGGCAAGAAATTTTGTTTGTTTGCTCATCTTTAATTAATATTTAATTGGGTGTGCAGACAAGGGGTTGTATCATCAATTGTGGTGAACTGGCTTAGCTCTGTCAAAGCTAATGGTGCTGTATTGATTTATGCAGCTGAAGAGGCTGACTTGGAGGTAAAGCAAAGGGCAGACACTTCTTCCTGGGAAGGAAATTAGAAAAGAAGGAGTCACGCTGAGATCTGTGGTATGGTAATCACGGTGTGCTGCCTGCAAGGGAAAGGTGACTCCTGCAAAAAAGCCTGGGAGCTTTTTTCCTTTCTTTTCTCCTTTTTTTTAATAATCTTACCATCATCGTGGAAAGTTTATTGCCAATTAACTTTATGGGAAAGGATGATAGTGGTGGTAAGCAATTAAAGAATACAGTCTGTATTTATGCAGAGGTGAGCAGAAGTAATAGAACTTAACTTGTGTTTTAAGCTGGGCCATAGCCTTGTCCCTGGATGTAAGACTGAGATAAACTGCTGGGATAAGAACCTGCATTTTGTTAAAAATCAGATCATATTTTCTTTTATTTATTAGTGTTAGTCATAAAACTCCTATTGGAAATAGCACACAAATGAGCTCCTTATCCATAAAATCATTGAAACATAACATTACATTTACTACCTGTGGTATATAATTAGGCTCCCATTCACTTGTGTAACCTTTTCTTCCAGCCATTGGCGATTTAGAGACAAGCTTGCTTTCCATTAAAAAGTGAAAGTTTAAAATGTCTTCCATTCTCTCTGTGCCCCACTCCTCAGAAAGTGTTATTGCAGGCAAAGTAGGCAAATCTGCAAAAACAACCCCTAATTCTGTTTGTGAACTGCATCACAATTATTGAACTTCTCCTCAGTAATTTTCTTTTTGCATGGTGAAGTTATTTATGTAGTCTTTCACTATCACTCCCTAATAGTGATTTTAATTATAAATAAAATAATTACTCCATTAACCCATCTGCAGTTAATGTACAGCATTAAAGATGATCGAGATCAGGCACATAAAAGTTGTTCTTCACCACTTCCATTTGCAAAAGGAAGTCCAGTTTCAAAGTGAGGTTGCAGACTTGCTTTCAAGTTCAGTTATTGAATATAAATCTTAATAATTTATTTAAATCAAATCTTTAATTTTTTTATTACAAATAAAATGAGATTAGTTTGGTGCTGAGATTTAATCTTTCTCCTATTATCCTATGATTTGTTTTCTTTCTCAAATGATTGCTGCCATCACCTCAAATCCCACTCAGCTCCATGAGGATACCACATGAAGATGTTGTAACTATCCTGAAGCAGCCTGGGGAAAGCTGATCATTGCACCAATCCAATGATTTTTTTTTCCTCTTAATAAAGTGGTCAAGCAGTTCTTACCTAGTGCAACTACAATTTCAGAAGCCTGAACATTGGAGAAGAATCTGGATGCAGCCCATCCTCAGAGGGGAGAAGGTGGAATTCTTCATTGGCTTTTAATAGAAGAAAGAGAACGGAGATGTGATATCTTCAGGGTGGGTAAATTCATTGCATGAGCAAAACTTTATGTAGGTGCTTTTAGCATTTATTAACCTTCAAAACCAGCTCTAAAGACAGTTTTAGGAGCATGAGACACAAGCTGCTGGAGGCTCAAGGCACAGGTCTGATGAGGAGTGGCTGAGGGAGCTGGGAAAGGGGCTCAGCCTGCAGAAAGGGAGGCTCAGGGGGGACCTTGTGGCTCTGCACAGCTCC
>JAYDZK010000006.1:24917590-24928973 GCA_034509185.1 Euphonia xanthogaster | reverse complement strand
CTCTCAGCAGGAGGCAGGGAGAGGGGACGGGGGGGAACTGGGAAAGTCAAGACAGGATGTTGCTACACACTGTAACAGTCCATCCCTGGCACAGCTGCTCGTGGAGGTGGTGGAATCCCCATCCAGGGATTTAAAAACCATGTGGATGTGGGGACATGGGTTAGTGGTGGCTTTGGCAGTGCTGGTTGGACTTGATGTTCTTAAAGGTCTTTTCCAATTTAAACAATTCTATGAAAATTTTAACAATAAACTCAAACTAAGGTGCCCTTCAATTTATCAACTAGGTCTCTTTCTTCTTGTTTATAATGAAGAACTTGGTCTCTTCTAAGTCATGTTTCATTGCTGAAAATTGTTGCCTTCTGTGGTAGAAGGATCAAACTCTGCTCTAATTCAGAAAAAAATATGTTTTTAGTCTTTCAGTTTCATCTGGGTCATGCAAATCTTAATAAAACTGCACCTAGGATGAATTTTGGTGCTCCTGTGCAATGGGATTTAATGTCCTGCACACAACTCCCTCCTTCTTGCACCTTTTCTGCCACTTCCTTCAGAAAACCATTTGACTTTGGAATGGATCCAGTCATTGGTCAATTATTCCTCTTTTAGGTTTGAGAATTTCAGCTGGAATGGAGGGAAGGTTGTAGGCTGAAACAATTATAACACAGTCATTAATTAGACCAAATTAATCACTGTGCTCAACACAACAACCAGGCACTCTCACTTGCTGCAGTACTGAATAGGAAAATCTTAATAATCACCTTCCCTCTTACACCTGCAGGAATTTGAGAGTATTTGTAAAATTTTCATGCCAAAAGGGATTTCAGATTAAATTACAATCCCAGTGTGCTTGTTACAGCATTTATGCATTTTATTCTCTGTAAATACCTTTTAAACTGCTTTATGAGCCTTCCTCGCAGCAGGTGCCGTGTTCAGAAAGCCTGAACAAATGAGGATTTGGAATTGGATTTCCAAACATGACAGAGGAGAACATTCCACAAGTGCTTCCATGAATAACAATGCAAATTTAGAAAATCTTACCAGGTTCCTGCCCTCAAATCTCTCCATATCTTTACTTGGGTAAATGCCACTAAAAATGTGGCCTTTAGCTTTTGGTCTTCTCAAGTGACTGTTTACTGGAAACAAAATTTACTTCCTGGACTCAAAGCTACTTAATAATTTGAAATATTTTATCTGAGACATATATTCCAAACAGTGTGTGTGTATCTGTCATTAGCTGTGAAGGCCAGCTCCTTAATGCAATCAAGAATAAATTACAACCCTAAATAGGAAATTAAAGACTGTCTGAATAGGCTGTAACTAACATGCAAATATTCAATACATTGCTGACCTGCAAAAGGATTTTTATTTTCAATTTTTCCCTGAATCTTTATGTCACATTCCCAATTTTTTTTTTTTTAGTTTGAGTTTATTTTTAGGGTTTTTTTTTGTTTTGTTTTTTTTTTGGGGGGGAGGAGGGGGATGACTTTATTTGAAAGGATTGTGGTACCTGTTGATATTGGTGGATCATATGCATGTGCTTATGGATTTTCTCCATGCTTGGAGCCAGATGTGCATATACTGCTCACCATCCCCTACACTGTCCATCACCACATCCATCTGAACCCTTGTGGGAACAGGTACTCTATCAGAAATAACCCAAATCTGTGATTTTCTTTTTCATTCTTTTTTTGGTTATGCAGCAAAGCCTGAGCTGGCCATCCAACCTCCCTTACTATAAAATCATGAAGAAAGAAGTTCAGAAGGTTTTAGTAACAATTAACTTGGGTTTATACTCAGAACATTTCAATCCAAGTGTTGCAGAAACCTCTTAAATGGTTCACTTGTGATATTGAGCTGTTCTTGTCTTGTAGGTAAATAATTCAATATACACAGAGATGCAGGAGACCTGAGAACTGCTCACATGACTGTAAAACACACTGAAGACTACAGCAAGCTTGGTAATGCTTCCTTAATTACTGAAACTGGAAATATTTTGGAGCAAACCCATTCTGTGTGATTTATGGTACCTGTTTTGTGGGTTTGCTGCTCTTTGCCTTTCAGTGAGGTGGGCTCTGTTCAGAGGAATCACTGGTGCTTCATTCAGGCTAAATATGAACCAGGGAGATTTGCAGGGAACTTTTGATTACAGTGAATGTACCAGATCTTTTGGTGCTACCAGGTAATATGGGGAAGGCAATAAAGGATGGACACAGGCAAAATGTAAAGGTGGTGCCATGGTATTTTAATTCCAGTGTGAGATCTGTGTGGAGTCCTTAGGAACTGCAAGGCTTTTCCAATGCACTGATCCTCTCTAAAATGAAAAACAAGGAAATCAGGTTTGAATGGGGCTGTGATTTTTATATGTTTGTTTTAGGTGGCAAAACAGAAATGTCCCGGAATTGTGTGGTGCTTTGTGTCTGCACTGCAGCAGTGTTTTTCACTCACTGCTGCCTTGTTTACAGCTCCTTCCTACAGTAAATCTCCACTATTGTTTTGTCTTTATTGGCTGTGCCAGAAGGCTACGGAGCTAAAGCACATCACAGCTCTCCTCCAATACTTATGAACCCTTTCCCATTGCTCATCCATCATTTTAACTGGCAGTTATCTTGATGTAAAATATCTGGAAGTCTCCAACCACCTAGAATGCTCAGGATCTGGAAACAGTAGGGCTTTTGGAAGCAACTGTTCATTAATAGAAATGATATAAAATTAGCGTGGAAAAAAAGAAAAAAGATTGTCTTGCTTAATTTATTTCAGAAAACTTTTCCAGCCCAAAATCAAGTCGGCTTTCCAAATTCTCAGCTCTGGCTGCCTGATTTTATGAAGCCTGCATCCTTTCTGCCAGTCATTTGTAACAGGGAGATCCTGAAAGGACACATATTTAAACACTCCTTGTTTTCAACTTATGTCCCAGTGAGGTGGTTCTATGGGGCTGTAGGTTTCTCCTTTGGTCTGTCTGTTTATTCAGGGCACAAGCCACATTTCCAAGCACCATGCTCACAGGGTAAGGCACAGACTGACCTTTCCCTCTGAGTTAACAGCTGGTTTAAGCAGGACATCTATGCAATGGTTGGAGATAGGTGAGTTTTGAGCTCCCTTCCACCCCAGGCTGTTCTGTGACTCTGTGATAAATGGTTTTCTTCTGGGTGAAGAGGAACAGGACAGTCCTGGATGTGCCCATTCAAGTGTCCACATCACCCAGCAGGCCAAGGTGAGAGACTGGTTTGGAAAAGTAGAACAAGCACTGCCATGCTCAGCAGCCAAGGCAAGCACTTGGAAAAGTGTTTTATCCTCAGAAGATTCAGCTGTTGCACAGGATTCAAAGCAAGTGAAGGGCCAGTGAAGGTGTCCCTGCTCATGGTGGGGGTCAGAATGAGATGGTTTTTAAGGTCCTTTCCAACCCAGACCATTCTGTGAGTCTATATTTGCACACCCTAAGCTTGCAGAAAAGAAATTGAATTCCTCATTGAGTACCTCTAGGAACTCTGCACTGAAGGATTATCACAAACCCTGAGGGATTTGCCTGTCTTGGTTTGGTTGGGCCCGGCTGGATGCCCAGTGCCTCACCAAAGCCCTTCCATCAGCCCCTTCTTCAGCTGGACAGGGGGAAGAAAATGTAATTGAAGGCTTTTGGATTGGGATAGGGACAGGGAGAGATGACTCAGCAATTCCTGTCATGGGCAAGACAGATCTGATTCAGTGAATTTATATCAAATCTGAGTAGGTGTAATCTTAACACACCTTCCTCCCACCCTCCTTTATCCCTGGACTCAACTTTACTTCCAAGTTCTCTCCCCTGTTTCCCCACAATGGCATTTGTTTTCCCAAGTGTCCCTGTATTCTTACAGGAATTCTTCACTATTTTTATAGCCAGACTGTGCTAGCTGTCAATACTGTTTGAAGAATTGGCTGGTTGTTCCTATTTAACAAGCTCTGTTCCATTTGGGAACTCGTTGATGATGCCTTTGGTTGTCTTTAGTTGCTCCTGGTAGAGGGGAGTCAGGGAAGTCAAATATCCCAGGGTTCTGCCCATCATTAATGGACAATAGGATGGAAAATGGGAACCCCAGGCTTGCCACTGCTTTATACTTCTCAAGCTTTAGATAATGCACTGCAGCAATTTATTTGATTTTAATGACAGAGAGGAGGAAACATGTCATTTTTCAGTCATTTCACACATGCCATTAGCAACATAATTTGAAAAGATAATGATTTACAAACCACCTGCTGTCTGGCAGATGCTTAGATATTGGCACGTGCTTGGAATGTGGTATGGAAGATATCTGAGGGGTTTAATTGCCCACTAATGCCATAGCTTCTGTTCTGTGCAGGTTAATGAGGGAGAGTTGCTTTTGAAGTACATCTGCCAGGGATCCTGTTTATTAGACAACCAGCAAGGATGATCTTCACAGCTTTAGTCACTTGTTTGCAACTCTTTCTTTATTAGCTGCTTTCAAATGGCAAGAAATGGGGTAGAACATCAGGCTTGTAATAAAATGAGACCTTTGGAAAGCATTTTGAGAAGGAAGCTCATGTCATGACCTAGTATGTCAAAAACAGTGATTGATATGTTATCTAAAATGTACTGAGGATGTCTGATCTGCTCAACAGTGAGCAGATGAAGTCATGTCCATCGGGAGCCACTTTTTATGGAAGGCTCATGGCATCCCCAGTCCTGTGCTAAGCTCAAGGCTCTTCCTGGATGACACCTCCAGCAGCTCAGGCTCCCATCTTGCAGTGACTGTTGTTTATGGGTGCACACATTCCTTTAGTGCACTTAACAGCAAGGAGCTAAAGCAAATTGGCACCATTTTCCACCAAAATTCAAGCCTTGATCAAAAGAAGACACTTGGATGGGAAAGAAAACCTTTCATGTGAGTATCCCCAGGGAAATTTGCATCTTGGTCCAAATTCAGTCCTGAAACTGCATCTGCTTACTCCTATTCCCTTTTAGTGAAAAGTAAGAAAATCCCCACCCCGAAACCCAGAAAATCTCACACATCAATAAGACAAAAACTGCAGAGTCACTGTGACAGCACTGGAATTTTGGAGTTCTTGGTGAAGTGTCTGATGCAGAAGCAGCACCCAAACCATTGATTCCACACGTGGACCCAAGTCAGGTGCAGGCTGGGAACCCCTAAAGTCAGTTTTTTATGGATATTGGCAGTGACTGTGAAATGTTGTAACAGTCTTGCAGATAACAGGGTAACAGAGTCACCACCAATGTATTTGTGAGGTTTGTGCTGGAAATATCAGAGTGGGAATTTGTTTTAGCCACTCCAAGGGATGTGATCTCAGCCATTAATCTGAGCCAGATAGAACAAGTTGGATGTTAGTTAAATGAGAAAATTATAACCTACTAGACCTGTGTGGTCAGAGAGGATGAAGGAGCAGAGCTGGTGCTTCAACCAACCTGGAGATCTTTGCACGGACAAATCTGGCCAGGCTAGAGATGCCCAAGCTGACTGGAGTCACAGCTTTGGCACAGAATTATCTTTTCCTGTCTCCCAATGCCCTGTACCAGATGAATCAGATAACTATTTCTGTAGTCCAATTTTTTATTCCAACTTGCAGTGATACACTAGAAGGAATGAACACCCTTCTGGGTTTTTCGAGGTCACTGACAAGTCAGCATCATTTGAAAAATGATGGATTTTAAGCATTTTTGTATTTATCCAGCTTACATAAGGATTAGAAGCCCTGCTAAATCCATCTAGGTATAAATTTCAAACAATGGCTTGGAGAAGCATCTATAAAAATGGAAGCACTAACAGTCTCTGAATGTTCCCCTTGACGCACGAGTGTTTTACTGAATTGTGGAGCTGCTTCAGCTACAGCCTCATTCCTTCTCCTGTGGCTCTCAACTCTCTTAGCCATAATTTTGAGTGATTAATGATTGAAATGTTATTTAAATCACCGAGCCATCCTCTGTCAGAATTCAAAACTGACTCGCTAATGGGGAGAAAACTGAGAAGTCTGTTCATTGTTTCTTTCTTCTTCTTTTGAGAAGTGCTAAAATCTTGGCTATTTCTGTTCTGTGCTACAAGGACAACATAAGGGGATGTCTCAGAAGGAGTGATAATGTAAACATTTGCCCCTGACAGATTAAGCAGTGAGGAATAAACTGGCTTTGACAGCATTAACAAATTTCCAGTGCTGGGTTTGAAGGCATTAGCTGTGGAAAGGTTTGATAATGTTGTGGCTTTCAAATGATGGTCTCAGCAAAGTGCTTAACAGATCTGTCTACTGTTTCCCATCTGTAAATGACTACATAATTTACACTTTTAATGGGTGTTAGATTACCTGTCTGCCATTAGACTCTCAGGCTGCAGTGAATGAAAAACAGAAAACACCACTTTCCCAGGACATAAATGATTAGTTACCATCACTGGCACCCATGTATCAACCTCCGTGTCACAGCACTGTGGCTTTGGAAAATCCCAATAAAATGGATGGTTATGCCCAGCCATTAATTATATTTAAGAATTTCTGTCCATTATCCACAGAGAGATGGCTGGGGAAAGGTTGTTTTATAGCTGTGGCAGGTTAGAATGGTGTTTAATCAAAACAGTGATGTTGGACATTGATAACCTGGGGAGATAATCTCTGCCATAATAAAAGCCACCTTTAAAAAAAAAGTTACTTCATTGAGGCCTCTTTTTTTCCCCTCTTGTCTGGCAATAAAGGAAAGAACAGAAAATTTTGGAGCATTTATTGTGCCATTAGCAGCATTTAAAATCCTAAAATAAATATTGGAGTAGGTTGAGCACATAGAGAGATAAAACACTTGAAAATATCCCAAGGTTTTGTAGACAGGTAGGAGTAAACAGGACTTAGTGACCTAACTTGTTATTATCTTTTTCATAAAATCACCAGAAAAAATCCTAAAAAATGAATGGCTGCACAGTTAATAAACTCTGTAAAAGATAAGCTATAGCCTTTGAATAGGTTTCCATGTCTGAAAGGGTGTGATAGAACTTGGATAGAGAATTTTTTATATAGCTTCAAAGTAACATGGAAATTAAAAGGAATATCATTCCTAGTGTGCAAATTTATTAGCAGCTTCCTTTCTTTCTTTATTGGCATGCATTGAGGTCTCCTCCATCTGTGTGTCACACTGATCAATCCTCTAAATTATGTGCAGTGATGCATTTCTGGTACATCCTCCCTCAGCTCCAAACCTTCAAGGCACCTGGGGAAATTGAATCCAGCCTTGCTCGAAGCTGTTCCTAAACCTTTCCACTTTGTGGGCTAAAACTTGTGCCAGACTTCCTCTCTCAGTCGGGCCAGTTTCTGTGACTGTAACCCCATGCCCCAAAACTCTATTTCAGTCCCAAATTCAGGTGCTTTGGTTCTCCCTG
The DNA here is from genome assembly GCA_034509185.1 of Euphonia xanthogaster. Lineage (NCBI taxonomy): Eukaryota > Metazoa > Chordata > Aves > Passeriformes > Fringillidae > Euphonia > Euphonia xanthogaster. Next base: position 24,921,615 of record JAYDZK010000006.1, on the reverse strand, counting down.
GGGACACCAGCACCAGGAGAGAGGGATGAGCTGTTTTAAAGGACAGTTGTGGTAGCTAAAACTGGCCTTGCTTTTTGATGGAAAATATTTGCTTTTGTACTGATGGCACCAGTATTTCTGTCACAGAATTTGCTGCTTCATTTGCTTAAACAAGGCTGGTAAAGATGGGATATTTCCTTAAGTACACCCTGCCAGCTGATTTTTTTTGTCTTTTTGTCCATTTTCCCAATATATAATATGATAATTTCCCGGATTCCAAGCCATTGCCTGGGCCTTTATTATCTTAAGGCTTTTTAGCACAAATGAGATTTTCAGTTTCTAATCTAATTTTGAATGATGATTTAGCCCCACATCAAACAGGCCTGTACTTTGTGTCTAATTTACACCAGTATTTGAGGGTCTGATATAGTGCTTATTACATCTATTGCCAGTGTGATATGAACAGACTCTGCTGTAAATAAGAATTAAACCCTGTCATGCAGCCTACTAAAATAATCTTATTTAATGAAGTTTCATTTCTGTCAGGCATCCTATTTCCCATTGTGAATAATTAAACTCAAAAATAACTGCCCAGCAACTAAAATGTGTTAAGAACAAAGACAAGCTGCAGTCTTGAATTTATTAACAACTCACTATTTATTTGCAATGGTAATCTGCTATTTATATGTGAACAATAAAATTAAATTTAATTGTTCATCAAGGTATATTTTGTTATAGTGACTCCAGCTACAGCTTTTAGGACCTTATGACATAAATCCAAATATTCCTAAGTAGTTACATCCAAGATATGAGCTGTAAAATTAATAAGAATGTGGGAAAATAATTAATAAGAAGAAACTGATTGGCAGTCTCAGTGAAAATGTTGTCTTGTTTTCATTACAAGGTTGGTACACATTGCTAGTACTCCATTTTTTCCTACATTATATTTTTCTGTAATAATTCTAGATAATCTTTCAATCCAAGTTTATATGGCTGTCATTATTTCACAGGAGGAGGAAAGAAATACAACAGGGTTGAGAAAATTTAACACTGCATAAAAGTGCCTGTCTGCCACGCTGCCAGCCAGGAGGGATGGACCCCCAAACTTCCTTTTATTCCCCTAGAGCCATCCCAAGGCTGGGAGAGGCACCAGCTCCTCCCAAAAAGTGAGGGAGAGCCTTGTTTGAGCTGCAATCCTCTCCTTTAGGGTGTGAACCAAAACATCTTCAACTTAGGGCACAGTCTGCACTTGGCATTGGAGAGAAGGGCTTGTTTCAGGCAACATTTCTGGTATTAATTCCAGAATTTCCAGATAAATCAGACGCATTTCATCTGGGTTTGTAAACTTTTTGTAAACTTTTTTCTTTGCAACAAGTACTGGATTTTAGCTAGTGTAACTAAGATTTCCTGGAGTCTCTCATTCCTTCTCAGCCACTTGAAGGATCACGCAGCTGGGACAGTCAGTACTTACCCTGCTTTACCTCCAGTGAGTGAGCCCTGGTGTTCAAGGACTGACATCCCTCTCCTTCAGAGTATTTATTGATCTAACTGGAGCAAACTTTTGAGCATCACTGGCTTTGCTCTCTGGTTTGCCAAAGAAGCAGCAGCCCAGAAGTGCTGAGGTGCCTTAACTCAGAAATTACATTGCTCAGGGAGAGTAAATCCTCCCTTTTCTGCTGTTACAGACTATTGTTCTGAAAAACAGGTCAGGTTGCTGCTTGTTCATATAAATTTTTGTCTTAAAAAAAACTAAACCAGTCCTGCTCCAGTCATTGCACAGATATCTGCTCTGGTGCCTCTCTGTTGCTGTTATCCTCTCAGTCCTTCTCTGGCTTGCTCAAGGTATGTATGTCAAGTTTGACAGAGTCACATCCACGTGAAATTTTGTGATATGACCAATTGATTTAGTTTGTTAAAGTAATTCCTCGTGTAAACATTCCTTTCTTGCTGTCCTTTATTCCTGCTGCTGCATTAACACAGTGTTGGAATCGATTGTGGATGTGGAAGGTTTGTAAATTTTGCCACTCAGTTTGTGCTCTGCTGCACACACAGCACTGGTGACAAGAATTGATGATTATTTACGTGTGTCTTCATGAAACACTGGGAAAATGTGGGAAATTGCTGAGTTTCAAGAGCTGTAGGCTGCCAGAGGAGATCTCACCAGCCAGAGCTGCTCTTTGGCCAAATAATGTGGGAGGCGTCCCTGCCCATGGAAGGGGGTGGGATGAGGTGAGTTTCAAGGTCCTTTCCCCCCAAACAATTCTGTGGTTCTATGACTGCTTAAAAACATAAGAGTTGGTGTTGTATTTGCAGGGAATGTCCCGACGAAGGCAGGGCACCTGACTCACCTGATTCACCTGACTCCATGTTCTCAGAAGGCTAATTTATTACTTTATAATACTATATTATGCTAAAGAATACAATACTATATTAAAGAATACAGAAAGGATACTTACTCAATGCTAAAAAAATAATAATGAAACTCGTGACTCTTTCCAGAGTCTTGGCACAGCTTGGCCCCAATTGGCCAAAGAGTTAAAACAACTCACAGCAGAATCCAGTGAAACAATCACCTGTGGGTGAACAATCTCCAAACACATTCCAAAGGAGCAAAACACAGGAGAAGCAAATGAAATAAGAATTCTTTTCCTTTTCTCTGAGGCTTCTCAGCTTCCCAGGAGAAAATCTTGGGTGAAGGGACTTTTTCAGAGAATGTGAATGCCACAAGTTGGCACCTGAAAGTGGCAGGATTTTTTTCTTGTAACCCCCTTGTCTGCAAAAATCACATATTTGGTATGCACTTACCAGCTCCAAAGTGCTGATGAAACTTCTATGTCATTTAAAAAGAAATAAGAATGTAATTTTGCATTCTGAATTGTGCTGCTGGTGACAGCAGTCAAATGGCAGATTTTCAAGGGCAGGAGCAGAGATAATCATCTTGGTCAAATTACAGTTTTAATTTAAAAAAAAACTTCTTTCCTTACCGAGAATATTACCATGCATATTTTCATTTTATTAGTTTATGTACACAACCACTAAGTTATTTGCATGTTATAGGATTTTATTTTGTACTTAGCAAATGAATGACATCCAAGCAATTTTAGATTTAATTTGATCAATATTTAATGAATTATAATTATCATTACAACTCAGAGTTTTGCACTGCTGTATATTGCTGCATAATGTTTAATCAAGGGGAGAGAGAGACTAAAATATAACTGGAAAACAGCTATAAAGTCTATGTTAAAGAAATGTAGTGGGATTATTAACTAAATTACAGCGGTCTAATTTAATAATTTTCCTAGTTATGGCTTTAAGATTGAATTTCAAGAGCATTTCCCTAATTTATATTTTTAGATGCCTGCTATACATATTTTTAAAAAATACATACACAGAGACCAAAATTACTCTGTGGTATCAAAGTTTGAAATCTCTGCATGATTGGAAAAAAATTCCCAGGTGCTGTACCTGGGAAAATGGGAATACCAGATAAAAAGGATATCAGCTTATATGGACAGAACAGTCAAAAGATTTGGTATAAACCAAATCTTTTTTGATAAATCTTTTTTACATTGGTAAAGGTATGTAAATACTGCAGAAATCATTTAATGTATCTGAAAATAGTGAAATAGATCAGGAAAATACACTAAAAAATGTAATTAAAAAAATTAATCTCTTTTTCCACAAGTTAAAGATTTCTTTTCCTCAGAAATGCAGGTTTAATGTTTAAAATTCAGCATTCCAACATGATCCCTCAATTTTCGTAGTTAAGTGAAGCTTGTGGACTCTGAAGCACCTTCTCTGATACAGCCAGTGAGATAGAAACACGTCTGGGAGCAAAACTCATTAGGAAGGCTGGAAAAAGTCTAAAATATTCTGGTTTATAAAATCCCAGAGTGGTTTGGATTGGAAAGAACCTTAAAGCCCATCCAGTGCCACCCCTGCCATGGGCAGGGACACCTTCCATAGCCCAGGTTGCTCCAAGCCCCATCCAGCCTGGCCTTGGACACTGCCAGGGATCCAGGGGCAGCCACAGCTTCTCTGGG
>JAYDZK010000006.1:24886729-24911385 GCA_034509185.1 Euphonia xanthogaster | reverse complement strand
CAATCCCACCCTGTGCATCCCTGGGAGCATTGTCCAAACCCTCCGGGAGCTCTGGCAGCCTTGGGGCCGTGCCCATTCCCTGGGGAGCCTGGGCAGTGCCCGCCCAGCACCCTCTGGGGAAGAACCTTTCCCTGAGCTCCAGCCTGATCCTGCCCTGGCACAGCCTGGACTCAGTGGTGCTTGAGGATCCCTTCCAGGATGGGAAATCCTGTGATTCCCTGAGCCAGGAGCAGAGGTGTGCACATAAGAAAATAGGGATGCAATGAAAATGTTGGAAGCAGCCTCCAGCACTTTTTCCTTAACAAGCACAAATGCAGGCACAGAGCAGCAGCAACACTAGAAATTTGGCTGTGAGAGGCAGTAAAAGACACACCTGTTGGTGCAGAGTGCTAAGTGGGAAAAAAAGAAAAGTAAAATAAAAAACACCTAAGATTTTAAGTGAAGGAAACACTTCCTACTTGTTTCTCCCAAAGTTCATGCAGTGGGGTCTCCCACGTAGGCAGAGAGCACTTGGCTGTTAAACTTTCCTGCAAAAAAGAACCTGTAAGAAAGAAAACATCAAGTAACCAGCCAAATAAAGGAAAGGAAATTTGACTTTTATGTGCCTATAGTTTATAATGAATTGGGCCCCATTTCTGTAGCAATTGTGAGCTGAAAGCCAGAGCTTTGCTATAATTCAGTTTGATTACTATTGTTGACTTCCTTTTCAATAGATTTCCTAAGAACCAATAGAAAAAATCAAGAATCTATTATCAAAAAGTCCAGCAAGGAGGGGGGGAGGAGGAGGAGGAGGGAATACATGAAATAACAAAAATTTAGATGTTTTGAACAGAACCTCCTAATAGAAGGAAAGGGTTTACTCCACAGGCAGATTTTACTCCATTGCCAGGAATAACAAGCAAAGGAGCAAAAAAATAAATATGTCAGGAATTCTGTTGTCTTGTCAAAAGCAAAGCAAATTAATTGTGTAAATATAAATGTGGTAGTAATGATATTATCCAGCTCAAGCAAAGGCAGCTAATGAATCCCACTGCCTAAAAGAGCCTGCCTCAGTTATCAGCATTCCAGTCACAACTGCCACCATTTCCATTTGTGTTGTCAGAACACAGAAGTGGCTTAAAAGAGAAGGCAAAAACCCTAGAAATGCATGTATAAGATTTGCTAATCACTACTAATTTAGGAATTTGTATGCCTTCAGCTGCCAAATATCATCTGAAATGTTTTAATACTCTCCAAAACCCTTATTGCCCTTTCACTTGCAAATTCTAGATAGGATTACATTTTCTTGCTTGGTTTCTTTGCACAGAAATTGTGCTCTATGCTAGGAATCAGCATTATGTGATTAACACAGGCAAGAGACAATCAATGCAAATAAACAGTTTAAAATGGGCTGGAGGGACAGGACAAGGGGGAATGGTTTCCCTGAGGGCAGGGTTAGATGGGATACTGGTATTCCCTGTGAGGGTGGGCAGGCCCTGGCACAGGGTGCCCAGAGCAGCTCTGGCTGCCCCTGGATCGCTGGAAGTGTCCAAGGCCAGGTTGGATGAGGCTTGGAGCAAATCTGGGCTATGGAAGGTGTTCCTGCCCATGGCAGGGGGTGGGACTGGATGGGCTTCAAGGTTCATCCCAAACCATCCTGTGGTTCTGTGATTCAGTGGATGGTGCTGGTAGCACCCAAACCAATGTAGGATAGGGAAGAAATGCCATATTCCTGCCTCTATTAAGGAAACAATTCCAGTATAATTAGACTTATAACCCAAAACATATCAGTCAGAAAATGTAATGTCTTTAATGGAAAAGATAACAATGTTTTGGTCATGAACAGGTCCTGGCACAGGATCATCCAAATTTGCTATGCTGCTAATTCAGAGAGCTGCTGCTAATTGGTCCCAGACAACCTTCTCCTTGTTATCTTCTTGGATGCAGAAAACAGGAAAAATTCCTTTTTCCAGAAAACAGGGAAAATTAAGTTGATGAAAAACACAAACCCAAAGACCCAAAAATCTGTGGGTCTTTGGGTTTGATTTTTTTAATTTGTTTTCAATTTTCTAAGCACTGCAGCCCATATATCAAAGCTCATGTTTGATTAGCCAACCCCATAGCAACATTTTGTTAATATCACTAGCAAAGGGAAGAGAGGAAGAGAGACCCTGCCAGTTCTGAAAGGGTCTTTGGAGGACAGGGTCAGTGTTAATGGACAGAAATGCTGCCTGGTACACACTGGACACCAAGGAAATACCTGAAAACATGCAGCTGGGTCTATGGCTGAGTAAGTTGTTTCTGTCAGAATTCACTTTGAAAGCTATTAGATTAAATTGGACCATGGCAAATTGTGAGACAATTTGCATTCCTGCTTAAAAATCTATAGTCTGAGTAAAATCGCCCTCCAAGCTTCATCTCTGTTAAACTGAAACATAAGACTTGGTATTAAAGAGCAAAATTTACCTGTTGACAGCAGTGATGGACTGTCTTTGCTCAAAAGACATTCTTAATTAAAAACAAATGGGGTTAATATGAGTTAAAGCTACGAGCTCAAGTGCAATCAACAGTCAAGTCAATCTGAGACTGGGGTGACCTTCAAAGGAGAATGTTTTCACTCCTTAAACACATTGCTGACTTTGGGAAAAGAAATAGAAAGTTTAAAAAGAAAAAAGAGAAGAGGTTGTTAATAGGCTGTGAGGAAAGGATCTAAAGAAAAACAACCTTGCATCTTGCTCTTCCGTGGCAAGTGAGACAAGGACCTATATTTTTAATGAATATTTTCTGTGCACTTTCATTTATCTCCTCCATATTGTTCTCCCTAAGTGCCTACAGTTAAATCAAAAGAGACACTCACTAGGGAAAAATAACCCAGTCGAGCCTAACAACAACAAAAGTGCTGTTATCCCCAGGAATGCCACAGCTTCTAAGGAAGAGAGAAAATCAGGGAGCCATTAATTAGAAAATTAGTTCCAACCAAGCTGGCAAGGTTTATTTTCATGTGGAAAATGGGAATGTTGCTGTTTACATCTCTCAGAGGCCTTTAGAGATGCCAACTGTGAAGAAAGTTAGAAATGCTCAAGAATAAAGGAATTTTTTTTCTACACTTCAAGGCACAATGGCAGAAGAATCAACTAATTACATCCCATCTTCTCCACCAGCACATGAACAACAGGATGTGCTGAGGAGTGGGGTGTGAGAGAGCAGCCAGCCAGGGCCACCCCAACCCACTTTTTATCCATAAAGGTTCTTGAAAGCTTGGGAGAAGTTTTTTATGAAATTTCAGAGAAATAAGGGTCTTTAGGGGATGCCATTCTGCCAACAGAGCCCCAGTCCTGCCCACTGGGGAATTTCCACCAGGACAGAAACACAGGCCCATGAGGAAGTTCCCAGGGAATGAATGAGATTATAATTTTATAGCACAGTTACATGCACAAAACTTATTTCATCTTCACAACTCGCTTGATTGCTTTTCCCATTATTATTGGAAAGTCATTCCAGAACCTCATTTCCTCTATCTGTGAGCAAACTTCTGAAGTCCAGCTGGAATTTATGAGCAGACTATTTGAAACCACTCATTCTTATGCTAACATTTCCCTAGAACTTTATCCATTGATTACTTTTCTCTCTAAAGTGCCTCTCCAGACAAAGGCTATCGCCTGTCAACTTTAATTTCACAATGTATCATCATATAAAATAGGTCTCTATTTCTTTAGTCAATCTAATCATTTTACAAAAATATGGGATATTTTACAAGATAAATGCTGGAGAGCCAGGATTTATCATGAGTAATAGGAGTTGGAGTAAGGGAGTGCCTGGAGGCAGGAGGCCTTTCTGTGCTCCATCCCTCCTGCTCCCTTCTCAGAAGTGACACCTCCAAAAGGTGCTTTAATGAGCCTGAACCAGGCAATAAAACTTCACAAACACACATCACCCACACACAAAATAAACCAGGAGCTGTCCTCTGTAATAAGCAATTTCCAAGGATTGAAGCACTCAATCCTCTCCTTTCTTTCCAAAACAAGGGTATATTCACCTCTTTTTCTCTCTTAAAATACAATTTAAGACTTTCTACCAAGGAATAGAAAAGGTTACACAGACTAATTGTGTCACAATTCATTTTCTCAGGAAAGTTCCCAAAATCCCAGACTGAGGATTAAAAGATCTAGCTCAGGTTGGTCATGCACAGTTCGCAAAGCCAGGAGGAGGACTAGCAGAAGGAATGCTCTGTCTGCACACTGCAGGAAGATAATAAAGAGTCCTGAATTTGCTTCAGGGAAATAACATGCAAAAAGAAGAGTCTCCCATTATATAAGGGATTCTGGGAACACCTGCAGGATCCAGAGCACCAGTTGGTTTTGGGCAAGTCACAGACTTTTTTTTGTCTTCTTTCTGTGTCTTTTCTAAGTGTGGTTTCCATGGTCCACATTTAGAAAAAAAAAAAAAAAGAAGCAAATTTTTCAGGTGTTTGCAAGATCCTGCCTGTGCTGACCATACAGATGGGATGAGTGAATGGGAATAGTAAGAAAGGCAATACCACCCAATCTGATCCGCTCTGGAAAAACACAAACAGCTCAGTTAAATCTAAACCAGCCATAAAACATGTTTAGTGAGTGGTCTGGGGTTGTTGTAAAAGAGGGGAAGACAAAAGATTGGGCTCATGTGGTGTTTCATGAAAGGTGCCATGAGAATTGTGACCAACCAGAAAACCCATTTCTTCCCCATCACCAACACGAGGCCATGCTCTCCTCCAGACCAAGGTTATTTGTCTATCCATGTCCTCATTTGCTGATAGGCATCACACACTTCCATTCCTTTTCATTCAGAATGAGATAAAAGTTAGGAAATGAGGCAGCACACCGTGTCCCTGCAGAGAGACACTCGCATCTTCAATGTCATCCGAAGTCTCCCTGATGTGAGGAGCCCAGACTAATTTACTGCCTCTCCTAGCCTCAACAAAATATAAACAACATCATTTACTGTGACCTGTGGTGTGCTGCTTTCCCTTCTATTTTTCAGATATGTTTAATAAGTTTCAGAGAAGCAGAAATGCAGAAGTCAGAGACCAAGTGACAGGAATAATTTACTGAAACCTGGAGATTCACATCCTACTTGATTTTAACACAAATGGCAGCTTTCACTGCCTTTGAAAAAGACACTGAGGAGCTGGGCACTCTGCATTAGCCAGGTTTAAAACTCTCTCCAGGCACTTTCATTTCCTCTGAAGTAGCAACGTGAGAAGAAAACTTGAGTCAGGATCTCCACAGTCAGTGCCAGGACAGGAGGATTTAACACCACCCAGGATGGGTGGATGAATGAGCCCCCAAAACCCCTGTCTGGAGCCAGAGGTGAAAGAAGGAATTTAACAGAAGCACTGTCCTGGCAGGGCAGCTGCTCTGTGCCTGGAGCTCAGGGACAATTCAGGGAGCCAAGAAAGCCCAGGAAAGCCTTTTCAAGCCAAGGTGTCCATCTCCACCCCAAACCCTTCATCCCTCAGGTGCTGGGAGAGCATCTACTTCAAACAGCCCTTCTCATGGCTCCGAGAGGTTTGGAGAGTGTTTCTGTGCTCAGCACAGGAGCTCGTTCTGTTCCTTGTTAAACTCAGATCTGGCAAGGCTGGAGAGGATGTCCCACCCTCACACAGGAGGGTGCAGGGACATCAGCCTTTGAATCCACGGCAGGGATGTTGCCCAGGGCATCAGCACTTCCAGCCTCCCTGGGACACCCCGGAGCAGAGGAAATGTCCTGTGATTCACTGCTATCAGTGCTTTTGCCCGGAGCACTGATAAAAAAGTTGGCTTGGACAAAGTAGCAATAAATGAAACATAAAAGAAATAAAATTTTGCGGGGTTACTATCACTGCTGCTCTCATTTTGGAAGAAAGCCAGAGGGGGATTTCCCAAGAAACTACGGTTTTCTTAAAGACCTCCTAATAGCAGATTGAAACTACACCCAGCCATCCCCACTGTGGGACTAAAAAGAAAGCAAAGGCTACAAGGAAATTGCAGCAGTTAGAGACACTTTGGGTTTATCCCGGGACAGGAGGGGAATTCCTGATTTCCTGTGGCTGCTGCCTGTGATCCCAGTGCAGGAGAGCCTCACCCACCCTGCTCAGCATCCCTTCTCATTCACCCCTTCCAGCCTTTGGCAGATCTTCAGGCAGTGTCGATTTCTGGCCAATGCCAGGCTGGCTGCCCCTGGCAACACTCAGATGCAAAGAAAATTCCTGAGCACTGATGTCCAAGATATTATTGGAACAAAAAAACATTACAGCACATGCCTTGTCTATCCCATGGCATCACTTTCTCCTTTAGCAGCTATGAATCCAGTAAGGGGGTAAAGTGGACAACTAAACACTCAAATCTTTATCTCATGCACCAAGATGTCCTGAAGCCTTGCCCAACACAAATCTCTTCCAAAATAGAGAAAAATACCATGGAATATTAAATAAGAGCACAACAGAGTTCAAAGCACACTCTTTGAACCTGTGTTATTGATAACAGGGTTTTGTTATTGGAAACAGGGTTTTGTAGGGTAGCCACAGCAAAATAATGCACTAGGGGCTATAAAAAAACATAAAATCCCACACAAGTCTGGATAAAATTTGGCACTCTTTCAAGAGTGGGCTGCCAAGGGGCTCTGGATTTACCCACTGAGGATTTCCCACCTGGAAAGCCCAAACACACAGATACGTGCCTGCTCAAATGCATCTTTTATTTCCAGCTTTAAATTCACAAGGAATATTTTGATCTGATGGTTGCAACCATGGAGATATTAATTTAATGCCTGTAAATTTAAATTCAACTTGGCAGCCTGTGCACAGAGCAAAGCATTACCTGTCCCACATATGAAGCAAAGAGTTGACAAGCTGCTTCCTTTCTGTGAGACAAAATGTTTATCAGGGTGCTCCCCAAATCAATACTGAGGAGCTGCAGCCAGTGTAGAGGCCTCTGATACCTATGAATTATTAATTTACCATGCAGTATTTAACTAGAGCCCAGCTATAATTAATATTAGCTTGCCTGGAATGCAGGAATAAGCAAACTAAAGTGCCTGTGGGGTACATAATTTTTGGAACACACCACGATGACACAGCCAGGCAGTGTGGAAGTGTGGAAGTATGGAATGAATGTGACTCCCAAAAGGGTAGAGATAAATGTGTGCAGCTGCTCACAGGAGGCACCCAACAAAACTATTGATTAAAATGTTATACTCAGGAAACTTGAGTTCTGTTTTGAAGCTGAGCTCTCCAGAGTTTTCCCTGTCTCTCCACCCAGCCCTTCCTCCTTCCTCCTCTGCAACATAGGGAATGAAGAAACCCCAATTTCCCTCTTCCTCAACCATTTGATTTAAACCATCCTTTAGAAGATGCTCAGGTCACCCTTTGTATCCCAAAACAGACACATGAACCAGGGTGTCCCATATGAACAGAGTAGATGATATTTTTCCAAGGAATGTGATGGAGCCACAGAGCTCCTGCTCCCATCTCCCAACACACTGCTCCTGTGCACCCACAGTGCTCCCCAAACTGGGTATTGAAAAGCCTCAGACAGGAAGAGCAGCCCAGGTTAATTTTGGATAGAGTTTGATAATTAGAGTTATCAGACAGTAGGAGCCTTCTCTGGGCATGTTTGAAACTTCCTCAAAGGAAAAACAATGTGACATTGTGAATATATTATTTCTTTGCAAAGATGAAAGCTGGAGTCATGCTGTGGTCATCATAAAACCTCTCTCTCTTTTGGTTTCTGAAGTTTTTCTGCACTTTCTTCCAGATGTACCTGCTTTAGACAAAATATTCTGAAAATCTGCAGTAGTGTGACAGCAGCTTACTACAGCAAACTAGATCTAAAAACACTCACAGCCCTCATCACAGTCCATCCATTAAATGGATGGCTATTTGCATGAAACAATATATAAATTTTAAAACCTGCTGAGATATTTCAAAGTTATCACATCTTGCACCAAAACTCTGAAATTTTATCATCTTTGGGAGTAAATTTGTTTTGGCTGCAATGTCCCAGTGTCCAATTCTCCCTGCATTGCCTGGTGGGAAACATCTTTCCAGTGCAAGCCAGGGAAAACTCAAATTAACTCCTGTGCAGAAAGTTGTGCCTATATTCACCTTTTTTTAAGGAGCTGGAAGTTTGGGGAGCAGATTGTGGTCAGCAGTGAACCTGCTTGACAAGGTCAGGTGGTTTGTGAAGAGAAAATTGTTGCCTGTGCAGTAATTAGGTTGCACTGAAGAGAAGCTGCCAAGTCCCAGCAGCCTCCATCGGGGTAAAGCAGAGTAATTAAAGGCAGTTTTAATGCCTATTTACACCAGCAAAGTCTGGCTCTAACACTGGCTGTCAAAAAAAACCCAGGAAAGCAGAGGTGATGAAATTGCATCATTTCATAAAAAGCTCCTACTAAATAGTGAGGTGCTGCTGCTGAAATACCCAATTATCCCCTGGAATAGTAACCTCTGTGCCCACAGGTGTCCAAGCAGGAAGCAGGAGAGGGGAATTGGGTGCAGTCACACATTCCCTGAGCCTTCACCAACACCTAAAGCCCTGCCAGCAGAGCAGTCCATGATTTAATCTTCTGTGCAGCTCCAGCTCATGTTCTGCTCTGCAAAACCTCCCAAAAGGGTCAGCCAAAGCTTTGTGCAGAAAAAGAAAGCATTGACAGAAAGCCTTTGGAGCAAGGGAAAAGCAGGAGGAGCTTTAAGAGCTTGAGCACAAGCTGGATAATCCAAAACTGAGTTTTCCAGGCTGCTGAGGTGTGAGTGCCCGACCTCAGCACAGCTCTCCAATACCCAGATTATAACAGCCTTGGATTTAAGCACCATTTCTCCTCCCATATTTCCTGCTGTAAAGGTCTAAATTCCATCCACAGGAACCAAAGATAACCTCAACTGGTGAAGACATAAGACTTGATAATTTCTTAACCATTATGGATGTTTCTATAGTTCCCATAAGTTGTTGAAACTTGAGGGGCGGGTGTTGTTTTGCCTTTTTTGTTCTGTTTTGTTTTTAATTAAGCAAAGCAGACAATTTGTACAAACTCTGTAATTTTCCCCTCACCCACAGAAGAGCTTTGAACAACAACTTCTTCCAGTTCTTTCCATTTTACCTGCGAACTCAAAGCTGACTTTCCTCTGCTGCTGACAAAGTGAACCTGAGCAGTGGGAAGCCAGTAAATCTCAAGCAGCAGCGATGCTTTATGTACCTTAAGTACTGCAAGATTAAAAATGTGGTTTTATCACAGTGTGATACCGACGTTAATAACTCGTCTGGAGCAGGAATTCAAAGCTTTCACTATTCTATAACTGAAAGTAGCCCAGTTGCACACGGATTCAGGTAGCAACAGAGGAGCTCAGATCATCTTAGTCAGTGTTTCACTCCAACAGGAGTCTGAGAAGGGCAGTGGAGCATCACTCAGGCAGGCATTACCAACACTGGGGTTTGCATTAGCAAATGAAGCTACATGCAAGTCACAAGCCCACGCCAGCCGACTACAAAGCAGGTCAGGCATGCAGAAAAATTCACTTGTGGCACTGGCTGAAAGCAGAGAGAACATTTAAATTTCAGATTTTCAGCCCATCAGCAATAGCCTTACCTGCTGCTACATTTTCAGTTGTCCCAGCAACAAGCAATTCCTTTCCTTTCAGCCTTTTCACTATCACTTCTCCTTTTCAGTGGGCTTTTGTGAGACAATTATTTCATAAATCTTAATTACTGTTTCATTTTGTTTTGACTGGGCTCAACATAACAACTGCAGGCTGTCACAGAAAGCAGCTGTCCCTCCCAGCATGGCCGTGGCCACCACAGCTCTCCCTGCAGAGCTGCCACTCTCACATCCAAAGGAGGCAGAGCAGCAGGACACTGGAGGGATTTCAGGGCAGGACAGAGGGACACCCAGGTGGTCACAGCCTGGGAAGGGGCAGGTGGAACTGCCCTCTGCTGGCTCTGGCATCTCCACAGTACCAGGGACAGGGTGGGAGTGCCTGGCTGCAGGCAGGGTGGGCACAGGGCACCAGGAGAGCAGAGAGGCTGGGCACAGGGCACCAGGGAAGCAGGCAGGGTGGGCACAGGGCACCAGGAGAGCAGGCAGGGTGGGCACAGGGCACCAGGAGAGCAGAGAGGGTGGGCACAGGGCACCAGGAGAGCAGGCAGGGTGGGCACAGGGCACCAGGAGAGCAGGCAGGGTGGGCACAGGGAGGGAGGCTGGACCCCACTGCGGGGAGTGCTTGGGATGGCACATCTCTGAGAAGGGGGGAACAGTGGGGTGAGGCACAGGCACAAGAGAGGCCATTCAGGGGCGCTCTGGTGGAGCAAAGAAAGGAAAGAAACCTTCCTCAAATAGTTTGGAGAAGCCTTTACCCTGCCTGGGAGCTCCTGAACATCCCTCTTTGCAGAGAGCTCTTCTCACAGGGTGGGCAAGACAAGCCTGCTGGAGCTCTGGCAGCCCTGAGCACTGCCCTGATCTACTTGTGTCCAATAAAAGTGTCAGAATGCCATTTGAACAGCTTTTGGTTACAATTTCACCCCCTTCTCTCGCAGGGCACACATTGCACCTGACTTTAAAAGATGATAAAAATGTCAAGGATGCAAAAATGCTCTGTGTGTGTCCACAGCTTTGGGCCTAAATCAGCTCTGCAGTCACAGTCATCCCTGAAATCCAGCAAAAGTCTCTGGGCACATACTGTCACCATTTGTATTTCCTAAATCAGCTTAAACACAGCCTAAAAGACAAGGTTCAGTTCTGCCTGTAAGCCTGTGTAAATGGCTCTCAGTGCACACACATTGCCCATTTCCCACCTGGATTTCCTGCCATTCCATCTCATTTGTGCAGAGCAGGCCCAGCTCCTGTTTCTGTTCCAGGTCAGGCTGCAGAGGAGCAGGAGCTGCAGCACACAGGGAAAGAAAAACCAACTCACTCCTCCCTGGTCATAAAGAAACCATGTAGGGAGAACACAAAATCAGGCAAATCCCTGCATTTCTGATTAAAGAAATCTAAAGGTAGCAACCAGAAACTTGCCAGACACCTACAGGAATTTAAATAATAATTAAAAAAATCAACTTACGCAGACATTTATATGTTTTCAAAAGTAATAATATTTAAATGAAGTGGGGGAATGTCCTAAAGTGGAATTGAAGGAGTTTTAGTCAGCCATAATTTCATTTGAAAAGCCTAATAACACCCCTGGATTTAAATTCCATTTATCATTCTGCTTTTGTTTTGCAGTTGTTGAAAATGCCATCACAAGAAAACAATGTATTTCTGGTAGTGCATATTTATAGTTTATGGCTTCTTAATCCCAAGAAGTTGCCACATACATAAAGAAAATCAATCTTTTCAATTTCCAAACTGTTTTTGAATTTATGCTCATTTTCCATTATAAGCATTTGATCTGGTCTATGAGAACTCAGATGGAAAAGTTTTACCCTTTGCAGTCAGGACAAATATGTTCATGAGTATTTTTAGACTCTGCCATGTACAAGCCTTGAAACCTGAGATATCCCTTCACATTTTATTTCCTGATGCTCAATATCTTTTCTCTTGCCTGTTTGTGATAACAATTCCTTTGGGGCATAATGAGGAAAAGCTAAAGTTTGTTCCACACAAATTCTTCCTTCCATTAATAACGCTGACAGGGGTAGAGATGCTGAGGCAGTTTCTGTGCACTCAATAAAAAAATATAAAATGTAATATGAAGCTGTAGAAGCAATTTTGGTTATATTTATCATCAGATGTTGCAATTAAAGACTGACATGTTTGCAAAGCAAACAAAACAGAAATAACAATATAGGGCACACCTCACCTCCAGGGGGAAAGGGAAAGTCAGGCTGTAAAATTATCACCTCCTGAACCTGGTCAGCTTGGCTTAACACAGATCTGGAGGAAAGCATAGGTGTATGATGTAGATATATATGAATTCAGCTCAAATTTAGCAATTAGCCTTCTTGCTAAACACACAGAACTTCTGCTCTGAGGCCAGAAATCATAAAAAGTTGTGAGTTGCTACCACAACTCAGCCTATGTGACCACTTTTCATCCTTAAAGGCTCAGACGATTCAAAACTGTGTCTGCCCCTCTTCCCTGTCAAAAATGCAACTATTAATTAAAACCCTGAGTGGAAGCAATAACCAAGCAAAAACCAGAGTGATGCTGCCAAATTTCTGGGAAATGGCTCATCATTTTTTATTCCATGTGGCTGCTGACCAGCTCTAGGGGTTACATTCCTGCTGAGAGGAAGGCACCAGGAAATCTTGAAAGTGTTGGGTTTTCCCTCTTTTCAAATAAAAAAAATTTAAAAAGGTAGAGCAACCATGTCTGAGAAGATGCTGACACTGCTTAGCAACCAAAGTGATGGGGAAAAAGA
Organism: Euphonia xanthogaster; assembly: GCA_034509185.1. Lineage (NCBI taxonomy): Eukaryota > Metazoa > Chordata > Aves > Passeriformes > Fringillidae > Euphonia > Euphonia xanthogaster. The sequence continues at coordinate 24,899,039 of JAYDZK010000006.1, read as the reverse complement.
ACAAGGTTGGGAAGTCACCTCCTAGAGTTTAAATTATCTTAAAAATCAAAGGTGAAACCCAACAATGCAAGGCACAACTCCTGAATGATTTGCTGGGGAATGCCCACACAGGCAGGAAGGACTCCCCACAAAATGCCCCCAAAATGGATAAAAGGATGGGGAAGAACTGTTTTCCATAAAAGATTTCTATGTTTTTGCTATCAGCACTGGAGCTCTGCACCAGTTCCTGGCCATCATAAATAAGAACAGGGCAGAAAAATCTGGAACCTCGGTGCAGGGTATGAGAGGGGAGGAGTTATAGGATTATATTCTGTTCATTTTGCCCCAGGATTATATTTGGCTTAAATTTTAGTGTGCTCTGGTGAAATTTAAAAATCAAAAAGTGAAATGTGCAGGTGGAGTGGCACTGGGAGAGGCTGAAGGACCTTCTGTGTGACAGGAACAGCTCAGGGAGGGGACAGGGAGAAGTGGCACAGAGAACACGTTGTGCCAGCACTTCCTCCTCTAGGACTGGACAGCAGAATTCTTGGAGGACAAGGGAAAAATTCCAACCCACAGTGAATTTGAGAGGTTGCAACTCTCTGCCAACAAGTGACAGTGCTCCTCTCCACTGTTATGGAGGAATTTTGGCTTTTGGAAATGTGGAGCTTAGCAGGATTTCCAAAACTCTGTTGCATATCAGGGATGAAGTCAGTCAAATCTAAACTAATATAAATCAAGGTAAACAGGGAAATCTGGTTAGGCAGAAAGTACAGTTTGTCTCTATCCTACTTACACATTTCTGGTACTTTCTGTGCAGTTTCAATCACTTTTATTTTTTTAATAAGAAGAGAGGCCAGTCTCAGGAATTGCAATATAATTGTGAAATTTAAAGGTTACCATCCAAGTATATTTTCATTTATCCTCTTTCTGAAATATCCCACCAAGCTGCTAATATCTAATAATCCATTTGCAGAAGCTGAATGTTATCTGTAAAAATTAAATTGTTTACATTCACCATGGCTTACTGTAAATAAAAATGCTCATTCATTATTTCAAATGCAGCACAGGATGGTGAATTTTGTGTTTTCCCTCCTCAGTTTTGGCTCTACTCAACTCCATAAATACATTAGCACCATCTTTTGGCTAAACTAGGTCCTGACCTATATTTGTAGCTTTTCCTTACAAGTGGGGTTGTTGCATTTTCCTGGAATTTCCAACCTTTTGAGCGTGAGGAGGAGCCAAACAGGGAAGTGAAGCTCAGGCTGTGGCTGACAAACCAAGCAAGACAACATTTTCATATCTACACTGAGGTGCCTTTATGTTGTTGCAACCCTAAAACTGAACTTTTATAATTATTTTCCTTCTCCTAGAATTGTGCAAAGGTGATTTTTTTTTGTATAAATGCAAATCACCTCCACTAATTATTAATCAGATGCTTGTTTGCATCATATCTTTTTCATGAAACATGGAATGTGGGCCTGCTCTAGGGATTTGCTACGACTTTGCCATTCACTTGTACTTTATGTTGCCAGATATAAAAGGCTCTAAATTCAGACTTAAAGTGGTTTGTAAAAAGTATTTTTCCCCACTTTATTTTACCTTACGTTTTCTAATGTATTTATTGAAATTATTTGAAAGGAGGGATGAAAATGCAGCTTCTATTCAGGCAAAAATCCCTCCTCCTCCTCCACTGTGTATTCCCTTTTTCCTCCTGACATCCCATCAGGAAAACCATCTTACATCCTTGCTCTGCCAATGGTGCCTCAACAGGGTCACATCAGAGCAAGGATGGAGGAAACATATGGCAAATATGAGAAATTCAGGACTTCAGGGCATTGTATAAACTGGACTGCTGGAATTTCAAAAAGTAACACGTTGGGGGTTCTTTGGGGGGAGTTGTTTGTTTGTTTGGGGGTTTTTTGTTTGGTTGGTTGGTTTGGTTTTTTTGTTTGTGGGGGGTTTGTTTGTTTTATTTTTGTTGTTTTGGTTGGTTGTGTTTTGGGTTTGTTTTTTTTTTTTTGCTTTTCTGGATCTGAAGGGATTCTGGATAGACATTTCAAATATGAGCACCTGTGGAGCACAAAGGACCTTGGGAAGAGTGGAATTGTCTTGCTGAGGATCCTGTCAGTCCAGTTTCAGCCTCACTCCAGTCAAGTGTCCCAGTCTGCTCCCACAGAGCTTTCTGGAGTTTGGCCAAACTCCTGTGGGATTACCTGGACCTGCAAGTAGAGGGTGATGAGGATCCCCAACTCCACAGCCAGAGCTGGGGAGAGCAAACACAACTCCAGGTCACTCAGGGCATTTCCATCCCATGAAATCACCCCACACACCACGGGCTGCAGAGGAAGGGGCATTTCAGAGCAGGACAAGAGCCAGCTGCAAAGGTGGGTGGCTCCAGACAGAAAGGACAGAGTTTGGCACAACCTTCTGTCGAGGTTACATCAGCCACAAACATATTAATCCCACCAGAATCCCCTCTACCTCATTTGCAAAAAAAAAAAACAAAACAAAAAACATCTTCCCAGGGCAAACCAGCATGAAGTATTGTGTGTTTTTAGTGATATTATCCATATTTCAGCTGGGGAATGGGATTATTTGGACACTGTGCCCTGCAAAGCTCTCACCATTGATCACCACCCTGGCCCAGGAGTGCAGATACATCAGGATTTGCCCCTGGCACTGAGTGTTGCAGCTTTGTTAATCTAGAGCAGAAAAATAATTTACTGCAAGAGAGCAGCAGATACCAGAGCAGAACCTCACAAGAAATACATGCCATGTATATTTATATATTTATATATTCAATATGGCATTTAGAAACACATCTTTGCCAGTAACAGCCACTGAAGTAGGGTCAGTGAAAGAAAGTCAAAGAAACTTGCCCAAAATTGGCTGAACCTGTCCAAACAGAAGCAGAACCTTCTCCTTTCTTCCTCTTCTTCCTTTGGACTTGTTCAGCTACAATGAGAAAATCTGGTAACAACTGGCTACATATGACTTATGGCTAAAGCCATGCAGTTCAAAAGTCTCCTGTGGAATTTAATATTTATCTGTATCATTTTTACCTCTGTAACACACATACCCACACCAAAACATATTCTTGTATATTGTACAACAATATGTACATACTCTTGTATATTGTATATATCTTGTACATCCTAGTGATGAAATTTCAGGACTGAGATGTCTGGAAAGATTGCTTGGACTGGATGATCTGAGAGGTTTCTCACCTTAATAATTTTATTATTCTAAAAGAACATGTGTGGGAACAGGGATGTTTTAAGGCCACGTGGAACAACAGCTGGAAATAGGAGGCAGATAATCATGTCTTGCAAGAATATTGACATATATCTGAAGAAAATGATGCCAAGATGGGCAGAAAAGCAAGGATGTACAAGAGCTTGTCTCATTCTAGCTGGCAAAAACTACATCAGCCAGGAGATTTATGGGATGAAAAAACCCATGACTTGAAATTTCAGGAAGGTAGGGGAGGGATTCTTCCATTATTTACCAAATGAGGGGAAAAGATGTTCCAGGGCTACACTGCCTATATGATTATCCTATCCATGTCTTTTCAGGCAGGGAATTTCTTCAAGGAGCTGGTGGGATTCTATTCCCATCCTGAAGCCAGATTATCATAACTTTGCATCATTGGCTGGGAGCACAGAGTTCAGGAAATGACTCTCCAGGGACACAACATGGCTCCATCCCATTCCAGCTCCTTCCAACCGCGTCCAGGGGAAAAGCTGCCCTGACAACACACACCAGTGACAAAATCCATGCCAGCAAAATCTAATCCAGGAAAAGAGAAGGGCAAAGAACCAGAAGGAAAGAAAACTTTTATCATTATATTTGCAATGCAGAGGCAAAAACTGAAATCACCTGAAGCAAGGTAAAACTGCTTCAACTGAAAAATTAGAAATAGATGTTTCTCTTTTAATTCGGAAAGGCTAAAATGTCTCACCACATACCTATTTGCATGAGGAACTTTAAGTTCAAGGAGATGTTTTGGATAAATAAAAAATTACTAAAATCTGTGTGTTCCTCTAAAGGTACTACCCCAACTTGTTGCAATTAGTTTAAATCAATTCAGAAAGTCTTTGAAACACACCAAAAATAGTTTCTAAATAGAAATAAGCTGAATATGGGGGAAGGAAGGGTTTGAAGGATTTGCAGGAAGGGTTTTGCAGGAAGGATTTTTTTCCTTGTTGCGCTGGATTTGCTGGTCATTTCTTAAAACATCTCTAAGGCTTCTAAATCTATAGAAGTTAATTTTTCTTTCTATAATCTGTTAATTTTTCTGTTAATTAATCTGTTAATTAATCTTATTTCTATAATCTGTTGGGGGTTTTTTGAGTGTGAAAGCTTTGAAATTTCAACCAACAAAACATACCATTGGTTTTTTTCACCTTCCCAGTTCCTATTTGATAATGGGCTATGAAACCACTTATCTGAAGAGAGCCCAGCCAGTCTCAATGGCTTTGGGCACCTGCATTAAAAGCAGCACTGCTCTGCTCTTTAAAATGGCAATTTCCCCAAGCCAACCACACATTATTTGGAGTCCTTTGGCCCAGTGTTTTTGTGGTTTGTTTTGTTTTATTGAAACAAAAGTGTTTTGTTTATTGAAAACCCACTCTCTGTGAGCCACTAAGCCAAGGAAAATTCTGTATTTAACAGCTCTCTGCATGCTGGGCCCTGAGAAAAGACTGCTGCAGTCACTTTATTGCAAACAGCAGAAAATCAGCTCCTGCCAGACACTTAAATATTCTCTTTTTAAATCACCTAAGAACCTCTGATGGAGACTGGCTTGCTTAGAGATTGGGTGTCACTGTTAGAGCCTCTCCCACTTCAGAAAGATCATATCCCTGGTGTGGGAGAGACTAACCAGATTTTTTCTTGTGGATTGAGGGACCTCAATCCTATTGTCCTCCCTAAAAATAAAAAATAGTAACTAAAGAAAAAACCAAACAGGAGCCACACTGGAGTACCTTAAAAAAAACCCCAACAACAATCCACACATCATCTTGGATGATCCATTCCCTTCCATAGAGATAACCCTGAGCACTGCTTCCCTTTTGGCAGGAAAGGATCCTTTTAAACAGACACATGTCACTGCTCAACAGTTGGATTTTCTTACCATATAAAACCATCCTACCAAATACCAAGCAGGCCAAGTTTTCCCTGGCTCCTAAAAATCAGCCTCAACATGAAAAAAGATATCAAACTTCTCACCAGCACTAAATCAGTACTCCCTAGGCTAAACCATAAATGTATTCAACCAAGTCAGCCTTAGAAACTTTTCATTTAGCTCTACAAAGATAACACTAGATCAGCATTTTCATTAAAAAGAAATGTCATGGCTCATTCCTTTCTGTGATTGAAGAGGAAGCAGCAACATCTTCCAAAACTCAGGAGAGAAACATATGCTGCAATAAAAAATAAATACAACTGTGATTGTTGTTCCATTTAATATTTCAGTCTATGATTATAATTACTTCCTGATTGGGAAGAATTCTCATGTTAAAAGAGAATTCTCATGCCATGCAATGGCAGCTCAAGTAGGTCAAAAAAGGCAATGGCAGAACCCCCAGGATGAGCCAGGTACAAGGTGCAGGGACAGAAACTTGACTGGTCTTCATTTGCTCTGGTTTTATTCTAATTGTGCAGCTGAAGAATATTTCGGCCCTACCACCTCTCTGTTATCTGTCCAACATCTGTAATTTAGCAACAAAACTGGAATAAAACCAGAAGATAACTACTGGAATACAGCAGATTTTGGTTGTGGCAGGTCAGCAAGTCCTTATCAGGTCTTTCCCTTTGATTTCTGCAACAGCCAGAGTGGGATGGCTGAAGACTGGATATGGGCAAATCCTTGTCCACAAAGGAAGCCACTGTCACAGAACAGGGGGCAGTGTCCCTGTACTGGGCAGGCACAGACCCCACACACTGTTATGGTCTGTGCTTAAAGGCTCCTAAGACTCCTAAGGCTCCTAAGACATTACTCCTAAGGAGTAAACATGGAGCAGAGCAAATGGGGAGGGGTTTGGCAAAACATCTTCCTTCCCTGCAGATCATTTGAGGTCAGAACTTTTCACTGGAGGGGGGGTGAGTGTCAAGGAATGATTGGTCCAGAAGTCTTTCTTCAGGATGAAATGGCTGGTTGGAATGAAGGGCTGATGGAGAAGATGAGGGAGTAGGAAGGGGAGAGCCTCAAGAAGCAGGAGCTGAACTTCCCAGCATCATGGCTGGCATATCTGGATCAGCCATGACCCAGAACTGTAAGAAATCTGTGACCTGAAAAGCAGGAGGTGCAGCACAGGTGCCTTACAGGCAGCACACAGCCATCCCCCAGGGCCCATGGCAGGGGACATCAATGGGATGCAGTCAAGCCCCAGGCACACCCAGCCTCCCCCAGGAGTGCAACACCTCCGTGCCATTTCCATTGCTCCCTACCAGCAAACCCCTCTGCTAAAGCCTGATGCTGTCCAGGATGGCAGCTGTACTTGAATCCCAGAAAGGTCTGGGTTGGAAGGGACCTTAAATCTCTTGTTCCACCTGCTGCCATGGGCAGGGACACCTTACTCTGTCCCAGATTGCCCCAAGCCCCATCCAACCTGGCCTTGGACACTGCCAGGGATCCGGGGGCAGCCACAGCTTCTGTGGGCACCCTGTGCCTGTGAGCTGCATGGTATTCAGGTGGAAGCAAATCCTCCAAATTCCTCTGTTTGAGAGTCAATAAAATAGATTCTGATCACTGGAGAGGAAGTGATGAGCTGTCTCATGCCAAAAGCAAGTTTCTAAAGTTCACACATTTTCCCTTTGACTGAAGGCTCCATGTTTAACCAGTGTGTAAACTCCACAGAAAACAGCACTAATCTTTCTGCAAGAATCCAAGCCCAAATTTGCAAACCAAAGTGAGGACCTGAAAGAGTCTTTCTGTTGTTTACACAGCTCTGTCCTCCAGCTCTTTAGCACCACAATGTAGAGCACTATTAATTCAACATAAATACATAACTGTACACACCTAGCATACACAGAGTCACTCACAAGCAGCATCCCCAAAACCCACAGACAAGGAGCTGGGAACCTTTGCTGTTGATCATGACTACTTTCTTTGTGTTAACTTTAAAATAGTAATGATCTTCTTTTATCTTAAATGCATGAACAATGAAGTAAAACAATGTCAAGTCAGATGAGAGAACCTGAAGTCACTTCAAACAATCGAGATGTGATGCTCACTGTTAAGTACAGTTCTGCTTTCAACAGATTAAAGTACTCTCAGATCTATTTTTTGTTCCAGTCAAAGGCAGACACGTTGCATAAAACATCAGGGGACGTTCTTTGATCAGATGCATAACTTTACATTTCTTGTTAAACAGTTATAAAAATAAAAAGGCCTTATAAGAGGTAAACTCAGAGGATATTTATACTTTCCCGATGACAGCTCAATCAGGGTCTTGAGTTTAGCACCACTTTCAAGATGTAAAAATAATTATTTGTAGAGTAAGTTTTCAAGTTACATCTCTAGAGGAGATAAAGGAATGATCCACAGCTCTGTGCAAAACAAGGCCCACTTGGAGAGGGTTGTTACCTTCATTGAAATAAACCCCTGCTTAATATCACTGGATTAAAATAGAGAGACTTTCTGAGCATTAATAGGGCCTTTTTGTGCCACTCTGCAAGTTCACAGGAATGATAAAACTGTCTTAATTAAGTCTAAAGATTTTCTCAGCATAAGAGATTATCCCTGGGAGAGGCTGCCAGAGCAGTTCTTTGTCTTTGACAATTAGATCAGATCTGAGGCACAAATGGCAAAGCCCAGAACAGGAGCTTCTAAGAATAAAGCATGGCAAGGACAGGCTAGTGCTCAGCCTCAACCTATAGCCTCGTTTACTGAGGGCTTTAAGGCTTTGCCAAAAATAAAAATGAATTTGAGCTATCAGGTTTTTATATTGATTTTCCCCTCTCTCATTATTAAAAAAAAAAAAAAAAAAAAAAAGGAAGGTTAATCAACTGCTACTGAGGAATTGGAAGGAGATTAACCATAGGAAAAAACTTGTAGTACAAAGGAAAATGGGGCTGTTAACACCCTCATACTTAGGGTGAGATAAAAACCATGCTGGACTGAAGGTTGATTTCTCCAAGTTTTTTTATCTTGCAGCTCTGCAGATTTTAACACCCAGCAAAATAAATCCAACCACACAGCGAATGGCTGCTTTTCCTGGGAGCACAATTTTTTGTTGGATCACCAAGCGAGCACCAGGGATGCATGGAACAGTTTTGGTTTATGTGTTTCCCAGGCAACTTAGTTTTAGCAGTCAGAGCAAAGAGAGAAGGAATTCTTCTTAAAACATCAAAAAAATCAAATAACCTGCCAGCACATTAAAGGAGTTTTATCCTCGTTTTCCTAAACCCTTCGTCAACATCCTTAAACTCAAAGGGATGTAGGTCAGCTCTGCTGTCCTTTCTTGAGTCACAGCTGAGACTGTGACAGGGTTCAACCCCTTTGAACAGTATCAGATCTGTGTGTGCTGCCAACCCCAGCCCTCCCCTCAGGAATGTGAACTTGCATCCTCTGAGACACTGAGTTTTAAAAGTGCTTTTTTTTGTCTTGCCACAGTGATAGGATAGCATTCCTAAAGTCTTGGTCTCTCCATTAAAAAATGTTTGTTGGTTATGCAAATAAAGGCCAGCTCAATGCTTTGGGTTGAGTTAATTGATGCAGTTAGGAATTCATACACACAACTTTTCCAGACTGTAGAAAGCAATTTCACTCTGATTTGTGAGACAGCAGCTCAGAATCATCAAAGTTGGAAAAGACCTCCAAGATCACATAACTGCATTCCTTTAGTGGCCCACTCTGCACAATCCCTCACCTGTTTCACAGGATGTGCAGAGGCGTGCTGGAAAAACAACACTTAAATTCCAGCTCCACACTCATTAAAATTACAGGCAGGTACCTGTGTTGTGTATCTGCCAATGCATTATTTATTCACCTTCCCAAAACTGGGGTGGATTGTGCAGTTCTCCTTGAGGAGGAAGGCAGGATCACAGCCCAGACAGCTGACCCACAACAGGCCAGGGGGATATTCCATCCCCTGGAATGCCATGCCCAGTGCATAAACTGGGGGAGCTGACTGGAGGGAGCAATCACTACTGGGGGACTCAGATATTGGGCATCACTCACCTTTCCTGCTGTTTTCCTCTGTCTCTCTCCCTTTCACCACAATTATTATTATATTTTATTTTGTTTCAATTAGGAATCTGCTGCTTTCTTCCCAATCCTCCTCCCCACGGTGGGAGGAGAGGTTAAACCTCAACAGACAGAAGGAGATTTTTGTCTGCAGCTTTGTTATTCTCAGACAAGTCCTTTGGCCAGTCCTAGTGCCATCCCTGGCAGGATTTTTTCACATCAACCAAGAGAGGAACCAAGAAATCCACTGAGGCTTTCAATTCATCTTTCAGCTGTATATCAAGCATTAAAAGATATGTATCCACCTGATGAACAAGCAGCTTCGGTAACACAGCATGGGAAAAAGAGCTCTGTTCCACTTTCCAATATCAGACACTGCCTCCTGTTCACCTTTGTGCAAAATAATTTGCAAAGAGCAGATACCAGGAGATGGGGCAAGTGGTGAGGGAAACTCCTTCCTTCCTTCCTTCAGAGGTTTGAGGGTGTTTTTTTCAAAAGTTCAGCTGGATCTGTGCTAAAATGCTAATGAATCCATTTGTATAATCCCCTCTGAATAATAAATAACAAGAAAAATAAAAAACAAGCAAGAATGACAGAGTGAATTCTGTGTCTACACCAACAGGAGCTGGTGTCAACCTCACCCTTTCCTTTGCTACTTTCAGGGCATTTTTGTTTCACTTTCCTGTGAGACCTAAAGCAATATTCTGCTTTTATTTCAAAGTTTACATTCCTGTGATTGATCCTTCTTTGTACTGGGCTCCCCTGTGGGTGTTGCTCCATTCAGAGCTCAGAAATCATCTCTCCACCCTCCATGATTTGGTTTTCAGGGTGGTTTAGACAGTTCCAGGCCAGGCTGGATGGGGCTTGGAGAAACCTGGGACAGTGGAAGGTTCCCTACTGAGAGGGACCACTCTCCTGCCCGTGGCAGGGGTGGAACAAGATAATCTTGAAGGTCCTTCCAACCCAAAGCAGGCAGTGATTCTGTGATATCTGCAATAAAATCCCAGTTTCCCAGTTGCAGTTACTGTCCGAAGAAAACATTCTGTCTGTATGGCAAGCGATGACTGGAAAGCAGAGGGAAGAAATTCCCTGTCTCTCACAGGACTGCGTCCATGCAGAGGTGACAAACGGGGGGACAGGCAGTTTGGCAAGACAGAGAACAACCAGAATTCATGAGCATGTTCCAGGTAAAGCCTAGAGGATTATCCCTCAAAGAGACACAGGTTGGGGTCTGGCGAGGAAGGACCTCCCAGCTGCAGCCAGGCAGCACAAGCCAGAAACAATTAAATTGAACTAATTTCAGCTAATGAAACAGTTCAGATGGAAGCCTCTCAGACAACTGCCACACACAAACAGGCTCCTCCAGTGAAGCTTTGGGAAAAGGCTGAAGCCTGGCCATAAAGCCAAAGCACACACATCGCATATGAGCAGGCCAGCACCTTGTCCTGAATCCTGGAGTTCTGCATCAAAAGCACCAATATGAGGAATGTGGCACTAGACTATTCAATTTTAGCCAATAAACCCATAGGAAGGATCCTAGATACAAGAACAGTCATCAAATAAACCAAGGTAGGAGATTAAATTCATGTCTTTTAACCGTTTCGGTGCTGGCCTTTTCAAATGATCCCAGAATGTTTTATACCTCAATAGTTTCTAAACCCCCTTTCCCCCTTTTTTTAACAGATGTGTTTTACCCTTTTTTTAAAGTTAAACTAAATAGTAAGAATATTTCCTCATACACTTTTTATTTTCAAATGAAACATGTCATGTTATACATCAGGTTAGGAAGAATTGTTGGCATAGAGAGACTTAAAAAAAAAACCAGTGTTCAGAAGCTTTCCATTATTATCCCATTATGGTCAACTTTGAGTTAATATTTTCTCCTATGGGGTGAACCTTGCTTTAAGAAATTCCATTCTTCCATACCAGAAAATGTGGCATAGCTAAAACCTGATTTCTGCAAATGTACAACCAGCACCATCTAAAATAAACTCCAGCAAGGCACCAAGACTGATGTTTCCTTTGCTTTGGAAATTTTACCATGGTCCAACACTAGAAAAGGACAGGACTAATTATTATCCTCAAACTTCCCCTTTAATTCTAAAGGAGGAAAAACCAAGCTGACCAAGACCATCAAAATACTCCCTGTTTCTAAATACCAGAGCCAAGGGCTGCTGAAGATTCCAGTCAGGGCTTTTAAATCAGGATTATCCTGGGCAGAGGCACCAGGAAAGCTCAGCATGCTCATTTCAGGTGCAAATCGAGCTGTTCCCAAAGGATGGGCAAAAAAAAAGTTAACAAAGCCTTGGCTGGCACTCAGCTTGAACCCTGGTTGAATCACATGTACAGACATTGTGTTTCAGGGAAAATAAAAGGTATTGCTGACATCAATACATCAGAGCCAAAGCTGCACAAGTCCCAGAACTGAAGGGCTGCTTGATGTAGCCCAAATGGGGAAGCAGGAATTACAAATGGCCAACACCTGCTGCATTACTGATCTGGATTCTCTTCTTCTGAGCCTGTGGGCATAATTTGAAATTTCTGTTCCATTTGTACTAGACCAAAGATTTCTGTCAAGGCACCATCTGTAGCAATGAAATCCCCATCCAACTCCAGTTCCTGACACAAACCAAACCTAACCAAATGGAAATTAAAGCTGCAAAACACCTACATGAAATCACACCCTTCCAAACTATCCAAGTCCTCACCCATCAGAGTGTATTTACACCTCGTGTAAAATACCTTCTGGGATCATTTGGAACAGCCACAGCCAGGAAAAGCCTCAGAGGAAGCAAAAGTGAAACAATCTGAAAAAGGCTGACAGCCTGTATCCCCAAGGCACTCTCCAAAATTGTTCATTTTATTCCTCTGGGGACAGCTGGGGTGTCTGGGGCAGTCCAGCAGCTGCAGGTGCTGGTCCCAGGGTGTGCAGGGACCACGTGCACTCTACAATCAGCACTTTGGAGCAGAAAAGGGAATTGTTTCTGATATAAAAACCACCTCTGAACTGCTCTGTTTTCTTTCTTTCATGATCTGCTGAAGGAAGTAAATGACGGGATGGGAGGGGATGAGATCCAGCACTTTTGCATAGTTTTTTTTTTTCCACTGAACATTCAGAAAAGCACTGGATTCTCAGCC
>JAYDZK010000006.1:24873793-24883954 GCA_034509185.1 Euphonia xanthogaster | reverse complement strand
ATTGATGAATAGAAAAAGATATTTGCTTTAACAAATGAACTTTAGGTTTGCTGATAAATTAAATTAGACATTGAAAGATGAAAGAAACAATGAGGAAGAAAAACCCCTAAATTCCATAAGAATGAAAAACTAAAAGGGAGGGTTATACATTAGAGGAAAATCTTCAGTATCAGGTGTATCAAGGAGTTTTTACAAGCCCTACGCCCTCTGTAGCTTCCCATGGCAGCATTTTGGGGGCTCTCTGCTACATTCTCCTATTTCTGAGTGCTAGTTAGTCACCAGCACGAGTTATTTCCACAAAGATCCCCTCTCCAAGGTGCTGCTGAATGATCCACACCAGCAGAGCAGGGATCGGGAGGCAGAATAATTCACATGGATTCATGTGCAAATAAGACAAAAGTACCAGCAGCTCTTGACTTTACTTCAGTTTTTTTCATAAGAAATTCTTTCTCCTCACTCCCAATGACCCTCTGAAACTCCCAACCAACTGGAATTAATGGTTATTTGAGATATTGTTTAAAGAGCTAAAGAACTAAACCTAAATAACTCAGCTTACACTCTCTGGGGCACATTCTGCAGGGCTGTCAGATTTGGGCTCATTTATTCTTCTTCCCAAATGTTTATTATTGCCCACTTCAGGGCTTGCTCCAGCTCCTGCTGGGAAGTTTCCAGCTGTGATAAAGGAATATCAAGCCCAGGAGGGCTGGTAGGTCCTCCACAAGTGCTTTTGTAAGATTAACAGCTACCAGCAGCTTCTCCTGAATACTGGATTCCCACCTGTGGTGTCTCAGCCTAACTCTTAAATAGATCAGGAATCGTGAGCCAATTTTGCCAGGGGTCAAATTGATGGTGGGATTTGTTGCTTCTTGATAGTTTCTCATTTTTGGAGAGGTCAAACCACCGTAGTTTGGTTTTCCCACCAGCTCAAAACACATTGGGTGCCTTTCCCTTGCCTCTACTCTGCTCCTGCCATCCCTGAAAATACACTGGAGTTGCTGTGAATAAGTGATTGCTTAAAAAAAAAAATCCCAGAGTACAAAAAATAAAGAAAACCGCATTAAATTTCCCACTGAAATTTTCCTGCAGGGAATGAGCTTGAAGTGGCAATCAGAAACAGCAGCCAGCCATGCCAGGGACACTGTGGGACAGAGAGCTGTCCCCTGGGTGTGGTGTACAAATGTGGTGGGCCTGAGGAACTCCTGAGGAGCCCCAAAAGAGGGGAAAATAACAGCATAGATGTGGTAAGCACATATCCTCTGAAGAGAGAGACAAAGCTCTCCCAGGATTTTCCTGGGAAGCTGTGAGAAGGCTCAGAGAAAGAATTAAAACAATTATTATCCCAATCTCTGCACCTGGCAGGCAATCTCTGTGTTGTCAAAGATGTTTACCAGAAGGAGTTGTCCTTTCTTGACCAATAAGTGAGAGAAGATTCTTAAAAGCCGATCAAGTCTTAGGTCTACTATTGTTTCTATAAGAACTGTGAATTTCTAACAATAAGGTGTTTTTCATGCCTTCTGATGATGGAGTCTCTGTACCACCTTTGTCTGTCCCTGATACCCCTTCGGTGATACACAGAGGTTAAAGGGGAGAAAGAGAGAGAAAGAGGCCCCAGAAGAGGCTGCGCATGCTCCTGGTTCCCACGGAAAAATAGAAATTTGGTGTGCAAAGCAAGCAAATCACAAGTGAATCTATTCCTGCAGAGCTCCTGCAGCAGCCCATCCCCTGGGACAGCAGGAAAGCTTTCTATCATCACCTGGGGCAGCTCGTGCAGCTGGGGATAATGCAGCCTCGAAAGCCAAAGTCCCCAGCACTTCATTTCAGGGCTCTCTGACTTCATTTCCAGGGCTCTCCACTTGCAGCCCTGAGGGACAGCAGTGCCACATTTTACTCCTCTACCTTTAGAGACTGATATGATCTCCAGGAGCGGCTAAATTCTCTTCAGCTGCAAGACCAATTCAGCACCATAAATGTGCAGTGAGAATTTATCAGACAGCCTCGCTGTCCGGGCATTCAGGGAAGGCTTGCTGGACCCCAAGTGACACATCAGCATCATTTCCACCTCCATCTCCCTGACTCCCTCCCCTCAAAGAAACAAAAACGTGAGCAAAGTGTTAAGAGCCAACACTACCCACAAGAGACAGATTTATTCTGTTTGTTCCTCACTGCTCTCGTGGGCTATTTAGTCTCTTTCAATGCTAATCCATCTTCTCTCATTTACTGTTTGTATTAAACAGTAACCCCTGGTCAAAGCTGAGGGTGAGATTACCAAGGGGAATTCGTTGCATTTTCAGAGTGTTTTGGATGTACAAACACATATTGGCCTCTTGGGGTACTCCCTTCAAAATCCAGCTGGGATCAAAGCACCGATCACTGCAGTTGTCCTTTGAAACATTTGCAGATTTCCTGACCCCTCATAGGAATTAAAGAGTGAAAGATTTCAGTCCCTTTTCAGCCCCCAACATGCACCCACACATCCCAAACTCCCACATTACCAAAATTATTTCTTCAATCTGTGCCTTGACTCCCATTTGCTCATCAGACATCACACAATCCCAGAATGGTTTGGGTTGGAAGGGACCTCAGAGCCCATCCAGTGCCATGGGCAGGGACACCTTCCACTGTCCCAGGTGGCTCCAACACCTGTATAACCTCGCCTTGGGCACTTTCATATCCCATATTTGTCAAACTGGCCTGAAATTTCTATTTCAAATGAAATATTTTTCATCCATTCATTTATCTCCAGATAAAACTGTTATAATTGGAGATTTCACTCCAGCTTGTTTTCAGGCTCCTACCAAACAGGAGAGAAAATAGGAACCACTTATTTTATTTTTCGCAAACTCATTTTCTACCTGTTTATCTTTTCTTTCCCTTGACTTCTGCTCCAGACACAGGAAAACCTGGCCACATTCTAGGCAAAGAAAACACCAAGGAGAGTGGATGGAATAATTCCAGTTTTACTGCTTGGCACACAGGAGCCAGAGGAGGATAAACTCAAATACTCAGAAATATAGTGCAGTGTTAGAAGCCTTACAAGTATCTGGGTGGCCTGATTGATGTCCCTGAGCCTCCCAGCTTTGCCTGGGCCAGCCAGCCAAGGAGAACACCAGTCCCTGGGATGCCATATGGAAAATGGGCAATGACACACATCCTAAGGATGGCCTGTAGGGTAAACAAGGTGAGTAATGATCCCGGTGAGCTCCATTCTGGTGCTGGAAATGAGTCTGCAATTCCCATCTCGGTATTCAACTCCAAACATAACACATTCACAACAATTTCAGATTCATGGAACAAAGCTGGGCCCTTGAATTATGGCTGGGACAGCAGAAAGTAATAAAAGAAAATTTTATAGGGCTGGCAGTCATCATTATGCACTTGTAAGCATAGAATCATTAAGGCTGGAAAGGACCTGTAAGAGTCAAAATCCTGTGTTTGGCTGGGGAGGAAATGGAGGGGACAGAGATCACCACATTTTCATTTAAGGAAAAAAAAATAAATTTAAAATTAAAATAAACCCTGGCACTTTGATCTTCAGTGTCTTGCTCCTGCCCCACTGGGATTTCTGTCCTAGTTAATGTAATAATGAGAGCAAACAATTGACCACTCAAACTTGTACCCATTTCCAGTTCCTTTCCTTCCTAGTGAACTCTTTGAATCCAGGTGCAAAATTGTCTTCTGAAAGTGAGGAAAAAAGAAAGCCACAAAAAGCTTCTCTGAGCAACCTGTGCCAGGGCCACAGCACCCTCACAGTAAAAAACTTCTTCTTTGTTTTGGAGGGGGGGAATTTACACCAGATTTTCCCTGGTGCAGCTTGATGTTACTTTTTGCTTTTTCTTCACCACCTGCACTTTCCAGCCTGCTCTTTAAATACTCATGGACCCCCTCCATTCCTATAAAACTTTTTATTGCTTCTTGTTAGCAATTCCTTATACTGTCTAAGATGGGCTAAAATGAAGGAATATCCTTGTGCTTTTCCAAGCCATCCCACAGACCCAGGTCGTAGCACTGTTCTCTCTCTACCTCCTGGCAATTAATGTTGGCTCCCCCAGGTAGAGCCAAACTGCAAATAAAGAGGAACATAAAAATGTCCAGGCCCCATCTATTGCAAAAGGCAGCCCTTGTTGCTGGAATTTACAGACTGCCTTTTAGTTTTATCATTTTATCCCCCTTGAACACTAAAATCAGTTAATCCTGGGTAGCAGCATAAAACTTGGGACCAGAGACAGACCGTGAATCATCCAAGGGTGTTGTGGCACAAATCCCTGTTGGGGAAAAAAGCAGCAGCACTTAACTCCTTCCCTTCCTGCTCCTCCTCAGGGCTCCAGGCAGGCTGCAAGGTGGGTATTTATTCATTAGACCCTCTTGGGGTGCTGCAGTGCAATGTCTTAATCAGTTAGTGAAACTTTAATGAGTTGTGCAAGGGCCTGGATGGATGGTTGGATAGGCAGTGGAGAAGTGCACCTGTGAGTTAATGAACAGGATGCTGAACCTCATCCTGTGATGTTTCCACTTCACACCACTCTCTCCCTATGGGATAGAGTGGGTTTCTCTGGAAGATCTGGCACGGGCTACTCATGGGGCCTAAAAACCCCCACAAAAACAATAATGAGGAGTAAAACAGCAACAAAACCCAACTGGACAAACCTGATCAGACCCAAAACATTAAAATCCATTTCAGCTCACAACTGTGTGGTTCACAAGGGTAGGTCTGGAATTGGTTTCTCTTGGAAATGAGATTTCCCATTTCCTCGGGTGGTGGTACTAAACTTGCAGCTGCTGCTGCTGCAGATGAGCTGCTTCCCCTCACATGCATGGCTTTCCCCCCTGAAGAACAGAAATCCGGGCACAGAGTCCCTCTGTCCCTGTCCAGCGCCAAAGGGAGGAACTGTCCCAGCACCAAGAGGTGGCGCCCAGAAACCGGGAGATGCTGGGACTGGTTTGTGCTGGGGCAGTGCCCAGCACGGCGAGGCAGCATCAGGGTGAGGAGGACGGGGGGAAAACACATCAGGACGGATATAGAAACTGTGCAAAATGAGGATCAGCCCTTTCCAGCCCCCATTCCCAGCTTCCAGGGCTCCTCATGCTCCAGGCACCAAGCTCAGGTTGCTGCAGCTGTGCACACACCAAATCAGAAATTTGTTCTTTCTCCACATCTTTGCTATCAATTTGTTCCAGAGAGACCCTTGACTCCTTCTCCTGGCCTCAGCTTCACTTTTATACACCCTTACAGGAACACTGTAACAGAGTAAATTGCAAAATTCCATAGTAAAAATCCCTGTTGTGTTTTCCAGTTTCCTTGAGCTAAAATTTATTGGGTTTAAAGTGAGAAGTGAATATTCAATATCCATGTTTTGAGCACAAACTACTGAATGAAGATAAACAAACCTTTTGCTGTAGAAATTAATAAAATTAGGAAAAAACCTCGAAGTACAAGTCTATCATATCTTTCATGTTACAAACACAAGTTCATCAGCAAAACATTGAAAGACAAAAAAAGAGAAAGGGGGGTTTAAAGTTTGACACTTAAATTCACTTCCAAGAGATTTCACTAAGGCAAGACATTTTAAGCATTTTAAAAATAGAAAATTTTTACCAAAAAAAGAAGGGAAATGTTTACATTTTGAGAAATTGATAAGCCAGTACTTCAGAGTACCCAGTCACTGACTGAGTGCTATAACTTATGGACTGAGGTTTTAATGGCTATTGTATTCAAGCCTTCCTGAACACTGATGAAGGACATAATAATTAGCAGCAAGGAAGATATCCTCTAAACCCACTGGAAAGAAGCCAAAGTTAAGCAACCTTCTAACCACTTTAGTAAAATAGCCTGGATTTGTACCCTGAGCCACCTGGTCCAGTGGAAGGTGTCCCTGCCCATGGCAGGGGGATGGAATGGGAGGAGTTTTGACATCCTTTCCCATCCAAATCAGTCTGGGATTCTATAATTCCTCACAGCTCTCGCCTCAAAAAAAAAAAAAAAGTTTAAAAATTGTAGCTGGCACTACAATATTTTAAGGTACTTTTGAGAAAACTCTGAAGTTCTGTTCTGCACTGAGCCCAGTGGAGCCTATTCTGCCTCTTGCATACTCTGTATTTGTTTTTACCATTTCTTGTCAGTGTCAAGCAGAGCAACATTGAATTTCTTCAAAGTACTCAATGAAAAATGACATTTGAATTTAAACACTTCACCTGCTAGAACTAAAAGTCTCTGTACAGTGCCTGGAATTACATATTTTCCCCCCTGTGCTTCTGCATCTGCCTAAAAAGTACTGTCGTTCTGATTTAGAGACAACATACAGGGGATAGCTGAACACTTCTGGGAGGGTAACTTGGGCAGAGCTTCAAGTAAACATTTTTTTTTTAGGGAACAAGGAACAAAACAGGAGCTTTGCTGCAAACACAGGATCTAACTGAACTTACAAGGGACTCAAAAAAAAAAAAAGAAATTTTTTTTTGTCCAAACAAAAAGATTTGTTGGACTTCTGGGCCACTCCATTGATTTGGTGCCCACTGAAACCACCCCATTTTTACAGTGCCACTTACCAGGGTTGGCTTAGTGCTGGAAGGAGCTGTCATTGAAAATTTACATGCATGTCCATTTCAGAGTAGCAACAAAACATTCTCCAGGATCTTTTTTTTTTTCTTCTCACATCAAAGAAATACATCCTGTATTAATTCTAAACCAAGGAAGTGTTAAATTAATTTTTAACATTTCCTCCCAGTTAAAAACTCACGACTTTTGGAGATATTTCTTGTTGTTTTTATACAATTCTAAAAGTTTCCTTGCTTTCCAAAGAGATATTTCTAGCAGTTTTTACACTGCTGAAAAGTTCCTTGGGTTCCTAAAAACAATTCTCATTGTGGATTTTATTTGCTGAATTCCAAAACAAATTTAGCCACTAATTGTAGACAGGTGGCTCTGGATAAAAGTACAGATCCTGCACAACTGTCCTTAATCAGAATCCTGATGAATCTGGGCCACACTTTGATACAGTATTTGAGTGTTTTCCAGCCTCAGGATTCTGTGATTCGTTGTCAGGAAGACAAAATAAAGCAGGTAACGATTACAAACTAACCTGTGAACTAATCCAGCCTCATTTGTGCAGGTAAATATTAACTGAGGAGGAATGAGGGGTTTGTTTAGTTCAGGGCTGGAGACTTAAAACAATGCTGTGCACGCCTGGGAAAAACCTGATGGCTCATTAGTGCTCCTGTTTGGCTGCAGGGTCAGGGAGCTTGGGAGTGCTGCCAGCCACAGAAAGCTACAGAAGGAGGCTGGATGACTTCCAGGGGTGTTTTGATAGATGTCAGGCTGTTTGGCATGTCCATGGCAACGTGGGGAAGAGATGCTGGAATTTATTCTCTTTTCTTGGTGCCTCCATTCCTCCTGTTCTTCATAGAACTGGTTTGGGTTGGAAGGGATCTTAGAACTCACCCCATTCCACCCTGTGCCATGGGCAGGGACACCTTCCACCATCCCAGGTTGCTCCAGGCCCCATCCAGCCTGGCCTTGGACACTGCCAGGGGCTGCCACAGCTTCTCTGGGCACCCTGTGCCAGTGATCTTCCCCCAGCCCTGCCTCTGTGTGAGTCCCCTCACTATGGAATTGTGACACAGAAAATGTTTAACCTGAGATTTCCCCTTGCTGCTTACAAAATGCAAAATGTGCCAGAAGCCACTCTGTGGTGGGATGGGTGACCCTCAGGACCTTCACATCCATAAAGATAGGAGAGAAGAGTAAACAAGTTTAGGAAATAATGGCAGGAACTTTTGCTCTTGGTAAAAAAAAAAAGGTTGAGATCAAACCTCCCATCATACTCTCAGCACAGGTAAATGCTCTACACTACATCTGAGTCTTCCTCCAAAAACATTGAACCAATAGATCTTATCCACTGCAAGGTGTCCCTGCCCACGGAAGAGGGTTGGAACAAGATGAGCCTAAATGTCCCTCCCACCCAAACCATTCTGGGATTTTTATGGATGAATGTATGGAATGTCAACCACAGCAGCTGAAGTACTGCACTAGAGCACACCCAGAAACATTACCCAAGACACAACCCAAAGCTCACAAAAAGCCAGGGATTCCTCAAAAATTTGCTGTTAAATCTGATACATCTTGAATGTTACGTTGGCTATGTCGTTTCTAAAGAACAACTGCTATAAATAATTGTATGTGTTTATCTGCATCTAAAACTCTTACAGTTTAAAATTAAGCCCAAGTAAAGTGTCTCGTTTTCTTTCTTGCCTTCTCAGAGTGATACATAACAATTTATGAGCTACTTATCTGTTAGGTATTTATAGCTGAAAATACCTAAAGGCAAGAAAACCAATAAGGCACAGAGCAAAATCTGAGACACATGAGGATCCCACACTGCAATTCCCAGCCACAGTGCCAAGGTCTCTCCTAGACACTCACTGCCTCCTGCAGTTCCTGCAGGATAAGAGAAAGGACCAGCAGCTCTCCCTTGGCTTGTCAGCAACCCAAAATCATCTGAAATCTCGATTTTCCTACTTTTAGATGCAGAGGTTTATTTTCTTCTTGTTTTTACACAAAGTTGTCCTTGTTCATAACGTGAGCTGTGGGCTGGCAAAGGTTTTAACAGCCACAGCCCCTATGAAGTGGATGGATCGATGTGTAAAACACTTGGCAATTAACTGTGCATTAACTAATTGAACTTAAAGCCTTGAACAGCACTCACAGGTGGAGTGGGCTCAGTGCACAGAGGCACTGAGAATTCCTTCTCCGTGTTTTCCTTTCACTTACCTAGAGAATCCCAAAAACATAAAGCTCCTCAACTATTCAGTCATTAATATCTTGTATCCTTGTACAGAATTCTGAGGCAAAAAGAAAAGAGGAGACTTCCAATTATTTTTCCTGCATTACCACTGAGAAGTAGAAAAAGAGAAAAGCAAGTTTTGGGGTAAGATTGCTGAGGAAAATCTCAGCATTTATAAATGGGCAGCTAAATGATTATAATTGGGCAGCTAAGCCTTCCTATAAGGGACGAATGGAACCTGTCCAGTTTTCCACTGAAACAATTTCTTTTCCAAGGTTAATCACCTTTTTTTGCAGCTTGAAGAACTGACTGTGATGTCCCTGAGCCACTCATTCAGTTGCAGAGGTTGCCTGAGGGACAGCCAGGTTGCTCAGAGGCAAGTGGTGTTAATGTCTTGCAAAAAGCTGTTTGTGCATCCAGGAGGAATGTCAAGAATCATTAAATCCCCATTTACTGGGCTGGTACATCACAGCATTTAGCACTTGGTGCTGGCCTGGCAAAGGGCTTTCTCACCTCTGCGGGCTGAGGGAGGCTGGAAGTGCCCAGGTTTTACAGGGAGCAACCCCTGGCAGCCGGGACTGCCCTCCCTCTCTGGGTGACATCGCTCTGCCAAGACCTTCAGCCCTCAGTGACAGGGGCTGGGGACATGGGGACACCAAGGAACCCATCTGGGAGCCACTCGAGCTGTGTCATCCTCCTGCTGGGGAGCAAAGGCTGGATCTTCACATTATTTCTATTTTCCTAAACACCCTGTGTTTATTTAGATGGTGAAATACCATTGCTTGGCCATTACCTGTGGATTCATAACACCAAATTCTTTGTTTTGTAAGAGCTTTCCTCAGTGTCCACCACACAGGGAGCTGGGAAAATATGAACAAGGGCTGTTTTCCACTGCATGGATTTGCCACCAGAGAACAGTGATTCAGTGGCATCCTTTAAGCCAACAAATATTTGTAAAGTGCATCTTACAACACCACAGGCAATTATAAAAAACTATTTCAAAGAAGTTGAATTTGTCAACCTGACATTTATTACATTACACAACAGAGCTGGAGAGTTGGCTTTGGTCACACTGCAATACACAAATGTTGGAATTTTACACTGGAGTGAAACGTTCAAACTTCACCAAACTGAGCTCCACAGGAGGAGCTCTGGCCTTACCCTTCCAGCCACACACACAGGAGGGGTTGCTGGGTGTGGACCTTGCCCTTTTGGGCATCCCCTCCTTCCTGTTAACATCTGTTTAAGGAATCAAACAGGGTCTGGTGGGTTTATTTCATTTCAATCAGCTCCACCAACACTGATTAGATATTGGGAAGGAATTGTTCCCTGTGAGGGTGGGCAGGCCCTGGCACAGGGTGCCCAGAGAAGCTGTGGCTGCCCC
>JAYDZK010000006.1:24849583-24873693 GCA_034509185.1 Euphonia xanthogaster | reverse complement strand
TTTTATAGACTTTGTTCTATTTTATCAATTTTAAATATATTTATAATATAATATAATATAATATAATATAATATAATATAATATAATATAATTAATATAATACAATATATATAATACAATATATATAAATAATATACTATAAATGTTGTTCTATTTTATAGACTTTTTATAGACTTTGTTCTATTTTATTAATTTTATATATAATAAAATATAAAATATAATATATAATATATATTACACATATTGTATAATATACATAAATAATTTAATATAAAATATATTTAAACTATTTCTAATTTATCAATTTTATAGAAAGAGGAAAATAAAGCTGGTTTTAGTGTCAGGTTAAGGCACGAGAGCATCTGCTGTCAGATTGATACAGGTATAAATTTCCTCTTAACAATGCAAAATCACAAAAGAAAAGTTTCCTTATAAACCCACAGCCATGACAGGAACATTTAGTTCAGGTATTTGCTTTCTCTGGTGCTCTGTCAAGGAAGCCTGACAAAGAGCCATTTTCTGTGACTGTCTTCAGATTAACATCTTGAAATCCTACGCAGTTGAGATTATTTTTGTGCTTCTATTTAACCAAAGAAGAGTTTAATGTGTATCTAAGTGTCTACAACTCTACTGTCCCTCTATGCTATTATGAAGATTTTTTTTACTAGCTGGAGCTGCATTGATGTACAGACAGTGAGCCAAAATTCTTTCCTAGACTAGCAACAGATCCCCACTCCCCACCTAAAGAGATTCTTTCAACAACTTCCAGCACTACAGAATCTCTACAGGAAGCCAAGCATGAGCATGTTGTGTTTACTTTTCATCTCTGGGGGCAAAATTAAAAGATCACTTTAATGTTGTTCTTGTCATCTCATTTTGGTTTCACTAGGAGGAACAGTTAATGTCTTACATCACACTGGGAAAACATACTGAAACCAGCAGTTTAGGCTGATGAGGCATAGCCACTAGAAGAATGACAATGTGAAGAGCAGAGCTACATGCAAATAGCCAGAAAAAATATTTTCTTTGCATTTTTCCACTCCTATTATTCCCAGCAATGCACAGTTTAAAGGACTTGTTTTGTCTGCTGCAATCAGATCTGTTGTTGCCACATGAGTGATGATGGTTGTGCAGTTTCTTCCCCTTTCATTATGTTGTTTTGGAGAGAAAATGCAAGACCCTCATTTGTTCCTGACTGACTTTTAAGTCACATCTGAATTTGCCTCAAGGAGAAATCCATGTCATCTCAAATTCTGATATTTAAGAAGCATGAAAATAAAGTTCAGTACAAAAAAATGTTGGTGACTTTTTAAATCATTCCATTTTTTCCCTTTTTTAAGGCAGGAATCTTGGTTGTTCAGGGTTGGGGGTTTATGTGCCTATAGCTCTAGGTATTTTCTAGAAGCATAAGTAAATATAACTACATGCACAACATGAACATGCCTTATCATTATTCTTCTTGGTGCTTATTTGAAAGTCAGCATTAAGCAAAAATATTCTGGGTGAGCCAACCACATTCTGGGTATTCCAACCACATGATGTATAAAACACTGGGTTATTAATTATGCAATCTACTATTTCAATGATTATGGGAAGCAAAGTCTCTAAAGTCACTTCTTTCTTGTTCTCTTTATTTTTAATGAGCTTACCTTCCTTCTTTTATTTTTTTAGGGAATACAAGCAGCAGTTTAAAAATCTGCATGAAATTACAAGCTGCAAAATTAAATAAGTTTCTTTCTAAAACTTAGTAATGTTGTTTGTTAAGTTAGTATTATCTAACTTATTTAAACTGTTGTCTTTGATGATTAGCAGTTGCAAAGAGGTCAACAACTTTAGAGGGATGGAGGTTATCTCCTTATTCCAATGAAGTTCAAAACAATAACATTCTAATATTATTGCCTTCCTTTGGTTTCTCTTTACCTGATTTTAAACAGAGAGATTTCAAGAAGAATCTGCTTATACTTGCCTTTGATTATTTAACAAATACAGTCTACTTAAAAAAATAAAAACTACTTCCTTACTTAACTGCTTGTTTTAAAATTAGTCATTAAGGAATACTGTTACTCTTTGTAAACTTACTGTTTTCAGTGGAGCAAATTAGGTAAATTATGCAAAAGTACATAAAATGTGGGTGATACCTACTTTATTTAAGCTACTCGTGCTTAATTGGGTAAACTCACACTGGCACATCATTACAAAATCATTCTTTTTCTCCTAGAAATTCAAGATCAGATGAATTCTGGACCCTGCAGCCAAGGGACAGGTTTGATTGGAAGCAGATGTGTCCTGCAGGTCACCACCAGGCTGAGCAGCTGGTGCAGGTGAGGCTGCCACAGCCCCTCGGGATGGTGGCAGCTGGGGACAGAGGGGGCTCCAGGGAAGGTGAGAGGTGACAGCTCAGGTGCCAGACTTGCTAACTCTGTGACAAGGGCTTCAAGCATTGCTAGCTTGGGGCTGGAGCCCTAAATGGGAAATAAAGCATCCAGTGATTTTTAGTGTGGTTTGGAACTGCGTCATCCAGCTGGAACTGGATGATCTTCAAGGTCCTTTCCAGCCCAAAACGTTGTGTGATTCATTCTGTGCAGAAAGTGGTGCACCCAGGGGCCCTTCTCTGGGCCTGGACGTGGGCATGGTGTGTGGGAAACAGGCAGATTTGGCCACACTTCCAGTACTGTGACTTCCCCAACATCACAGAGGTGTGGTGGATGGACAGAGACTCCTTGGAGAAATCAGGTAGAAGGGGAACAGTTGCACTGCCCACTAAAAAAGCCTACAGAACTGAAACCTCACTATTGAACAAGCAATGCACTGGCCAGGATCTCCAGGGCAGGGGTGAGAGCAGAGGACAGTGAGAAGGGCAGTGCCAGAATCTTTACACACACCATAAGATAAAAGGAAATGGATGAAGCCTCTCTGAATTCACAGAATAAGGACTGGGCTGGAAGAGACCTTCAAGATCACCAGCCCCAACACCTCAACTAAACCACGGCACCAAGTGCCACATCAAGTCTTCTCTTAAACACATCCAAGGATGGTGACTCCACCACTTCCTTGGGCAGGCCATTCCAGAACTTTATCACCCAGAACCAACACGACCACAGGTGCCTTGAGCAAGGCTTGAAAGAGCTCTTCAATTATTCTTTTAACAAAAAAAAAAAAAAAAAATATTACTATTTGATTTGGGAAATTGCGCATGCTGGCCTGATGAGTTCGTTTTCCAAACACTGGGGTGTAGAACCAGCTTCCAAAGCTAATGAAACCAGCAAGAACAGTCCTAGCCACTCCACTGAGCTTCAAATAAAAATGGAATGCTTGAAATACCTGGGTCTTCCTCATCCTGCAAAGTGGTGTGATAATTTATAATCAAAAGCTATTTCTGGTCATTCACACACTTGACATCACAACTTTACTGTAGAAGTAAATTTTTAGTTTCATTAAATATGATACTTTGTGAGTACAGGATACTTGTCAAATTATATCATGAATTACACCTTCCTGGAAATTGTTTGGATTTTTTTTAAACTTCCTTTGTTTATTAATATCAAATCCTTGAAATCAATATTTTAGAACCAGCACAAAAGTATAAAATAAGTGATAAATCTGGACAGAATTTCTATGAAAATATGAATATTGATTGTCTTGTTAGTAGAAAACCTGTTCTAAAAGAAGAGAACCACTCTCTGACTTATGAACACTGAGCCAGGTAACCCATCCAAATCCCAAACTCCTGCCTTCTAGTTAAGACCCCAAAACTGAGTCTTCATTATTCTGGGGTTTGAATCTCACCACTGACTGCAAAAAGCTCCTGCTCACATAAATCACACTTCTCAGGGAAGAACAATTCCTCCCTCCTTATTAATAATAAGAAGAATAATTCCTCCCTCCTTATTCCTCCTGGTCTGATCAAATATGTCAATGTGAAAATACCTGGAGGTGCATGACAATATTCCACAAATTCTCTCAGTTCTTAAAATTTACTTGGAAGCAGATTGTTAACTAATTCTGCTTCAATGACAACTCCAACTTCTACTCATTTCCTACCCTATAAGCTATGAGCTCAGGCTACTGTTGCAGGATGAAGAGACTCCTGTGGTTAAATCTGCTGCCCCATAAAATGCACCAGCTTTCAGCTGCAGGGAAAAGAAAGCCTGCCAGATAATCTCACTTTTACACAAGCATGGTAAAAAATATAATAATCCTAGGGAAGTTAATGCAGCAATTAACACCAGCCAAGTTTCTGATGAGAATCTTAATGACAGACATAAATCATAATTCTGAAGTGCATTTAAAATATTTTGCAATTCTTTTTCTTACTACAAAAAAAAAACACTTTACTTAAAAACAGGATTGTTTTTACTAAGCTTAATCCAAACCACGTGCCCATTCCTGTTCAGTACACTGTAACATTAAATGTAAGAACAAAGCACTATGGTCACCCTATAGAATAGCTGGAGCAAGTATTTAATCATGATATGACACTTCTACCTCCTTCTCTGCCTCACTAAGTGCTTAACATCTGTTGTACATCAGATGGCTCAGTAGCAGATGATGAGTACTCAGTGAGGCAGATGCTAAGTAAAAAAATGAAGACAATTTAACAAGAAGAGGAGAGGCAGTAAAATACCCATTACCTACTTTCCCCTTCTTTGGAGGCCAGGTCCAGTATAAATCTGTGAGACAGCAACATCAGCACCAAATGCACTTACAGCCATCTCTACAACGTCCTGCTCTGGACCAGGTGGGTTTTACATCTTGGGAAGGACAAAGCAGACTCCAAGTGCTTTGTTTCTGTGCTGTGATTCAAAACAACAACAGTAATGGCTGCTTAATTTGATAATGGTCTTTTATGGGAATGTGGTTTTCTTCTAGAAATCAGGGTAAAACTGCCAGCTGCACAGTAGCCAGGAGAGCAGTGAGTGATTGTAGAATCACAGAATCACAGAATGGTTTGGGATGGAAGGGATCACAAAGCCCATCCAGTGCCACCCCTGCCATGGGCAGGGACACCTTCCACCATCCCAGGTTGCTCCAAGCTCTGTTGAACCTGGCTTGGGACACTGCCAGGGATCCGGGGGCAGCCACAGCCTCTCTGGGCACCCTGTGCCAGGGCCTGCCCACCCTCACAGGGAACAATTCCTTCCCAATATTTAATCCAGCCTGTCCTCTGGCAGTGGGAAGCCATTCCCTGAGTCCTGTCCCTCCATCCCTTGTAAACAGTCTCCCTCTTTCTTTCCTGTGGGCTCCCTTCAGGCACAATGAGGTCACCCCAAAGCTCCTACTCCAGGTGAACAATCCCAGCTCTCCCAGCCTTTCCTGCCAGCAGAGCTGCTCCATCCCTCTGACCATCCTGGTGCCTCCCCTGGGCTCTCTCCAGCAGCTCCAGCTCCTCCCTGTGCTGAGGCAGCTCTGCAGGTGGGGTCTCACCTGAGCTCAGGGGCACAGGGGCAGAATCCCAATCCCTTTCCTGCTACCCAGACTGGGGGCTCAGCCCAAGGCAGGGGGGTTCTTGCCTGGATTTGGTCCCATTTCCCAGGATATGATGCTTCCATAATCACCTGAAGCACAGTAACTACAACCTGCACAGAGAGCTAGCTGACTGTGAGGATGAGGTAAATTATGAGTTTGTCACTAAGAAACAAGTTTAGTTTTACTGTAAACAAAGCTCAGACACACGTGCAGGCAGCCCTGGCTTCCACTTGGTTGGGTTAGGTCACACAAGACAGGCCCTTCTAATCTGTGAGAGGCTCATTTACTATTATTTACCCAGTGACCTGGCCCAGGTGCACATGCCTTACTCCAGGCACAGCTCTGAGACACACAGGGTCAGCCTGGCCCTGAGGTCATGCCCAGCCATTTGCGTGACAGCACAACCAGCCCTGTCCCACGTGGGCTGCCAGGACTCCATCCACGGACTCCACGTGAGCTCCTGGGTGCAGGGAAAGGGGAATGAAGCTGGAGAAGTCAGCACAAGGTTGAAGCAAGATGGCAGAAAAGCACTGCTCCAAGGTTAGGCATGCAGCTGAGGGGACAGGTAAAAACCTGCCTGTCCCACCAGGAAAGGAATTCTCCACCCTTTAGGAAAAAAAAGAAAAGAGAATTATTCCTAAAAGACAGACTACATGGAAAAGAAAGAAAAGGAAAGGAGTGCCAAAGTGTCTAATTATTCATCAAGCAAGGAAAGACTGAAGGATGACATCAGAGAGCAAAGGCAAATTTGTTCAAACACAAACTGTCTCCAATCTGTTTCTGACTGGAGCAGTTCAGATAATCTAATATAAATGATAATCTCACTATTTTAACTCAGATTTTATAGGTTTACATTAGATCAACTACGTATTCACCCCTGGGTTTTCCCCAAAAAGGACCTCATAGCCAGCAAAGTGACGTCTGTCCTGAGCAGGGATTGCAAACCCTTCCCTAGAAACAGAGGCAGTGTTTTCACACCACACTGCACTATCCCACTGCTCTTCATCCACCTTCTGCTTCTCACAGCTGTGACAGAAGTCCATCCATCTCTCTCAGTGGACAGTGACAAATCTGCCCCCACCACCAGTGAGAGAAAACACGGGCTCCCACCTTTTACAGTGCAATCTAAAGGAGAAATTTACTCTAGTTCACAGACACTTCTGGCATTTCAAAACCTCCTGGCATTCTGAAAGCTTCCCTCTAGTCTGGGAGAGGGGAAGCAAGCCTCACACAATGAAAAATAATTGACAAAAAAAAACCCATACAAGGAATAGAGCTGATCATTATCTCCTTCAAGAGTCAAATTAAAATTCATGTGCTCCCTTAGAGCTAAACCAGCTGATAAAACTCATCCCAGGCAGATTCCCTGCTTGTTCATATTACAACAAGTCTCTTTATCTCAAAGAATTGAGACAATTGTATAATCTCATCCCTGAGTTTGAAAGGACCCTCAGGTCTCTGCTCCAGCCTCCTGGTGCTCAGTGAAGTTCAGCTTTCACATGAGCACTGAGTCAGCCTGAGGATGATGCCGCCTTCCCCAGCCTCAGGTGAGGATGGCTCAACACATTCTCCTGCTTGGCCACTCTCACTGCAGCAATTCCCCTAAGAGTTAATCCAATTACTCCTTGTCCTTTTCCTGGGCATCTCCAAAATAATTTGTGTTCTTCACAGCTACTCATCAGGAACTGAAGACCTTCCCCATCAATGCCTGTGCCTGCTCCTCAAGGTTAAATGAACTATTTTAAAACCTGATGTATTGTCTAAATTAAACAGTGCCAGTGGGACTGAGACAGGGGTAACCCACAGAGGGATGCCCTGCAGGGTGGCAGCCAGGCCCCAGACATCCCCAGTAAATCCACCAGTATTTCACACTGGGTGTAAAATGGAGCAGAAGATCTTTCAGTGATTTTAAGGAGCTCTAAAAGCCCTCCTGAAGCATACAACACATTTTGGGTTGATTGAGTCATCAGCTTCAAATCACAAGGGATTTTTTTGGGTTTTTCATTTTTCATCAGGAAAATAAAACACCACACATGATATAGAAATATGGGTGCATATGTGTGGCATCTTTCCATCCAAACTCAAAGCTCCTGGAAGAGCACCTGGAGCCTGAACTGTCCTTGCCCTTTGGGGCATCCAGAACACCTCCCCCAGCAGACCTGGACGTGTAAAATGTGCTGTGAATTATAACCACAGAAATAAGCCAGCTCTGGTGGCAATTCCTTCAGAACCTGCTGCAGGGAAGCTGAGGATAAACAAGAGGAAGGCCTTACCAGGTGGATCCAGAGAGCCCAGCAATGTAGGTGGCACAGTCCAGGACTCCTGACTCATAAAGTGCCTTCATGACTCCAGCAAAGCCCACCATGGCCCGGAACCCCCCTCCCGAGCCCAGCACGGCGATCACCGGCACCTGCAGGGATGAGACAACACCAGCACCACATCAGAGACAAGGACATGCCCTGGGAGCACCCAGGCCAGCCCCTGAACACCCCAAGAAGAATTAGAATTTGTTTTATGCTACAGGTCACCACTTGTAGCATGAAATAAATCCATCCTTCTTATCCATAATGCGAAATAGAGGAGATATTAAACTCAGTTATTAAATGAACTATTCAGTTACAAGACCACTGGGATTTCAAAGCAATCTAAACACCAGCTTTAATCCAATTTGTATCATTGTGACAGAGCCAAAGGCAGTAACATTTACTAATAAGAAACAGAACAGACAAAATAATATTTTGACTGGGAGTTTAAAAACAAGTTTTATAACAAAAACATCCACGATTACTACATAGCATGAAGACAATCTCAGTTTTACCATCACTTTGCAAAAACTACCACAGAGCTAATGGGAATTCATGGGGATCTGGACAACTACTCAGCCACCAAGAGAGGAGTGAGCAGAACCATGTTTATTATGGTACCAGGTTAAAATTGTGTCCACAGGGTTTCATTTTACACTTTTCTCCTTCTTACTGCCCAGCCCTGACATCCAGGCTGTTCCCCTCAACTGCACAGCTTCCCCAGGTATCTAAAAAGAAGACAAAATAAAATAAAAATTCATTTGCTCCCACCATCACACATTTGGGCCTAAGGGGCTCATCTGGTTCAGTTTCCAAAATCCAGGAGGATTTTCCACTGTTCAGGGGTGACAAAACTACCTCTTGTTTGTTACTGAGCATAAAAAGAATCACACAGCTGTGCAGAAAGCCCCTATCTGATCAAACTGCTCATCTGTCAAGAATCTCCCTGAAAGGCAATTCCAGGCACCAATAGAAAGGATTAGTGACAAGAAAAGGATTCATGTATGACAGAGTCCTGCTCTTTCTGCAGACTCCATGCTCCAAGCCATGAAACTCCCCTGAGGACTGACTGTCCCAAGGAAATGCCATGAACAATGACCAAAGCACTCCCCAAAACTGCTTATTCCTGATGGAGTGAGATGATTCTGTTACCTCCTTCATAAGTGTTCAGCTTTAGTAATAGAAACCACAGGTATTCATTGTGCAGCTCCAGAGATAGGGATCTATCCCAAAAATGACACAGCCCAGGGAAGGATTTGGGATATGTTTTGTTAAGCCAACACCCCAATAACGGAGCAGCTGCTTTGAAGGAAGAGCCATGTCAGCAATCACTCCTTTAATAACCTGGGGAGGCTTTGAAAGCTCCTCAGGAGCACTGCCCACTCAGCCTGAGCAGACACATCCCAACAGGATGGAGATGTCACCTGCAGGTGCAAGCCTGGAGAAGGCATGTGAGAACGCTCCCAGAGCACCACTGCTCCACCCATCAGTGCACTGGCACTGGGAAAAGGGGAGAGTCCCTCAGGAGGCAGAGGAATCCACCATGGAGATGGGCTGGGGATGCCCAGGAGAGTCACCAACATCCTGACTGCAAATGCTTCCTGTTCCACAGGCACTCTGGGCATCCCAGGTTCCTGCACTGGGAAGGGTGGGGACAGCAAGGGGAAGGTGGACTATGGAATCACAAAACCCTTCAGGTTGGAAAAGACCTCCAAAATCATCAAGTCCAACCATCAGCCCAGCACCACCACCATGTTCACCACTAAACCTTGTCCCCAGGTGCCATATCCAGGCATTTTTTGAGCACTTCCAGGGATGATAGGGGCGGCCCCTTCCAATGCTTTACAGCCCTTCCCATGAAGAAACTTTCCCTAATATCCAACCTGATCCTCTCCTGGCACAGCTTGAGGCCATTCCCTCTCATCCTGTCCCTGTTCCCTGGGAGCAGAGCCCAACTCCACCTGGTTGCCCCCTCCTTGTTTGTTAAACCAGCTTTTTAACTTCAAGTCAGTTTCTGATGTGTTTTTTTACAATACTTGTTAAATTCTTTCATGTTCCTCAGAAAGTTTCATGAAGCAACACAGAGTTCAAAAGTACACAACAATAAAACATTTACCAGCTGCTCAAAACTTCAGGGAAATGTAAAAGACACTCTTCAGTGCTGGTTGCAAAAGACTGTCACATTCTCCTTATATTAAAAATGCACAGAAGGAATCAATAGCAATGAAGGGATCAACCCAGATTAATTCATGGACTCTGTTCATTGCTTGGCACCCCCTTAGGCACAAAGTGTTCCTCTCACAATTCTGGAAGCAGCACATGAGAGGGAATGGGCAAGGAAGGAAGAGAATGGGAAAGGTACAACAAAATAAGTAGATCTGTACCAAGTGGATTCCTAGTTAACTCTAAATAATGAAGTGTTTTATGAAACCACTGAAGAGCTCAGGAGGATCTGGGCCCTTCCTCACTGTGGTGTGACACCCTGGCACAGGGTGCCCAGAGAAGCTGTGGCTGCCCCTGGATCCCTGGCAGTGCCCAAGGCCAGGCTGGATGGGGCTTGGAGCAAGCTGGGCTAGCGGAAGGTGTCCCTGCCCATGGCAGGAGGTGGCACTGGATGATCCTTACAGTCCCTTCCCACCCAAACCATTCCCTGATTCTGTGAGATGCCCCAAGCCACCATCAGCCCACTGAGATCTGCTGGCTTCTCTTCCCCTTGGCTTGGTCCAAAGCACCAGCAAGTCAAGGACAGCTGCAGTTCCTCATGTTTCAAAGAAACAGAACTTCATAACCCTAATCCAGTCAAACTGGCTCAAGGAAAAGAAGGAAGGGAAGAAATAAACTAATTTCCAAGCTGACTCTAAATTTAAACCAGCTCATTTCCTGTCTAGTCTTTCAGAGACGAAGGTCACAGAGCATGGGATGGGTACTGGGCATGCAGGGGCATATTCTGTGCTGGGTGAGTGCCCAGAGCCACTGCAGGACTCAGCAGGTATTTCACACACCCTGAGGCACTTTTCAGATGGCAATCTCCCCTCACAGCCAACACCTTAACAAAGCCTGGGATTCAAAGGGGAAAAATTGGAGCAGTTTAAGGGGCCAATGAATCACAGAACCCCGGAATTATTTCTTTGGAAGGGACCTTAAAGCTCATCCATTGCCACCACAGGGACACCTTCCACTAGCCCAGGCTGCTCTAAGCCCTGTCCAACCTGGCCTGGGACTCTTCCAGGGATCCAGGGGCAGCCACAGCTTCTCTGGGCACCTGGTGCCAGGGCCTCCCCACCCTCACAGGGAAGGATTTCTTCCTAATATCTAATCTGAATCTCTCCTTTTATAGTTTCCCTTGGTCATAAACTTTAATTTCTAAATTTAGAGCCAAGAAAAATTACTCTCCAGGCTAAATATTTTATGTTCACAGAAGAAAAGGATTTTTATCACCTATAATCTTTCTCCATCAAACCCTTCCACCTCACACAGCTCATTCTTTCTTCTGACAGGCAAATGAAGGATTCCAAAGGGGATGCTAACCCTGCTGGGAACTGCACACTTACATCACGGGAAGAGGTCAGGCTGTGGCTGCTCTCCCCCAGGAATGATTTGATGCTGTGCATGATGTTGTCTCTGCGCTGCTGCCGGAACCTCTTCTCCTCATCGCACAGGGCCATGCTGAACCGCAGGTCTGTGGAGGAGCTGTGTGGGAAAGGGACAGCCTGTCACAGGAGGCTCAATTCCAAACAGCATCACAAACACCTCCCTGGGAAACCAGCAGAAAACCCTCACCCACTCACAGAAGATGAAATAGAATGGTATTTTCCATGTGACACCATCCATTCCCTCTAGAGTGATGGAGGCAAAGTGCAATGCGTCTTTAAGACATGCATTTTATACAGAACTCATTAAAAGCAAATAATTAAAGAGAGCAAGTGAGTTCTGCACTCACATACAATTATAAACCTACAGCACAAATCATACTGGCACACCACATGAAAGACTAAGCCCTTTTCTCTGTATTTTCCCTCTACATTGTGGGATAAAAAATGTACACAAGGCTGCATCAGGATCTCAG
Organism: Euphonia xanthogaster; assembly: GCA_034509185.1. NCBI lineage: Eukaryota > Metazoa > Chordata > Aves > Passeriformes > Fringillidae > Euphonia > Euphonia xanthogaster. The sequence goes on along the minus strand of JAYDZK010000006.1, from coordinate 24,861,858 downwards.
TGCTGTACTTAAGGTACAACTTCAGCTGCCACCTCCCATGGACAGCAAGGAGCAGGAGTGGACAAATCCACCCTGGTCCCACTGAAAAGCATATGGTGGTGAAATGGATCCTTTTAGGCTCAGATAATAATTCCCCAGATTGGTGGAATGGATCCTTTTAGGCTCAGATAATAATTCCCCAGATTGGTGGAATGGATCCATTTAGGCTCAGGTAATAATTCTCATCCTTTTAAAACAAGCAATTATGCAATAAAATAATAGGATTAAGAAAAGGGGTAAAAAGAGTCCCTAGAAGCAATGTTCCATGAAGATATCCACAATCTGCATGGCTATCAGGGAATAGCAGCAGAACTTGATAAGATCCTTTGCATTTCAAAGCCTAAGAAGAAGACACAGCCAAGCATCTTGTGTTTATTTAAAGTCAGAGATAGGAAATGCTTGTAAAGTACAAAGCCTGGCTGCTTCAGGGTGGTCTCAAGGATCACCCACAAATGCATTTTCCTAGTACAACATGATGAGCAGAAATCATCCCTGGGGGATGTTTGTCATCTGGAGTAATCAGAAAATAACTTGACTATTACAGTGCTCAGTGCTCCTATTTATAGCTACAGACAAAAAATTACTCCTTAAATTCCTTGCCCTCAGAAAATAATTTTTAGACTTGAAATCTATTGTTCTGCTTATGCCTCAATATGATTTATGGTCTTGCACCAGGATAGGTGAAGAATGAGGGGAAAAGACAACTAGAGAGGGGGAAAAGGGACAGATAAAGGTAGGCATCTGCTTAGCTCTTACATGGAGAACTCCTGGCCCTAAATCTTCACCTAAACCTTCACTGTGTGGTATTTACATATAAATACATTTTAGGAGCAGCTCTGTAACAGCAGCTGAAAGTTCATGTGAGGGACCAAGTTGCCAGAGAAGGAAAAACAGTGAGGATGAAGCTGCGCCTGAGTGAGGTCTGTGGGTTTTTTAGAAACAAAGCCCTTGAGAAGGAAAGGCCTTCACATAAACCAGGCTGGGAGATCTACATGGGATGGCCTCGTTCCTGCAAACATTTGGAAGGGTCACACCTCTTAGTCCCAGTAAGGGTGTTTAGTCAATAACAGAATTACAACATGAAAATAAACCAAAGTTGTAAATCTCATCACTTTTACAGTACCTGGTATTTCTATGCTACAACAGGGAATTTTTGCACTCTACCTCACATGCTTTTAAGAAAACCCCAACAGGGTGGGACTCTTGGGGTGTCCTGTGCTGGGTCAGGAGTTGGACTTTGATGATCCTTGTGGGTCCCTTCCAATCCAGGATATTCTGTGATTCCATGAAAATTTTAATGAACTGTTTATAATAAAAGAAGTTATTTTGCTCCTGATATGTTTTCACCCTTAAAAAAAAATTAGATACTCACCACACTTCCAGAGACAATTCCAAAGTCATTTCTGTGACCTAAACAAGAAATATTTCAATATGGTTACAGCACTAAAAGAGGGAAAACCCATAAACATACCTGGAGCATCAACTACTACTGTCAGAACTTTTCTTTCTTTCTTTCCTCTTCACTTTTTTTTTTTAAAGGAGGATATTTTTGGCACCTATTAATGAGATTCTTTTCTATGGGTTTTTTTTTTAAAGCACACAGTGTGATTCCAAAATATACCACTAGCATTGAATACAGTGGAAAATGTTGGTAAGTGCTGGCTTTCATTCCTCAGATCCCACTGTCTTGCCTTTCTTGCACTGCTAATCCCTTTCTGACATGCAGCTCCATCCCTCTCCATCCTGAGGGGATCTGATGCTCTTCACCCACTCGTGGCTGGCAGGAGAACCAGGGGATCACACCTAAGGGCCACCTGTGTGAGGGAATCACTGCTCTGTGTTCCACAGGAGCCACCAAGTGTCTCTCCACAGCTAAACAGGCCTTAATTAGCAATCAGGAAGGGTGATTGCTCACAGCTTGCTGGAAGATGCAATAAATGTCACTGCACAATGGCTTCACTTGCCAACCACACTGAACTGCCTGGCCACGAGCTAAGGGTTGGCCTCCTCTGCCTTTCACAGAGCACTGAAAGGGCTGCCTGCAGGCAAGAAGTTAAAAAATTATGATTAAAGCACCAATTCCCTGTCAGGCACAATCCAGGAGTACTGGCTGCTGAACTCAGACAGAATGGAGAGGCATTTTCACCCTCTCTCTGTGCAATGGCCTTGCTGGTGCAGCCCTGGAGGAGTGACAGACTCAGAGTGTCCTCTATGTAAAACCAGATCCTCCTCCTCACTTGGGACATGTGAGCACCAGGGATGGAGCCACAACAGCCCAGACTGAAGGGCCGCCTGACCCTCAGACAGCAGAGAAGGATCTGGAATCACAGCCGCCTCTGACTCCCACATGCAGACCCAATTCCTGACACAGGAATTGCAAATGAGGCAGGGTATGAGCAAGGTGGGGGGAGAAAGAAAGAACAGGCAGAGAAACAACAAAGGGAGGACATGAACAAACAGAGTGAAGAGTCACTGAGGAAGCACTTCAAAGGCAGGGAAGCAATTACATTATTCCCCACCTGGCATTACTAATTTAGAAAGCACTCCTGAAACCATGCAGTGATCCAATGCTTATAAAAATGTATGCACATGAAAGAAACCCTTGGAGGGAAGCATTCCAACAGGGAGATATCATGGCATTTTCTATACCTTACACAGACATTTCAGGAATATTATTTCAGTTTCAGGAATTCTAGGTATACATTGTCTATATCGGGCTCAACCTGACTCCATCTCCCCTTAAGTATTTGCTTAGAGATTTCAGAGTGTATTTGCCTTTTATGCACTGGTTTTTCCCCCTATGACTCCCTACCAAGCTTTGCTGAACACTGATGAGAAGTTCAAGCAAGGTAAGGCCTTGTATTAATGGAATGAGCTTTGTGAACTGAGTTTGCAAAATGTATTCATCAGTTTTTTTTCACTGCCCCACCTCATGCCTGGCAGAACCAGGACCTGCTCTCAGCCCATGCTCTGGAAGCCCAAGAGTTACTGAAACTGAGTGAAATAAATATGCAGAAACTTCAAAAATGATGTTATTTTAAAAAGGAAAAATAATGGAGGGCATCAAAATTCCAACTGCCCTAAGGCTATGCCAAATGAAATGCTAAACTTCACAAATGAAGCTCTCTGGTTTCCAATAAATAGCCCTTTAACCAGTTAATTTGCTGTTAACTATGCTTTTAAAGTTTGCTTTTGCTTTTGTACAACATGGGAAAACAGCAGAGTGGTGACAAATCAAGATCTCTGATCATACAATAAACCACAGCTGAAACCAGAAATGCAGATGGTATTTATAGATTTCAATATGTGCATAATAAGCTCAATTCCACCCAGATTTAGCAGCAGTTTCCAGGAGTTACAGTGCAGGCAGACAAGACCCGTTCAAGAGACTCCATCTGCTTTGCAGACATGTTTAAAGGGAATAATCCAATTACTGCATCACCTGCATCATTGCATGTTAAGCAGGTCTGTGTTACAACAAGCCACTTCCAGAAAGTGGAACATGTAATGATAAAAGAATTCCTGCAGCTTTCTGGAAGCCACAGGCAGCAGCAGGAGGGGCAATGCACTGACCAGCAAACTCTGAGTAACCTCACACTAACTGAGGCCATGAAACTAAACTGCACTGAGTGTGCAAGGAGCTGCTTTAGGCAGAGGAAGTCCCAAACTAGACTTTTAAAGAGGATTCTTCCAGCAGAGACACCAAGGGATCCAGTGGCACTGCTTTGTTTAATTGTCCTCTCAGCAGGGCTGTAAGAAGATAGATAATTAAGGCTTAAAAGTGTCTTTAGGCTCTGTGTTTATCCATGGGCAACAGTGAATGCTCAGAAAACTTCTGAGCAGGGCAAGGTCAAGAATGTCCAACTTACATCATTGAAAGTTAGCTGGACCTCCTTCTTCTCTCCCAGTTTCAGAGAAGAGATGGCAAACGTGGATGTGCCAAGAGTCTCATCCATAACATAGTTGGCATCCATGAGAGTAACCTGGAAGAGATATCCAGATATTCAATTCCACTGCAAGAAATCCCTTTTTAATTCCATCAAGCTTATGCCTGAAGTGAAAAAAAAATTATATGGAAGAAGAATGGGCCTGACTCAACCCAGTCAATGTCTAGTGCCAACTGACATTTCTTTTAAAACAGGATAAGCACATGGACAGTGGAGATGGCACTTCAAGGAACTGAACTGCAGCAGCACACCAGGATTACTCACAACAGGATTGTAATCTCAGCACCCTTCTGGCAGCAAATCTCACCATCTTTCTAGTAACTTCAAATTTCACATACAGTAGAAGCAAAGCACAGTACCTTCAAATTTCCAGTCAGTAAAATTTCCCTATGGAGAAACTTGTATAGCTCTAACTGTGCTAGGCCAAAAAAACATCCAGCAACTTTCCAGAGAAGATGGAACCCACACACCCCAGCCTTGGCTCTACAGACCAAGATTGTTACAGCAGTGATTTGGCAAAGTGTGCAGCATTCCAATTTACACAAAACTGCTCTCTGTATCCAGCCAGACCTTCAAGTCTATTCTCATACCCTCCATGCTGGAACAGAGACCTTTCAAAAATGTGATAATATCCAAAGAATGATGTGGATATGGCAGATCACCATTCCATGCTTTTGCTCTAATCCATGTGGATCTATGTTTAGCAGACTTTTTTCCCCAGTGGCTGCTTTCCAAGTCCTCAAGTAAGATATTCAGAAAGATTTTCAAATTATCATTTACAGGGTTTTTATTAAATGAGATTTCCAGACTCATTTGATTTATGGGTTCTTTTTCCACTTTGTGGCATTATATCTTCTAAAATATCACATGTTCATGGCTTGGACTGTATCTTTTGCAGAAAACAAAAGGAATCAAGATACAATCATCTGAATAATTAGTTGCTACATCTGGGATCAGCCTCTTCTCAGCTCTAAAGAATTTTCCTCATCCTGTGCCACAAGCAATCCTTTGAAACTATGAATGCTCTTTATTTGAGGACAGAGCTCATTATTTTAATGGTATTTACATTGCTCTGTTTCCTTGCAGAACTTTATGCTCATTCCTTCAATCTCTGAACGCTGTCTCTTAAAACCAAAAGCAAGAACTTCTCAGTGGGATTTTGAAGAGCTGCTTACACTTGAGGGCAAACTGCCCTTGGGACAGAGTTAGAGATGCAGATTGAAACAATCCAAGGAGGCACAAGGATTGTGGAGTCTGAGCTTCAGAATTCACAGAGGATTTGGGTGGGGAGGTGACTTTACATATTTCTGACACTGCACGCCATTGCAGAATCCAAAGGCTCCTGCCTACACTCCCAGGCCCACAATTAACCATTATTAAATGTTATCATCTATTCTCTGCAGGCAACTATCAGGGAATTTTATTGCAGTATCTCAGAACCAGCAACAGCCTTTAGTTATTGTAAAGACACATTTCTACCTATAATCCATCTTGCTGTGTTTGTGACTGTAGTAATTTTATCCTTTTCAAAACACTTGAACCAAATTTCATCCTCAACAAATTCAAACATTCCTAGAGAACCTGCCTAAGTGAAAGGGAGCTCAGAGCAGGGCCCAGGCTCTGCTCCAGGAGACCCAGCAATGGCACCAGAGGAACAGGCAGGAACTGATGCCCAGGAAATCAATTGTGAATTCCCTAATGTCTTTTGTCTCTAGTGCAGGATGCATGGGATAGTTCTTCATGATCCAACACGCAATGGGTGTAATGCTCAAACTGTGGAGCCTTCCTCAGGAACACAGGGAACTTGTAGGAAGCACAATTCCCTTTCAGACCCAAGGTCTGATGGTCACAGGCTCAAGGAAAACCTTCCCAGGCTGCAGCCTCTGTCCCAGTTGGCCAATTTAGACTGAACACTGTAAGCTAGGGTCAGAAGAGAGCAGGTGGCAGGGCCATCCTCTGTGATGAACAGAGCTCACAAAGGACCAGAGCCAACCTTAAATCCTTGCCATGCCCACTCAGAAAACCCTCACACCTAACATTCAGCTCTTGTGTGCAACCTGGAGAAGTTTAACACATGAGACTGAGCAGTGGCTTGGCCAACAAGGCTGCACATGGATTGTGCAGAAGAGCCCTAGGTGAGCTCCAGGCAAGGAGGACACAGCAGAACCAGCCTTTTGCTCTGTCTCCATGGGCAGAGACTTAACTTAAACCCCACCAATTCCCTACCTGTAAGAGCTGAATCAGGGTAGGAAGCAGGGAGTACTCTGCAGCTGATGTGAGGAACAAGAAGTTACAATCCCTCAGAAGCTGTCCAAGGGATGACTCACAGGCATATCTTGTAATGACTCTTCAGGCTACTCCTTGAATAACTCAATTTATCCAACACTGCTTGCTTAGCACCACAGCTAAACCCAGGTTTAACATTTTAAACAAAGGGGTGATCTTGAGACATCAAATGCCACACATGTGCAAGCCACTGTTGTTTGACCCTTCATCTGCCCAGCCCAGCCATGGGATTTACCTCCAGGACATTCTCCAGATTGGGGTCCAGAATGAACTCGAAGGTCTCGTCCCACACGGGGTTGATGTCGTTGTTGAAGTGCCTGGTTCTCTTCCTGCAGTCAGGGGCAGTGGGGATGAACAGCTCCACGTAGGGATCTGGAGTGTCAACTGTGGAGCACAACACAGGTCAGGCAAGGGAAAACTCCAGCTTGGGCTGAAAAAATCGGTACAGTTCTGTGAAACCACAGATGCCCTCATGGCAAAGGGCAGAAAGATATGCAACTCTTGAAGTTACATAAATGTAATGACAAGAATGATACAATACCAACAATCTCCCCAAAAGAAACATTAGGGTTTTAGGAGGAGAGGGGCAAAGCCCTGAGCAAACAGAAGGGCACAGGGACTGAATCAAGTTAATTGGGGATATGCAAACATCTGCCAGAGAGCGGTGTTTTTCAAAGCTTTTATTTCTTCCTCTCTTTCTAGCCTTTAATGGTTTTGGCTCGTGCCACAGCAGCAAGTATCCCACAAAATAATGAAAACAAGCAGTTTGCTGTGGGTTTTGGATCCTCTTTCACCTTTGCTGGTTTGGGAGTGATGGAGGAAATCTGTCCCAGCACTGCAGTGCTGCACACAGCATAAGGTGCACTCAGTTCTGAAACACTGCCACCACCACAGCCCTGGGGAGTCACCACAGGATGAGCACACCTCATTTACACAGCAGAACCCTGACTGAAAACAGAGATATGGGAACTGCAGCTGATAGGAATTACCAGGGGGAGAAAAGAAAACATTGGCAAATCCTATCGGATGTGTCTAAAAATAGCCATTCCTGAGAGCACAGAATGCAGCCATAAAAATGCACTTGCTAACAAGCTAAAGCAGGGGTTTTCTGTACAATGAGGGGTTTTTCTTGTGTCAAATGAGGCCAGGGCTCAGATGCCTCCCAGGAGAGCAGGCGAAGTTATTTCTGTGGTTATGGTGAATCAGGAAAAGCTTCCTGCTCTGCTGTGGTAAAACACCCACATCTTTCTAACACTGAAACATGGAATCACAGAATATCCTGAGCTGGAAGGGACCCACAAGGATCATCAGTGCAACTCCTGTCCCTGCACAGACACCCCAACAATCCCACCCTGGGGCATCCCTGGGAGCATTGTCCAAACCCTCCTGGAGCTCTGGCAGCCTTGGGGCTGTGCCCATTCCCTGGAGAGCCTGGGCAGTGCCCAGATTAAATCTTTTCATGAGGAAAAGCAAGTCCAAACATTCCTCCTTGTACACATTTTCAGTCTAAAGATACTTTTTTTCAATGAAGGCAAATTCTAGAAACTCTGGGAGTTCAATAAGACCTTATCCATGAGACTCCTGAGGACCAGAATCACTTCTCCCTCCTGTTGGGAGAAGAAGGAAAAGAGGAAAACAAAGAAATTGGGTAATTTCAAATCAAATCAAATGTCTCTTGGGGAAAAAACCCTGACCAAACAAAAAAAAAGGCTTTTGGAAACCACTCAGGAGGTTCTGAATGTGTCCCCAGGCAAATCCTATTCAGTGTCACCCTAATCCAATTTGACAAGGAGTTTTCCACTGTGCTCCATACCTGTGGGGCTCGGCTAATTGCTACATTGAGGTGGTCTCAGTGCTCCTTGAGTAATGAACAAGCAGCTATTTAAAGCTGGGGATCAGTGTGGAAAGGCTTTAAATAGCAACCTTTATTAGCTGCTGAGGAACTATGCCTGATCTTGTCTCTTCATTTTGGGCAGGGGAACTGGGGATCAAGCCCCAAGTCTTTCCTCATGGGCAGATGTTCCAACTTGCCAACTTTTCCATTCCTTCCAACTACTACACAAAGCTCTGCCACAAAGAAAAGAATCAAGAGAAACAAGGCTCTCTGAAACTAAAAATCCATGAAGTGACAAGGTCTTGCTAAGTCTTGATATCCAGCATGACTTTGGCAATAAACACCCAGGCTTGCCCTGCCAAGAGACTGAAGTTGCCTACAAAAACCTGGCTTTTAGACAAAATCCTGATGGCTGAGCAGAGCTCTGGGCAAAAGATCAGTGTCTCCCTCTCCATTCACATAATGTTGTGATCAGTCCCAATGCTTACAAAAATCCAATTTTTCTTATCAACACAAACAGCAAATGGTTTCCTATCCATATTTAAAATCCCAAAGCATGTAGAAACCCCAGACCTCTGACCTGCAGATCCATCACTACCTTTCTATCAGGCAAATCCCAGTAAGTGTTGAAACAGAAACTAAACCCAAGGCGTGGATGAATTGAACTTGGAAAAATCAGTCTTGGTAGTTCAGTATTGCCAAGTCACCTCACTCCATCTCTTTATTAGCTTTTTAACCCAAGGCAAAGATTTAATCACCTGCCCTTTCATGTTTGAAAGTTTATTTGGAGTTTTTTCAGTTAAGAAAATGAAAATCTATTATTTTTTAACTTCCTTCTTTAGATGAAGAGAAAATATATGGGAAGACTGCTTGTTCTGATTAAGATACTGCTATAAGCAATACTAAATACTTCTTTAAGATATATTAATCAAAATCTCACTCTTTGGATGGGGACCAAAAACTACCAGCAATCTGGCAAATAACACAGAAGCATTCACTTAATGTATTGCAAAACACTGAAGTTATCAAATGTACATTAAACAGCCACGGTGCACTCTCAGCATGGGTGTTTTCATTCCTGCCTGGGCTTCTGCTAATTGATTTGCCAAGTAATGCTAAAAAAACTAAGCTGAAAACATAACTAAAAATAGCTTGATCAGCACTGTTATCATAGAACCCCAGAATGGTTTGGGTTAGGAGGGACTTAAAGCCCATCCAGTCCCACCTCTGCCATGGGCAGGGACACCTTCCACTGTCCCAGGTTTCTCCAAGCTCTGTCCAGCCTTGGACACTGCCAGGGATCCAGGGGCAGCCACAGCTTCTCTGGGCACCCTGTGCCATCCCCACAGGGAAGGATTTCCCTTCAATATCCCATCTGTCCCTGCCCTCTGGCAGTGGGAAGCCATTCCCTGTGTCCTCTCCCTCCCCAGCCCTTGTCCCAAGTCCCTCTCCAGCTCTCCTGGAGCCCCTTTAGGCCCTGGAAGGCTGCCATCTATATTTTGTTTTTAAAAGGAACAATCACTATGGTGTATGGGTCAAAAGCTGCCGTTCAAGCATGACAAGAGAATTACCTCTGTGTGAGAATGATCTCTATCTGGACCTGACGACCCTAAAGGTCTTTTCCAGCCTTAAGGATTTTGTGTAGGGGCAGCACTGTCGGGGAACTGGTCTTTTGTTGCAGCAGCTGTCTCAGCAGCAGCCAGCTGGGGGAATTGCACTTGTTCCCAGGACATTTCTGAGGAAAGAAGAGTTTCTGTGCACCTAGCCCTAAAGCTATTCCTTATGCAAGCCTGCTGCTCCATCACCATTTCTCAGAAACAAGGCAGGCTGAACCAACAATTAAGCACAGGCATCTCAAACCCCACCTGCACTCTAAAAAACACAATTCATCGATGCCAATGAGGGTCCTGCAATTAGCAGCTTGGAGGCAGATGAAGTCTTGGGTAATTAACAAAATGTTGGTGATAATCCAGATTTACAGCCCCCCACCCAAGGCTCTGGGGGATGAAGACACACATCTGAAAACAAGAGCAGAGTCAGCATTCCCTCTGCTGGTTTTAAACTGCTGCCTTGGGAATGGCTGAGAGGTAGAAAGTAAGGATTCACTGACTTTTCCTCATCTGATTTATCTCCTTTATTTAAGTCATGGCTATAGGATTCTCCCTTTAAAGTACATTGTGAATCACCAAGTGAAACACACAGTGGACAATAATTAGGGTCAAACGTTTTCACAGTGAAAATGAGTAATGCTTTAAGCAATGTGGCTATTAGGGAAACCTGTAAAATGCTCTGCAATGACTGCAAACCATTTGATCTTATGTTAGTAAGATTGGTGAGGTGGCTGTCATCAGGCCTCTATATTAACATGATTAATAGTTCAGATATATTATTTATATTTCAGTCATTCCAAATTCAATTACTTCAACAGCTTAATTACCATAAAGAAACCATAGAAAGCCTGTTCAAATATAATACTGAGATAGACACATATCTATCTCAAAATAAAAAGTGGTAATAACCTTTAATTTATCCACCATTAAGTGCAATCCCATTGATAAAAACTTACTAGGTCCCAAAGGACCATCTTCCTGTATTTCCCACCATTTTTTTTGGCTTGCTGCACCACACTGCAACTTGTTTAGCACATGCAGCTGAGCAGCCTGGCTGAGGCCAAGCCAATAATGGGAATTGCTGAATGACCTCGCTTTCCTCAAAGGGGAAATAAGCTAAATAATCACACAATTTCTATTCAAATTGTGAATTTTATGGGGCCTCACAGTGGCATGGAAATATGAGTTGGTGTCTCTGCCACAGTCAGGAGGAAAAGTAATTAAAATCACGGGTTTTCCCAGCTTCATGTGATTTTTCAGTTTTTAAAAAGGGAATTCTTAAAAACTGCACTTATCAATAACTGTCCCTCCAACCATGGAACAGATATTTGAAATGCACCAGACAAATCCATAGCCTAGCAATAATGCAAATGCCAGGAGACCTGCCAGAAGGCCACAGCAACCCAAAATCCCCAGGAGTACTCCCTGCTGCCTGTGTTTAAGGCACCACAGGCAATGCCAGGGCCGGGGACCTCGGGGATTTTGCAAAGGGGTGATGCAGTGCCAGATTTCGTGAGCGGAAGCTGACTCCAAGGGAAGTAAGGCAGCTCTGAAGCAGCAGCTATGCTATGAGAAATCCTGGGATTAGGTAACACCTTCATAAAAATTATTTGTGACTTTTATGACAGTGCTTTTCATCTCTAGCATTTCTTCAGTGGAGGGAAGAGCCAGCTCCCAGCACAGGCACTGCACTATCACCCAGTTCACTGGTGCAGGACACCACTGCTTCCACTGATCCAGCCTTGAAAGGGCAAAAAAATCCCCAAACAAATCAGCTTTTGGTCAAAACACATTTGTGGAAGGGCCAAGAGGAAAAGAAACACTGCCTTCTCTAGGTTATCTGCACAGGCCCCAAACTGATGTAGTTCAGATTCTTCAGCTCAGGCTTTTAAAATAACATTTTCAAAGCAAATTAAAAGTCTCCTTCAGGCAGCAACCTGCAGAACTTCTTACCCAAAGAGCTGTGATGAGAAGACCATGTGGATTGAAGGAAAACCAGTAGATTTTCTGCAAGAGAAGCCCAGTGACAGCTGATGACCCCCAAGGCACATCCAGCTCAGGGAGTCCCACTGAAGGCAGCCAAGGAGAGGAGAGGATCAGTGGGAATTGTCACATTCTTACCCTGTTCGTATTCTTCCTTTACATCTCACTGTGACTGAAGTTCTTCCCAATTCTCCCTAGGATCAGGCATTAGCCCAACCCTAACACAAATTCAAAGCACTCCTGGGACAGGAGATGGGAGGGAAAAGAATCAAAAGCAAGAAAAAGTCAAATCATCACAGGGGACAAATGGGAGCTCCTGCTAAATGGAAAGGCCCAAACTGGAGGAACAGTGATGTCCACAGGTCCTGGAGAGGAGTCCCACCATGAGGCTCTGCCTGAAGCAGGAGAGCACACAGGACAGCACCCCAGCTGAGATGGCCATGATATGCAGAGTACCACCACACCTCCTCAGAAGGCTGCAAGCATCCACCTTTCCTGCTCTTCAGCCCAGCCTTTTATCCCCTCCTGCTGATGCCTTGCACCTGTGTCCCTCTGCTCCCTTTGGTGCTTGCTCAG
>JAYDZK010000006.1:24832299-24847576 GCA_034509185.1 Euphonia xanthogaster | reverse complement strand
TAGTCTTAAAAGACCTTGGAACAAGAGATTGTTGGCCATTTTGTGCCTTCTAATGAAAAGCTGCTGAACTCACAGTAATGAGACTGTTTTACTGATAAGAAATAATAAACACCTGAGTCCAAACATGAACTACTGTCTCAAGTGCCTTCAGTCCAGACCCAGAAAAACCAACGACTGGTACCCCCACACTGGAATGACACTGCTCATTACTACAGCATCAAAAGAAGATGAAGCAAGGAAAAGCTGCAAATCCCAAACAGGATTAAGCAAGATGAGTGATTGTTAAGAGCAGAGTCACACAACTGGTTCCCTCTGTAGATACCACCGTTTGTTGTGAAAGGCAGTACACTTAAATACACACTTAAATATAGAAGACACATTTTACAATGTCTCTGACCCAGTTTTCTACCAAGATCCTTGAAAGTCCAGAAGTGGAGAGATGCTATGGAAAGGAGACCCAGTTTGCAAGCATTTCTCTTCCACAACGCTGCAGTTTTGGACTCTGATTATTTTTCCTGTAAGTTCTTGTACTGTCATGAAAGTAAGGAAAGGTTCTACAGTTTGGGTGGCATCTGGGTAGACTCAAAACTACACATCTACTATATAAGAACTCGATGGGCCAGAGGCAAAGTCTCTTTCAAGAGGTCCAGTCAGAGAAGCGATTTTACAAGGTCTGGAATCAGCAGCAAGCTAAGCAATTAAGATAATGAAATCCTCACCAAAGCCATGCAGATTTTCTGATTTTTCACTTTGTAATAGCTTTATGTAGCAGGTTTGGGGCAGCAGGGGCACAGAATCCTAGAATGGCTTGAGTTGAAAGGGGCTGTAAAGCTCTCCCTGCCATGGGCAGGGACACCTTCCACTAGCCCAGCTTGCTCCAAGCTTGGTCCAACCTGGCCTTGGACACTTCCAGGGATCCAGGGGCAGCCACAGCTTCTCTGTTCCAGGGCCTTCCCACCCTCACAGGGAAAAATTTCTTCCTAATATATTTTTTGTCTTCTTTTTCATTGAACTGTGTTTCTGAATTCAGCAGGGTCTAGTGGCTGACCCCAATCCCAATGACAGCTGGTAGAAGGATGCAGCAGGACAGAAGGAAAGGTGTACAGGAGGTGGGTTTTCCTTTATTCCTGATTGTCCTAGGCTGCTACGATTAACTGGCAATAAATTACAGTCATTTTCTTAAAGTGAGCCTGTTTGCTTATGTGGTGAGAGGTGAGAGCTGTCCCTATCCTCACGTGACCCTTTTGTCATGTTCTCTCCCTGTCTTGTTGACAGAGGGAGTGACAGCAGCCAGCCAAGGTCACCCAGCACCCATTTGCTGCACTCACTCAGCTCATAAACCTCCCAGCCTGCTCAGGAGTTGAGCACACCTACCAGAGCAGCAGCCTCTAAACAAGATTTAAACCTTTGTACAGCTGCAGCTGCATCACCTGGATGCTGACAGGAGGTATCCAGGGCGTGGGAGTCACCCACTCCCAGGGGACACTAAAACTGAAACAAGTGACACCAATAAAGGAGGGACTTCTATAGAGGCAACAGTAGATGGGCAGACACCTGAAACAAGAAGGGACTTGAGTGAACTGCTGGGAAAGAAAGGGACTGCCCTCAAACCTCCTTTGCCCCCTTCCCACCATCCTGGGTGGGGAGGTCTTACAGGAAATCTCATTTATCACTCCCACACACAGATTCAAGGAATGACAAAATGGCCTGAGGATGACACAGCCATTTACACTGCCCATTCATGAGGAGCTCAAGAAATCTTGGAAAATTTTCTAGAAATACTGGTTATCTGCCCAGCCTGGGCTTGAGGAGACAGAGGTGTGGATGGCCATGCCAGAGGAGTCAGTGCTTCCATGCCACCCATTGTGTGGGGCACCACGCACACCAGACCTGCCAGCTAAAAACCCTTGAGCACAGGTAGAGTCCAGGACCTCCCAGATGAAAAATATCACAGAGAGCACTTCAGCATATTTCATAAACTTAATTTGCTCAGATCTCTCAGAGCTGTTCCAGAAAGTCTTGGAAAGGCTGATATGGAAAAAAGAACAGCAAAACAAACAAACTCCCTCGTGTTGCCCCAGGCCTCCATCACACCCCAATGTAAAATTGTTCCCAGAGCACCTCTGGTTCACAACCTGGAGCAAAAACAACACAAAAAACTAAGGGGAACTCCTCAGAAGGGTCAACAGCTTGGGAGTGTCCACCAGGGAAGTGAAATTCAGGCACCCACCCCAAACAGGGCTCACACATGGTCTGTCACAGCCATCTTCCTGTCCTTGAGACAAAAAACCTGATGGAAAAGTTCAGCAATTCCCTCAACAAGTTTAATTTTTGGCAAATCAAATAAAACAAATATATATATATATAAGTTGGCACAATCAACTGTAAAGGCCCTTCCCCACTCATAGCTTCAAGCACCTCCCCACAGTAATTAACACAATCATTCATTTCATCAAGTAGCTGCCAGGCTCCCATGACAGGGAATAAAAATACTTTTAATTTTCCCAAAATTAAAAAAAAAAAAACCAAAAGCAACCATGATCTGTTTTTTCTTGCTTTGGGGGATCTGCCAGGACCCCAAGGACCAGCTCTGGGTCCTTGAAGCTCACCCAGAGATGCCTCAGCCTGGGGGTGCCTCAGGCTGCTGAGCTCTGGCAGTTGTCTCAGACAAGAAGCCAAGCAGGTTTCAGTGGCCCTAGAGCATCATTCTGGCAGGTTTTATCAAAATAAAATGTTCCTCCTGAGCAGATTCTTGATTTTGATGACTTGCTAAGACAAGAGGATTTTTTTCCCTAGGAAAAAAATACAATTATATTGAAGAATAATATTTGAAGTTTATACTACAGGGCCATATTTGCTCTGGTGCACAAAGTTGCCATGATCTTCTGGCTTTTGTCATCCTTCCCATACTCCATTTAATATCATATCATGGGGTCCCCACTTCAACCTCCCTTTTTCCCCTGCCCATGTTGCCCACACTGCCTCATGATGGACACCTGTATCCAAGAACCTGTGTCTCTCAATTTAACTCATCCTCTTACACACACAAACTCCTGGGCTCCTTGTTCCACTCTTCCAGCTCCTTTCCTGAGGTCTTATCTAAAGACCACCATATGTATGAAATTATATATATCTGCATCCACACATACACACACCCCTGCATCTTCCCTGTGTCCTCCTTCCCCTTATCCCACAGGGGATGACAGACTCCCATTCCCTCTTTTCCCCTTTGCCAGGGCTCCCCTCTCTTCCCTTGTACTTGTGGCTGTTGAACATCCCCCTCTCAAGTAACCCTGCTGCAATTTTAGCATCAACAGCAGACTTCAATTAGGAAAACCCCCTGAAGCAAAGAGCAGGATGGATGGGTCAGAGCAGCTGCTGTACTTTGACCCAAAAGTAGTTTCCAGGAGTTGGGAAGCACCTGTATGTCCAATCATCTTGATGGGAGAGCACGAGACAAAGGCCACACTCATCCTTCCTGCCCCAGCCTGCAAGCACTGGGGAGCACTGGGAAAAGGGAGAGGTGGCCTGGCAGCAAACAGACAGACCTAAGGAAAAAGGAGTATCCTTCTCGCAGATTCATCCAATATTCTCTCCCTCTTCCCTCCTTAAGAGCAGAGCAGAGTTGCTCTTCCTAGTGGTTTCCTCTCAGCTGCGAAATCCAGAGGCTCAGCAGCCTCCCAGAAAGAGGAAGAAGTGCTGTTGTCATCCATCTCCCCACCACAAGATCTGCTGGCCAATTTGGGTGTTGTTTTTTTTTTTTAATAGACTTACATTTTTTTCTGCTTTCTGCACTGACTCAGCAGAGCTGAGGATCTTTCTAACCCCCACCAAACCACAGCCCTGTGAGATGGCAGCAATTTCCAGTTTCACTGCACTCACACAGCACTTCTGACCCAGCCAAAAAGCTAATTGTAGGTGTTGCTGGCTTGCAGGCAAATCGTTTACAACTCCCTCAGCCCTTCTGGATCAATGGAAAGAAGGAGTGGCACATCTGCCCTCTGAGTGAGAGTGAGCAGTGACATGGGGACACTGCCCTGGCTTTAGACAGACAGACAGAAATCCACCACCAGCCTACTGACAACCATTTAATGCACAATGAGTCACCAGCTCCCCCTCCCTGCCCAGGCTCACAGAAGAAAAGCAAAATAGAAAGAGAGATACTCACGCATGTCACCAATGGCTCCTTTGGTGACATTTGTGGCTTTCCTTACTGTCACAGTGAATATGTGTGAGTACTGGTGTTCCACCTGAAAGTCAGAGAGTGAGAGGTGATTAAGCTCCAGAACCAAAAAACACCTCATCTCTCAAAATAAGGTTTCATTTTGTCCAAAAACAGAGAGAGAGAAATCACCCAGTCAAAACGTAAGGGAAACTCATACTGGATAGAGCATCCTAAAGCTGAACTGCACCCTGGAGCTTTACCAAGAGGTACCTGCACTGGGGCTGCTGGATTTTCCTGCAGCCACACCTACTAATCTCAACCAACAACACTCCCTCTCACCACAGAACCTGCTCCAAGGCATTTAGTCAGGCAGGAACCACTGAGTACGGCAAGGGAAAAATAAAATTGGGCTATTTTACAGCTTGTCGTGGTAACTGCCTTCCTCTGCTAAAAGAATGAGAGGAATTTCTTCAAAGTCTGTGTTCTGGAGCAGATAAATGCACACTGCACACACAAGGGGTAGAGTTAGTGCTGTACTTTCTAGTACACATCAATATTCAGTGTGAAAGCAGCCTCAAGACAATGTAAGGAAGGTGCAAAGCAAGCTGTCAAAACAGCCACCAGCACCTTTCCTGCACTTTCTGGAGATTCTTGTTTCCTCCAAAGCCCAAACACACAGCAGGAGCTGCCTGCCTAAGATCAGGTGTGTCCTCAGCAAACCAGGGAAGTAGGAAAAGAAATTAAGAAACAAAAAGCAAAGCCTTAATAAAAAGAGGTCACCAACTCAGCTGTAGTGTTGCTTTATCTACAGAGCCCTGAGTTTGACCAACCTGCTGGATACCACTGAGAATCACCAGTGCAGACTGCAGGGCAGCCAATACTGCCTTTACAGGGACACAGAGATTGGAAGGAAATGTGAGGTATTAAAGCCAGGATGAGGTCTCACATAATTGTATATTTTCTATCTTTTCCTAACCACTCACTGACTTTGTGAAGTACATTAAAATAAACTCAGTCACTGGGACCAAAACAACCAGGGAGAAGGCCACCATCAGGAAATTCACTGAAATTCATTTGTAATCATAGACAATACCCTTGCTATGGGGCATGCTTATTCAGGCTCTGCCTGGTGCTTTCCTGCTATTTTTTTTATTTGGATACTTCCTTTTTTTTTTTTTTCCCAGAACTGGTTGTTTCAGCCAAACCTCCTTATTTTGTGTCTACAGCTCACACCCAGAGACCTGATCCAAACTGGATCCCTCTCATACAAATAAAGAAAAAAGTTAACATCTTATAGGTTACATAGCATTCTCTCAAAAAAAAAAAAAAAAGGGGGGAAAAAAAAAGGAAAGCCAAAACTAATCTTCTAAAGACAGCAAAGTGACTTGGGAGTGCTTAAGTGGCATTTGAGTCAGGAGTCATTAAAAAGCACCTCCAGTGACAGCAACACAACTCCTGCAGCAGCCTGAGGTGTGCCAAGGCACGGCCACATCCCCGTGGCAAAGGTTCCCGGGGAAAACACCCACAGCCATGCAGGGGTGACTCCACTGCAGCCATGCCTGACCCAGACACCTGGCTTATCAGCTTTATCAGGCTGGAATCACCCCCACACCGTGCCAGCTACTGCAGGATCCGGCCACGACTGTCTGCCTGGCTCTGGAATTTTCCCCTGGCAGCCACAGGAGTCATCTGGACCCAGACAGGGGGAAACTGGCAGGGGGAAATTGGCAATGCCAGCTGTGGTGCACTGGAACTGTCATGGCACTGCAAGTGGTTCAGCACTCACAGGAAAAAGGAAACTGAGACTCCCCAGCACTCCCAGTGGGATGCTGGACCTTGAAAGAACCAGAGCCAGCAGAGAGGGTTCACCTGTGGGAACCCAGAGTTCCTAAGGAGCAACACCTCTTTCACAGCCTTCCATGGGCTGACATGAAGACATCCCAATGACTGAGTGACATCCATCACCTCCTGCACTGCAGCTTCCAAGATGGATGAACGGGAAGGAGGATGAGACTTCTCCCGGAACAAATTTCTGCCTATGCCAGAGGGCAAAAAGAAGTCCAGAGTTTTCCTCCACAGCAGCGTAAATGGGGATTTTCATGGGTATCTGGGAAGGGCTGGGAACACAACTCTGTGGAGTCACCCCAGCTCTGTGGTTTACCCCGCCCCAAGAACTTTTACAAGCTGTGACTCCCCAGAAACCATGGGCTCTGGCTGCCCCCTATTTCCAGTTTGCTGCCTGAAAATGTCCAAAGCTGCTTTATTATCTCCCATTCTATTACCTCCCAAGTATGTCAGATTGATGAAGTTGGTTTCACAACTGGCCTCAGTTTCTTCATACAGACTGAAGCATTTCCTTTGTCGTATCCAACCTTGTAATTAAAAGAAACAGCCCAAAGTACAAACACACCACCCTCCTCCTTTTTCTCAGCTGTCAAGAAAGAGCTTGTCCTCACTGGAGACCACAAATCAGAGATCACTGAGCACTGAACAGTGAAGAGGAGTTATAATTAAGTGACAAGGATGGGACATGGGTGTGCTGGGCTTAGTTCTCAGCTGACAGGTGAAGTTCATGTGCAATTCTGATGTCCCACAGCTCTGGCTGGAAAAGGGGCATACTACATGATGCTCCCTGACAACAAGCACTCTGTAAAGTAATTTGCTTGCATCTCCCATATGCCTAAACTCATATGCCTACCATCCGAGCAAGGCCACGCCACCACTTCCCAGTTTGCTTTCTTCACAGCAGCACAGAGATCACCTATTTCTATTACAAGTTCATAACTGTTTTACTAATGTCTTCACAAAAATTGCTTTTTATTGACTTAAGCAGCAGCCCCCATCATTCCAGCTGTTGTACTGCCAAGAAAATTAAGTCTGGTTTAAGACTGAGATGCTCTGAAAGGCATGTGAAAACAAAGAGGCCTGGCAAAACAGAAAAGCAGTATCTTCTTTCCCTGTGCCTCACCCAAAACAACACACTGAGGATTACAGTTATACAGAGTTTTTAATATCTGGCCATGGTCATACACTTAGAAGAAATTCATCACTACTGAAATAAACAATCTCCCTCTTAGTGGGGAAAAAAAATAAATACACAGATACACACAGGAAGCTCAAAAGTCTAGATCTCTTCTGACACCAAAATAAATGGTTTTATGTTTTTCATGCAAATTAAATGCAAGTGGAAATTAGGGCAATTTTCCACTTAGGGTCCAATTTCTAAGGAGATCAAAAGGCCTAAATGTCCATAGTTCAGAAGCATTTTTTTTTTTTAGTTTTTCAGAAGGCGCTCTGATGAAGGCCCCTGAAAACACAATGAGAAATGTATTGACTCAAATGCCCTCACAAATCCAGCCCTTGCTAGTTTAGATGACTAAGCTGCATTTTCTCAAGTGACTTATGTTCACCTTAAGTCTTGATAAAAATCTGTACAAATACCTCAAGTACTATTGAAAAACAGATGATGGTAAATAGATCACTTAAACCTTGCAACACTGAGAGGAGCAACATCTACATTCCTTTAAAAATCTAGGACAAGTTACAAATTTCAAAAGCTCACAAATAACTCCAGTGCAAGGTGTCCCTGCCCATGACAGTGAGGTGGGATGGGCTTTAAGGTCCCATTCAACTCAACCCATTCTGGGATTTTATGGATTTAAAAAACTAAAATACACCATCCAAAGTGACCCGCTTTACACATGTTTCATTTCACCTCCTCTTTCTCCATAAATTTAGAGAGGAAAAGAGAAAAACCAAAAAGTTTTCACCATGCACTGTCTGAATATGGGTTTTCTGAGTTATGGAAACTCAGATGGACAATGTTCACTAGTCAGTCCACAGCGTTTTCCATGACTGCACAGCCATAGTTCCGCATCTCCTGTTTTCACACCTCAGCTCTCCTTTGTTCCTCTCTCACCTTTGAGTGCTTTTCTTGCCCTCAGTAAAATTTCCCGAATTATCTGCTTTGCTCTCATTTAGATGTCCCTGCACACCAACACCACCCCTTCCCACCAGGGGCTGGGACAGAGCCCCAGGATCTCCCGGCACACGGGCGGGTTTTGCCTGCCGCCCTTCCGGCCGTGCCCGGCCAGGCAGGGATTTGCATGTGCTCAAAATCACATTTGTCATATTCCAGACTGCTGAGTCACAGAGCACAGCTCCACCAGGACACGGGCATTCTGTGTGCCAGGCAATCAGGCAGACTGCACAGGTATTAAATGGGTTTACTTCCTTCATGTTAAGGACACTTGAGCTAACAACGGAGCTGGACAAATGAAAATATTTGCTTGTTTACTTAAGATTGATTTTCATGGAGCCCACGCTCTTCTTTCACAGGGTATTACAGTTAAGACAAACTTTTGTGCCCACACACAAATTTTATCTTGAAGTGCTTTATTCCATTGTTATAATATTTACCCTCCATATCGAAGTAAATGAAGAGGTATTACACACTTTAATTCTTTGCATTTTTGGAATAGTCAGTTCTGTCTGCACCTGCAGCAGCTTTCTGAACGTGTTAATTTATACCTCAGAGTCTTTCATAAAATGAGAAAAAAAAAAGCTCAGAAAACACACAAAAGCCAGCACATGGACTTCTGCAAAATGGAGAATCCTTTTGAGTAATTTAATGCCAAATATCATTTAAATCCAGTATTTTTGCATTAATGTGACCCTGCTGCCCAGGACCACTCAAAATTGCAATAAAACATTCCACAGGATTTCAGTTTTCAAATTAAAAAACTTCAAAGATTTCAATTCACTTTCCAAGCAATTAAAGGATCAGCTCTTGCACAAACAGTGTTGATTCTGGAATTAGCAACAGTTCAGCATTCCCAGGGAGCTGTAACTATATTTACTGCATATAATTTTTATTTGTTATATTACACATGTAGGACAGCTCCATTTTGTTGATTATTGGTATCAAAAAGTCCTTTTATGTAAGTGATTTATTAAAATACATAACCAAGTGCCTCAGAGACCTCTCCCATAAAGCTGCAGATCATTCCAAACAATCCATCCAGGAGAGGGCACTGACACTGGGAGGAATTAAGCCAGTATTGTTTTAACACAGACATCACCCTGAGGTTTGTCCTCCCTCTCAGCAGTTCCCAGGACTGGGCAGGGAGCAAAAGCCAGTTTGACATCTGCTGGCTGCACACTGGTGTGGAGGATGTGAGTGCATGGGGCACAAACCACAGGGCTGATAAGAGATCACTTGTAGGAAGCACAGGGAGTATTTTTAGCCATGTAAAAGTAAAACACTGTGACAAGTGTGTGGCAGCTATCTCTGGGGACACCTCACTGGTGCTGTCAGCCCGGTGCTGTTACGAGAAGCCCCTGATAGGAACACCCCCAGTGTGGCTCTGGATTTTGGCTTGGGCAGGAATTACCATCCCAGTGTTTGCTTTGGAAACTCGCTTCCAGTACATCTGTGTTCAGAGGCTGCTGAGCCACTGAGGGCAATTCTGCTCCCATTTCCTACTCCTTCCCTTGCTCCTACTTCTACACATCTATGGGCTGAGCTCACCCTCCCCTTGGGCCAGCTCCAACAGCCAGAATGGAATTTCTAACCCTTCCATGGAATTCCAGAGTGGTTTGGGTTGGGAGGGACCCTGAAGCCCATCCAGTGCCACTCCAGGCCATGGGCAGGGACACCTTCCACTATCCCAGGGTGCTCCAAGCCCTGCCCACCTGGCCTGGGACACTGCCAGGGATCCAGGGGCAGCCAGTGCTTCTCTGGGCACCCTGTGCCAGGGCCTGCCCACCCTCACAGGGAAGGATTTCTCCCTAAGAAATTTTTGTCTATTTTTGTATTGAAGAGGTTTTTTGCTCGTTCAGCAGGATCCACTGGTTCACTGCCATCCCAAGGGTGTGACAGCTGGGACAAGGATGCAGGAACACTGGAATAAAGCAGGAGGAAGGGAGCAGGGGCACAGTGTGCTGTGAAGTGGCACAGATCATCTCAGAGTTTGCACAAGATATTGTGATTCTCTTTGAACCAACATTAGTGACATACACTAGTTTAAGATCTAAATATCCCAGAATGTCAACTTATCTCTCCTTTCATACTAATGAAAAGGAAAAGAGTACAACCTCCTCCTTCCCCCCAAAAAAACTGCACTGTAAAGAAGAAAACTAGAAAACTAGACACACCACTTCTTCAAGGAAATAGTAACAACTCTAATGTTATGTGCTTACTTAGAGTAACTTCCAGCAGGGAAGTCATTATAGAAAACAGTGTGTATATATCAGAGAAGATGGTGTGTATATATATATATATATATATAAGATTCAGTGCTACTTACCACAATGTGTTGATAAGGATCTATGATAGACATTTTTGCCTTAGTTTATTCAAGGCAACTGCCAAGTATCTATTCCAATCCCACACAAGAGAGGCTTCCCCTTTTCTCAAAGCAGAGTTCAGTATGAAAGGTCGTTTAACTAATAAATAAAAAAGAAAATATAATTAAAATTAATCTGTTCCTTCTGAACTATATTTTACAGAGCAAATTGGTTACTACTCTTTAGGAAGGTTTCCACAATTAATTTGTTTACTAAGAACTTAATTCCACATAAGCTGTGGAGATATAGGTATTTACCTGCCTGAGCTGGAGAAATTTCTCGTGTTTATTCCTTCAGGGTAAGAGCAGGAATCCAGTATCTTAAATTCCAGTCACGCCAGGGTTTCTAGCAGCTCTACAGATAAACAAAAGGACAGAGGAATTCTATTTATTCTGTAACTATACTGTAGTATTTATGCTTCCACACATGACAGTGCTAGTTATGACTGTGAGCTCTGCAGGAGCAGCAATACTGCCCTCTGTAAATCCAGGAAGAGAACTCCAGCTGCAGCTGTATGTAACCTCCCAGCCAACCCCGGCTGACTGGAGATGTTCCAGAGGCTTGGAGGGGCAAACTGCAAATCAGGACTTCATGGCTCTTCCACAGGCCCTCCATAGGCCACTGCTTTCTGAGCACTTGGTGAAGATCAGGGGCCACCAGAGGCCTTCAAAGTCAGAACTGTTTTGAACCATCCAAGTACCAGAGGGTACTCTTGTCTGCATCTTTAAAAAACCCAGGGAACCGCTGGCCAGGATCAGTTCTCAGATCCAGCTGGACCATCGTCAGACCTGAACCATCAGCAGAAATTTCAAAGTGAAAACAAGTGAAGCACCATTTGGGGTTTGGTCTCAAGGCAATGATTCCTAATGCTCAATTCTGAAATGGCAGGATAAGCCCTAAACAATTGTATCTATCACTCCCAAACCCTTCCTCTTGAGCACCTACATGAAGGCATGACGATAAAAATTTAGTTTCATTATGATCACTAGAACACTACAATGTCCTTTCTTTAATCACTGAATCATTAAGGCTGGATAAGCCCTCCAAGATCATCAAGTCCAACCACTAATCCAGCCCTGCCAGGCCCACCACTAAACCATGTCCCAAAGCACCACATCTCACACATTTTCTGAACGCTTCCAGAGACAGCAATTCCATCACTTCCCTGGTCATGCCTGACCACCCTTTCCTGTCAGCCCTAACAATAGTCTGAGGCTAGGAATCACCCTGGGTTTATTTATTCACTTTTATCTAAGGAAGTGTGAATAAGAAAGACTTCAGCATTGGAGAATCATGGTAAACGTGCCCAGCTATATCATTTCTGGAGGAACTGCTGACATCTTGGAAGGCAATCCAGGAAAGGGAACAGCAGGAGCTACCCGATCACCATAACGGAGAGGAAATTTGCAAAACCAGAAAATACTCATTTCCTCTAAGTGCACAGCCAACTACCACACTCTCTTTGAGAGGATACACAAAACCAAGCCAAGGATACTTCTCTGTCTGGGGAAATAAGAGAACAGGTTAGACCCAGGACAAAAAGCCTGCTTCGAGTTAACGTTCTGCATCCTGAAGGCAGAGCTCCAGCTCCCCAGATGATCCCTCAGCTGGTTCAGATGTGAGATCATGCTCTCTGTCCCCATAACCCCCCGCCTCATTTGTTTCGACATCTGCAGGAAGCGCGTTGGTGATGCTGCAGACAACAAACAGCCTCTGGCTACGGGGCCAGCAGAGTCCCCAAGCGCCATCTGCCCTCCATGCTGGATGAGGCAAGGATCCTGCAGATGGACAAAAATGCGAGCACGTCATCAACAACTGCATCCCACCACCCTCACAGAGCGCAGGCCACGGGCAGGGCTCTCAGCAGGGCCAGGGAGCAAGGAGACCTGGTTCACACAGCCTGGCACGCCAGGGTGCCACACTGCTCCGGCCACCAGCACTGCACATCCAGCCCTGCCCGTGCCGTGGTACTCCAAATGGCAGCTCCTGGCTCGCTGTGTCAATCAGAGTCTCTCAGGATGTCATAAACACAGGCAGGTACCCAAGCACAGGCCCCAGTGCCACTTCAGGTGCCCAGGGCTGGCAGAGGAACAGCTATCCATGCTCTTCCCAGAGCCAGCAGGACATCTCAAGAGAAAGCAGACGTTTAAGTGACTTGAATACTTAATCCCTTACCGTGGATTTAATTCAAATCAGTTAATTACACCACACCCTCGGGAAGCTCGCACAGCATTACCCACGGAGTTTGGGTAAAGGAAATTAAGAGATTTCTAGATCTAAAAATCGTCGTGTGGCAGAGGGGCCAAATACAGAGCAACCAGGAAATCCTGGTTGATGATTACACTCATCAAGAGCCGTGAAGAAAGTCTTGAAGAATGTTTACTGCAAACATCTGCAGCAAATAGAGCTGTAATCCCAAAATTATCTTGCTTAACACTTTCCCCTACATGCTGTCCATCCCACACGGCCTAATGGGAAAGTCTTCATGGAATCACAGAATGTCCTGAGTGGGAAGGAACCCCCAAGGATCATCCAGTCTAATTCCTGGCCCTGCACAGACACCCCAGCAATCCCTGGGACCATTGTCCAAACCCTCCTGAAGCTCTGGCAGCCTTGGGGCCGTGCCCATTCCTTGGGAAGCCTGGGCAGTGCCCAGCACCCTCCGGGGGAAGAACCATTCCTGGTATCCAGGAAAACCTTCCTCTGGCCCAGCTCCAGCCCTTCCCTGGCTCCTGGCACAGGGAGCAGAGATTGGAGGAGCTGCAGCCCCCTGTGAGCTCTGCCCTCAGCCTCCCCTTCCCCAGGCTGACCATAACTAATTCAGGGCTGTATCACAAGCACACACAAAGTCCTGCACTTGAGCTGGAGCTGGTGAGCCCCGCCCCTGGCAGGCACAGGGGAAGCAGTGCCTCTAAACACATCTTCAAGGACACTGACATTAGCCACACAGATTGTTTTGTTTCCCTGATACCTGGTGGTGTGACACCATCTGTGACTCTGCTGTTGCTGGGGCTGACAGCATTCCTTCCTAAAGGAAGAGCATCTCAAGGCAGCACCACCAACGTTAACTGTTCAACTGTACATTATAGGTAATCAAAGAGGAGATTAAGCTAACTGGAGAACAGAGGGCTGCGTGGAGACCTTCCAGCAGCCTTTCAGGATGTGAAGGGGCCTACAAGGAAGCCAGAGGGGGACTCTGCATCAGGAATTGTGACACGGCAAGGGGGAATGGCTTCACACTGACTGAGGGGAAATTTAGGTTCGACATACAGAAGATATTCTTCCCTCTAAGGGTGGTGGGGCACAGGGTGCCCACGAACTGTGGCTGCCCCTGGATCCCTGGAAGTGTCCAAGGCCAGGCTGGATGGGGCTTGGAGCAACCTGGGAAAGTATCCCTGCCCATGGCAGGGGGCGGCACTGGATGGGCATTTAGGTCCCTTCTAACCCAAATCATTCCATGACCCTCTGCTTTATCGGTCAATGTCCAAGTTTACAAATTACAGAGCAAACAGGCCACAGTTTAGCCTGGCCCTGTCATGGAGAAGCAGAGCTCCCTTTGTCCAAGTGCCATAAACCCCAGCTTTGTCAAGGAGAGCCAGCCTTTCCCTAAGTGCCTAAATCTCACTGACACCCAGAAGTGAACTCTACCTCTGCCAGGACAAGGGTGTTTCATTGCTAGGCACAGTTTCAGACACCATCAGCACCAAGCTATCAGTGGATAGCTGGATCACTCCTTGAGTCAATAGTCTTCTGTGATCTCAGCTCATACTCACTTGAGGTGACAGACTGAAGCAGAGAAGGGATTATTCTCTTGGAAGACCAACTATAACACATAACTCACACAAAGAAGCTACACACGCACACGCATGCATAGAGATTATTACTGGAACATTTTCATTCTCAGTACATTCCTACTGATAATTCATTTGTACAGGATATGTCAAAAGATAAGAAGAATAATGAGATTTTTCCCACGCTGAGCACAAGCTTACTCTGGAGTTAGTCTCACCAAGTGGAAAAGCCCTGAAAATGAGTAAACACAGCATAATAAAAATATCATTGCCAGAATACGTCTTCACAAGTGTAAGAAAAATCATTAGAGGGAGGTTGTTTATATCAAGCTGTCCAATTCTTCTTAAAAAATCAAAGACAGGAACAACTTTAAATATAATAAGTGTGACTCACCAGCACAGTCATTAACTTTCAATTTATCAGGAGAAGAGTAAGGGGTAGAGAATAAGCTAAGTAATGACTCAGACTTTTTGTATGAATGTCACCCTCCATTTCTATCAAATCAGATTACAGCATTTTATTTGGTTAGATTGATCCTGTGATTGTATAACAGAAATAACAAATACTCTGTTTCTACATGACTTTGTCTAGCATCCTGGAAAATCACTGTAATGTTATTTCTTAATTTAGGGCTTCCCACACAAGGAGGAAGGATTACCTCTGCTCCATGTAGAGCACCCACCACCCCACTTCCACCACAAATGGAAAAGCAGATGCTCTGCTGACGTGCCAAGCAGACCCATGGGCCAGGGCCAAAGGGACGAGGCTCAACAAGGACAAGTGCTGGGTCCTGCCCTTGGGTCACCCCAACCCCCTGCAGCTCCAGGCTGAGGGGAAGAGCGGCCGGAAAGCTGGAAGAGGCCCTGGGGGTGCTGGGACAGAACCTAAAAATGAGCCAGGTGTGCCCAGGTGGAGCAGAGGCCAATGGCCCCTGGGCTGTGCCAGCCCTGGTGTGGGCACAGGCTCAGGGCA
>JAYDZK010000006.1:24813706-24832075 GCA_034509185.1 Euphonia xanthogaster | reverse complement strand
ACAGGAGGGGACAGCCGGGGGAGCCGGGCTCTGCTCCCAGGAACAGGGACAGGAGGAGAGGGAACGGCCTCAGGCTGTGAGGTTGGACTTTAGGAGGAACTTCTTCATGGAAAAGGTGGTGAGAGATTGGAATGGACAGCCCATAGCGGAGTCCCCATCCCTGGAGGTGTCCAAGGAGGTGCTCTGGGCTGGTGACAAGGTGGGGATCAGTCACAGGCCTTTTCCAAGCCCAGTGATTCTGTAGAGTGACTGCTCTCCCCATGCCTTGCTAAGGAAGAATGGGTGGGAGGAATAATTCTGAGCAGAAGGGGAAAAAGTTCAACCTTTGTGCCACATTTTTGGAGGACACTGTGAAATGAAGCTTGTCAAGGAAGTTGACACAGCACAGCTAGACAGGAGATTTTAAGATCTGACTTCCTGCTATAGGGGAGGTAATAGATGAAAAGATAGTGAATCTTTTTTTTAAAGATGACTTGTAAGCAATTACTGAAAGTACAGGTGACACAGCAACAGTGGAGGGAGGGCTGTAAACACTCTAGCAGGGCTGAAACTCTGGAAAAGTCCTAACAATCATCACCAGTGTAAAGTTTCTCCTTTTCTAGTGCTGAAGGCTACTTTAGAGGCCAAAAGTGAGGAAGACAGAAGTTACAAAATTATCAGGCCATGATACACGATGCAAGGCTTGGTGAGCCAAGGGCATCAGACATGGTCCTTTAATAAACTTGAATTAGGCTGGATTTAAAACATCCTCCCTATCTTATATTCTGCAAGGAATGGCCTCCCCAACAGGAATATTCAAGAGGCTGGAAGCATCTCTGCCTGAATCCCCACACCTGTGTCACGTTGGCCATGGAAGTTCCCTGGACTGAAAACCAAGCCAAGTGCTGTAGTTTCCCCACAGACAGCATCTGCAAGTCTGAGGAAGAGACAACTGATTCAGGGCACAATGGTTTATGTTACAATTATCTTGGTGACGCAAAGGGGACTTAATAAGAACCATTCACTGCAACAGCCTGTGAAGTCATGAGAAAAACCCACGTCCCCATATGTGAACTCGCTGTATGGCAAACCCACAGAAGGATGTCAAAGTGGAACTGAGTAAATTCAAACTAAGGAGTTCATTTATTCAAGGAATGAAAGAGCTCCTTGAGTTAATACCTTTAAATAACTGTTCTTCAACATCATATTTTACTTCAACTGAAATTGCACGGAAATAAAAAACGGCCTTGAGAACGAACAACAAACTCAGCTGAGAGATGCCAAGAATACTTTTTAAAAATGGCAACAATCACTATCCTTTGCTACAGAAATCAAAGCCACAAGGCAGAGTCTCAAAACTGGTCAAAAAACCTCAGGCAGCTGACCAGTAATCCCCACTGCGTGGGTCAGGCTTATGCGGGAAGTAGCTCACTTGTTTTCTAGCAAGAAGGCCAAGAAACAAAGAGGAACATGAAAAATCTAACAGAAGTTCCATGAAAAACAATTATTAGGATATAGACCTAAACTAATCAGAATGCACTACTCAAAGGCACCTCTGCAGGTAATTTACTACGAGCACAGTGCAATTAGGAAAAGCAGATGGGAAAATGCCCAGCATTTCTCTACAGTAAGAATTTGGGACCTAGTTATTCCACAAACAAACTTCCCATCATATAATCCTGGAATGATGTGGGTTGGAAGGAACCTTAAAGTCTGTCCAGTGCAACCCCTTGCCACAGGCAGGGACACCTCCCACTATCCCAGGTTGCTCCAAGCCTTGTCCAACCTGATCTTGGACACTTCCAGGAATGTTTGACAGTTATTTTTAAGGGTATTTTCACTTTTGGGAGCCCAGCTTAAGGCTCACTTTTGAATTTCAAGATATTGGGTGCCCCAAGTACCCAGAGCCAAGCTCTCTGAAATGGAAAAACTCACTGCCAGTGGCAGCTTCCAAAGTCTTGCCAGGAATGCAAACACTTATGCAAGAACTCCTAAAATTAAAGATAGACATCTCAACTGTGACACCTGACTGGGCAGAGCTTTTCGTTGGCTGTATTCCTTTAGAGCTCACGTGAAGGGGGAAAGGAAGGGAAAAAACCTCCCTGCCTTTCTTTCTTACCTGGAGCATTGGAAAAACTTTCCACTTGATCTGCTGCACTGTGGTCAAGAGCTGCTGCCTGCCAAAACCTCAGGATCCCCCTTCCAGAAGCCTCACTGGTACCGTGGCAAGAACTGCTGCTGCATGATTTAGAGCTCTAGAATCAGCCTCCAAAAATCTCATTCCAAACCCATCCCTGTTCCTAGGGGACAGCACTGAGCTCAGCCAACTTCTAAGTATTTCTGAGCCAATGGCTTTTAAAGATTCTATTAAAATCATGAGGGTTTGGTTTTTGCATATCTTTAACTTATCCATGCCTTCATCCCCCTTCTTTTGCTTCCCTGCTGTAAAGCAGGAATGGTTAAAAACAGAAACTCTAGGGAAAACATTAGAATAAGCTTCTATTTAAGTATTTATGGGGTTTTGTGGGAGAATCCAACATGCAAAGGTGCCTGATGCACTCAGGATTCAACTGAGGCAGCTGACAGTCCTTCTGCACTACATTTATGCAGGGGTTTCATACAAAACCCCCAAAAAACAGCTAAAAATGGAACAAGCTGGTAAAATTTAACAGCTAGCTTCTGGTCAGCAACGCAAGTAAAACAAATTTAGCTGACCTAAAGTTCAATACTTCAATACTTCCTTTCAATATCTTTTTAATTCTTTTTCAGTTCAGTTGGTATCAATTTTGGGGATTTCCTGGCATTTTGGCACAGGCTGTAGCCCCAGCAGGGCTGCTGGCACTGCCAGGCTGGAGGAAGGGCTGCACTCACAAGGTATGTTTTGTCATCTCCCACTCGTCATGTCTGCACAATGTGACTCAACTTTCTGGTTTTGGGCTCCTCACTCCAAACACGACCTCTGGTCAGTGTCTGCAGCCAAGGGGACAATTGTGCAGCACTTCCTTTGGTCTCTATGGTCACAACACTTAAAGCATGACAAAATTGGAGTGACTCAAGGAAATCTGTCTGGACTTTCTAGTAAAAGTAGTGATGACCAAACTTCTGACGCTGACATTTTTCAGCCTCTTTAAATGCTGAGAGTAAAATTTATATGGAAATATTTCATGGCTATTGACAAGCTGGAGTCTGAGTAAGTAACATAAATATATGTTTTACACACAAAGACAAACATGGACATGCCCAACACATATATCACATTTTTGAGAGGAGAAATTAAGCACTTCCATAACAGTGATCTTTGTCTTGTATCCAACCCTTGGCTGCTGAGCAAAGCCAGACCTGGAACAAGCCCCTCCTGGCTCCACACAGCCAAGCCTCTGGCAAAGCAGACCTTCAGCCCTGGATCTGAGCCATTAGACAGAATCCCAGACTGGTCTGGGTTGGAATGGGCCTTAAAGACCATCTCATTCCACCCACAGGGATGCCACTCACTATCCCTGCTTGCTCCAAGCCCCATCCACGCTGGTCTTGGGTATCTCCAGGGATGGGGCAGCCCCAACCTCTCAGCAGCAAGCAGCTCCTGAACTGCCAGCTTGTGTTTGAAGGCAACCTCATCTTGGCAAAGTGCTTGCACAGGGGTTTGACTTTCTGCACCAGACTTGGCAGGGCTCTCCTCCACCCTCCTGTCCTGCTGGAGAGGGCAAGCAGTGGCACCTTCCTGCTCGGAGACCACACTGGGAGCGGCGCCTCACTGCCCCTGCCTGAGCTCCTTCCTCTTCCTGCGCCGTGGTCTCACAACTTCCCCAAGTTCTCTGCTCCCTGGGCAGCTCTGCCAGCCCTGCCCTGCCAACCAGGCCCTGCTCCTGCTTTGTTCCAAGGGCTTCTGTTTCCTGCCCCGCCATTCCGGATGGATCCAGAGTGCCAACAGGGAGAACACCGAGCTGTGGCAGGAGCTACAGTGGCACCCCCGCTGATTTAGGAGGAAAGCTCTGGGTCAGGTGCCTCTTTGTTTTTAGATAACTATCTAAGTGTTATCCACAGAGACACACACACTCTAAAAGGATGAAGGGAAGGACTGAAGCCACTACAAACGAATGCCCAACATTCCCAACTAAGGCTTTGGAGATGGGTTAAGACTGAAAAGAACATCTTTATACAATTCTTGAAAAATTTTCCTTATAATAAGCAAAAAAAAAAAAAAAAAAGTAAATTTCTCTTTACTAATTTCTCTTTACTGTAATGTGATTCCACCAGTACCAGGAGGTAAATTCCATCAGTGGTTACACAAAACAGAAAAAACCCACAGAAGTAACAAAACCCATAAAAATACAGCAACTTAAACATGGATTTCAGGAGTGTGATACAATAACTCTCAATCACTAAGGAGCCACAATGACTTCAAAACTAAAAGGACCGTAATCAAAGGGAGGAAGGAACCCCAGATTTACATATCCCCTTGTTAAAAGAGCTTTGCAAAATCTGGGACACAAGGGGGACTTTCATGCTCCTCTCTGAGGCACAGGGGATTGGTTCAGGAAACTTAAATGAACTATGACTACTCTCTTACCAAACTACCTAAGCTTCTAATTTAACTATTTCTTAAGACACCGAGGGCTTACTCCCTCCCTTGCCAACTCAAACTCTCTCTCAGCACATGAAACACCCATGGATGTGTTGGCTCTGTGGTGAAAGGGAAATGACTGACACGTTACAGAGCAGAGAGTACAGAGTGCAGGTGTTTGACCACTTTTTAAGAAACTTTCTATAAAGAAAATGTCCATTTCTCAAAGCACAAAATTATCAGAAAATAACTACATCGGTTTAAAAAGAGTTTGACTCCAAAAACAGCACTTAAATGAAAACAGCCACTAAGTGGCCAGGAAAGGTCCCTCAGCTGGGGTAGAAAGACCTTGCCCTGCCCACACCATTCCTTTCAGATGGTGATTTTGATTCAGATCTGACTTAATGTCTCGGAAGAAGCTAATTAATTTCACAGAATCATAGAAGATTTGAAGTGACCTTAAAACCCATCCAGTGTCACCCCTGCCATGGGCAGGGACACCTCCCACTATCCCAGGTTGCTCCAAGCTCCATCCAGCCTGGCCTTGGACACTTGCAGGGATCCAGGGGCAGCCACAGCTTCTCTGGGCACCCTGTGTCAAAGCCTCCTCACCCCCAGAGGGAAGGATTTCTTCCTAATATCCAATATAATTTCTCAATATCAAAACCACTCTTATAAAAATTTAACCTGTGTTCTCCAGGCCACAGGGGAGTTGAAGAGCTCATTGAATAGCACAATGAGCTAATGAAT
Organism: Euphonia xanthogaster; assembly: GCA_034509185.1. Lineage (NCBI taxonomy): Eukaryota > Metazoa > Chordata > Aves > Passeriformes > Fringillidae > Euphonia > Euphonia xanthogaster. Next base: position 24,826,785 of record JAYDZK010000006.1, on the reverse strand, counting down.
TTGGGATTCTTGGAAAAAGGAATTTAAGTTTAAAAAGCAAAATAACACTTGGAAGCGCCTCCCAGCTGAATGCAATCACTCACCAAAAAAACCTGTGTGGACATGTCCTATTCCAAGTGGAAAATGCCAGAGAAATGCAAGATGTTGGCAGGCTTTGCCATTAGCAAAGAGCTGGTTCTCATTACCATCAGCACAGGCTTCACAGCAGCTCCCTAAGGGAACCTCACAGTGCCTGGGAAAAGCAGGAGTCTGAGAGTATCATCACTGAAACAAACACACACCCATAAAAACGCTCTGGATTTAGGGAAAGCCAGGAGCTGCTTCCCAGCACCCTCCTCTCAGATGCTGTACAAGCTCTGTTCCCATTTTTGTTAAGTTTTTCATCAGCACTGTCCTTAAGTCACAGCTGCAGGGCTTTGGTTACACAGGGAAAATGACTTTTTCTTCACAATGCCACAGTCCAAAACCACCAGGTTTGTGAAAATTAGAGTCCTGCCTTTACCAGGAGATAAAGGGCTGTTACACTCAGTGCTGTGGTTAGAAACTCATTATTCATTCTGCTTGGATTAAGGAGGAAAAGGATTCAAACAGAACAGCAGCACATTAATAGTTAGTTCTGTATTTTATAGAAATTGTCTAGGACAAGAGATGGCCACTATTGCAATGCTCACCTCAACACACACCCATATTGATTAAATTAAAGAACAGATGTGCCTCAGAAGTCTTTCAAAATTCTCAATTATAGTTTTGAAAAACAGAACACAAGAGATCAACCATAAAATTTCCATTTACTCACTTTCCACAACCACCTTCTCCCCAGAATGTAGTTTTATGTTGTTCCTCCCAGTAATGCCAGATCAGGCAGCAGCTGCTGGCTTTGCATAGAGCTCCAGTTTTGCATGTGAGGTCCAAAGGCACAGTTTTTGGGATGGAGCATGCAAAGTGCTGGTGCATGCCACAGCCAGAGCTACTCCCTGTTCAGTGCAATCACCCACAGGTGCTGTTAGCTGTCCCCTGAGATGGGACAGAATGAAACCTCTGCTTGGGGGAATTTGTTTTTAGCATCAACTTACAACTTGACAGTGCAGTAAGTTAAATGCAGGAGAAACACAATTTTAGTAATTAAATCCTACTTATAATCTCTAGCCTTGAGAAACAGACATGGTAGAGGGGCAGGGAAGCACCACCAAATCAAAAGTAACTTCACACCAAATGTGTAAGGCTAAATCTTTCTATTTAATAGTCTGGCCAAGGCCATGGAGCAGATGGGATGAGACAGCCTGGACATGTGCATCCAAGTCTTACTCCACCTATCCCAACATTCCACTTATCAGCCCTGTCCTTCATGCATGTTTAATAAAACGCAATCCCTTGGGGACTGGGACTGCCCCTTACTGCAAGAAATACACATTTGTACAGATCTTATTATAAGATCTGTGTGTCTGCATAAATAAGGACCTTTATGATCCCAGTAAATAGAAAAGGATAATTTATTATAGAAGTGCACATTCCTACCCATCTTGGCAAAGGATAGGAGCACTGATAATACTAATAGGAAAAGAAATTAGAGTCTTATTGATTTATTCTGAAATCATTCTAAGAAAAATACCAGATGAATATCAAAAATGAGTCAGTTCAACAGCTTTACTATCAGGTAACCACAAAAAAACACAGATGCGACTGATATGGTTCAGAACTTGTGTATGTGGAAGCTCTTGACCCTGTGTTTTGTGTCTCCTTCCTAAAGTTGCATATTTAGGGAAGCTGGAAGGAAAATGATTTTTGTTTGCAGGCTTAGCTGTATTTTTTAATACTTCCAGCATCCTAAGCTGAAGTAATGCTGTTAGCAGGAGAAAAAGCAGCTCTGTAGCTTTCTCTCCAAGCTACCAGTGCTACCAACCCGTCTGGAAGGAGATTAAACATCACAATTACAGAGGGCTTGCCAGCAGAGCTGCGCAGCCTGGACAGCAGCCCAGTGCTCAGAGACACCACAGGCACCTCTCCAGCTCCAACACCAACTGCAGAGACTGTGCCCCTTGCAAAGAGCAAGGGGCACTCCCAGAGCATCAGCTCTGTGCTCTGAGGGATATCTGTCTGGAATCACATAGACTTTATCATGGAAGCACCTGCTCTTCCTCCAGGGATCACTTAAAGAGTCTGGGACACTCCCACACTGACTCCTACTCCCGCCATTTGTCAGTCCAGATCCCAAAAACATCCTTCCCTCCATGTGCTGAGAGACTTGCAATTACCAGCACGCAGCAGAAGCGTGGGCTGAGATGGAAGTGTCATCCCCACAGCCCACTCTCTGGGAAAGGAAAATACCTGGGAGAAAAGCTGCAGTGTCTGTGTCCTCTGGCACAGCTGCCAGCTGAGACAGGACCAGCACAGGCTGAGGAAGCACCACTGCTGGCAGCCCATAATGAGCCCATGAGAAAATGAGTCACATCTGTATATCTATGAATATATGGCTGATACCTTCCCCTCACCAACACTGTTGGCTTATTGTTTACAGAAACTGTGTCATTCTGTATAATACCACAGAATCCCAGAGTGATTTGGGTTGGAAGGGACCTCAAAGCCCATCTAATTCCATCCCTGCCATGGGCAGGGACACCTTCCACCAGCCCAGGCTGCTCCAAGCCCTATCCAACCTGGCCTTGGATACCTCCACAATGTGTTCAAACTGGAGAACTAATTGATATTTCTAAAAAAAGTCAATGAATTCTCACTTGCAGTATTGCCACAGTATTTTTCATTTTGAAAAATTAGAGTAAAGTTTAAATGTTCACGAGGTCCTTTTGTTTTCCCCATAATCTATTTAAAAAAAATTGGAAGCTTTCGGTGCTTAGTTTGGTCCTGCTTTGGGGACCACTTTCCCCTGTCCTAGAGCCCACCTCCCATCCCTGCCTCATGGTCTGAGTAACTCTGCTCCAGACATTGACACACAGGCTACTGGAAATTGGTGCAGTCAGGAAACTTGGGTCATCTCTCTGAGGTAAACAGTAAATGCAAATCCTCAGGAAAGTCTGAATACCAAGGTGATGAGGGGCTGCTTTTCTCCTTCTTTTTAAAAAAGGAAGAATTCTTTTGAAAGTATTCTGTTACTACATCACGTTATTATAACCTAGGGCAGTGATGAGGTCATTTCCATTACCAAGGCAGGTTCTGGGATTTGTTTTTCAGACTACTGAGAAAGACACAGTTATATCAGCGCCACAGCAAACCCAGACAAGAGTTCATCACCTCACATCAAGATCCTGCTGCCCCTGCCCATCAAATCAAAGACAAATTCTTCCTCAAATTATGTGGAAAGAGACAAATGAAATAAAACCAGACCAGGGGCAAACTCAGATTAAAAGTGTGTCCCATGAGTGGCCCCCAGGCTTTAACTGGAAGCTGAATCCTTAGCTGAACCAGAGCTGTAGGGAAGGACCTGCTTTTATAGTTTAAATCATGTCCAGACTGTAAGGCACCAATATTTTTAACACGTACTTGGCCATCAGTGTCAACTAAACAATTAGTTAAGAATTCAGTTTTGCTCCCCCAAGGCCACTCCCCTTCCTCAGATGCAGAGGATACGTGCCCTGAAGCACAGGGAGACTCTGCTCCACTGCAGTGTTATGTGTCAGGTAAAAAAATAAGTTGGAATGTAATCTCTCAACTCCACATTCACCACAGGCCATACCATACTGTGAACTTTCACCTCTTGAGCTAGAAATTTTCACGGAAAACTAAGTATTTTCTCCTATTTTGTAGTCAGTTTTAATATACTCGAACTTCTGGGTACAAGGGGGAGACACCTCCTTCTCTGGATGCTATTTGTTGCTATCCCTGGTATTTTCCATCCCAAGCCATTCAATTAACTTAATGTGATTTGAATTCACAGCTCCCAAGTCTCCAGTTCCACTGGCAAGACTGTCATGTTCCAACCTACATGGAAGTCACTGAGGTTGCCACATCCCTGGATATTGCACATCAATTCAAACACTCCAACAGAGCCATTCCCATCACTCCTGCAGCAATGTGCACCCAGAAGGTCATTTCTGCATTGCACTGGGTTCAGCCCTTGGCATTGTGAAGAACTGAGGTTATCCAAAGTGTCAGTGAAGTTTGCTCAATGGCTTTACAGGAATACCTCTGAGGGAAATACTCAGTGCTCGTGATTTTTCCCCTTTGTAGGATGAAAATTCACAAACTGAAGGGAAAAACTATGGTAAGACCCGAAATAGTTCCCATTCTAGCTGGTTTAGGCCAACTGGCAAAAGTAACCTCTTCAAAGTGCCATGAAAATTATACTCATGATAACAATGTTCAGTGGAACATATTCAAGTGAAGATGAAATCAAATATGCAACTCTAGTGACGCAGCAGCACTGGATAACTTTTTTTTCTTTTTTTTTTTTTTTGGCTTTTTTTCTAATTTTTTAAGAAATACAAGTCATAAACAGCATTTGGTGCCAAGAGTCAAAATGGAGTTTTTCCAGTGCAGATTGGCTGGCCATTCACAAACAGGTTAATTTATATGATTCAAGCATAAATCAATATTTGCATTTCTCTTATGTTATGGATCCCTGCCATAGGGGAACAGGAGAGTGCAGAAAGGTGAACAGGGCCAACGTGAAGATTTGGAGAGACAACAGCGCTAGGAGAGCATTTATCTCTACACCATACATTGAAAACCTCTCACTAACAAAAAGAAAATAAAATAAGCACGACCGGTTTAGGTTCATGCTTTCTGTCTGGAATCCTTAGTAGCCTGAACAACTCTCGGTAACCACAAAGCAGCTGATCCCATGCATCAACAGCTTCACGTGCATCTCACCCTACTGAGGTGCAGAACAGCACATCTCCTGCCAGGAACACGCACCGCAGTTACAGGTCCTACCCACACCACCGCTCCTCCCTTGGGAGTCTGCATCCCGTCATCCACATGGGAAATTCCTCACTCAGCAGTTCAGGCGGCCGAAGGGATTTTCCCCAAAGTGAACGCACAAAGTCAAGCTCTGGGCAGGGGTCTGCCAACCCCAGCAGCTCCAGCTCCTCAGGGAAGGGGACAAAGCCCAGTGCAAAGCCCGGAGCTGCCGGGGGAGCACAGGAACGGGTCCCACCGCTGGGGCAGCAGCGCTGCACAGGTGCAGCAGGGCTGGCCGGAGCAAATCGCCCCGCACCTGTGAGTGTGGGATTCCCAAAGAGGCACAGGGAACCCCGTGAAAACCAGGCTGGACCGGGCTTGGAGCAGCCTGGGGTAGTGCAAGGGGTCCCCACGCAGGGCAGTGGGTGGGACTGGACGGGCTTTAGGGTCTTTTCCAACCCAAACCATTCCGTGACTTTGGTCCGTGATCACACCAATGTAAGTGAACAGAAACCTGCTAAAGGCCGTGACCAGGAACTCTTACATTTCTCTCACATCGAGTCCAAGAGAAAAGCTGCTCTCGCAGGCATTTTGCGAAATGTTCCCTCTGCAGCCGCCCTACCGCACTTCCCCACAGCTCGCACGGCCGACTGCTTCACCGCCTGCCCGTGCCGGTGCCAGCAGCGGGGACAGGGGACGGGCACGCACCCCCGCCCCGGCCGGGGATGGAGCTGGGGACCTGTGCAGGGACCCCGCCGTCCCGCTGCCACCCCGCTCCCCCGCGCTGCCTCCCCCGTACCTCTCGGAGCCCCCGCCGCGGAGCAGAGCAGAGCGGAGCGCAGCGGGCCGGGCGCGGCCGGGGCTGTCCGCGCAGGGACCGCTCCCCCTGGGGGCTCCGCGGACCCCGGGCCGGACCGTCCTGCCCCGCCGCGGGGGCGGCTCCGCTCCGGCCCCGTTCCCGGCACCGCTCCTCGCCCGCCCTGCGACCGCTGCAGCCGCGCCCGGCCGCGGTGAGCCCCGCTCCCACCCCGCGCTTACGGCTGCCGGGCTCCGCCGGGCGCGTCCCGCTCCGCTCCGCTCCCGCCGCGGGCGACTCCGCGCTCCGGGCGGGGAGGGGCCCGCGCCGCCACCGCCTCTTAAGGAGGATCCAGGCGGCGGCCGGGGCCGTGGGGGACAGCGGCTGAGAGGGAGACAGGGGTGTGTGCGGGGACAGCGGCTGCGAGAGCGGACAGCGGCGGGGCTGCGGCGGCTCCGTCTCTCCGGGCGCTGCGGTGACCGGGCCGAGGGGACGGAGGAGCCCCGGGCGCTGCCGTGCGGAGCGCCTGGCCGGAGCCGGAGCGAGCGACTGATGTGGTAGAAAATAGTAATCAAATAAATGGAATTTGCATTAAAATATCCCTTGCGTTAAAATGTCCTTGCTGTCGCGGCGGCGGTGGATGTTACTGTGGGAATATGCCTTTCTCAAGGTGTTTGATTCAGCAGGTGTGACCAAAAAACACTTTCATGCTCTTCAAGTACCTCGTGAACATTTGCACGTGTAACACTTTCACTTACAGACTCTTGGTTTTGAAAGGATTGGGTGTTGAAACAGCGGTGACTGTGCCCTGTGAACCTCGGCCAGGTCCACCAAGGTGTTGCTTGACCACTCAGTCCCCTTTGGTCCACTTTACACTTCCATCTAAAAAGTGGACTTTTAAGTCATTATTAATTCTATCACTTTCACCCTTTGTGATGATTGCCTTAGAATTCCCTTCCATTCATTCATTCACATTTTTTCTGTTTTGCTTTAATAGATTTGAAATTGAAGTGTTTTGAAATATACCGAAATTGGAACATTTCTTTCTGAGTTGTATTGTATTATTTGCTGCATTGTTTCCTGCTAAACAGGGAGTGGCCTTAAGCTGAAGGAGGGCAAGTTTAGATTAAGAAAGAATTGTTCCCTGTGAGGGTGGGCAGGCCCTGGCACAGGGTGCCCAGAGAGGCTGTGGCTGCCCCTGGATCCCTGGAAGTGTCCAAGGCCAGGCTGGATGGGGCTTGGAGCAACCTGGGCTATAGAAGGTGTCCCTGCCCATGGCAGGGGGTGGCACTAGATGGGCTTTAGGGTCCCTTCCAACCCAAACTATTCCATGATCCTTTGATTAAAACCCAACAAAGTATTTCCCACCTGAGCTTTTGGAGCTTGCAGTGAGTCAGTGGGAGAATCTGACAGGCTCAAGCCTCAGCAGCTGCTCACAACATAACCTGCACTCTTAACATGACACCCCTCCAAGATGCCAGTCTTCTCCACACACAACAAAAGATGAGACTTCAAAGCTGACATCAAGCTTTTTCCAAAGACCCATTTTTACCATTTTTACACTGGAGCTTTGTGCAAGCTCCATGCCTAAACTGGAACTCACTTTTTGAAAAACGTGGTCTTAAAAAAGCAAAGATAAAGGGGGGAAGAAAAGGCTGAAATGACTCAGCCAAGACCTCCTCAAAGCGCAGCAAACTGAAGGACACCAGTGAGGGGCACGTAGGTGGCATTCACATTGCACTAACAAAGCTGTGTCTGGCAAAGCAGTAGCCACAATTAGAGGGCAGCAAGCCACTCCTCGGCACAAAGCAAGCCAGAATTCTCATTTTCTCCATTATCTTACTGGTCCCCTGCTGTGATGCACTGAGGGGCTGAGCTGCTCTGGCCACCACTGATGATCTAGTGGTCTGTCTCGTTGGTGAGGGTAGGGAAGCAGGGTAGGGAAGAGCTGCCCTCTGTAAGCACTGTCACAGAGAAGGGCAAGTGTATGTTTAGAAAGTCAGCCTAAGACTGCCAGCTCAGAAAGCGCCTCTTTGATGTGGCAGCCTCCTCCTCCACATCCTCAATGTGCCATTTGAGGGAACATTGACCAGAAAAATGCAGCGAATTCACGATGGTGCTATTATTTGGGTCCTTTTGTCTTCCACGTCAACCACTGTCTGCAGACCACCTCACCTCGTCTCTTGGTAGGAAAGGACTCTGAAATGTGTCAGACAAGCTCAGTATTGGTCTGCAGACATGCAGAGATGCCAAAAACATGAATAAAATTGTTCTCATTGAGTTAGTTACCCTTTCCCCTTTGATAGCAAGACTGAAGCTCTGACCCCCTCATCTGTGCTCTAACTCCTCCAAATGCACTTCTTTGAAGTGCCCAAGAGATGCCCTGCTGAGCCCAAGAGGAGTTCCCAGCACTCTGAGGTGACTGCGAGTGCCCAGGGCAGGTGTGAGCCCCATTCCTGGGGGTCCTCCTGTTCCCCCTTCTCCCTGGCACAGCCCTGCTCCAGCCACAGACTTGTGTGGAGCCACGTGTTCTCGCAGGCCTGATCAGCTGTCCCTGAACTCTGCCAAGGAGGGGCCATCTGCAAACTCAGGGTTTATCTCTGACTCTCTTTCTCGGCATTTTAAATCTCTCCAAAGTGCATTACCCAGGGACGGCTCTGGTTATAGATTTTGTGGTTTTACAGATAGCAAATGCTGGAATAAACACCACCCCCAGCAAGCAGGGGAACTCCAGTATTTCCACTAGAACTCCCAGAGTCCGTTCTGATTATCAAAACTCCGATTTCTCCCTGGTCAAGGAAACAGCTCAGACTCCTGATAAAGAGCTGAGTAACTGAAAGTCAAAAATTCCTCTTCCCTTCTTGTTGACACAAGGAGAAATAAAAACCTTTTCTTCTACATTGTGACTGTTCTTGTTACTTTGTCTAATTATTTTTAATCTTAATCCTGTTTCTTCAAGAAAATTACAGGTAGGGCTTCATGATTTATTTTTTTCCCCTGTGACAAAGGACATTTAGCAGCTGCCTTCCCCCATCCCTCATTCTCCCACACACACTGTGCCGGGGGGTGCCTCACCAACTAACCTTGGAATGGGTTAAGAAACCTCTTTGCCTTGTCTTTTATGTGAAGTTTGTTGTTCTAATTTCAGGCTGTTTCAGCCCACCGCCTGCTGCAGGGTCCCTGACCCACCCTGCTCCCCTGTGTGTGCCCAGAGCTGCTGGAGCCCCCAGACCCTGCTTGGCTTCCCTCCCTCCCTGCGGCAGTGGGAACAGCCCTGGACTGCGGCGAGGCAATAACAGGGTGTGGGAAAGGGCCTTGAGAGGCACCAAAGAGATCTCTCCTGAAGCACAGCTTTAAAGGAAGCCATGCCAAATTACAGGGGCCCTTTAGTGTGTCCTCAAGGGCATAGCTTCAGGCAGACCATGGAAAAGGGAGAGTGGGGATGGCAGGACAAACACGCAATTAAGTAAACAAAAAGAGGTATTTTGTCAGATGCCTCACACAAACCCACTACTTTCTTCCAGACATGTCACTATGTATCAGAGAAAAATCATTCTTTGATCAGGCTCACAAATATGGGGTGTTCCATGGAAGGCTGACATTTGCTCTTGTCAAGATAAAACACCTCTCCTCCTGTGGTGAAAATCATTATCTATAGCACCATGAGGTGAGGGGGGGACTATTAAGATTTTTCCAAGTGAAAATTAGCCATTTGCTTATCCACTGCATATCCTGACATGGTTTAGCTGGGGTTCTGTCTAAAGCGGGATTTTCAAGCTGCTGCCTCCTATCATTGACATCTACCAGAGTAAATGCATTCCTTTTTACCACTTTACTCCTTAAGACCATTTATCAGAAATATCAGGACTTCAGAAAAATGGCTTTTCCTCCAAGCCAATTTGCCTTGGCCCTTACTTCCTCACTCCCACATGGAAATATTTCCCCTATGACATAAAAAAATAAGCCATAATTCTGGAGGACTTTCCACTGTGAATGAGAAAACTTTGCACCAGAAGGGACTTCTGGAGGGAGCTCTCAGTCAGGTGTCTGATTCCCTGATATTCCCCTCCTTCTTTCTCTCCCTGCTTCCACCTACAAGGTGGTTTTCTGGGGCTGTGGCCAAGCCACCCATGGCACTTACGGAAACAAACATAAAGGGCTAAAATAACAGCAGGTTTCAGTCACAATCCTGTGATCCTGAAATATCCCCCGAGTGCTTGAAGTGCAGCATGTCAAGGGAAACCTTCATATTGAGGGAGAAGTCAGTCCCTGTAATTGCCTGTTACTGGATCTACGGTGTCTGTCCTCATAAAATGGTGGGATCACAGGAGAACGGCTGCAAGGGACCTGAGGAGGCTCCTATCCAACTCCAGCTCAAAGCAGAGGCAGTTCTGGAGTCCAACCAGGTTGCCCAGGGCTTGATATTCCAGCTTTCCTTGACAGGAAACTGGCTTTTCATGAGACTTGGACTTGTGGCTTTTCAACAAATTAGAATAATTTTATACTGAGACTGATCCTATTTATACTAGGACATTTTAAATGAGATGAGTAGAGGACCAAATATTTTATTAAATTTTATCCAGGAGTACCACATTATGGATGTAAATAAAGTTGCCTCAGTCTAAACAAAAATCAGTCACTAAAAGAGGCAATAGACAATAAACCCCAAAGATTTTCAGAACATGAGTGCCAAGAAGCTCATTATTCTGCAGATCTGTTGTCCTCACTGTCATTTCCCACCTGCCTTCTTGCCCAGTGCCTTGTTGACAACCGTGCCCAGCAGTTTCCCCTTGATTTCCCCTTGAAAAATATCATGTGGTTATCAGATATTTATAGATATAATTTAATGTTCCCTGGGAAGAAGTGAGGACTCACAGGTCCAGAAACCTCAACTCTGTCCTGTAACCATTATTAGAGAAAAAGTCAGTGCAAACAAAAGCTACAAGAAATAGAATTCAGTTTGAAATTCAAACTAAAAATCAGTAACTAATGAAGTCCTTGGGGTCAATACATAAATCAAAAGAAATTAAGTCAACCCCACTCCTAAGAAGTGCAAAGAACTCCTCCAAGTATCACAAGAAAACCCAGAGGAACCCAGAGACTATATTGGAGATATACTTTTGAAGAGATGTATTTTCATTAAATAGCTGAAGGTGTTTAGACAACCTTGTTTGCCCTTTTGAGAGTAATGGCACCATCAACATTCACTTCACCCTCTGTTATTAACACCATGGGTCGCTGGTTTTATGGTTCATTCAGGCTCTTCAAAGACAACACTCCATTTAAAGGGTAACTGGAACATTTCCTCTCTCAAATGAGGCCATTTCTGTTCTAATGCCTTCCTTTTCTTTCCATGCAGCCATTACTTCTTTGGCTAAAATCAATCTGAGCTCTGCTGTGACCACAAGAGACCTGGTTCCACATCAGAAATTATCATGGAAATCCAGGAGCAGTGCAAAACTCCAGGTGTGACAGACCAAGGAGAAGCTCTGGAGAAATGTGTTTGCCGAGTTTTGCATCTTCTGTTTACAAACACTGCCTTCACCTCTTTGGGCTATTTTGTCCTCATTCTCCTGACTGTTACTCTGTCTCACACCCATAAACTAAGTTAGGCATGAAAACCCCATAGCAAAGGCTGATATGAGACACTACACCAGGCAGAGGGCTGGGTTTATTTTAAATATGTCCTAACATTCAGGGAAGTTCCTAGATGCCATCAAAGTTTTTGACTATCAGGAAACTTTATTCCCTAATGCCCTAAATCTGTTATATTGTTGTGACAAAGGCAAAGCACATAAAAACATTTTCTAACCACAAAGAAACACTCTGTAAAACAAGTTGAACTGAAATGGGACAAGTTTTTAACCAGTAGGAGTTAAAGACCCTCAGTCCTTTTTATCACGGGAAAAAAAAAGATATTTTTGTGTGCTGAGGCTGAACTTGAATTTTCAAAATACTTCTACAGCAGCAGAACCTCAATGTACTGATTCAGTCTGATACAAAGCATAATAATCCAAAATAAGTCTGATATGGAACAATCTCCCAACCTGCTGTTTCAGGAAGAATTGAGTCCAAATTTGCCGAATTCACAGAAAAGTGAACAATTTTTTACATCTGCAGAATGAGGAAATTGTAATGTTTTTCTAGCCTGTTTTTTTGTTTGACACTGAGGAATAGATCAGCTCAAAGTAAAACATGTTTGCCTTAATATACAAATAAAACCAGGGAAATCAGGAGCCAGCTGTTTCTCAGGTACTGTACAGACTTGCACATCTCTCCCTGAGAAACTATGAAATCTTTTCTCTATCTTATAAATGGTCAAAGACACTCTGGAGTATGAGCAAACCTAAAGATTTCTCACTGACAGCTGAATTTGTAAGTTGCTGTTCCTTCTCAGCAATCATGCAGATTAATCCTTGGCAGTCACTTTACACAGTGATGAATATTTCCATTATTTATTTCTGAAGAGGAGGATCCTTGTGATTAAAGACATCTGCTCCCAGAAATAGCTGGAAAGCATCAGGATGAGGCAAACATCACCCACACCACCCTGCCTGGCAGCAAGCCATCACTCTCCCCACAATAACAAACTGCCAGATCATTTTGCAAGTAGAAGTTAAAAAACAGAAGTAAAACCTGGAAATATTCAAAGTCACCATCACACAGAGATCAATACAGAACAGTGGATAAATACACAGGGCATGCAGAAGGATTTTTTTACAGCTCTACAAACATACCTGGGCATTCCAATACAGCAAGAAAAAAAAGTGCATTTCATGTCTCAGGACCTGACTATCCCAATTAGACTTTTTGCACAATGTTGAGTTTAAGAAATACTCTGGGTAATTTTCCTACATCTTACCTCATTCTTTCAAACTTCAGGATCTGCTGGCCCCAGCCTGGCATCCCTGGGGCTGCAGCTCAAGGCAGTATGAGGCAAGGAAAGGCTTCCAGCCCTGTGATCCCTGTTCTGTAGCTCCTTGGACTCATGCTCTGTGCTGGGACAGAGAGGTCTGGGGGGGGTCTAAGGCAGCTAAATTCCTAAGGAATTAAAATCTCTGTGGTGGATGATTCCTAAACATGAGCTGTGCCTGGGGATTTTTACTTGTTCTCACAGTAGTGAACTGGACCCTCCCAGGATAAGGTATTTTTTAATTCTGTAAGAAAATTGAGGAGGTCCCTACGATTCTGTGAAAAAGGGGGCACCTTCTCCACAAGCAATGGCTCTTCTGGGAGGGTCTCTCTCCACAATCCTGCATCTAAACTCCATCTCTGTCTCACTTACCCTTGGGAGAGAACCAAAGATCAGAGAGCAGAACACCAGAACAGGAGGGTCAGGCTGGAGATCAGGGAAGGCTCTTCCCCAGAGGGTGCTGGGCACTGCCCAGGCTCCCCAGGGAATGGGCACGGCCCCAAGGCTGCCAGAGCT
>JAYDZK010000006.1:24802163-24813694 GCA_034509185.1 Euphonia xanthogaster | reverse complement strand
GGACAATGCTCCCAGGGATGCACAGGGTGGGATTGTTGGGGTGTCTGGGCAGGGACAGGGGTCAGACTCCATGATCCCTGTGGGCCCACTCAGGATATTTTCTGACCCAATGATTCATGCCTTATCTACTCACCCCTTACAAGTATCACTATCTACTGGAAAAGAACATGTAGTAATTTGCCAAAGAAAACAAACTTTATACAGGAATTAGTAGAGGATGTTATTATTTGATAGAGCATAATCCTTTTTTATTAATGACTAAATGGGTGCATTGAGCTTAGTTCTCAATGATTACACTTCTTGACATTCCTGGATATTCCCAAAAATAAATTATGTGAAGGGACATAACTCTGCACTTATGGTGAGTCCAACAGGGCTTACTCCTGTGGAGGTGCCAAGTAAAACCTCTGAAGAAAAAATACCCACAGATTGAAGCATAAACTATATTTTGGTCAGTATGTGACATGGGAATGTTTCAGTATGACAAACCACCCTGCTAGTGGCAGGAGGACACAGTCCTGTGCCACTTGCAGGAGCAGGAAAGTGAATGAAACACATGAGGAAAACAGGTCACAGACAATATTGATAATTGCCTGGTGGAGAGTCATCATGGCAACAAGGTCCTCAGGTATGCAAACTGTTAGAAATAGTCAGGGTGCAGAAAATAAGGAGAACAAAGCAGTTCTTGTGCTTGAGACATTTGCAGAATTTTTCTTTTCTCTGTTCCACCTTTTGTTTGGGGGAATTCAGCCCAGCTGCCCTGGTGAAACAGTGCTGACTGCAGAGCAGGGCCCTCACCTGCAGCTGCACCCTCCACTCCTGGGCCTGCAGACCCCAACCTTTCTCCTTTTGCTCTGCTGGCTTTTTTTTTTTCTTTTTTTTTTAACACAGAAGTAGCATAAACTACAACCAACATTCACCAATCACTGTCAATACCCAGAGCTCAGCACACCAGCCCCGAGAGCAGGTCCAGCACAGCTGACATCAGCATCCCCTCTCATGTGATGCCAAGCACACAGAGCTTATTCCAGCTCTTTGCTTATCAGAACAAACCCTTGTTTCCTTGCTGGCTAACTCTTCCCTTTCCACATGGGAGGATGGCATCTTATTCAAGGAATGTAAAAATATTCCCTGCTGCCTTTTCCCTAATGAGACCTCTCCCTGTACACCCCCAAACAAAGCTTCCTGTGGAGACAAATTGTGACAAAGCTGTATAAAACCTTGCCATCAATCCTGCAGCTAGCTCTGGTTCTGAATACCACTTGGCACTACATTTTTATTCTATTGTGAACACATTTGCCAGTGGGACTGAACATCACATAGAAATGCATGGAGGCTTTAAGGGTATCTGTTTCAGTCTAGGTTTAAATCAGCAGAACTATAAGGTGATGGAAGCTTCTCTAGTCAGGACATCACTTAAGCCCAGTTGAAGTCCCACTGACGTCAAAGAAATATAAACATATGCTTAATTTTAATTGTATGCTTAAAGGCTGGTCTGAAATGTGTTGCAAATGGCCACTTTCTCCATTTGCTCCGAATTCTATGGGGTCATTTCCATCAGGGGAAATAATTCTCATTACTACGTTCATTTTTCCAAGTCCAAATCCTTTCTGCATTCTCTACGTAAAAACCATCCTAAGCCTAACCAGGACAAAATCCTAAAGCATGAGTACGTGACAATAAAAAACTACATCTCTTACAATAAAGTGCTGAGAAGAAACCATTACTGTGATTAATGATTAATTTGCTACGTCTTTGGCTTTCAGCTTTGCCTAAGGCTGCAGGCTGTTCTTCCAGGCCATTACTTGGTACAAACATCCAATTTCCTATGTGTTTTCTTGGAATTTATTATAACACTACTGAGTGGTAGAGGTCACCAAAAAAGTCCTTCTGCCAGAAGCCTTTTCCACCCATACTCCACCTCTCCAGTGTGGTTCTCAAGGCCTCTGATTCCTCTTGTCCCTTTGGGAATATCACCCATTGTCTTGGTTTGAAAGACAGGTGTCTGCTACAGAAGGTAGAGCCTCCCTTGGAATGGAAAAATATAACCCCATGAATTACTATAATTTTGAAATTGAGGGCGTTTCAGGCGAAGTTGTGAGGACAGGAATAGCAGCTCTTTCCTAGTGTGCACACCAAAAAATTCCCTAAATAAAAAGAAGCAAAATCCCCAACGCCCATCAGTAAAGAACAGACATGGAATGTTATCAGTTATGGAATATGCAGAATCAGGGAATGGTTTGGGTTGGAAGGTATCTAAAAGTTCATCCTGTTCCACCCCCTGCTATGGGCATGGGCACCTTCCACTAGCCCAGGGTGCTCCAAGCCCATCCAACCTGGCCTTGGACACTGCCGGGGATCCAGGGGCAGCCACAGCTTCTCTGGGCACCCTCACAGGGAAGGATTTCTCCCCAGTATCCCATCTAACTCTGCCCTCTGGCAGTGGGAAGCCTCTTGTCCTCTTCCTCCATCCCTTGTCCCAAGTCCCTCTCCACCTCTCCTGGAGCCCCTTTTGGGGCTGGAAGGGGCTCTGAGGTCTCCCCAGAGCCTTCTCCAGGTGACACCTCTCCCAGGCTGGCTCCTGTCAGGGCATGACTTCCCAGTTAGTGGGAGTCACTGTAGGCAATGGGAATTCCTTGCTCTGGCTCCTCTGGATGGACATGTCCCCCTCTGCTCCTAGACCAGCCCTGAACTCAAGCTCTCATATCACAGCTCTCTGCTACCAACCATGTGGGAAAAGGCAATTCAAGTGTGTCCTGCTACCTAGAATCCCACTGTCACTGGGATGGAATGTGTGTTCCAGGCAGGGATTCTCAGGCGCTGAGATAAAACCCTCAGAGCAGCTGTGCTCAGAGGCTCTGGCACACGGAACAGCCCCGGCTCCTCAGTGGGATGCTGTCCTCCAGCAGCCACTCCCAGCACAGCACTGGGGGGACTGGCCCAGCATGCCTGGGAGAAGGAAAGAACAGGACAGGGTGTTTTGCCATCTCTCCTGCCTCTCACAAAGCAGTTTGTGCCTGCTTTGCTTCTTACTACCCCCTCTCCATTCTTCATGTGCTGCTCAGCACCCTCCAATGTTTCCATCACTTCTCAGAGAGAGAACGGGATGATCTGCAAGACATTATTTTCTAAGGATTCCCTCTCCTGTACCCAGATGAATATTTCCTCCATTACTTCATCTGCTATTTTTAGAGACACCTGAAAACTCTTCTTTCCCCGACCAGTGTCCATAGAAGGTGAACTGTCATGGAGCCAAGTTGTGCTGTATATTTACCTACTTTATTACCCTCTCAGAACTCCAGCCTTCCCGGCACTTACCTGGTTTATTTCTGGGTCTGAACTTCTTCCAGCTCTTCTCTACTCAGAAGGGAATGACAGGATCTAGGTGAAATTGCACTAAAAACCATTACATCCCACTCTGGTAGGGGATGGGACCAGCCTCAATATCATACTGGGTTAACTTCCTAATAACTGGGAAGTTACTTCTGTAAGGAAGCCATAATTACTGAGCATCTTTGATTTACTGCTGATCAACCCATTATCAGCCTGCTGGAAATGTCAAGGAGCTTTGCACTTGAGATAGCAGGATTTCATTTTTCCCCCTTTGGACAATGCTTCACTCAAAGTCTGTTACTAAGCTGCCATCCCTTCAGCCATTAGTTTTGTAAAACTCTCCTAGGAATGGATGTTGGAATTTAGAAAGGGCACATTACTGTTCCTGGGTATAGAGAGTCATTTTTAGCCCAAGTCTGAACAAAACACCTGAAGTTTTGAAAGTTTGATTCACTTTGGAAGTCCTAAAAACTTATCTCGTATCCAGACCTTTTCTTTTTAAAAATTTTATCCTTCAGTGTAAAACACCCAGATGCTTTATTGTTTCTAAGAACTGAGCAGTAATTCTAACATTCTTGAAGGTCCCAGTGCTTGCAGTTCTAACTGAGCTCAGGTCATAAATCCAAGTTAATAGTGCTCAGAAAATCCCAAGTAGTGCAGCAGACACAGAGGGCCATTAGCAAGGAAAGATTAGGTAGAAAAAAACTAACTGCTCCTTCCCTGATATTTCCAGTTTCAACTCAGCATAGTTAAAAAAAATCTCCACAAAACTGAAAGGATCCCAAGGAGGAGATCCCTGCACTGAGGCTGACTTGGGAACTGTTTGTTCCAGCAAAGGACTCTGCTCCTCCTCCATGCCAACTCTGACAGTGCCAGAACAGCTCCGTGTTTTTCCTGCAGTTATGCAATCCCTAGGATTGTGCCTGGCACACAAATAGTCCACAACTCCCTTCCCATATTAGAGAAATATCTCTGTATTTTCCCCATCCACAGCCTCAAGTGATTGGATGGGAATGCAGGAGCAAAGGGTGAGAAGGAAGACCAGGAATTCCATCTGCCATTGTTAATTTTACCTTCTTTGAGTACAACAGGCCCTTGGTGCAAACAGGGTGCACAGAGCATGGTGAAATTCTGCACCCATCAGCACCATACAAAGCCTCTGCATCCATGCCATCCACTTGAGTTAGAGGCTTGAAATAATCTAATCTAAATCAAGTTGACTGCAAGTTCCTATAGTGGTTAAGTAAGATTTTATCTACATGTTATTTAAAATTTTATCTACATTTTATCTCTAAATGCACATGCTATGGATTTCTTAGCCCAACTGGAATTAAGTCTAGAGCTTCAAACACACCAAATAAATTGTTCCCAGTGGGCTCTCAGAAAACCCTTTGAATAAAGGTTTATGTGGTTGGATGTGTCACACATGCAAGCCTACCTCCACACACTCTGCATCTATATAAATGTATCTGTCCAGAATGCTATGAGTCACAAACAGGCACAAAAAGCAAGGCAAACACAACCTGCATCACACTGGGGTAATATCCATTACTGCCAGCCAAGAAAGACAAAAGAAACCAAAGCAGAAATATTAACTTACTGAGGTTTCCTCTATACAGCTGGACTTGCTCAGGTTTAACAAATTCACTGAATCCTAGAATAGTTTGGGTTGGAAAGGACCTTAAAGCCCATCCAGTCCCACCCCTGCCATGGGCAGGGACAGCTCCCACTGTCCCAGATTGCCCCAAACCCCATCCAACCTGACCTGGGACACTGCCAGGGATCCAGGGGCAGCCACAGCTTCTCTGGGCACCTTGTCCAGGGCTCCAGAGCCAGATGCTCCTCTGTGCAGCAAACATGTCCCTGAATCGTTGTTGATTCCAGATTTAATTTCACCTTGCTAAGGCTAACCAAAAGCTGTAATTCTTGGGTATTTTCACAGGACCTGCCCAAGTCTTCCCTCTGTGGGGGAGAGGAAAAAAAAAAACCCAACCCAACTTGACTAAATTATCAGCTCTAATTCTCTGCACTTCTCAGATGATTTATCTGCTGATTTACCTTGACAATTCACAGCTGTGATCCTACTCAGCCAATCCTGTGTATCTGCTTGCTGGAAACACTGGGAAATTGATCTTCTGAGTAGTGACAGAAACAAACCTAAGACACAAATGCCACTGTGTGGTGATTTTTGCTAAAGGAGGTACAAGATGCAGCTAAAGCGTGCTGGGTGGATGGTTAGGGATCAATAAGTGGAATCAGGATCCTAAACCATTTGGTGGATGGTTAGGGATCAATAAATGGGATCAGTATCCTAAAACTTCAGCTGGAAATAGGCTGGCTTTGAGTACAATATTTCCACAGGTAAAAACAATTCACCTGCAGACCCCTCCTCAGCATGGCTCTTTAGAGGTGACTACATCAGAGTCCACTTTTCCTCATCATAATTCTGTGCATTAAAGGATGGGCACAAGGTTGTGCCACTTGCACTATAGACAGATATTCACCAGACAGTATTAAATCAAAATCCTTCGTAAGTCCAACATTATTTTGGCTTCACCTTTCCCATTTTTAAAGTTGTAAGGAGACAGCCCAAAAAGAGTCACTATTTCACCAGATGTGTGGATAAATTTTGTGTTCTCTCCTCAAAATGTTGATCTGTTTAATATTATCTTATTATTATTGTTATTTACAATTTTCTGTTTAAATTAATTTTATTATGCCTTACATATATTTATCTAGTAAAGTTCATAAAACATAAATACTGGAAACCTGGCCAGGAGAATGCTGAGGTGAGAGTCAGAGGAGGAGACAGAACAGAGCATGTAATGTCCATCACTATCCATGGCTTGCACACCTTCACCATCATCAGGAAAAGGTTTTGGACTCCCCATCTGTGGAAGTGCCCAAGACCAGGATGAATGGGGCTTGGAGCAGCCTAGGATAGTGGAAGGGGCAGGGGGTGGAACTGGATGGGCTTTAAGGTCCTTCCCAACCTGAAACACTTTGGGATTCTGTGGTTCTGAAAATAGACTGAATCATATGAGTGCCCACAGGCATTTTCAGTTGGCAAATATTTTGAAAACCAACATTTTTCCTTTTTGATAACCAAGCGGGAGGACATTGGGAGTGAGAAACTAAAGACAGATGATTATTTTTGGTCTTGCTACACTTTCACCTTTATTCCCTGGTCAAACAAAAGAACTTGAAGCCAAAGATGATCACCTAGCCATGCCCATTATTCCTTAAATCCAGTCTCTGAGCTGAACACAAGTCCCAGTGACACAGGGATAGCCTGGTGCTGCAGAGCTTGCAGCTCCTCATAATCCCCCATAAACTTTTCAGGAGGTTTCAGGGTTTTATGACAAACTGAAGGAGCAGAACAGCTCCTGTAACAGGAAGGCAAACAAGGCTCACACAGCTCCCAGCCCACGTTACATCATGTGGATAAAAGGACAAGGTGTGACCTCAAAGAATGACAGCAGTGGCTATCGCTCCTGCAAAATCTGTATGGATTATTTTAGGATGCACGTCAATTCAAATTTGTCATCTCATTTGCCTAATGGCACTTTATTCAGTAACTAAACAAACTATTTCTGTTAGCATTGGTTACCTTCATGTTAATTATTACCTTTCAGTTTTGAGGGTAGCAAAGTAAAGTTTTTTTCCTTGGTTTTTTTTTTTTTTCTAGAGGTTTTTATATGCATCTCCCTATAGCCTTAGTACCCAGCAGGTTTACTGACTCAAAAGTAAGTAAGTGGGCAGGCACTGGAAGGGACTGCCCAGTCCTCATCCCTGGAAGTGTTCAAGGAATGACTGGATGTGGCACTCAGGGCTCTGATCTGGCTGACAAAGACTCATTGGGCTGAGTGCTCTGGTGATCAGTCACAGGTTGGACTGGATGATCCTGGAGGTCTTTTCCAACCTGAATGATTCTGTGATTCTGAAACCCCTCCAGGAAGCCTCACTTCTAACCCACCCCAGGTGCATGGAATGGGCAGAGGGGTGAGTCCCTTTACCAGGCTGGACTAAAATAATTTCAGCTATTGTCAAAACAAAGCACTTCGCATATCCTCAGGAAAAAAACACTGTATTTTGAACAAAAATTCTGCAAATGCAGAATACATTGTTTGCCACAAGCTTCAAATATACTATTGCACACCTGGAAATGGATATGGATGTGCCTGGGGTGACTGTATTTAAAGGCATGTTTTCTAGTAGTGCTCCTGTTCATGAATGCCTGATCCCAGGCACAACAGGCATTAGAGCTCAGGGATGAGCACTCCATCCCAAAATGAGGACTGATTCCAGATACTGGTAGTTTAAAAAGAAGGTTAGAAATGGCTATATCAAATGTGAAATTCAAAGTGAGAGAAAAAGATTCACCTTAAGATAAGGACAGAGCTATATCAAGTGGAAAAGCCAATTTTTAATGCAGAAGATTTTATTAATATTTTGGTTAAGCATCAAAGCAAAATGGAACAGCTGAGAAAGACTAAAATTAAAATCACCTTCCTAATTAAGCTGGAACCAGAACACCTGGGAAGGGGATGTTTTGAAATGCTCAGCTGGATGAAATCCAAAAGCCTTAGGGTATGGAATGAAACACGTTATCTCAATCAACACAATTTTTGATGACTGCAAGCCTGAAGTTGTATACATTTTTTTGCACAGGAAGTGGTTCCAAGTCAGTTAGGTAAGTGTTATCCAGCATTGTATGGAACCATTGGATCCAAGGGGGTCTGCAGACAGGCTTGGCTCACTCCTGCCCACCATGAACATTTTAACTGCCCAGATTCTGATGATGTGCATAAGTTCTTTATTTCACACTGATCTTTCAGTGCCTTGTGCTGAGGAGGACTTCTAGGTAATTGGCAATCACTGTAATATTCTAGCCCAAGGATAAGTAGAGCATCCAAATCATTGCAATGTAAATCTCCACGGGGCTGCAAAGACTTGTTTTGGAGCAGCTAACAAATCACCTGAGATGAAAATATTGCACGCCCACTGGGTGCAGCACACAGAAGAGGATGTAAGGTGGTTATCTGGTGATTCCTGCTGTGCTTTGCATTTGTTGGGGGCTTTTTCTCCACTCAGCATTGCTCACAGGCCTGCCTTTACTCATTTACATTCATTAGTGCTGCAGAGTGGGGAGCAAGGAGCCTTGGGAAAGGGGCCCAGCATTTCTATTGCTCAAGTATAACAGAAATTATCTACATGTAAATATTTCCCCTCTTTCCTACCCTCTGGAAAGTCTATAAACGTTTAAAATCCCCAGGAGCTACGTTGCAACACTTCAGAATTATTCTGAAGTGTGTAGAGCAATCCATATTTGATTGATCTGGGCAGGAACTCCAGCCTTTCACAGGAGTTCAGCCAGTGGAAGTTCACAAGGTCTCTCTTGCCATATCCACACTTCTATTCCCAGCCACCCCACACGGGCCCGACCCCAGATGATCCCAGTTCATGGAGTCCAGGAGAGAGGGTGGAGGAGTGTGTTTGTGGTGAGAGGAGCCACGGGGAGTGGTTTGCATGACAGCTCAGGCCCTTCCCACAGAAATCGAATCAAGAGGAAACACAGGCATTGCACAGAGTCAGGTGTTCTTTCCCCAGGAAGAGCTGGACCCCTTACGGAGCTGCAGGCACAGAAAAGCTCCCTGGAACAGAAGGGAATTGTGATTCCCCCCAGCCCTGCCACTGCCTGCTGGCCTGGGCACCACTGATGGCCTCCCAAGGCTGTGACAGCCTTTGTGATGGCTGCAACCAGACACACGCAGGAGCTGGCGATGCCTCAAAGAAGCACCAGCCCAAAATTAGCTGCCCAGACAGAGCTCTGTGCTGGTGATATAAACCCTGCTATTTCCACCTAAACCTGGCCTCCAGCCCACTGGCCCAAGGTTGCTGGCAACTCTCTCCAAAACAATCCCCGGAAGAATGCCATCTGAAACGAAACCCCAAAATAACACACACGGCCAGAACGCTGCAAAGCCCTCATTTCCTTAATGAACAGAGAGGCAACCAGCACAAAGTTTCCAGAGAAACCACGGAACCAGACAAGCTGATGGTTTTCTGTTGGGCTTCTATGACTTATCTCTTCTACACCGGAGGTCAGGATGAGAAATAAATCCCAAAGTATAGTCAGGACTGCCTCTGGATAAACAGAAAAATAGAGGAAGAGAGACATGTCATTATTAAACCAAATTTACAACTGCTCCACAAAGAAACACCATCAAAATTCATAATATAGGATGAGTTGTGTGAAGGACAATAATAATAACCATAAATTCCCACACTTTACTCGTAAAAGCAGTAATTCATCTAGCCATGAGCTAGTCCCTAACCTGGACACTTCAGTTCTTGGAACAAACTCTCTAGTGTGAGAACACATCCTCTTGCGAACCGTGGCTGGAGTTGATGGTCTCGAAGGTCTTTTCCAGCCTTAAGGATCCTGTGATGGCCAGTTCTGCTCTTTGCAAAGGGCTGCTTCTGCAGGCACACGGAGCACCTGGCTGGCTGCAGGCTCCCCAAGACATCCAAATAGCAACAATAAATGGATGACGTTCCTGAAGAGGGATGACTAACACAGCTCCAGCACTGTGAAAAGAGAAATGGGATGTTTTTCTTTGCAGATATAAATTCTCTGGGCTGTGGCTCTGAGCTCTTACAACCACTGAAGGGCTTGTAGATCCCTAATTATTTTCTATTTCTGTAATTTTGATCATTATACGTTTTCCCTAACTGCATATTCCTAGGGAGAGGAGTCAAAGCCAGCAAGGCTTTATCTCCTGATGAGCATCTCCAGGGCACAGTTTCCCTTGGAGGCTGGATTTTAAGCCCAGTGAGCTGGCCAGGTTTTTATGCCATTGAATAATTGGCCGTCTCAAAAAGCAGAAAAGTATTTGAAGAATTTCCAGATGATTTGCTTTTGCTTAGAGTCATATGTCTTGGCAAGACAAAATATGATGTGATGTCTCCTTCCCAATAATCTAATTTCATTTTGAATAAAGCAGGAATTTCTCCAGTTTGTATCTCCTGAGATATACATTGTCTTGATCTTGTTCTGACCTGAGTAGTTTAACTCACAGTATTTCTTCAGGTGCTTCCAATTCCCACTGGAGGCCTGTTATGGAAAAGGATCACGGGGCAATCTGGTCACTGAGTCCTTTTCCCTCACCAGTAACCAGCTCATTCAAAATAATTTCATCCCTCTTACTTCTTAATTTCTTCCTAGTTTGTTGGGTTTTTTTGGTCTTTTTTTAATTGTAAGGGTAAGCTGGAAGTGTGTCAAAGTGACAAGCCATTGGAAAACAGTCCTGATTGAATTCTGGATGTGAAGATGAGTAGAGAGGAGCCTTGGGAGTTTGGGTATGCTGCAGTGGGCAGAGCCTGCTCCAGGAGCCTCCCCACCCTGGCGCAAGCCAAAGCCATAATTTGTGCGGGCACTGTTCATCCAAGGGCTGCCATGGGAGCTGTGTCATGGAACATTCTTCTCTGGCTGACACCAGATGACTCCTCCAGCCTCCAGCTGGGAAGAGCTAGAGTCAGTTTTAAGGAACTCAGTGTCTCAGTATCAATATCTGAATCCCCTTTAGGCCCCAGGGAATAGCCTTGGGGTACCTTGGCACCTTTCCTGTGGGCACCGAGGGAAGGGTCACAACAAGGAGCTGCAGAGTCCCCCTTCTCTTGATGGCATTGTTCTGGGGAGACCTTGGAGCCCCTTCCAGTGCTTAAAGGAGCTCCAGGAGAGCTGGAGGGGGAACTGGGACAAGGGAGGGAGGGAGAGGACACAGGGAATAGCTTCCCACTGCCAGACAGCAAGATGGGGTAGAAGGAATTGTTCCCTGTGATGGAGGTGAGCACCTGGCACAGGGTGCCCAGAGAAGCTGCGGCTGCCCCTGGATCCCTGGAAGTGTCCCAGGCCAGGCTGGACAGGGCTTGGAGCAACCTGGGCTAGTGGAAGGTGTCCCTGTCCATGGCACAGGGTGACACTGGATGGCCTTGAAGGTCCCTTTCAACCCAAACCATTCTGCGATTTTGTGATTCCATGAAACCTTGAATTCACAGACAACCTTACAAAAACCTGCAGAGCAGAGCTTACTTGCTGGAACAGCAGGTTTTGCACTCTTGTAAACTGATCTGGTAAATGCTCTTGTAGAAAAAAAAATCTTATTTGCAGAAGTAATGCTTCCTTTAAACTGACT
>JAYDZK010000006.1:24769300-24797206 GCA_034509185.1 Euphonia xanthogaster | reverse complement strand
GGGGCCAGGCCGGGGCGGGCCGGGGCGGGCCGCGGCGGGAGGAGAAATTCCCTGCTCGGTTCATGCTTCCGGCTAGTGACTCAGCCCGGCTCGGCACTGCCATAAATATGGGATGTGCGGCAGCGGCCGGCACTTGGAGCTGCCGAGCCAGCCCAGCCCAGCCCAGCCCAGCCATGCCGCTGCTGCCCCTGGCCCTGCTGGCCGCGCTGCTGGCCGCCGGCCGCGCCGGTGAGTCCGCGCCGCGCTCCGGATTGACGCGCTTTGCCTTTCTGCTTCTCCTGCTCCTCGCTCTCTTGGCATTTCTCTGCTGGCTGCGGGTGCCAGGTCCCCGCCGGCCTGTGGGGGATGATCTCCCCTTCTCAGGGGGGTTATTGCTGGCAGCAGACAAGAGGCGAATTCCTGCGCTTTTAAAGCTGCTCCCTGGTAGCCCGGAGGTTGCCGTGGATGGATGGTCGCTGTGATGCCTTCCCGATCAGCCTTAAACTCCAGGGCGTTCTCGTTCGTTGTCGGAAGCCCTGGGAAGGTGGGAGTGTATTGCAGAGATGCTAACCCGAGCTCTGGTTCCCCCGCAGCCAACCCTTGCTGCTCGAATCCCTGCCAGAACAGAGGCGTCTGCATGACCACCGGGCCGGATCGCTACGAGTGCGACTGCACCAGGACAGGCTTCTACGGGCAGAACTGCAGCACACGTGAGTATCCCACACCCCTCTCCCTGGAAATGAAGCACGGTCCAATACCAGTATTGCAGGTTATCTTTCATAAGCTAATTGGTAATAACCTTCCCATTGCCGTTTGCAGCGGAATTCTTCACGTGGCTGAAGCTAGCATTGAAACCATCACCAAACACTGTCCACTATATCCTCACCCACTTCGAAGGAGTCTGGAATATCATCAACAACATTCCCTTCTTAAGGGACGCTATTATGAGATACGTACTAACGTGTAAGTGTCAATTGTCTCTTCCAGTCCTCTTAAAGCTTACTCCAGAATATTGCACTGAATTGATCTGTTTACAAACCAAGCAGCCTAAATTGCACTGAAGTTAAAATACCAAAATTTAAGACTTCTGCATGATGCAGGCTTGTATGAAACATGCTGAAGTGCAGCTTGATTCTGCTTGAGTCCAGGGTTTTGCTGACATGAACTTGGCACCCCATTGCTTGTGTTAATAGTGAGATCCAGCTGATCAGCTAGGATCCAGTCCTGTTATTCAGTAACTGTAATCATATTTAACATCAGTAACTGATGTGTGTGGAATTTACAACTGCTGCCAAATATATGCAAAAGGTCTGGCTTTGTCATTTACTCTTTGAGCCTAAAATGTAGTTAAAAATAATCAAATATTTATTTGCCTTTCAGCAAGATCACACTTGATTGACAGCCCACCAACTTACAATAGTGACTACAGTTACAAAAGCTGGGAAGCTTATTCCAATCTTTCCTACTACACAAGAAGCCTTCCACCAGTAGGACTTGACTGCCCAACACCAATGGGTGTTAAAGGTGAGGAATAAACCAGACACGTAATGATTGCTTGGTCTTTTCTTAGAGGAAGAAATAAGTAGTAGTTCCTATGAGACCTGCTTATCTGTAGCCTTTTTTCAGTTTAGTTGACTTTATGAATAACTGTGTTTTGGATATATTGTTTAAAGATCTAAAAGATATTATTCTGGTTCTTGCTATTGAGCTAGATGCTAAAAGCAGGGAATTTAGAAATTTCTAGTAAAATCAAGAAAGTGAGCATAGGAGAGTAGGTAATTCCCCTTGTTTGTATGCTGCTGTCATTATATTCCACTGAAAGTCTTAAGCCTTTTTGTTAGGAATAAACTTCAGTATGGCATAAAGACCTGTCTTGAGTATCTCACTGTCTGTTTCTCCCACAGGTAAGAAAGAGCTCCCGGATTCGAAGCTGATTGTGGAGAAGTTTCTGCTGAGGAGAAAGTTTATTCCCGACCCGCAAGGCACGAACGTGATGTTCACCTTCTTTGCCCAGCACTTCACCCACCAGTTCTTCAAGACGGACCAGAAGCGGGGCCCTGCCTTCACCAGAGCGCTCGGCCACGGGGTACGCTCATGGCTGGGGATACGGCTCCTGCTCTTCAGGAGCTGCTGAGCACCTGGAATGGCCAGAATGGCATCCGGGGGACACAAACACCTGTGCACACACTGTGCCACAATCCATGGGATTACCTCTTCTGTAACTGCTCCTCAGGCCAAATCCCAGTGTTCGGCAGCGTCTCTTCCCGGGTCGGAACCGCATGCTGTGCACAAGTGGTTCTGTTTAAAACACCTGCCTGGGGATCTCTTATTGTTCCCAAAATCTGCTTTCACCTAAAGCATGTTAGATGTAGCGAGTACCCAAAACTTCTCTGGACTCTGTCAGTTCCAAAGACCTGTATCCAGCACTTAAGTATTGCTTATGTACTGCCAATAGCCTTAGTTTAAAAAGAACTTCAAAAGCAGACTTGGATTTAAGATCTTTACCTACAAGATAGGCATCCTTTGGACAAAGAGTTCTTTACTATAAGTGTCACTCTTATGTCCAAACCAAAGCTATAAATTGTGTGTTTATATATAGAAAGCTGTCTGCATAATAAAAAATTGCTGACACTTTAAACAGAGTCCTTTTATATTGCTGATGTAACAGCCTCCTCTTATGCAGAGATGGCTCCAGTTGCCAGGAAATAATTTGGCTTCATCTCAAATATTGATGCATGATACTTATAAGGTAGTGGTAGTATAATAGAAAGGTAAACATCTAGGGAGTGAATTCCTATTGGTATCCATAGAACAGGGACCTATCCTAAAATAGGAAAAAATGCAGGTTGGTTTCATGTCCCAAATGCTTTTATTTTTTAGGTTGACTTGAACCACATTTATGGAGAGACTCTGGAGAGACAACTTAAACTGAGGCTTCAAAAGGATGGAAAGCTAAAATACCAGGTATGTCTTAGCTCAGAATTCCTACCTCCTTACTGGATGGCAGAGATTTCCTAAATTAGTGCTGTGTGAATGGTGTAGGTGATCTAAAGTGTGAGTCAGAGCCGAGAGAGTGGACAGAACTTAACCAAAGTATCACAGCTCCTGCTGTTTCCCCTTCGCACAGATGATCGATGGAGAGATGTACCCTCCGACAGTGCGGGACACGCAGGCAGAGATGCTGTACCCACCCCACGTGCCCGAGCACCTGCGCTTCTCCGTGGGGCAGGAGGTGTTCGGGCTGGTGCCGGGGCTCATGATGTACGCCACGATCTGGCTGCGCGAGCACAACCGCGTCTGCGACGTGCTCAAGCACCAGCACCCCGAGTGGGACGACGAGCAGCTCTTCCAGACCGCCCGGCTCATTCTGATCGGTGAGAGCCCTGCTGCTGGGTGCAGCTCCAGCTCCAGCCCGCGTGGCTGGAGTGAGGGGGAAGCTATGCCCTAAATTGGGGTGTGAGTGGCTCCTTGGTGGCTTGTCGCTGGGGTCATGTTGAGGTGGAGCTTCGCCCCAGCTCTGCTAAAGCTGGAACTGAAGAAAACTCAGGGATAGTCAATTCCCTCGTCTGAGGGAAGCAGAACTGAAAGCAGTGAAAAGACAGGAAGCTCAGATTCCTTTCTCAGAGAAAGCCTGGGAGATTGGATGACCTCAGGCTCCCTGATCTGGGGTTTTGGGGTTTTTTTTCCTCTAGGGTTGGGTCAGCTCAGGTATGCTTTGAAAGAAAGGCTGTGATTAAGTCTGAAGTTCAGAAGGTTATGTAAAATGTTACTCTGCATAGTTGTCCTGTATAATTTTGTGCCAGTGATATTTCATCTTATGTAAATGGTGATGTGCTCTAAGCTGGAAAAAACCTTGCCCCAACTGGAACCAGAAGCCAAGACAATTGTATTATGTAGTTCAGAAGCTGAGATTTGCTTTCAGACATCTACTTTCTTCATTATCCCCTCCCTTTGTCCTAGAGATATTGTATAGCTGAACACAGTGTAAATACTGGTGTGTGCTGTTCTGTGGAGGGTGCAAGGATACACCTTGTGTCTTGGGAGGGGGAAAACAGGCTGTAGAAAATACCTCACTACCCACAGCCGAGAACTCTTGGGATCTGGAGTGCTGTTCCACCCCTTAGTCACATAAAATACATGAATTGCTTTCTAGGAGAGATTACAGAAAAGTGTTTGTTGTCCTGATCACAACATAGCATGTAGTATATTTTAGAACAGTTCAGAAATGGTGTATTCCCTGACATTGAGAAGAAGCAGTGCCAACATTCTCTCCTGTTCCTTTGTCCAACAGGAGAGACACTCAAGATCGTTATAGAGGACTATGTGCAGCACCTGAGTGGGTACCACTTCAAGCTGAAGTTTGACCCTGAGCTGCTGTTCAACCAGAAGTTCCAGTACCAGAACCGCATCGCTGCCGAGTTCAACACCCTGTACCACTGGCACCCGCTGCTGCCCGACACCTTCCAGATCCATGACCAGGAGTACACCTTCCAGCAGTTCCTCTACAACAACTCCATCATGCTGGAGCACGGACTATCCCATATGGTCAAATCTTTCTCCAAGCAAAGTGCTGGCAGGGTAGGTCCTTCCTCAAGTTGATGGTGAAGTGACAGAGGCATGAGCCTCTGTGGGTGGGACAAGAGAATGGGATAAAGCTATTTAAAACTAATCACTGGAAAGGCACAACTTCCTCATGACTCATATCAGGAGATCTTACAGCTTTTCCTCTTTAATGTACAGGTTGCTGGTGGGAAGAATGTTCCTGCTGCAGTGCAGAAAGTGGCAAAGGCCTCCATTGACCAAAGCAGGCAGATGAGGTACCAGTCCTTGAATGAGTACAGGAAACGCTTCATGCTGAAACCGTTCCGATCCTTCGAAGAGCTTACAGGTAACAGACCTCATATCCTTCCCAGAAAATGAGAGACATTGCCTTAAAATGCCCACAGAGTCCTGCAGTGTCATTGCTGGGCTTGAGCAGGACAGTCTTGCACAGAAAATGGGAGTTTTTCACTTAGAGTTTTCACTCGTTGCAGGAGAAAAAGAGATGGCAGCAGAGCTGGAGGAGCTGTACGGGGACATCGATGCCATGGAGCTGTACCCAGGCCTGCTGGTGGAGAAGCCCCGGCCTGGGGCCATCTTTGGCGAGACCATGGTGGAGATGGGAGCGCCGTTCTCCCTGAAGGGGCTGATGGGCAATGCCATCTGCTCCCCTGAGTACTGGAAGCCCAGCACCTTCGGGGGCAAGGTGGGCTTCGACATCGTCAACACGGCCTCCCTGCAGAAGCTCATCTGCAACAACGTGAAGGGCTGTCCCTTCACTGCCTTCCACATCCTGCCTCCCGAGCCCACTGAGGCCACGATTAACGTTAGTACCTCAAAAACTGCCATGGAAGATATCAACCCCACGCTCCTGCTGAAAGAGCGCTCTGCCGAGCTGTAGAAATCCAGCTATCTCTTATTTATTTATTTAACTGTGTTATTTATTCTATTTATGGCTTAGTATTTAAAAAAACCAACTTGAGCATCTTCATTGTGGGGGTTGCCTTAAATTCCTTACTGAGGTAAGGCTTCCATTTACAAAAGGGATTTTCTGTGTTTCAGCTTGACAATGGTGAATCCCTTGTTTAAAATCTTCTGTAACAGAATGATGTATTCCAAAGTGGATAAAGGTTCCAACTTCTTTTTACTATTGTTTTAATACTTGTTGAAGGGGGCTGATGGTGATTTTGTCTGGCAGTTTTCATAGGTCACATAACACTACAAAAGCAACTTTTTTTCTTAGCAAGTTGAAAACAGCTATTGATCTAAAAGTACAAGGAAAGCTCTGACTTAATGAAAACTGCCAGAAGAGAATATGAATTTCATATGAGCACTCAAAAAATACCAAAAAATACTTGAGACTCACTTCTTTATGTAAGGTCAGAAAATGCATTGCATTGTTGTTGATACTACCTCTCCCTCACTGCAGAGAGGGCACTTCGTATCATAACTTAATGTCTCTTATGTACAAATCCACTTCTGGATTTAGATGAAAGTAAATTTTTTTACAGCTTTTAAAACATATGTTTTTAATGTTTTAAATATTTAAAGTAAAATTTTTACAAGTTTTTTAAAAAAATATTTTTAGTGTTTTAAATATTTAAGAAAACAGTACTTTTCCTGGATTCTACTTCTTTTTGAAGGAAGTGTGACAGATGTATTAGTTGTGTAAGGGGGTGAAAATGAGATACTGAGCTTAGCAGTAACTCTCAGGCTGCTTGCATTTGGATAGGGATGTTTTTATTATGTAACTCTGGGGAGGTCTTAAACTTGGCCCAAGGCACTGGGATTCTTTTCATAGCTGTAGTTCTCTGGTCTACTTGAAAATGTAATTTTAATGTCTGTTACTCCAAGGACAGGAGGACAGTGTAGCTGGAGTTAGGGTGTGCTGTGGCTTTGTGCTCCCAAAATCAGGGGGGGCTGTAAACTGAACAGCTCTGTAAATACACACAGAACTGAACACAAGAGACTCAGCAGCACTTTCAGGCACAGGAGGTAGCTCTGCATGTGTGCACAAGCTGCACATATAATTTGTACTTCTATTTATTGGGGGGGAAGGAGGGATAATATTTTATTTATAATTTATAAACAGAGTTATTTTAAGTAAGTGGCTTAAGCTTCTTTAAAACTGGCCAGCACAAAATCTCCTAGACATATTTGTCCTAATCCAGTAGTAAAATATCTAGTCTCATCTGGGCACATAGGTTACACAGGATCTTGTATAGGACTTCAGACTTTGCATGTAAGGGTATCTTTTTTTAATTTCTAGAGAGGAAATATAGAAGATGATCTTCCCATAAAAGCAGCTGGGGAACTATAGGGAAAAAGAAAATGTCACTTCAGACTGGAATAGAGCAGCAACCGGGTATTCTGTGCCCCTGCCCAAAATTACTTGACTACTTGTGGAAAAGGACTTGAGTTTTCTATTTCATCTGAACTGTCAAGCACTTGTAGAGGCTTGTGCACTGTACCAGCTCCGGCAGCAGTGTAGTTTGTCTGTGGCTTCTGTTTCCAAGGATTTGTGTAGAGCCAGCCATGCCTCGTGCTGGGTAGGGCTGTAGTTGTGGCCATGAACTGCAGAACCGAGCTCTCCTGCAGCCATCGATACCAGTGACTCATCTGGAGTGGTCCTTGGTATGGATGCTGTGGGAGCAAGAAGGGCATTTGTTTTCCTTTCTCTGCTGGAAGCACGAAGAAGGGAAAACCTTCTCTCCTTGTATCCAAAGGTGGGCAGTACTGTACGTACTTGTTCCTCATGCAAAATGTCCATCAGACCCAGCTCTGGGCACCCTTCTGCCATTAACCCAGGAGCAGGGTTTGGCAGAGTCAAAGGGAGACAAGTCTGCACAGATTGAGTTATTTTGGGGTAGGCACAGAGGAATTCCTCAGACTTGGGTACAGGCTGCTTCAGCAAGGATTCCTGTGCACTCTGCGTTCTGTACTCTGCAGCCGCTAAATGTGGATGTTTGAGATTATTTATTTAAAATTCTGTGAATTGTTTTTCACTTTATTTTTGTAGGACAACGATGTTGTAAAAATGTTTATATAAATAAATTGAAAACATTACATTTGTGTGCTCCTTTGTTTCTGTTTTCCTTCAGCAGTATTTAGGGTGGAACAGTTCTGTAATTGATTACATGGAGAATTACAGGGCATTACGAGCAGCACTAAATGCTCTGATGTGTCAAACCCAAGATGCCTGTAGCTTAAATTGCCCAGATGGAGTAATTTTTTTCTCTTTGGCCTCAAGTGAAAAGGGATTTCACTGTTCCATCCCTGGAGGAGCCAGCTCCTATCTACATTAGAGATGCCAGCACAGCCCTGGCAGCTTCAAAGGGAAAGTATAATCCTGTAGTTGCACAACACCAGCTTGGTGTAACTGACTTCCCTTCCTCTCTTCCCTTTTCCCAGGCTAGAACAGCCTAGAGCTCTTTCCTTTCATGCTTGGCATTCTCCAGAAGGGGAAACTGCTTTGGGATGCAAGTGACCACTACACCAGAGCCGGGCTGTGCTTCCTGAAAGCTGGAGCAGGAGCTTGGACAATGTGTCCCTCTCTTGCGCTGAGCACCTTTGAGGCCACCCAGCCTCTTCCCTACATTTTCACCTCTGGTGAGAAACGAGGGGAAGCTGAGAAGGAGACATCCCAGGAGATCACTGTACTGCCTGTCAGTCACCACCTACACCAGCCTCTGACCAAATGTCACCTCAGTCCCTCTCCATCATTCCATTGCTTACTGTCCCCAGTACTCCCCCATCCCAGTATTGGTGCCCTGTCCTCTCACAGCCTCTGCCTAGAGACCAACTCCAGAGCCACAGTACTTCACCCAGAGTCACTTTCCTTCTCGCCACCCAAAGCCCCCTTTGGTCCAAGCTCATCCCAGTGTCCCACAGGTCAATATTCCCAACAACTGTCCATCCCCGAGAGCGTGACAGTTCTGCCTCTGCTTTGGAGCTCGTTTCCATCTCCACAGATGTGCAGTTCCTTTCCCTTCCTCCTGTACCCAGGCACCTAAACACCTCCAGCAATTCTCCTCACCTCTCACTCCTCATACTTCAGTGACCATCCTCAGTCCCAAAAATGAAACATCCTGAGCACTTTTGCAAAAGCATCACTTCAGTGCCTCTCCAGACTGTGGGTGAATGGGGCAGGTGCAGACGACATGTGGGGCTTTTTTCCTTTGACACCAGTCAGCTCATTGTCCCCACAGGTGAATTGGCACTTCCCTGTTTGGGGGGGAAGCTGAGCAAGGGAGGAGGAAGACAAGGCTGGTGGTTTCAGTGGGAGATGACGAGCAGAGATCAGGAGGCTGCAGGATCATCCATGGAGAAGGTGTTTTGGGTGACTGCTGCCCTAATTAGGGATGGGCCAGCCCGAATGGATTCGAGCACAATGGCTGAGATAGTTTGATCGAGGAGGAGCTCCTCCTTCCCTCTGAGCAGGGGCATGTCTTGATGACACAAAAGACAAGAATGTTCCCCAGAGGAAACCTGCCCTGCTAAATTCTTGCTCCCCAGCCTGGGTTGAGGGAACTGTTGCACCCTAGGAAGTGTGATAAAGGAGGGGGGCTCAGCAGGAAGTCCATCCAGGCTCAGGAGAGCTCCATGCTTTGGGAGCAGGTTCCCTCCCATCCCTGCCAAGGGCTTTCCCCAGCATCACTCCCTCTCTGCCCACTGCGTAGGAATTCCTTGCATGCGCTGAGTTGGAGCTCTGCAGGCACCTGACCAGGTTGAGTTCTGCACCTGAGCTGAGCTGAGCTGAGCTCCCAAGGCAGCTGCTTTTCCAGATTCCAGATCTTCCTGCAACAAGCGGCCGTAAGAAAATAATCCTTTGGTTTTCAGCATCAATCCAGAGAAGTCAACAGATGCCTTGGCTGGAGAGAGGGAATGGATCTGTCACGTGTTCCCTGCCCGTCCACAGCCAATGAAATAAAACAGCTCTAGAAAGCTTATTGCAAATCTGTGCTGTTCCCTTTGAAGACTGGGAAGGAAAACACCAAAATGTTGTAGGAATGTGCATATAGGACAGAAAAGAGCAGGCTGTAGCTCTATGCTGTAAATGTGGAAAAGGAGGTGATCTGAGACAGCCTACCCCGTTTGCTAAAATGCATGAAAAGGGCCACACAAGGCAGAAATGCAGCGATATCCCAAAGGAATATCATAGGCAAAAAGCCCTCCTTGGGAAGAGCTGAGTGCTCCTCTTCCTTTAATCTGGATTTCAGTTTGCAAATAACATACTGAGAAGCAGCAGGATTGGATTCAATTTGTAATTCTTTCCTCTGATCCTCTTGTTTTTTTTCCTATTAGTGTAAAATCTGGGACTTCTGTGCTTATCTACAGAGTAAATCCAGATATTTTCATTAATATTGGCAAGATACAGAGAACAACCAATCAAACCCAACCCAGTTTTCCATTCTGTGATCTTCTCATCTGAAAATCCTGAGTTCGCACTGAAAATCTCAGCATTCACACCCAGACAAAGCTCAGGAAAGCAGAGGCAGAGGTGGCCTGTGCAAGTTGGGAGCTGAGCAGCTTTGGGAGAGGGAGCCTGTTAAAGCTGGTGAGATCTCACCAGTTTGACATTGGAGAGGGCAGGGTGAAGAGCACTCTGAATTTGACTCATGCTGGTTACTTTTCATCCAGCGGGCATTCCTCATTGGAGAGACAGCAAGGCAGGGAAACCCTAAACCTGAGGGGAGAAGGCAAATAGTGTTCAAAGAATCTGCTTTCAAACCAACCCACTGCGTACCCACTGAGGATCTCTGCATCAATGCCCCATCCCTGGAAGTGTCCAAGGCCAGGCTGAAAGAGGCTTGGAGCAACCTGGACACCTGGAAGTGGCAGGGGGTAGAGATGACCTTTAATGTCCCTTCCAGCCCCAGCCAGTCTGGGTTTCTATGATTCTGTCTAGCCCATAGCAGGGCACATCAACAAAAACTTGAAAATACTTTTCATCTTCTAACCAACTGCAACCCTAAGATATATATTATATATATATATTTTAAATATTAAATTACTTAACATGTACCAGAAGGCCACTGGCAAAACACAAAGTGTCACACGACCAGGAGCATCCTGCTTACAAGTGCCTCGGATCTTTACATAATAGAATCACAGAATCAGTAAGGTTGGAAAAGACCTCCAAGATCAAAGTAGCAGCTCATGCTTCTGTCTCAGGACAAACCCCATAATCCTTCCAAGGCACTGTGGGAGCTGCATTCCTGCTCTGTATTTTATTTTCTCACAGTAACCAGGTGTAGCCCAGGCTCACTCCGTGGTGGATGTAGGTGTGTGCGAGCATCCCTGTCCAAACCTGCCCTGCTGACAGGGAACTTTAACACCCATTCATTTGCCCCAAAAGCGCTGCTTTTGAGGTTGACTTTCCTCTGAGAGCACCTGAAACCTTTGAAATGCACACACACACACGCACCCCAAAATTCCTAAAAGAGTGGAAGCAATGCCCAGGACACTGAGCAGCTGTGGAGGTGGGAAGACCTTTTCCACAAATGGTCTCATCTTCCTTTCCCCTTTAAAAGATCTACCCAAAGAAATTACTCCACAGGCATTCATCAAGGGAACACAGTGCAAGCCACACAGGCTTCAGCTGACAGGGATATCCCCAGATTTATGCTGGAAGGTCCTTAGAGGTGGGAGATGAAACCAAGACCACAAGAAGCACCAGGACTTTGGGGTAAAAACCCAGCAAAAGGATTTTTTTATTATGATTTTAAGCACTGAAACTTTCCAGTGAGCCATGACAGAGAAACAAAACACAGCTGTTCTCCAGCAGCTCCAAAACCCTGCCCTGAGAGCTGAGACAGCTCAATGTCCTCGCAGTTGTGGCTTTCCAGCTTGTTGCCTAAACAAGATTAATTAATCCTGCCTAACAAATAATAGCAGAGTTTCTAAGTAGCAGTGGTGGGTACTCATTAAAGTAAATCCTGGCTGAGCTGGCGCAGAGGTGAAATAGCAGCTCTTACACAAGGCAGGGATATTCCATGTGGTGATGCCATCACATCCAGAGCTATTACGTCCAGAGAGGCAGGGAGGGAGAGACCATTCCAACTAAATCAGGGCTGGAATTTTTATAGCATGGAGAATTTCAGTGAAGGCATGAAAAAAGAAAACATTTTAAAATTAGAAATGGACTGAGTTTTCTGAGTGTCCAATGAATTGGTAGAATTTCAGGCAAACTCAGGATGTGTTTCTGGCAGTGGGACAGTGAACCATCTTTTCACTGCTTGCTAGGTCAAGTGTTTCAGTATTTGTCATCATAACTGATCCAGGCTGGATGGGGAAAAAAGATTTACCAACCTAATCATGAAGAAGAAGACCTATTTATAAATGAAGAAAAGGATTTAGCATAATTCCAAAGGGAAGATAGCATAATTGTATAGTAAGAAACCTTGTATGTTCTACATAGTCTTCACTCTGTATCAGGAATGATTTTCATTCTTTTATAAACTGGATCTCCAGCTCAGTAGATGGACATGGATAAAACACTGGTCTGAAGTTTCCATGTGTTTTTCCTCAGTCTGAAGAAAGGAAAAAGATCCTTATGTCATTTTGAGGAACATTTGAGGGGCATATGAACACCATCCATGAAGTTAATGTCTCCCATAACTGCAGAACAAATATCAGAACACTCAAGGAGAGAGGAGACTTTGAAAAGTGACTCTGCTTCAGCAGAGCCCAGGGTTTGGTTTCTGCAGCTCCTGGGCACTCCTGAAAGCATCTCTGGACATTTTCTGTCTGACAGTGAAGTCCACAGTGCCGTCAGAGCACAGGCAGGTTTTCTGGATCACTTAGGAAGGAGGTGCCAAATGTGTAAGGCTTTTCAGTTAAAATATCCCTTTAAATAGAAGAAAAATTAGGGCAGGCAAAGGTTCATAGCAAGCCATGTTTTTACAAGCAGCAGCAAAAATAAAACCATTTCTCATGTGAATCGAGAATAAAAATCCCCAGGGTTCCTTTATTTTTTTAGGAAGTTGATTTCCTCTTTGAAGTCACTTCCTCATTCACGCTTTGTTGTAAATATTTCTTGTAAATCCCTTTAAAACTTCTCTGCAAATTAGTGAACATTTACCACCATTTTCCTTAATATTTGTTTATTCAACAGCCAGGTCTCCAGTGCTTTCAGCTGTTCGAGGTGGCATTGGTGAAACTGCACATGATTTGCATGACATTGGGCTGTTGTAAGCTTAATTTGTTCTTCCCACCCTCCTTATTCAGCGAATGCAATGGCAAGAGAGATGCAAAGCCTTTTCCCTATGGAATTTGTTATAGACTGAAAATGTGCCAGTGTGATTCGACACAAACCAGCACACCCTGGGATGCTTTGTACTCTGAACCAACCTGAAAACTCTTCTACAGCTGTGTATCAGATTTAGAACTGACTTCTGAAAAAGTCAAGAGCTTGCCTGCATCTCCTGACATTGCAAAAATGAACAGGGAAGCTCCCTAGAAGAGGTTCCCATGAGATTTCTGTCACTTCTGATTTCAGACAGATACCTCAAGACCAAACTCCAGAATCGAACTTTAATTATTTTTTAAATTTTATGTCCTCTTCACTTAGAGACCAGGAGCCAGAAGACAGAAGGAGGAATGATTTCGTAATAGTTTGTCTGAGAAAAAAATACATTGAGAGAAGGATGCACTGTTCCCCATCGCATTAAATCTGTTTGCTCATCCTCAGTAACTACAAAATTTACTGGGGCAACTGGAAGTCAGGTAAATCATCTTGAGTGACTAATAAAATTTTTATTTATTTGCCTCTAGCCCCATTTTCACAGGAAGATCCATCCTTTAAAAAAGAACCTACATTACTCATGAACAGCACCTGAATGGGTAGGCAACATGGGAGGTTATGATTAAGGTTCTTTATTACTAAAGGGCCATAAATGCACACACTTTGACAGAGCAATCCATCATTGCCTGACTTGCACAAAGCCAGCCCCACCTTCCAGTTCACAGCCAGGCTCAATTCTCCTCAAATCAAGTTCTTCTTATTCCACTGGTGATGTCTAATCAAAAATAATGACTGCACACTTTGAGTCCCATAACGAGCCCCCTCCTCATTTCCCCTCCCTGCTTCTCATAACCCTGACAGGGCACAGACTCCAAGGTGATAAGAAGTAAAGTGCATTTAGTTGTAAAACAAGTTCATACAAGTCAAATTTTCTGCAAATTTTGCTTTGTAATTTTACTGAGCTAATTTTCACCAATCTAAAATCTATCTAGAAGATTGAAAATGTGAAAATTTGGACTTGAAGCCTCTCCTTTTTTTTTTTTTTTCCAGACAATACTTTTCCAGTTCTATCCTCAGATCTATTTTTAAATGAGGAATATGGGGACCATTCCCAGGGGAAAGGGAGAGCTGCTTTGTGTTTATTTCTTTTTAGGTAAGAGCTGGAGCGTGTCTCCAAATCCAGTATTAAAAGTTATAAGAAACATCTTCCAAGTTTTGATCTTCATAATGTAAAACACTCCTCTGCAGACTATGATAAAACCTCTTTTAGGCTTCTTGCTTAGTATTTAAACAAGAACATATATTTAGTACTTAAGTAAGAATATAGTATAAGAAAAAGAACTTTTTTGATTTAGAATAGACTATAACATAGTCATCTTGCAATGAATGAAAGTTATGTTTGAAGGAAATACAGACCTACTGAGACAAGGAACTGCATGTCAGGCAATAAACAGGTTAAGCCCTACTTCACAATGATATCAGAAATCAGAAGAGGGGCAATGAAACCAATTTTAAAATAAATAAATACATAAATTATAACAGGGGAACATAATAGGAAAAATCCATGGGAGGGGAGTGCTGAGGTTCCCCTGCCTGAGTGCAGCATTGAGAAAAGCAATGTGGGATTTTCCTCGCAAATTAATTTTTTCATTTTTGTAAAATAAATATTTACAATCTCCTTACAATGTCCATGCATGTCTAGCCAAAATCTTAACCTTCCCACCCCTAAACACATAGTCATGGGATCATGGAATGATTTGGATCTTCCTGTTCCACCTCCCTGCACTGACTGCAGACATAAGGATGGAATTGCTCTGTTCAGATGGGTCACAGCCAGTGCTGAGGAAACTCCTTTGGACTCAAGCTGGGCCCTGGACTTTTCCTGATCTCCAACAAAAGCGTCTTTAAGGTGAAGTTTATTTTGCTCTGTGACATTACGCAGCTCCAGTGGCCTCAGGATGAGTAAGGAGCGGACGTGTGGAGCCGCATTCACCCAGAGCTGGAATCCCCTTTTGCCCCCACCCCGCCAGAGCAAACAGGAGCTCATTTCCATCTCCTTTGTGTCCTGCGAAGCAAGGAAACCTCTCAGCTTGAGCCCATGGAAGTTTTCAGACAAATCAGTCTTTTGTGGGAATGTAATACTTTGGAGAAAAGCCAAGTTCAACTAAAGTGTCCTTGGGAAGTGTTTCTCAGGTCTAGCAAGGAACGTGTTGGTCAAAACACAGCTGAGGCCTTCCCCCTCCCTTCCATCTGCCAGAGAGAGCAGAGGTTTAACCTCTCCTGGGCCGGTGCTTGGGATGAGCTTTTGTGACACCTCAATCCTCCAGGTAAGTACATTAACTCCCAATAAAATCACCGTTGCAGGGTCACTCTTTCCCCATCAATTCCTTTCTTTCATTTAAAAACCCCACAACTTTAAGTTTCTATTTCTCTTCCATCATAAAATAGGAACATATTTGTAGGATGACAGATCTGCTTACCACTAGTCCTGGAGCAGAGTTCTTTGGCCCAGTTGGCAGGGGGAGCATCACCTGGGCAGTGTATTCCCAGGGCCACAATGCTGTAAAAGGAAACAAAAGGCCAAAATATGATTGCACCACTTGGATCATATTTCTTCAATTATCATAGGAAAAAAACGATGTTTAACATGGTATGTATAAGCTGTTTGGAGTTTGAAAGCCTAAGGAAACTTAAGATATTTAATGCTGCCCTCAAATGAACTGGGTCAAGGAGAAAGGTTTTAAAATTCCCCCTATATGCAAAGTGGAACCATTGTCAAGCACAAAAAGTCATGCTAGAGCACAGCAAAACTGCCTCTGGGAAAAAACCCAAATTAATTTAAATTGGGTAGGGAAAACCCTACCTATTTGTTTGTTCTGACTCTGATGTCAGCCTGTGAAGGCATGTGAAGATAGAGACACCAACCCGTTCATACTTTCGAGCCCTACGTGGCGCATCTGACGCACTCCAGGAGGGCAGGACGTGAGGGGTGCAGGCTCTGCTATGGCATCACGGCTCCCTCCTCCCCTCCCTCCCAGAGCCTGGGGCAGAACAGAGCTGTGGAATGCTGGGGGGATGCAGCCAATCATGGGCCCAACCCTGGAGTCACCAAGCAGAGCCTGGTCACAGAGTGGTCCCTGCCCAGGGAGCGGGGCAGTCTGTGGTCTGACAGGAAAGGGAAACTCGGGCTGCCTGTGGAGTCAGAAAAGATCTCAGAGTTATGAGACCCTTGGGAATATTAACCAAACCCAGCCCTTTGTGTGATGCCATGGTCCCTGGGGTTCCCACCACAGGCAGTGGGTGCTGAGAAGAGCACAGTGGGACGGTCACCCCAGCACGTCCCAAGTGTGAGGAAGCCCCTGGCACCTTCTGTGCACCTCTCAAAGGACACCCCTACAGGGCACCAAGTTGAGCACATCATCCAGGGGTTCATGAACAACAGGAAAGTGGGGGAGAAGCACAGATGAGAGCCCTGCCAGTGCCTAAAGTCAAAGGGGCTGACCTCAGGTTCCTGGGAGCAAGACTGGCAGTCCAACTACTGTGGAGCTTTAAACTGAATTATTTGGGGTTTGACTACTGTTCCAAGAGACTGGACAAAGGAGGCACCTCCTAGATGAGGGCAGAAGAGCTCCCTACTCCCTCCTGCCATTTCCAGTGTTTCCTCACTCCCGTCTCCTCTAGCAGGGCTCTCTGCAGGCACAAAGACCTGGAGAAGTTTCCTCGAAAGGCTGTGCTGATCAGACACACATTTTAGTGGCCAGCATTCAGTGCTTGGCTCAGTGGCTTTGGAAGAGCTCCATGAGATCACTTGGTTTAGCTCAAGACCCATCACCACAGTGTGGGGGTGAACCCCAGAACTCTGGGGTGGGGATATTCTAGAAGAAGGATATGGGAAAGGGCATTGCATTGAGAACTGCTCCACAACTGCAGGAGAAACATCTCAGCAGCCTTTCCTTAAGGGGCTCAAGCATCAGCCCTGTGTCATCAGTTCTTCCACCTCTTCCATGCATGCAGTGCTCCATTAATTATCATTTTTGATATTCTCATGGTGCCCAAAGGCCTCCATGGACAGCAGCTCTTGTGGTCCAGAAACAAAAAGTAGCAACACAGACTTTCATGTGAAGGGCTTCCTTTTCAGAAAGACACAACTCAGCAGAGAAACAAAGCATCCAAATTGTGGTGGCTTTCCTTGTGTAGGAAAAAAAATATCACAAGGAGGCAGAGTCGAATATGGAGCAAAGGAAGAAGAGGAACAGGAGTGATGAAGAGAAAGCATAGGAAGAAGAAAAAAAAGATGCTGAGAGCAAAGGAAGGAGGGCAATGGAGGAAGGGGAAGGCTCTGGGAAGGGATAAACAACAGAGGCATATGAGAGTGGGCAAGCAGCCACTGAGCAGGAACGGTCAGCAGTGGACATCACACCACATCCACACTGCCAGTTGGGCAAGGTCATCAGGAAAGGGGGCAGAAAGGGCTGACAGATATGACGTGGACATTCAACTGTCCCCCAGGAGCTCCAGCTGCCCCAAGGACAGCCCCCTTGGGCCGGCTCACCCGGCACATCTGCAGGGCCACCATGGAGCTTCCCGCCCTCGCTTCACCGCCTCTGCTTTCCAGCTCTTCCTTGCTATTTCCTTTTCCTTTCCCTTTTATGGAACAGCCCTTGGTTCTGGTGGCTCCCCCAAAGAGATTTGTCTGTCAGGGCCAGCACGGCTCCTTTTGACAAATCCCAGGAATTTCTTCCCCCTGAGGAAGGAGGCAAACCTACGGCCCACCTCCTGTCTGATCCTTCTCCGGTTGCTTTGCAAAGACAACTGAGCTGTGACTCAGAAGACAAAAAAAAAGAGCCTTTTCTCCCCAGTGTAGTCAGTGGACAGAGCTGTGCACCTACAGAGGATGATTCAGACCAACTTGGATGTGTAAAACCTTGCAGTTTTTGGAAAACTTTCTGAAATCATCTGAAACCGTAAAGCTCCCTATGGCTGCCTAAATCATCTGTGACTTACACTAAAGCAGAGGGAGAAATATGGACTGGGCCACTTGGTAGTGATAGAATATGATGAAAATTTCATCGTTCCTCCTTACATTACATCAAATTACATCAGAGCTGGACTTCTATGAGCTTTTTGGGTCCCTTCCAACTCAGGATATTCTGCGATTCTCTGATTCTACATAATGTGGAATTGTAACTTTCCTGGCTTTTAGAGAGATTTGAATGTATAAAATAACCAAAAAAAAGATCAAAATTATGAAGGCAGAAACTGTTTATGTGCTCTCATGCTGTAACTCATGCAGGGAGAAAGTACCCAGAGTGAAATACTTTATGGGGTGAATAAAGAAGAAGAGCATAATCAGCTCATTGCAAGCCAGAAGTACTGAGAGAATCCCAATAAAGTGAAATTGCTCCAGTTTGCAGCCAAAATGCTACGAGAGCGAGGTTAGGAGGACCTTGTGAAAGGCTTAAAGAGACAGGAGTTTTATCCCAGTGCTTGGAAAGCTTCTCGCAGCCCCATCCCTCTTTGTCCAGCTCCGAAGGAGTGGTGTAACACAACTCTTGTTCCAGCACTTTGGAACAGCACCAGTGATTTCTTTTGTTGCCTTTTTTTTTAATTCCTGGGCTCTGACATTTCCTGG
The DNA here is from genome assembly GCA_034509185.1 of Euphonia xanthogaster. NCBI lineage: Eukaryota > Metazoa > Chordata > Aves > Passeriformes > Fringillidae > Euphonia > Euphonia xanthogaster. The sequence continues at coordinate 24,778,811 of JAYDZK010000006.1, read as the reverse complement.
CGCTGGATGGTGAAGAAGTGTGAGTTCCTGGGAAAGGCAGGGATGCAGACGGATGGGTTTTCCATGCGCTGCTCTGCTGGCGGTGACGTGGTGCTAGCGCAGCACACCCAGACCCGGCTCGCACTCCACACAAGGATTTTCCTTCCGCCCAAGAAAATGAAAGCCTGTAGTGACCCCAGCTGATCATAGCTGCCTGGCAAAATGGGATTTATCTGCTTTACCTTTACCCACCTGAAGTAGTGTAAACGAGAAGTGCAGTAATGCTATGTATCATAGAGAGTACGGGCATGTTATAAACTCTATTTAAATCAAAGGACTGGTAACAACGCCACCTGAAAGGTTTCTGAGAGCAGTGGATTATGTGTATAATGTAATTACACATGTAAATGTCATCCATTGCTCCTGACCTGTTTTGAGTCAATGGATTACGTACATCAATAGCTGGAATTAAGAGAAGCTTCACCTTCACGACTGATTTCTCTGCCTGCTGTGAATCATCAACCCCAAATCTTTCTTTGACCAGAAGCAGACATCAGGGCTGTCCAGCAGACAGCTTAGGTGTGCGTAAGCAAGTTTAGCACAATGAGGCAAGTCTGGATCCAAAGCCTGAAGCCTGTTCAAACATTCCTTCTCTCATTCCTGATGGAAAAACTTATTTCACCGGTATTAGTGCAGCAACTGTGTGTTCATCTCACAGGCTGAAATGAAATAATCTATAACTGCTTCTCCATGAGCTTAAATCCCTAAAGGAAATACCAAGGACTGGCTAACTTTGAAACTGATGATAGAGGAGAAAAATGCCTTTCAGGATCATCAGGAGAAGTCATTAGAGACCTGAGGTAATTTACTCCCAGGCACCAGGACACGTGTGCAGTTCTCCAGGTTCCTTGTCTTCATGAGCACTGTCTACGTGAAGAAATGCTTTCAGGACAGAACAATCCTTCAGGGCAAAGCTTTGGCAACAGAATTAATTTTCCTAATCGGTTTTGCCTTGCATGCCTGGCAGAATTATGACAAAAAACTCCAGGTGTCCCCTGAGGAGACCCAATGTTGATGTTGGCTGCTGGCCAACCTGCAGAGGTAGACAAGATCTGTGTGGAAGACAAGTACCATGCCAGGACCTGAGACACTTGGATATATAGATTAGATTAGATTAGATTAGATTAGATTAGATTAGATTAACTCAGTTGGTCAGAGCATGGTGCTGATAACACCAAGGTTTTGAAGTAGATCTGTGCAGACATTTATTGAAGAGTTGGACTTGATGATCCTTGTGGGTCCTTCACAACTCAGAATATTTGTGCTAATAAATTTAGTGGGAAATGTGCCATTCTGTGATTATATGTTATATATTGTATTTTTGGAAGAGAGCTGGAGGGAGAAACTGGCTTCTAGGAAAACCCAATCTGGAAGAGACCTCAGGAAGTCCCTGGTCCAATCTGTAGCTCAAAGCAGGTCACCTCTGGGGCCAGCCCAGAGCTTCACCCATGACGCAGACATGAGCAGGTGGCATTTGGAAGGTGACTGGCACTGGAGTAGTCACTGCTTCTCCTGACCCAGCTTGAGGCCTATTCAGCTGACCTGATGCAATTCTAAAACAAAAGGCTTACATTTTCCACACAACTTGTAAAGCTGCACGACATTTTGGTGTAATGGCAAAGCCCAAAGCATGTAATAACTAGTTGGATTAATGGAAGAAGGGCCATTCATTGATTAGTAACAATAAATAAATGTAAGTCAGTATGGTCACCCTTATGCTATAGGCCTGAGCTGAGGGCACAAGAAAAGCCCTGCAAATAAGAATTGCTGCCATACATACAGGACCAACAAATTTAAGTGTCTGCAGCCTCAGCTACTCTGGCCTCCTAAAAGCTTTTTCCAAGGCAGTGACCTGAGCACTGACACCAGCACCACACCAGTGCCATGCAGGGTTTTCCTTCTTCAAGGACACTTCTCTGCTTCTGTCCAAACAGCCCCTCCTTGGATGAGAGCAGCCCCAAGACTATATTCCAAAGAAATTCCATTTATGCCACCACGTTATTGTTCATGCTGGTAGGCTATAAAACGGTGCAATAACCTGCCAAGGGAAATTTCAGAAAATTTCTCATCTGAGTCATCTCCATCAAGGGCATGAAATAGAGAAAACTTTTGAAACAAATTACTGGTTCCTGAGGTGGGCACCTCACCACACACACACACACACACACAGATACTCGAGTGAAGTAAGATCTTTCACATCACTTGCTTTTGTTTCTCTGTTGTTGTCCACACTACTGACTCATTCCTGTTGCATGGCCGAGAAAACAAATCTGTCATGCTGTCGTGGTTTAACATAGCTTGGTTTTTAGTTAAAAAGAAAATCCATCAGTTAGGAAGTGATTCTCTGTGAGGGCTGCCAGCAGCTTCCTCCGGATCCAACAGAACCAATCAGCTGGCTGGTTCTGAATACTGACACATGGTTAAACCACTTAAGAAAGCTGAACATGCCTCTGTGAAGACACACGTAAGAATGAACAAACCCTGGGAAGCTCTCTCTGGCTCCCAGCCTTTGAACAGGGAACTGGGGCTGGCCGGGCTCTGCTGCAGTGTCAGCCCCTTCCCGGAGAGCCTGCTGGGCCCTGTCCTGGGGGAACAGCTGGGACCCCTTCCCGGAGAGCCTGCCGGGCCCTGTCCTGGGGGAACAGCTGGGACCCCTTCCCGGAGAGCCTGCAGGGTCCTGTCCTGGTGGAGCGGCTGGGACCCCTTCCCAGAGAGCCTGCTAGTCCTTCTTTTTCCAGCGGCACAACCGGGCCATGCCACCTGGGGCCATCCCAATGCCGGGAGCAACCATGTGGCCAGGAGCAGGGCTGGGAGTGGCCCCACGGCCGGCAGGTGCTGGAGGCAGCCCTGAGGCTGGGAATGGCCCCATGGCCTGGACTTGTTGGCCAAATTTGGGGCAGCCGGGGCAGCGCCGCGTGGCTGTGGCTATCTCAGCATGGCTCACAATGAACTTTGTTTGCTCAGCTGCTTTAGGCAGACATGCTGCGGACAGAAGGACAAAAGCAGTGGCAGCTGCAGCTTTTCTTTTTTTTGGCACGCTACACGAAGAGCAAGCTTGGGGTGGTGCTGGCAGCCAGCGCAACTCGCGCGGTGTCGGCGCAGACCATGGCGAGCGATTTCCCCGATGCAGAGCCTGGATGAGATCAAGCTTTCAGCAGAACTCTGTAAAAACTGTTTCAGTTGATAAAGCTTGAGAACAAATGAACCTACGAACACCAATTCTCTCCTGAATCAGGAGGAAGGAAAGGGTGAAGACACCTAAAGAAACCATGTCCTGTGGTGACTGTTGTCAGTAAATAATTCTAGTGGGTGCACTGGCATTTGGTCAGTGCTAGACCCACTACACACACAGCATGTCAACAACAGCTCTTCCAATTTGCAGGGAATTCCAACATTTTTGGCGTGGGTTTGTTGGAATTCAAAGAAAAATAGGCTTTCCAGAGTTCTCATAGGGCAGAAATTCTCTAAAAAGAGCTTTCATAACTGCCAACATCAGGAATAATGAAATAAGGGTGGCTGGGGTGGATTTCAGAAGCTGCTGATGGATTTCATCATCTTCTCACTTTGGTCATGTACCAGTGATGCAGCTCTACACTCTCACATAACAAGACTTGTTACAAAAAAAATGACTCAATTTAAATTCCTATTCACACTCATGTGCTTACTCACAAATCACAGAATCTCAGACTGGTTTAATTTGGAATTACCTTAAAGCTGTTCTAGTTCCACCCTCTGCCATGGGCAGGAATACCAGGTTGCTCCAAGCCTTTTTCAACCCAGCCTTGAACACTTCCAGAGATGGGGCAGCCACAGCTTCTTAATAATTAATTAACTAATTCAATTCTCTGTATCTGAGGAACTAATAAATATGTGCCTAGAAGTATATGAAAACATATGAATCATCTGTCCAAGGGCCACATACTCAAAAACTGTAGGAACTAGAACCAAAGATTTATTCCCTCTAGAGAGGGAAGGCAACAAAGCACAGACAATTATTTAATCCTTTAATCTGTTCAGTGCTCGAGCACCTCCTTCTTAGCCAGGCTTCATTTCCTTACAATGGAAATCAAACTGTTGGGCACCAAGCAGCAGCACAAGCCTGTTGCTTCCTGAGAAGGAGCTCAGCAAAGCCATGGACCAATATCTTGTGCTCTCCTCAGGTTTTGGTGGAGAAACCGGGTGGCTCACACAGAAGGTATGTAAAGACAGATTAATCCATTAGACGAGAATTTATACAAATAAATGAGTCTATGTCACTAATTTCCCCTTAAACTTGGCATGTAAATGTCACCATGGTCACAGCAAAAATGTCCAGGGATCTGACCAGGCCTGCAGAATATCAACAACATCATATAATGAGATCAGAGTTAAACTCTGCTTTCTAGAATAAACACTTTAATTTTTTTTTTTCATGTATAAGCAAAGTTTCTTAGGCTTCTTCACTTCTATAAACATTTTTGGCAGCTATAAATACTCTCACCTGGCAATTTCTGATTCAGTATCACCACTTACAAGAGAACATTCATCCAAACACCATCTTGATTATTTGACAGGATTAATAGCCTGGTGAGAAGCTGAAGACACAGTAGCTGAAGACACATTAGCTGAAGCTGAAACAGTAGCTGGAGCTGAAGCTCCCCCAGTACAATGAGAAAGCAGAAATTCAAGTGTCACAATGTGCTTTTAGGTCTAAAGAGAGAAGGAAATATCTGCCTTGAGACATTTTCCCTGTTCAAAATTGAAAGCAAGTTCTTACAAAAATAGGAAGTCTGGTCTGGGGATGTGGAAGTTCATGGCAGCCTGGTCTACACTGAAGTCCAGAGTGAGGAGGGAGCACACAGAGCTGGGAGCAGGGATAGTCTGCAAAGAAAGGGACTGGGACACATGGCCTAGGCATGCTGGGGTGCCATCAGGAAAGCCACAGCTCAATGGGCTGGGTCAAGGGCAGCAAGAAGAGTTTCTAAACCTACATGGGCAGTGTAGCTGGACAAGGAAAATGTGTCTGAGTGGGGCAGAGGATTTAGTGACTGTTGCTGCAGGTGGGAATGAGGGACTCTGTGTACTTTGCATCACTGTTCACCAGGAAGGTCTCCAGGCTCCAGAGCTTAGAGGTGGGTCTCAAGGAGGAAGGGATCCCCCAGTGCTGGAAGGGAATTGACTCAGGGACTCTAAAGGAACCATCTCCCTTAAAGTCCATGGGATCTGATGAGTGGCATCCAGTGATGACCAGAATGTTGTCTGGTGTCCTTGCAAGACCTGTCCACCACCTCTGAGAGGTCATGAAGATCAGGGAAGAGCCCAGGGGATGGACAAGGCAAATATTGTTCCCAGGGTCTGTTTCCTGCAAAAAGATAAAGGATGGTGGGGAAAGTAAATCATATCATGGAGTCCCAGAACGGTCTGGGTTGGAAGGGACCTTAAAAAACTCATGCAGTTCTACCCCTGCCATGGGCAGGGACACCTCCCACTGTCCCAGCTTGCTCCAAGCCCTGTCCTGCCTGGCCTTGGACACTGCCAGGGATCCAGGGGCAGCCACAGCTTCTCTGAGCACCCTGTGCCACGGCCTCACCACCCTCACATGGAACAATTCCTTCCACGTGTTGAACCTAAATTTCCCCTCAGTCAGTTTGAACACATTCAAAGATTCAAACAGACCTGAAACTTCTCCCACTATTTCACAATTTTCTTAAGCAATGACAGCACTGTAAAAAGTTGCAATGAGAAGAATGAATTTTACTTTAATTTCATTGCCTTCAGAAATTGCGTGTTATGTTGCAATTCATTTCACTCTGTAATGCTTCCTCTTACAGTAGCTGGTGTAAATCAACCCCATTTTGTTTATAATGTGCATAAAAACATTCTTCATACATAATAATTCTCCAAGAAGCATTGAAAACAGGTGGATTTCATTTAATCCCTTGACCAGTCACTGACGACAATTAAACTGGCCATAAAAAAAGTAAATAAAAATACTTTGGCCATCCATGGTTTAAGGAATCTGTTTTCTTTTACATCCTGCCTGGGGCAAGGGGAAAAATATTTAATTCAAGTGATTGTCCTTTGAGGCTTTAGCAAGGACAATAGGAATTATGCAATGCAGCCTATGAATGTGCAGCCTCCTTAAAACAAACTGAGCAGAGTTTTGAAAAGAAACATAGACGGAAAAAGGAGTGTTGTCTCAAGAAGGAAAAGTTCCTGTAATTCCTACTGTCTGGCACAGAGAGGGAAGTCACATCCATAAAGCAGATCCTCTTCTCACCTCAACTCCCAACCATCTCTGAGCTCACCGGGGCCTGGCTGGAATTGTCTTCGGGGGGTTTCTTGCTATTGCTGGTCAAACACAGAACATTTTAGTGTAGTTTTAATTTTGTTGGAATCTATTCACTCTGCCTAAGAGACAAGCAGAGTAACAGCAGTGCATTTGAGGCTCAGACCTCAGATGGGTTTGAGGCTCCCAGGCTGAGCAGGATTATCAGCCCAGGAATTGATTAGCTTTGGGCATTACAGTGGCCATTTGGACACAAGGGCTGACCCTCACTGCTCATTCCAGGCAGGAGAAAGGTACAATGTGCTCCCAGGGCCAGTTCTATCCATGGAGGCTTTCAAGACCCATTGCTGCCAGCCCTGAGTGACGTGGTCTGAGCCAGAGCTGACCTGCTTTGAGGGAGGTTGGACAGGGACCTCCTGAGGTCACCTCCAGGCCAAGAGATCCTGTGACCCCATGGCACAGACAGGGTACCCCGTGTGCATCCACCACTCAGCCCTCACAGTGTGTCACCAATCCTTGACACAACTGACTTCCTGCACTTGTGCAAAGCCATTTCCCTGCAGGATAAATGATCCAGGAGCTGGATCCTCAGGCTGACCACACCAGCAGCTTCCTCACACTTACACAACCGGTGACTTACGAGGAGTTACGCACGGTCCATCCTTTCAGCTTCCACGAATGAAACACCGGTTTTCGTGGATTTACAGCCCTTTCCCATGACCATATGTGGTCACTGGTTGGATGTGTTAACCTATGCTGCAATACCCAGTGCTGGTCACACAGTTATTAGTGGTCTGTTAATTGTGCATTCATTTTCTGTGCAATTGAGGGGAAAAAAATAGCGTATAAAGGTCAGATCCTGCTTTTCAGCTCTTATCCAAACAGTGACCCACATTTCCATTGTTATAGCTAGCTTTGTACATGAACAGGATCTGGGAAACCCTTAAAGCCCATGGAGAAAAAAAGATGCTGAAACTGCAATCCAAAAAATTCCTCTGGTCTCTAAGAGTAGAAGGAGCAGCCCCATGTTGACCATTTCCAAAGGTCCCATGGCAGGGACATTACCTGGTCTCAACATGTCCAATGATAACTTCCAGGTTGCTCTGCTCCTTTAGCCCTCGTGATTTGCTGACAGACATTGGCTTTGCAATAGCTAAATCCATGGAGAGAAAAGTAAATATTTTGGTTCAATGCTTGAGGAATCCTCATTTTCTGCACACAGTGCTAAGCTCTGGCACCTGTATGTAGATCCCTGACAGCCACATGAGAGAGAATGAATTGCAGTCACTGGATTCCTGCAGCAATGTCTGTGTGGGAAGTTCATATGATCTACCTCAGCAGCAAACAGCAGAGGCATTTCTGACCAACAGAAGCAAAAGCCTGGAGAAATCTGCCCCAAAGAGTGACATGAGTGTCTGAGACATCAGGTTGGCTCCAGCAGGTGCTGGAAAAGTGTTTGCACTCGCTGAGCTCCCTCACCTGCTGCAGACACGTTTTGTGAAGGGCTGCCCACACTATACCCACACTATACCCACAAGTATTGTGGGGGCCCAGAAATTCTTGCATCCTTTTTGTTTGCTAGGAAAAGCTCCCTCGAGTGAGGTTGTAGGCTCAGAACAGACAGACCAGAAGAACTTGGTGAAACTTGATTCCAGCTCCACCACGGCTCACGAGCTCTCATATCAAGCCCACATGGGGTTGTTATCAAGCTCAAGTTACTCAGGAGAACAAGCTATTCACTGAACTGGTTTGCATCACCCCTCACTTTGCCTTTCCACTCAGATCCTTTATAGAAAGTGCTGGAAGTGTTTCCTTGTTGATGAACTCACTGTTCTGAACCCAGCAATTGCACTTATTTGGCTTTTCTGAGACTTTGATAAGATGGGAGAATTTCATCAACTCCAACTCTCTTCATATGACTTAGTAAGGTCAGTGGATAAGGTTGTTCCTAGAGGCATTAAAGGCTCTCCTTCCCTAATATCTGCATTTCAATCAAGTTATTCATATCAAGTGTTGAACTTGCACAGCAAGTTCTACACACCAGTAAGAGTTCAATAAACCATTTCCTCTGGCTCTGTCCTGAACCAGAGCAGTCAGTGTAGGGAAATGCAAGTGATTTGGATCTTTTGAGCAGTTTTTGTTCCTGTTTGCTGGTGCTTGACAAATACACTGATGTTTGACCAAGGCTGTGTCACTTAAATTTTTCTAATACTTGTTATAGAAAGAATCAGAAAAGGTTGGTTTTATTATGAAAATCTTCTCTGTTTCTTAATGCAAGTTAGGGCCAGTTTTTAATTATCTGCCACTGTGAATCTGGATATAAAGGAGCCAACCAGCCCTCTGAAAGGAAATTGCTAGATGACCAAGAGGGTTTGAAGTCCCCCAGCCCTCCCCCTGTGTTATATACCATTTGCCATTGCACACAGTTAACATACTCTCTTCACCCAGCAGGTTATGGGAAGCAACAGCAAATATCTGCCCATTTCCTGTGTCTGGGACTGTGGGACAGGCAAGGGAAAGCTTCCCCAAACCACTCAGCTGATGCAAATTTTAGTGGAATTTTAGAAGAAGAGTGGAAGCATCATCCCTGCTCTCTTCAAACAGGAGTTAAAGGCAGTATTTTTATTATTCGGGGAAATATAAACAGTTCCTGGACAGACTGGCTTGCATGAGAGGAGTGACCAGGAAAAAGGGGAAGCCCTGACTTTCCTGGAGAGGGATTTTTAGCCAGCCAAGGGGCTGATGCAAGATGCCTGAACGGTGCACACACTGCCAGTGCACAATCACTGCTCTGCCAAGCACTGCTCTGTGCCTGCACACCCACGGGGGCACTTCCTGGGCTGCCTGGGTGTTCCAAGCCTTCCTGACTCCCAGTGAGGAGAGAAAACAGCTGTTTTCATTCAGCCTTTAACCTGCTGTGTGGGGAGAGGGGTCAGGAGTGTGGGGGCTGTCAGGCTTAGCTGGGCAGGGAGCACCATGGTGAGGCAGAGGGAACAGCACTGACACCAACACCAACCAGCCTGGAGAGAGGAGACAGGGGGCTCACTGGGGGCTGCAGCTCCTCCCTGGGACAGGGACAGGACCCAGGGAATGGCTGCAGCTGTGCCAGGGAGGTTTAGGTTGGATCTCAGGGAAAGGTTCTTCCCCAGAGGGTGCTGGGCACTGCCCAGGCTCCCCAGGGAATGGGCACGGCCCCAAGGCTGC
>JAYDZK010000006.1:24729696-24763335 GCA_034509185.1 Euphonia xanthogaster | reverse complement strand
TTTCTATAGCTACCAGGACAGAGGAGTCCAACCCACTCAACCTGACTTAAAAAAAAAAAAAGCACACAAAGGAAAATAACCAAAAACAAAAAAAAAAAAAAAACCAAAAAGCTTCAAACTCTTCAGGCTGCCTCAATGTGATCTAGAGCAGGACTATGGAAACAAGCTCTTTTTCTTGTACATGTGCAGAAGCTTTGGGGTCTGAGAACACAGGAAAACCTGTCCAAACCCGATAAAAATACAATCACTATAGAAACCCAAGCTGTACCAACCTTACAAAGTTCAGATTTATTGATTTGGTGGTAATTTGGTGGCTTTGCTTCCCAGCTACCAGGGGAACACATAGTTTGCAGAGTCACATGAGACAGTCCCTGCATCCCTGTCAGATTGAAAAAGGACCTTCTTCACTCCCACATCTCCACCAAAAGCACCTGAAACTTCCTATTTTTCCCCATAAAAGCTCATTCCATTTTTATTTCTAGCCTGTGATTGCAGACTCCACCTACAACACACATCCAGGGAGCTTCCAGAGGTGTGATCCACTGGCTGGGAATGCAGAGCCATAGAATGGGACAGAGCTGGTGGCATGAGCTGCATGTGGGGCTTCCCTACAGCCTCCCACAGGAACATCATCCCAAATTGGTGGAGGGACACTCTCCACTGGCCACAGCTGGCATGAGGAAGGGTCGGAGCAGCAGGAAATCATTAATTAGCTTTTAATTCGTTATTAATAATTAATAATGAATTTATGTGTCTGCACTTGAAACCATTAAACACAAAGCACCTTGGGCTAGCTGTGTGCCTCGAGCAGTGTTTTGTGCTGAGAAAGTTAATTAAAAAGCCACTTAAGTGGCAGGGAGAAGAGAGAGTTCATTTAAACCACCACAGAGTCACCCTGAGCCCACAGAAGAGGAAGGGCTCGGAGTCAGATGTGGAGCCTGGCTCAGAGTTCCAGCCCACATGTGAAATGAGACAAGTCTGTGTCCCTGTTTCCCAGACACATGGGCAATGCATTCTCTGCATCTCCCTGGATATTCAACAGGTGCTTTTCCTACTGTCCCTTTCCCCTTTCTTCCTGCATTTTCAAACAGAGCCATCCCAAGCCAGCTGCTCCCCTGCATGTCCCCTGGCCAGAGAGGCAAAAAGCACAGGGCTTCCACCAGTCTGGAATTAAAAGCACTGAGCTCCTCGCCTGGAGGAGCCCCACAGACAGGGAGAGGCTTTTCTGCAGGGAGAAAGAGGAGAAGTTCAAGCCCTGGTCAAAGCAGATGTTTTTGTTCCAGTGAGCCAAGTTTAGTTATTCCAGGCTGCCTTAAATCAGTAGAAGTGCAGTTCTGTAACCACTGCCTGGGAGAGGCTTTGCAGAGACCTCAGATCAACTCCCTGGCAGCAGAAGTGGCACCTGGAGATACCAAACACGTGGAAGAAATGTACTGAGCAAATGATGTGGGTGTGAGTCAGCTCCCCAAACCTTATCAGTGCCAAAGTTCACCGGTTTGGTCAGCCAGGCTCCATCCCTGGGCTGTAGATGAGGGATGGATGAGCTCCCAGGTGAGTCACCCCACACACTGACAGATGTTCGTGATGTGTGGTACCAGCCCCGTTTAGACAAGACTCTCAGATGGCTAAATATAGACTAAATGCATTCTCTCCAACCATGACCTCACCCCAAACCTGTGAAGTCTTGCCCCTCTTAGGGCTGCAGTAGACGTGCTGATGTACAGATATTGGCATTCCAGCATCACTGAATAGCCTGTTCAAAATCCAGGCTTAATTCCATTTGTGCCACATGCTGGTTACCAGAGGTGGATTAATCATCCTCAAGATTTCTGAGGCAAATACCAAATGCACAAGCATGCACAAGCTGTGGTTGATTTCCAGCAATATTGCCCATCTTAATGATAAAATTTACTCAATTCTGCAATTATCACATCTGTTAAAATTACCTAAATATACAAACTGGGATACACAGGACCCACCATCGCCTTCCTCTGATTAGAAAGCTGCTGGAAAAGCAGATCCTTTTCAAGACCTAGGCTGGTTGAATAATTTCCTCTCAATTCCTGGTCCAGTCAACAGTGATAAGGGTTCAGCATTCTCCTCATTGTCTCAGCAATCAAAGTATCCTATTTTGAATCTAACTGTAAGTGGTTAATTTCAGTCAAGTCTCTAAGGACCAGCACAGGGCTCCGAGGGTCCACACCTGAGCACCCCCTTCAAAATGAAAAAGAAGAGGAACAACTTGGAGTGGGAGGACATTTTATTTTTCCTAGTCTGTATTTGAAAATAAAGTATTTTCCAAAGGGCTCAAAGTTTGCATGGGAGAGAAGGGCTGAGTTTCTAATCTCATGGACACTTAGATGTGCAAGTGGATGAGGAGCTCCAGCTCAGCCAGGCACTCCTGTGGTACCCACTGCTTGAGGAGATGCGAGGGAACACTTCACTTCATTGTGAAATTGAGTTTCTTCAGTGCAATGGATTTAACAGAGCACCAAGAAGACACCAGAGCTTGTTTTTTGTTTTAGCCACTACCTGCTTTAGAGGAGGCCTCCCAGGAGATGAAAGCAAGTCTCCAGCAAGAAGTGACAGAGTTCCTTCTTTCAGTTCCTTTGGGACCCACTGCCAAGTTTCATGATTGTGGTAGGAAATGCTGCTGAGAGGAGGGGGGCCTGTTGAGCACACTGAGCCCTTCCTGCACGCTGACACAAAACAAGGGAGGTTTTCCCCTGTTAAAGGCTGATTCCCAGCAGTGAGGGGATGAACTGCAGTGCCACACGCAGAAAACCAGGATTAAAGTTCTTCTTGCATGGCTTACACCTATCCCTTCCCTCCTGAGCTATCCAGCAGGATTTTTGGATGTGAGGACACCTGTGTCACCAGGAAGCAGCAGCTGAGAGCTGAGCCCAGGCCATGACACCAAGAAAGGCAGAGCCATGTATGGGATCCAGGATGGATCACGCTGGGCATTGCAAGGAGAGTTCTGGCAGCTCCTGCCCCTCCCTGTGGCAAACACACAGCTCCACATGGAGATCAAACCCATTGCAGTTGGTTTTGTCTGTATTTAGCACATCAGCCCCCAAAGTGCTGCTGACTCAGGTGCTCAGCCCGCGCCAGCTCCAATCTGCCCAGTGGCCAAGGCTGAGATTTCACATCTGAGCACGTACAAAGCTCTGGCTGGTAACTGGGAAATTCTGTCACTGAACAGACAGCAAAGTCATGTTCTAAGTTTGCTCTGAATAATTAACTAAATGGGTTAATTGTATAAAATTAATTGCTAGCACTTGAATCATTACAATCCATGCTGGGATCATCAGTTCAGCTAAGAGCTGTATTGTATTTCACAGCCTTTCACTGCTTCCCTCTCCAGGGAAAGAAAGGAAATTAAACTATGATACAAAGAGCCAAAAAAGAGAAATTATCCATGGCCAGAAAAACTCTATTCCAGCACTGTTTGGGAGGAAAGTCAGCTTGTCTTGGGTCCACTTTGACAATAAGAATAAGCAGTCACGGGAAGGTGCTGCTCTTCCAAACTTCAGGGTTAGTCCAACTTTCCCAACTCTGTTTTTGCTCAAATTACAGCCCTGCTGAAACCAAAGCACACGTGTGTCAATACTTCGTTTGTACCGCTTCAAAGTAATTTATTTCCTTCTCCTTTTCCCTTTATTTTTCCAGACTCAAGCTCCAAGAGACACACTTTTGTTTCTGGCTTTCCTCAGCTCCCTTTCCTTTTTAGTTTTTTTTCCCTTAAAAGAATGCATTCAGAATAAAAAATGGGTTTTCTAGGATGAGTTTTAGAGAGCCCAGCCTCTCTGCTAAGGGCTAGATGCTGCCAGCTTTAGAGGAAGCTTCTTCTACTCATTTTGCCCACAGATGCTCTCATGTGATTTCATGACCGAAGCGCTCTCAGCCAGAGGAATCCAGGGGAGAACCCCTATTTTATCACCTCCCTTGTCAACAAAACCAACCCAGCACATCATGGATGAGCTGTAGGGTGGAACTGGCCAGTCCCAGATGCTTCCTCCATCAGCCCAGAGCTGCTGCAGTCACAGGGCTCCTGCACAGGCAGCACTGCACGTACAACATTCCTGTTCTGCCTTCCCCAAATGGTTCCTGTTCTGCCTTACCCTAACCATCCCTTCTCTGCCTTGCCCAAACCAAAGGGATGACAACTTTCTCCTGGGTACATTTCCCCTTAAGAGAACAGTTTTATGCTAAGCTGAAGGTGCTCAGATCTACAAAGCTCACCTGAGCACCCAGGTATTTGCTAATTCCCTCAACACAGATGGGCCCCCAGGCTGGGGGCTCTGAAGTTCACTGCCTTTTCTGTTCTCTCAAAGATCCTTAGGGCTTGCCTGGGGTGGGGGAATCATTAAGGCTGGAAAAGCCCTCCAGGTCATCAAGTCCAAGCTGTGCCTGATCCCCACCTTGTCACCAGCCCAGAGCACTGAGTGCCACATCCAGGTCTTCCTGGGACACCTCCAGGGATGGGGACTCCAACACTTCCCTGGGCAGCCCCTTCCAAGGCCTGACCACTGTTTCCATGAAAAATTTCCGCCCGATGTCCAACCTGACTGTCACCTGGCACAGTTTGAGGCCATTTCCTTTCATCCTGTGTCTTTTTCCCTGGGAGATCCCGACCCCCATTTGGCTGCACCTTCCTGTCAGGGAGTTGTGGAGCATGAATTCTCCATGAACTCCATACCCATGAATTCCCATGATTTGGTTCTAGTGTTCAAAAAACTCATTATGCACTTAAAAATGTAAAAAAAAAATAAAAAAATTGCATTTAGAAGCCAGGGAGTTTTTGCTATTGCAGCCATAATCATAGGGAAATGTCCTGTCGTAGGGCCTGTGGTTGCTAATAAAAGGGTTTCTGATGAGGGACAAGAACAGATGAAATAAAATACCCAAGATGGATGGAATCTGCCAAATTTTTATGCATGGAAGAGAGCAAGGAGCTGGCAAGAGCTGTCCTGGTTGGAAGTGAGGAAAGATGCCCAAGGAAAGGGAATGGTGCTTATTCCCTCAGCGATGCTAAGCTCCAAGGAATCCCGACGTGCTCCCTCCCACGACCCCAAGCCATGATCAGTTTGACCCAAATAATCTGACAGATGCTGGTCCAACCTATTCATACAAACCTCAGAGATACCACACCCTCAGACCCATGCTTTGCTTCCATCAGAGACAGGCACTGGAGTTTCCTATTGGAAATTAAACCCACAGCTTCTCGCTCTGTTGCCTGTGGCCAGGAAGGAACAGCTCATTCCCTTAATCCCTCCCAGAGACCTTTCCCAGCTAGAGGATGTGCTTCTTTCCTCCAGGATCTAGAAGCCTGTCCCTCATAAAACACAATTTAAAACTAAAACTACAGAGTAAAATCTATAAAATATAGTATAGAGAAATAGAACTGTAGTTACAGGACTCAAGATCTCCCATATCCATTGAAAACATTCTTGGTTCAAAGGACTTTAAAAGCTGTGCATAAACTCATCTGTTTATCCATTTTTCTTTGGTGATCAAAGTTCTCCAGACGTTGCTCATTCTTGCCAACTTCCTCTCCACTTTAACTGAGCCAGAGCTCGTTAGGATCCCCCAGCCACCACATCCTGAGCACCCCAAACACAAAGGACCTTATCCACCAGCCAAACCCCAGGAATCTGCCCAGGAGCCACTTTGGGAGCAATGCAGGAAATCAGCCAGCAGTGCCAGGGAAGGGGTTTGACAGTGCCACAACTGGGCTTCATAATCCTTCTTTCTCTCCAGCCATTCCCCAGAAACCCAGGAATGTTTGGGTCTCAATCAATTTGCAACCCTGGGATCAAACTCAAACTGGGTCTGGAGCTTCATGGCTGAGCCTAAATGGCAGCCTAGGGCCATGGGCAGGGGTGCAGGAGCCCCAGCTGAGGCCACCCCACATTCCCTGTGAACACATTTATTAGTTCTTAAATTCACTTTTAAAAGGCATTTCCATCCCTCTCAGTATCTGGGGTTTATTAACTTAAATACCCATCTGCATTATTTATCACAGCACCTATAAAATCTTTCTTTTCCTGAAAGTATCAGCTGCACCCACAAACATACTTTTCATTTTATTTGGTCTGTCTATTAAAATTCATAAATGCTGATATGCCTAAATCATAAAATAGCAAAGAACTGCACTTCAGCTGAGACAAAACTCCCAGGAGACAAAATGTTTCCATTTAAGAAATGTTTAAATAAAGAGCACCAGGAACAGCAAAATTAATAATATGCTTTGCTGCAGGATTATTTACTGTGCCTTAGTCTCACAGGCATTTTTACCAGATGACTTGCCTTCAAAGCCTGAACTCACCCTGTGCTTCTAATGGGCTCATAAAAGTTCAAGGCAGCAGGTTCATAATCAATAAAAACCAAGCTGCCTTTGAAGCACTGCAGGAGCCTGTCTTCCTTATCCCTCACCTGCTCATGTCCCAGGCTGGCAGCTGCCAGCCTGAGCATCCTGCTGGAACAGATACTCCAAAAACTCCTCTTGATAAATGGTGTAAATGGAGAGCTGCAGCTCTGCCAGGAACCTCAGTAAATCCCGTGTGTGCAGTGGATTTCCCTGGAGGAAACATCCAAAGCCATGATCAGGGTCATTCTCCTCAACTACAGAGGCATAAAGGGACATCCATGGAAACATCATGGCTGGTGGCACACCCTGAATGAGAAGGAGGCCCTGGTGGGCCCCACTGGGGTGTTTCTGAACATCCCACAGCTGGGTCAGGCTGCTGGGTGTCTGGACTGCTCCCCTTTTCCTGAGGAGCTTGTCCAAAGACCCTCTTTCCCATGGCCCTCTGCACCCCTGAGACTCCTCCTGCTCCCGGATGGATGACGCTCCAGCCATAGCAAAGGTCCAGGACGAAAGTGACTGGGACAAAAGAAATGTGCTGAGCAGCACTGGAACAGCACTGGAAGCTCTGCCCATGCCCAGACAAAGGGCAATTTCATAGGAAAAAAAACCAACACAAAAATAAAGCAATGTAAAAAATGAAGCAAGGCAGCTTTGCAGAAGAGTGTGAGGCCCATCACACTTACAACTAAGTTTCCTACATTTACCTTTGTGTTTCTTGTGACTTCTTGGTTTTGTTACACCTCCTGGACCAGACAGGGCAGGGGGATGCATCCCTTTGGATGTGCAGCACAAGGACAGACTTTGGAGGATATATATAAATAGATGTCTGAGCTGGGCTTTGGTGTTTCTGAAGCTCATCTGAAATAATAGGAGGGGGGGAAAGGCATCTGTCACCTCATTTCGGTGATAAAAGGCTATTTTCTGGGAAGGGATGGCAGAGGAGTGCAACAGGTTTGTGTATCAGTATCGGTTTCTTCACTTCCACATATCAAAGATGTTTTATGCATTGCCCTATTTTGGCCCATTTCTAGTGCTGCCCTGAGACTACAGAGTTCTTCCTGGTCAACCTGAACCAACCAGGAAATCCTGTTCAGAAATACCCATCCCCTGCCAGGGTTCAGCATTTCCCATGTTCAGTGGACAAACATCATCCCACCCAGGTGCTGCAGCAACAAGAGACCTGGGAAAATGCAAATAAGGCCATTGGGAAAGATATTTTGGTTTCAGATCATTTTCTGGGTGACGTTTGCCATTTAAATCTATCTCGTTTCTTCCCCTTTTAGGTGCAGAAATTTGTCAATGATCAATGTGCAGTCATTTGTACAGCAGACAGGAATCACACACAGAGCAGATGCTTTTAGCAATGAAAATGAGACAGAGGCAGAAGAGAAGGTATCCATTAGGGAAAAAAGAAACATCTCAGTGGTTATTTTTGGGTTTGAGATGGTTTAATGCCAGCCCAAGTGGGCACAGGGTGTGGGCAATTCACGAGAAACAGCCCGAGAAACAAAGCCTCCACTGTGACTGCTGTGCCCCACTGACAGCACTGGTACCCCCCCTGTGCCCATCACCTCCCAGGAAGGCACCTTCCTTGGGATCCCCCTGGCCACACCTGGCTTTGGGAAGGTGGGAATGGGCAGGACAGACGGACGTGCCGCGGTGCCCTGGGCTGAGTGCCCGCCGGTTTCTCTGCATGGGGCAGTGGCTGCTCCCTCAAACCACAGGCTGGACTCTGAGGGGACAGCTGGGAAAACGTTCTGTCATCTGCAGCTCTGCCCCAGGCAGGAATAGCCCACATTACAGAATACCAAGTGGGTAAGGAAAAACCACATTTTCTCATTCTTAGGAGGGAAAGTGTATTTTCCAAACAGCCCGTTCCCCCTGGCACTGGAGGCTCAGACTGAATAATTCCTGGGATGGTTTACCTCATTCCACCCAGATGGTTTTGACCTCAGGTTGCCTGCAGGACACAGCAGCACCGAGGCAAGCAGACAAACCAGCAGCTGCCGGGCATTAACCAGTCTAGAGACCTGGAAAAGCTGGCAATGGGAGGGGAAGTTTTCTACTTTATTTTTTGTTAACATCTCTGTAGGGCCATTCACACTCTGCCAAGTAGCACAAACTGATCAGAGGAGACAGAAACTTCAAGCCAGTTTCCTAGAAATCAGGTGAAGGTGGATCCTTTTTATATAGTGGATACAGAAAAGAAGTGGTGTAGACAACTTTTTAGGGAAAAAAATGCCTCGGACTGCACCAGCCCCATAAGGCTTTGGAGAGAAACTGGAAAGGTGTATTTTTCCACAGACACTACCCAATTCTGGCTGCCATGTTCCACCTGCCCCTTCTTCTTCCTTCTTGTCCACGCTTCAGAAATCATCATCTCCACCTCATCTCCTGCCTTTCCCTCACTGAGGACACACCAGCTCTTGGACTGTCTCATATCCCCCTGGGCAGCCTGAACACACATCCATGAAACCAGGAAAACCAGCCTTGGAACAGAGCAGGAAGCTTCAGAAATCCCTGTTTCTAGATGATTCTAGAAGCTGTAGCAAAAGAGGGGATTTGCTGCTATGGTGACCTAATCCTGCATTTGCTCCTCCTTGTGCCTATGGAACAGATTTCCAGGACCAGCTCCAGGTAGGTGCTGGAAGTCCACCTGGGCAGGAAATGTGGATGAAAGAAGATCCATGTGTCTCACAGGCCTGTGTAGAAGGTAACTGTGCCTCAGACTCCAGCTGACTCCTCCCTGCATCAATGTTCATGCTCCCAAATAAACAGGAAAGCACACACAAATACTCTCTGTTTGGAGCTTTCCCTCCTTGCTCCAAAGTGTCTCTGCAGAATCTGGGATCCATTCCCTTGGAAAGCAGGGAGCCTTTGGCTTAGAGCCTCCCAACACTCTGACTGTCAAACACCAGAATGCCAATCGTGAATCACTGTGGATGAGGCAAAACAATCTCTTGCATAAATGAAGAAAGTCCAGAGTGAGAGCTAGCATGAGTAGAGAGTAAACTTCCTCGCTGAGCAGCTTGCCACACTCTAGAAAGAAAACCTTTGAAAAAGCAGCAGAATGATCCTATTTCCTGTTGATTTACTCTCCCCAGCCACAGAAGAAATGATGGTGACACAGACCACTCTGGCTTGCAAAGCAGCTCTAGGGAATGGCCGTGGCTGGATCATGGACAGAGGCATCTCATACATGCACTCAGTCACACACAGCCCTGGCAACACCAGTTCATTGTGTCACCATTTCACACCTTTCTCTTTCCTCCTCACAGACAATTGAATTACTGCACTTCTTTTTAATCCCAAGCAGGGTGCATTGCTTGCACACCTCTCAGCAAGCCCTGCAGAAGATCCCCTCTGCAGCACTGTGTGAGGAGGGAAAGTCTCTTTCCAAAGCTCACTGAGTGCCTGGGCACAGCCACAGCAGGTGCCAAAACCAGACCATGAGCTCAGGGTGAGGGGTTTTTCTCTCAGGGCAGGACTTGTGAGGAGCAGGGCTGGGGAGAGCCTGTCCTGCTCCCCAGGTGCTGCCTGTGCAGTGCCTGGGATGGGAGCCTCTCCCTGCCTCTGCTGAGTTCCCAGCCGCATGTTCAGCCTCTAATTTGGGAAAGGAAAAACCCAGTCTGGCCCAGCACCACCCTGGAAATCCAGCCCACCTATCTGTAAACACCACCACCAGCAGCAGCTGGTGTTTCCAGCTTCCCTCCGAGCAGGTCAGCGGGTTCTCCCTGGCCCTGCATGGGATGTGCACCCACAGGGATGCCAAAACACTCACTGAGCTCTGCACACTGCATTTCTGCACCCCACAAAACCTTCCCTGAGGCTGTGGATTTCCTCCTTCTCCCATAGGAGAAACTATCCAATCTCCTGGGATGTCTTCTACAACTCAGCCACCCTACTGAACCCCTCACAACAAAGCCAAATGATCCCTAGTGATGGAGTGATTGAATAAAGCTACACAAAGAGAGAATTTTCTAGCACCACTTCAAGAGGAAAACACCTTCCCTTGGTATTTCAGTACTGCACAACCACAGCTGGAAACACACAGATTGCAGGCCACAGCCATGGCCTTACCAGCTAGCTGAAAATAAAATGTTTCATATGAAAAACTTAAAATTTAAAATTGAAAAATTAATAAAAATTATTTTAAGAGGTGAAAATGGCACCAGTATTTCACTAAAACCATTCAAAATTTCAATTTGAAAAATGCAACTGGCCCTCTGGAGATACTTCTCTTTAAGGCTTTAATCACTGTGCAAAATATTCATCATTGTCATCCTCACTTTTCATCTTTCACATTTCTACTTTTTTCTTTTTCACTTCACTTTTCTTCCTGCAGCAAGTTAAGGCATAAATTTAAGACATAGTGCTCCCCTCCAGCCAGAGAGCCTAGAAAGAGCTTCCCCATTCAAACCTTTGGTCCAACCCACTGAGTGAAGCTCTGCCTCAGACCATTTTTTATTATCCATACTCCAAATGAGAGCTGGCCTTGGACCAGAGAACAGGAATGGGGATAAGACCCCACCTCACTTCCTGCAACATCTGAGCTTTGTTGGGATCATGGTGGGGCTCAGCCTCACATTCCTGAGCTCTTATGGGGACAGAAATGACAAGGTCTGTCTGTGCTGAAGTTTTCCAGACGTTCCCCAGCTCCTGCAGAGCTTTTCCCCCTCTGTCCCCACACTGGTCCTTGTGACCAGCCCTACAAGGGTCATTTCCCACCTCACCTTGCTCAGAGTCCTTTGTCACTGAGTGTTGGGAGGCTTTCTTCAGTCCCTGGCATCACAGACCTACTTTGAGAGAGGAGACCCGGGGAGGAGAAGGGCTCCCAGGCACAGCTCACCATTTCTGACCATGGTTCTGACTGTTTTCTGGGCTCCTCAGTGCCTCTGGCAGAAAATCATTGTAATTAAGTGTTAAAAGTTTGATGAGGAAACCTTTCCTCACACTGGAGGCTTCACCAGCCTCCTTTTGACAATGCACAAAAGTCACAAAATAAAAAGCTTTGGAATTTTCCAGCATTTCTTTTTCCTTTATAGCTTAAAAAAAGAACTTTTCAGGGAATGGGAAAAAAAAAAAAAAAAACCCAAAAAATAAAAAACAAAACCACCACCAAATTCAGTCCCCAGACATGGAAAATGCAGCTGAAGGAAAAATTTTTACAACTTTCCCCTCCCCTGAGCAGCTGGTGTCAATGGCATTTTTGAAGAAGCACAGAAGATCAAAGAAATATTAATGAGATTCAAAAAATTATGGCGTGCTGGAACACAGGAAGCCCAACCTTAGGTTGCTTCTGTTTATCACTTATTTAGGCCACTGAAGAGAACACTTCCTACAGCCTCTGACACCTCTGCTATCCTTCAGCCAAAATCTTCCTACAAGTTTGGAGGTCCAACAAAAATTTGTAAATCTGCACATACAAATAACTGAGATGTGTTTAAAATTTCCCAGTAGAAAAGCAACTTGTCAAAAGCAGTCTTTTTACCAAAAGGTGTGAATCTTGGAGGGGAAAAAAAAAACAAAACAAAAAAACAAAACCAAAGAGTTCTAAGTTAGTATTTGTGGTCAAAATAGCTTCCCAAGAGGGTTATTGCTCCTAGTACCAGCTGGCTTCCAGGTATTCTCCTGGCAGACTATTCCAAGTTGGCTGTAGGAGCTGTTCCAAAATGTTTCAAAAATTAAGCATTTTGTGAAGCAAGAATTTATACTTTCTGTAGAAATTGTAAATGTAAGGACTAAGAAATTGTAAATGTAAGGACTTTAACTGTCCGTGTAACCAAAGGCTCACTCACCCAGCTTTTCTTTAATCCTTCTCCCCCAGCACAGGCAGAGCCACAATAAAAGCAGGAATGACTCAAAATCTAGAGCACAGGCTGAAGACACAGATTTGACATTCAAACCAACAGAACACAGGAAAACTCCAAAAATGTTTATTGCATGCTTAGATGGAAGGTGAAAATTTTCACATGCAAATATTTGCAAGAGATTGTGCACAAGGAAGCCTCCCTGCTGCATTTTTATGACCTTTTATTTATAAAGGCTCAGTCACGTCCTGCATCTGAAATACAACACACACAACTGAAAAGCCTGAGAGAACAAAACCCGGGTGTTCCCACCCTCAGGCCAGAGCTCAAATAGCTAATTAGCAGCATGGCAGGGCTCAGGGATTGTCCCCATAGTGCAGCCTTTCTGGAGGGATAAATTCCCTCCAGAATTAGGAGTGGCAGCTTCTTTAAGGTCCTTATTTTACTGTGAAATATCTTGTGCCTTTATTTGTGTACTGATTGCAAATTGGGCTGTAATTAATAGCCAGGCAAATATTTGGGTTTGGTGAAATGCAATGAGCTCCCAGCCCCACTGGTGGCTGTGGGAGAGGTGACTTAAGTGGCACATTGGAGCTGGCATAAAAGACTGAGAAAATGAATGAATATGAGAAATGGATTCTGAGAATGGACTAACTCATTAAAAAGGAAGATATGATCAGCTCTGCAACGGTCTCCATAATTCCACAAAATGAGCAAAATGCTGCCATCAAATAAAATCATGAGAATTGTGGTGTGGTTTGGGGGAGAACAGAGAGGAAAGGAGGCCTTTTGGTTGGGTGTCTATGGCCAAAGATGCTCCCAAACCAAGATCTGTCCCAAATTTTACATCTCCAGGTTTCAGATGTAAAGGGAACATCTCCAGATGAGGGGGACTGGACCCAGAAAAATTCACAGGAAGGAGAAGGACACCAGGCTGAGCAGGAGTGGCTCCTGCAGGAAATTAGGGAAAAATACACAGAAAAATTCAATCTGGCTCTTCAGCTGATGAAATCAGGAAGCAGCTTCAGTGGAGGTTTTTACCTCCAAGAAGCCAAATGTTACACTGAGTTACCTTCAAGTGTTGTTTTCTTGTTCAGATTTTCTCTTTTTTTTGAAGTGAAACAGAAACTTTAACGAATATATGGAAAAGAAAGTTTGGAAAGAAAAGTTGCACCCAAACACCTTTTACAACTGAAAATTCAAAGTTTCTCATGAGCAAATATTTTACTCCTATTTTATAAAGGTGGAGAACCAGGAACAGAAGCACAAGAGGCATTTTAAGATTTTCCTGAATCCAAAAGTGACAAAACAGAGGAATTAAGACAACTAAGTACAAACTGGAAAAGTCCATTGAAATAAATTTGTCCTGTGGAAGGTCTTACATTATATTTAGCCTCTAAACATCCACCTGAAAGCAGCAATTCTGCCCCTGACTTACTGACTTAATTCCATCCACTTTAGTGCTGCATTTCCAAAGCAGCAGTTCACCCCAATGGAACTCAAAAGTTCTTCAGGGAAAACTCCTGAAAGCAACTTCTCCTTTGCAAAAGGACCTGCCCAAGATTTAATCTTCCCCTGAACAATTACGTCTGTTTGATGAGGAAAAAAACCCTCATAAAATTGTTATAATTGGTGTCAGCTTAAACCACACACGAACTAAGAAATTAAAGAATATCTCTATTAATACTGCTTTTGTAATGCAGTGTCTGCCTCCCAAAATGAACTGCAAGCACCTAAAAATAGCCACAAAAAACCTTTGGGGCAATATTACCTGTGAAGAATAAACAGCTCCAGAATTTTACTCAGCACACAAAATTCCTCTGCTCCGATCCCCTTCTCTTCACAGGCAAGGAGCCAATAAAAAATAGATTTGTAATTTAAATCCCTGGAATTTGTGCAGTCAAGTTCTTTATTAACATTATAATTTTTAGATGTTGAGTTAGCACAAGAACACCACTGTTCAAGACTTATCACTGCAGCTTTTGATCCTTCTTTCTATATTTAGCTCTTCCAGCCATCTCCAAACTTCTAAGCTAACCAGAGTTGTTCTATTAGTGGGGGATTAAGGTGCCCACACAGATATGTTTTCTTAGAGTCTAAATTTTTTTCCTGCTTCTGAAGACTTTCTTCTTTTCCATTTCTGTGTGGCAATTATACAATTGCATGTTCAGTTTATTGTTTCTCTTGGAATTCTTCTAAAAATGACAGCCTTTCTCAGTAATGGCTTTAGTTTACTTTTCAAGAGATTTCCAGCCAATTTGGATTAAATATAGCAATATATTGTTAAAAAAGAAGAACATGTTTCCAGCTGCCAACAGTAGCTGGCAATGCACACCAGGAATGTAACTGCACAAATGGAAAAAGAAAGTCATCAAATATAAAACTTTTCACATTGGGTAAAAATTCCTTTGAAAGGGAGTTAAAGCTGATATTCCAAAATCATAACTTTGTATGAGAGATCCTACCCCAAAAGTAAGCAACATAAAAAAAATATAAACTAAATAAACAAAGTGCATGACATAATTTTCTTTGTTTTAAAGAAAGAAATTTAAAGTTCATTTTTACACAAAATGAACACTCAATAAGGTATTAAGAAAAAGAATATATGTGGTCAGCAATTAAACTACTGTCTGTGTTTGAGGCACAAAAGCTCAGAGTCAAATCTCATAGACACAGACAAGGTATTTTTCCATATTTTCTCCTTTTACAGTGTCCTTCCAAGGCAGCTTTGGATTGTTTTGGGGCTCAGACTCCCCTTCCTGGGAACAAGACATGAAGAAGACAAGTTCTCTGAGAGTTTCACAGAGCACAGGGAACAGCTGTTGGTTTATGAAGAATCATGGCTAGAAAAGCATAACTTTAAATCTGCTTTTAAGCTGAAGATAGGGAAAGGGTTGCCATAAATTGAACAGGCAATTTGTCTCTTCATTACTGCACAAAAAACCTTGGCCTGAGATCAGGAACTGAATTTCAAAATGAACTTGCTTTTTAATTAGCTGAACAGAGAAAAATGGGCTTTGCTCTGAACATGTGGCAAACTGAATAAACTGTGAAAGAAGAAATCTGTAATTTTGATCACAATGCTCCCTCTCCCTTAGTGAAAAATGAGTTTTTCTCATCCCTGAGCAGAACCAGCATGACCCCAGCACTTGGTCAGGATTAACCTCCTCTGATGAGTAAGGTCAGTGTGAGTCCATCCAAAATACTTAAGCAACCAAATGCAGCACACAGGATGAAAATGAAGGGATAATATCAGTTTCTGCTGAGTGATGAGCACAGTCCACCCTGAGTGCGTGGATGCATTCTCAGAGCGTGAATTCACACGTACTCAGCCCAGTGGGATCCCACCAGGGAAACTTGCCAGATGCTTGATTCAAGAGGAAAGATTTTCAATTAGCACAGTTAAATACCATTCTCTTCTCTTTCTGGGTAAAATAACAAAATGAAAGTCTTCTTGCAGCAGATTGTGCTAAGAAAGGTCATAATGAATCATGTCACGAGTCCTCAGACAATTTTAGAACAATTACTGCTAAAGGAAGTTGATTCTTAATTTCCTCCATTAAAACCTTGCAGCCTCAGTCTAATAGTGAAGCACTAATAACCACCCAGCCTGCAAGTGTGCATTTCCAACAAAATTCCATCTGTCTCAATGAAGAAGACAAGAACTGTGCTACCAAAGAAGCTGATTTGAAAGTTCCGCTTGGTAAATGCCCGAAATGTTATTGCTACCCTACACAGACACTCTGCAAGGATGGAAGAAACTCCTTAAAAAAAAAAAAGGACAAAAAAAATGTTCCACAACTGGATCAGCAGCAGGTGAATCAAAATTGGATTCTCTCTGCTTTCCAAAGGAAGGACAAGTGGCATGAAAGAGTTGACACTGAACCCAAGCAGCTGCAGTGGAACTGCTGCTGTCTGCCCCCAGGGACAGCCCTGGGGCAGGGGCTTGAAAGGAAAATCATCTCATTGCTCTCCAGACTTCCTTCAAAACCAATTTCCGCTGTCCCAGGGAGCATAAAGAGGATGAATAATCTTCCTCTGGAATTTTATCAGGAGATTATCCAAACAAATGGGAAATTATCAAAACAAGTGGGATGTTGTTGTCTCCATGGTGTCGCCAGGCAAAGTAAAGATGCTCGAGGTGGCCTCAGCAGCAGCTGCTTCTGGGCTGGGAGGTCTTTACAGGGGCTGTAAGGATGGAAGACAGTCCTGGAGCAAGGACAGAGGGAATACAGAGCAGCCAGGTTCATTTTAAGTTACACCGCCAGGAAACTGAGACAGGATAATGATGGAAGGAGGTCCTTGTTCAGGAGAATCTGTATCTACAGGTCAGACCTTTAGGACATTTCAGATTTACTGCTTTCCAAGAGGGATCTGCCACATAGAGGTGTCTCAAATACCTAGAAAATAAATAAATACCCACTCTAAAAAGCAGCAAACACAGGACAGTGCCTCTCTTAACACCTGAAAAAAATTGTGACCACAATATTAAATATCTATACCAAGATAGACATTAAAATATTTGGGGCAGCAAGTCTGCAGCCAGAGCAGCATAAATGTACTTTGCAACTTTTCCTCTCTGAAAGAAAAGAATAAAAGGAGGTATTTGGTCTCATACTAAAATGGGATTTGCTACATTTCAGGGAAGAGATCACAGTATAAACCCTTCCAACTCACAGAGAGGAACATTGAATTCCTCACATGCTGTATTCATGTCTTCTCCTGCATTCCCTCTTTCAAGTCCTTCTAATTTGAGTTTCAGATTCAAATAGCTGCAATTATGGAACAATTCAATCACAGGGTAAGGGAAAGGAAAAACAAAACCCTCACAGAGCAGAGTTTGGCAGGGTGTGTTCTGCTTTAAACAAGGATTAAAATTAGAATGACTGTTCAAAATCAAGTAAATTTGTGCAAATTCCTAGAATATTGGATTATTCCTAGAATATTGGATTATTTCTCCTCAGCAGCAATAGGTTAGTCAGAAGAGGAATTTTCCTTTCTGTGGCTGTTTTTCAAACAACAGACAGACATTGTTCAAACATGCAGACACCTAGAAAATTCACCAGTTACCAAAGCTGTGTTGGGATTTTAAGAACAATTAAAGTTAAATTTGTTATAGTGGCTGAAGAGCTGAGAACAAATCTGACAACCAGAAAGAAGCCTTTTTAACAAGCTCCTTCTGCAAAGTTGAGCAGAGATCAGAAGGACCTCAACAAACTAAATCTGATTCAGACTGAAATTATTGGGAGAAGCAAATTTATCTTCATCTTATTGTCATAATAGCACCCAGCCTTTTGGCTGACATTCCAGACTATTCAACCCCTATTCTGTTGTATGGAATTTGAGACACACTGTGGAAAACTGTGATTAAATCCAGGCTTCTCATGCGAGTAGGACCCACTCCACCAGCACAGGCATTTCCAGGCATGGCCCACTCAGTGCAGAAATGCTTCCCACTGGATTACATACCTTGGGAAAAATGTCAGGGGGACAGCAAGATCTGCAGAGCCCATGCAGAGCTTGCTACCTGCAGGAGACCCCTGGAGATGCCCCCAGGAGGTTCCCTGCAGGCAGGAAGGGGCAGCAGGACATTTACACATCACCCACGTACAGACACCAAGGCAAAGTGACAGGCCGCGTCATTTGGGGATTTTCCAGCCTCAGAACAGAAATCTGGAAACTGAAAGAGGGTCATTGCTAAAGCTGTGTTTTCTGAGTAGGCACAGACACCCCAGCAGCAATGAAGAATTCTCATTTTGTTTGGTTTCAGATGTACTGCCTTTGATGAAGGGTAGTCAAAGGTAAGTTTGGGCAGTTAATTATTTGTTTGGAAGAAGTCAGCCAACTTAGCGTCAATTTTTTTCAAACAGGTTACACTCAAAAGGCCTAAAATGCATCAATTCAGAACAGGCAGTGTTCTGCACAAAAGGGAGCCCAAAACCCTGAGTTTATATTTTCTTTGGCTGATGTCGTTCCTGAAGGAGTGATAGGTCAGGTTTTGGGTGAGGAACATGGTGCTGCAAAAGAACCTGCATTATGTCTGTGACCCTCCTGGTCACAGCTGTGCTGTCCAAAATCAAAAGAAATAAATAACCTAAGTTTCATGTATAAATTCAGTTTTAGTAAGGTGTAGCTCACTGAGCTGTGCTTAACGCCAAAACAAAAGTTGGACACGGGAGTCCTAAGGGACCTCGATCTGTCACTGAGCTCTTCACTGAAAAGCCAGAAAGGTACTGGGCCACAAGAGACAACCAGAAAGCAAAGACATCCCTGTGTGATTAAGGAGTGTGAAACACCTCTTGAGGCAGTTAGCTGCTGATGAAAGCATCACAAGTGGTTGCATTAACATTTCATGAGAGATTTCCCCTTGCCTCTACCTTAGTTACCCTTCTGCCACCACATATTTAGAAATATTTCTTTGTAATCACATCTCTTGCCAGGTGATTTATAAAGCAGAATGAGCAACAGCCAAACATTTACTAGAAATGTTGCTGAGCAGTGAACAAATTACCTGCTGTGCCACAGTAGGACAAACAAGCTGGGCTGCGTGGTCCATGCATAAACACTAATGATCTCATTAGCTTAATCCATTTCATTAATCACTACCAAAGTAAAGGCCACACTTCTACCCTCTTCTGTCCCTGGATACACTGCTTCTCTCAAATGAATGAGTTCAAAGTCATCCTCTTAAAAACTTATCCGTGGTCACTACCTGGCTTGCTCACACTGAACCCTTGTGAAAATGTGGAGAGGTACTTCGTATATTCCCCTACTAATTCCAAGAATTCGAATAAGTCCCCATTCTCTGAAAGTGAGTCATTAGTTTTGAGTCCACCATCATCATTGTTTCCAGTCAAAACATCTCAAAAAGGAAATTACAGCAGCCAAGACAATCAAGCATTCTGGGAGATATTTTGACACCTTAGATCCTACCATGGAAATTTGCTCAGAAAGTTGAATGAATCAGTAACCTGGAAAAATAACAAAATGAGTAAAACACAAACTACAATAGGTCGTGATTCATTTTTTTTTTTCACTGTTAAGGGGCTACGTGCACTCACCCATGCTGAAGGACATGCTGGAGGAGGAGCAGGGCAGGGAGCTAGAAGGAGAAACCCAAGGCAGCATCTGCACCAGCAAATGTCTGTGACACATCCCAGGTTCCAGGGCCCTGTGACTGAAGGGTGCTTTGACACCAGAATGAGGAATCCAGTCGGAAAATAAATGGACAAAGGAAGAGAGCTCAGCTGGTGGAGTCATCTCCTCCCCGCAGGGATCTCTTCCGAGGCGTTGGGCAACGTGCTTTGCTCTTCAGGGTGATGTTGAATGTTAAACCCAGTGAATAACAGGCTCTGGAGTCATTGCCAGCCCCAGCAGGCATTGAAAACGGTGAATCCTTTCCTTCCAAGCCTGGAAATGAGGTCAGGTGGGGAGTATCACTGAGGGGAAACCTTTTGTTTTATTTGCTGATTATTTCTGCGTGGTGGGGGAGAGGAGTTGGAAGCCATCTGGACAATGGTAAGTGAAAATTGCCAGGCAGGCAGGGCTCGTGTGGCTGCCCTGAGATGGCGCTGGCCGCGGTGCAGGGCATGGCACCCAACAGCGGCGCTTCACCAGCCCTGGAAAAACAAACTGTGCGCGTGCTGTTGTGATTTTCTTCTTAAATATGTCATCAACCTCTCTAATTGGGCCATGACCATCTCCAGAGCCACCAGAGATTGGCTCTGTGGGCCATAGTGGAAGCTTCTAGAAGCTTCTCATAGAGGCTACCCCTGTGCCCACCCCCGCTACCAAAAAACAGGCTGCGCCAAATCAACCCAATAGATCAGAGCAGGGGGGTCCAGCAGGAAAAAAAAGGTGGTTTTCCTGATTCAGAAGTTCACAATTGGCCTAATAGAAAGGGGAGAGGGAAGAGAATTAAATCTGCTTATTTTAAAAATTTTATGTACATAACATGTCTTGAAGAATCCATCTAGTGTGCCAGACAGCTCCATAACTGGCATGGCTGAAGTAAATTTTCTGAAGATAATTTTATCTACACTCAGGTAACTTCAGAGAATAAAGTGCTTTTTCTTCAAGAAGAAAACAAAAGCAAAAGATGTTTTCAGAGCACAAGCGTTTCTTTTATTTCAGAGACTGAAGTCATAGCAGGTCAATGAGAAGAAAAACAAAACCAGAAATATCCATTTTTCCTTGCACTGGATCCCTAAACCCCTGTGCTGAGGCCTCTTGAGCTAGGAAAGCAGAAAGTTTCTTTGGCTGGAAGTATTAATTCATAGAATCCTTATGGTTGGAAAAGACCTCCCAGACCATTTAAGTAAATCAAGTTACGTGACCGCCCTTTATTGATCATTGGCCACATCTGCTGCAGTGTCTGTGTACAGGATTACAGGTCTGCTTCTCATTTTTCTTTGGGAAGCACCTTTGGAAAGCAGCCCTTCCCCACAGGGTTTGCAATAGTTCAGACACTTTTAATCCTGGGGAGATGCTGCTGCTGAGTCCATGGTGCTCCTGCCCTGTATGGGCTCTGTTCCCACCCTGTGCTGAGCTCCAAGGGACTCCCCACACGTGTGCACAGCTGTGGGGCCTCAGGACAGTGGGAAAACCACTCTGGCATTCCAAGGAGTGGGGAGGAAGGAGGGAGGCTTGGTGGTTTTCCTCCCAGCCCCCCACAGTCTGACACCAAGCCTGATTTCCTACTGTCTGGAGACCAGGGTGGTGGGAGTGCCAGGGTGGGCTGTGATTTTGCCTAGCAATTATCTCCCATCTTTTGGTAACATGCTCTGCCCTCCTCCTTCGCAGTCAAGAGCTATCCTGACACAGATGTTCGCTGAAGTGGCTCTGGAGCTGCTCTCCACTTCAGTTGGGGATTTCTGTTGTTTTTCTTTAAATATTTATATTGGAGCAACCCACTGAAATATCCAAATGTATACATAAAGAACCCTAAAGCAGGAGGAGACAGCCAGTCCTACCCCCTTCATCTGCTTGTTTTCTTGCTGCAGCAGAGAGAAGCCAAAATACATGTCTGGAAGGGGTCAACACTTAAACCACTGGAACATGGGAATGAGGTTTTTCCATTACTAGATAGAGCCTTATCTACCACTTTGGAAAAGATTCTCAAACTTTACCAGTGAGAGATTAGGGGAAAGTCAGCAAAAATGAGAAAATGTCTCCTTCCAAAAACTCCTGCTTCACCTATTTCAGTTTATGAAACTACACAACAAACCCTAAAGGCAGAAAAAATACAGGAGAAGATAACAACCACAACCTTCAGTAACAGCTGGGGGATGTATTTAACTTGGAGAGGGGTTACGATATTAAGGAAGCTTTAAGCCATCTTTGTGGTCCCCTAAGCCCAGGCCAGATGTGTCTGCTCAGCCCTGGAACATAAATTACAGCATCCTGCTGGAATTTAAGCCAGTTATCCATAACCCCAGGGGCTGCTGAAAGCTGTGTGCAGCAAGTGCTTCTTGCAGGATCACTCTCCACCTGTTGCCAAGGAGGGAAAGGAGGAAGAAGATGATGTCTTTTTAAAATGTTTAGCCTATTTTCAATTGCTTGTAAAACTGTGATTATTACACCTGAAAAGAGCAAGGTACATTCATTTCACCTTAAGCCTTCACTTCCCTCATCCTCCTTTCAGGTACTTGCATCATCCACACAGTTTCTTCATCACCTGCCTATCAGTGCTAATTAAAAGTCCCACTACTTGTAAAGGGATACACCTCTACAGAACAATCCAGTTCTGCCAAAATTTGTCTTGAGATAAAAATGAACCCTGTGCCATAAAAACCAAACATTCACACACAGTTTTCTCTCTCTATGCAGATCCTCCAGTGAATCATTTGCTGGCCCAGCACACCCAGTCCAAGGTGGTGCTGACACTGCTGTGCAGGCTCTTCAGAAGTCCTTTGACCTTAACTGTGAAAACAGCTGAAATCTCCCTTGCCTCTTCCTTCTTGTTCCTGTTACAAGGGCAATAGAGAAAGAGTGTGACACTAACCCCACACACACCTCCATGGATTTCTCCACCGGGAACACTCCAGCACAGCTGTACAGTGCTTTCCATGGAAGGCACCACAGAGCTGATATTGTTTCTCATATTGTCCCTTCCATGGGCAGGGACAGCTTCCACTAGCCCAGGTTGTTCCAAACCCCATCCAGCCTGGCCGTGGACACTGCCAGGGATCCAGGGACAGCCACAGCTTCTCTGGATGCCCCATGCCAGGGCCTTCCTACTCTCATACTCATCTTCTTCTTCCCACACAAAGATTGACGCGCATGTCCTGGTGAAACTTCCCTGGATGGATTTATTTTATTCAGGATACCCTGGAGCTGAGCTGCACTCCATGAATCACTGCTGACAATGAGAGATGGTGATGTGATGCATCGAGCACGTTCCTCGACCGACCAACAGCGGATGACGGTGAAGTTTTAACTCCCCCCCTGGATTCCATGGCCTGGGAGTTCTCAGAGGAGGCTGAGGGGGTTAGGTGGCGAGACCAGGGGGTTTCAGCGGGCACTCAGCCACAATATTACACACACATCCTATAGCCTCTGGTATGTCCTGACCAGATGCTGGTTTACGAGCAAATTCCTGCTGCTCATGTCATAGGCTTCAGTCTCCTGACTTATAAACAACACGGGACAGCTGCAGGGATCACACACAGCCCAGGAGCTTCAAAAGGCCACTCCTGTCAATATCTAAATCTCAAGGTGGGCAGAGCTCCAAGTATTCCTGAGTGAGCTGGTGTCAGATGAAAGATTGCCGGAAGAGACACCGCCATCACGCTGGAGGGTTCTACTCCAAGCCAAATGAGAGTCGTGACCATGGAAGTCCTTCTGCCTTTCCATTTTTATATTAAACTATTTGGGCAAAAGATCTGGTGAGCTCATTCAACCTGGCAATATCAGATCCATAGAAAGATAAGAAAAAAAAAAGTAATTACATATGAAAACTAAAGCCCTGCAGACCTTTACCTTCTGCTGGATAGTGATCATCTTCTTATGTGAAAAAGAACTTGAGGTTTAAATACTCACAGTGATTAGCCAGGCAATCATTACTGACAAAATGATAAGGACCAAGCAGTAATTGTCAGCGTTTCCCTAGATGCTTTTTGATGCAGTTGGTAAAGGAAGAAATAGTGCCAAGACTGATTCCTATGTGCATTTCTACAACCTCTTCATGAGCTGAGTTAAAAGGGCCTCTGTTAGATATTGACAGGTCCACTTATAATAATCTACAAAAGATTCTTTGTTCAGAAATTACCTTTAGATCATCCTCTTTCCTCAGATCCAGCCTTTAAACATTCATCTAAATAATCATATTTTGATATATTCTGCAGCTGCACATTTCTGAGCAGAGGAACATGCCACTCCCAGCATTCCCACTGCTCAGAAAATAAAACTTGTGAGAGATGTTCACAAACATTAATTCTCACTAAATCTAAAATGTAACTGCCACAGATTTCCACAGCCAGTGAAAATAAAGTAACTGCTTATGAGTTCTTTTACAGAAGTTTTTAGAACTGCAAGATTTTGAGGCACGACTTTGATTAGGCTGCAAAGAAAAGATCCAAACTCTTGGAGGCTTATGGAAAAAGGAAAGAGCCTTCAGCACAAACATGTTAACACATAAATCAGGCAAGAATGGGAGCCAACACAAGTATGATTTAAGAAATGCATTCATTTAAGTTACAGAGAAAGTAAAAGCCCCAGGAAACAGAGAAAACAATCTCCCTTAAAATCTGGGATCTGCCAGATTATAGCGCTGTTGTGCACGGTGCCATTAACACTGTGCCAAGACAAGGCAGGAATCCTCCCCCTCGGGTAGTGACTGGCAGGTTCCACAAAGCAACTCTTTGAAAAGGCAGATGAGGCAACAGAAATGCCCAAGGACAGCAGAAAAGGCCAAGGGTCTATTTATAGTCTGTTCCTACCTTTTTCAGCTTGGGAATCTGACATGCCAGCGAGCCAAAGGAAGCAATTAGCCCATTATTGTAGTGGTACCTGAGGAAAGGCAAGTACTTGAAAGAGAGCTAAAGACCATGAAAATAGGAATATCCATGAAAAGGACTGGTAAAGAAAGATTCAAGAGCCTTGTGGAGGGTAAAAGCTACAAGAGGGACAACAGAACATAAATGTAGGAAACATTTCAAGCTCAAGTTTGTAACATGGAACCTCAGGATCTGTCCCTGTCCCTTAAAAAGCAGAGTTAGCACATCATCCCACTCCAGATTTTTACTAAATCACATGAATGAAAAATAAATTTGAATCTCAAATACACAAGGCAAAGAGTTCAAAAAAGACCTAAAATCTCAAAAATTGTTTACAAACGTTATTTAGGATTACACATGGATAAGACAGAGTCTGTTTAGATAACTCACTGCACTAAAAAGGCAACTCTCGACTGGAAAAGTAATTTTCAATTAATTAAACTTCTGTAATTTTTTCACTTCCTCCAAGGAAGCAGAAGCAACTCAAGAAGTCACACTCTGCCAGGTCTAAATGTGCCTGGAACACAAACATATACAGATTACATGTATATGGATATAAATATATATACACATATGGTTTATGTTGTTCTATGTATAGGACAACAAAAACCAGCACATGCATCTGAGCCCCAGATTCTTTAGCAAAATCTCAGACAGAAAAAGCCCTGAACTTAAACTCCCAGGGAACATGTTCCATGACTCCAGCTCAGAAAACAAAATTACAAGTTTACTTCTCCACTGAAAACACTGGGCTGGAAGTTCCTGGGTCGCAGTAACCATGGAGCCCAAGCTATCCCATTTTTTACTGTCACTTCCCAGAGTTCAACAATGCTACGCTGCAGTCCTTTCTTTTTTTTTTTTTTTTTTAAATAAGAGCTGGACAGTGCAGGAGCTTCCAAGAAGCCTCTTTGCTGGCCATAATGACCCCTGGGCCTCCCTGGCTCTGTTAAACTCTTCCATGACGCAAGGGGCTGGACCCGATGACCAACAGAGGGCTCCTTCCAAAGACCTCTCTGTGATTATGTGCTGATTAAATACCTGCGTGTGCTGCTGCCTAACTTCCCCATTTTGCTCCAAATTCATCAGGCTTGGCCCTGCATCACTTTGTGACGTGCAGTGCTATATCAGGACCTATGAATAGCTGTCCCTCTCCCCTGTGTGTCTGCCCCAGGAAGTCCTGCTCTTTCTTTTTTAATCCATCCCCTGGTTTTAGAATAATTTTCTCCCTGTTTTGTAACCACAGCCCTCCCACCAGCCCTTGCACACAGAGAACCAGCACAAGCAGCCTGACATTCCCGTGGTGGATTCGCCAAGGAGCTGCTGAAAAGATGCCCTTGATACACTGCACGACCCCCATATTAGCACAAGCAGTCAGAGCTTCACTGCTGCCCATGGCTTCCAACTTTACATAAACTTTGGAGGAGCAGCTGGACATTGGGGAGAAATCTGAGAAGGAGCAAGACCAGCAAGGCGTGCCCTGCTCTGCTGTTAGAAATGGTTTGTTTGGGTTTGCTTCAAAACAGGCAAATAGAGAGCTCCAAAAGGCCCTGCTGGGCTCTCAGTGACAGAGCCTGCCAGAGCTCCAGGAGCATTTGGACAATGCTCCCAGGGATGCACAGGGTGGGACTCCTGGGGTGTCTGTACATGGCCAGGGGTTGAAGTTCATGATCCCTGCGGGTTCCTTCCCACTCAGAATATTCTGTGATTCCACAACTGTGCAGAGGTGTCTTACCACACACAGAGTGGCTCTCCACCACATCACCCATGTGTACTCTGATCCTTGGAACCATCATCCAAAGCAGGGAGAGCTGGGTGGCCTGGCTCTAGGAACAGCAGGCTCAGCTCCAAACTCTTTGTATCAGGAACAGTGACACCCTGGATGCAGACATCCACCTACTGCAGGGTGCAGCTACCTGGCATCCTGACAGGGCTCTGTGTAACAAATGAATGTCTACAGGACCCTGGTCTGAGCCATGTGTGGAGCTCTGGTTAATCCTGGGAAGGAAAACAAACACATGAAAGCTGTCCCAGCTTGACTATCAAAGCTTTTGAATAATGGGGTGACTGATGGGCCAGTTTACTCTGTTCAGTTTTGAACCTGATGCTTTCCTCTGTGAAACTACTTTCATTTTGTTACACATGTCCACAACAGATTTCTGCAATGCATCCTTCACACCTCGCCCATGGCAGTGAGGTGCCACATTGTTGACATCCTAGGTGACACTGTCTGCATGATGCCAAATTGAGACTGAAGTTCAGCAACACCCAGGATTTGGGGATACTGGTCGGGTGGCAAATGGGACACCCCTGGCCATGGGTGCTGGCACACAGAAAGACAATGGTACCCCAGACTGCATTCCCACAGTGTGGGCAGCAGGAAAGGGGGAATTCTGCCCATCTGCCCCACTCAGGTGTGAGATTCCACCTGCAGAGCTGCCCCAGCCCTGGGGCCCAGCACAGGAGGACACGGATCTGTTACAGCTGATCCAGAGGGACCACAGAAATTGCCAGAGGGCTGGAGCACCTCCACCATAAAGAACAGCTGAGAGAGCTGGGGTTGTTCAACCTGGAGAAGAAAATGCTGTAGGGAGACCATACTAGAGCCTTTCAGTGCCACAAGGGGGCTTAAGAGAAAGGTGGAGAGAGGTTTTTACTATGGTCTGTAGTGACGGGATGGGACAAGGAGTAACGGGTTTAGAATGAAAGGAGAAATATAGATTAGATTTTGGGAGGAAATTCTTCGATATAAAGGTGGGGAGGCCCTGGACAGAGAAGCTGTGGCTGTCCCTGGATCCCTGGAAGTGTCCAAGGCCAGGCTGGATGGGCTTGGAGCACCCTGGGCTAGGGGAAGGTGTCCCTGGCCATGGCAGGGGGTGGCACTGGATGAGTTTTAAGGTCTCTTCCAACATGAAGAACACTCTGATCATACTGAGGAGTGGCAAAATGAAGGTCACACATCACTGCTGTGGAAACACATACATGGCAAACCCCTAGGAGAAGACAAAGGGAGAATTGCTTCATCTCACTCCAAGCTGCCATTAATGTTAGTAAGCAGAGGCTATCAGCAGTAGTGAAAGAGGCACAAAAGTCTCATTACGTGGCAGCAAATCAGTATAGAAACTGCATCACTTAACAGCTCCCAGCCTCACCCTTTACCCATTGTTCTGGTGAATGAATTTGCTGCCTAAACACACCAAGCCAGCAGAAACTGAGGTGTAAGGAGAACATTTCAGTGCCTTAGGTAACAGTGCTCCATTCCAGCTTCAGATTCCAAAGAAAAACTGAAAGAGAGCGATCTTCATTTGCCTAGATGTAAATTGAGAAAGCCATACATCATGCTGCCCTATGCACTTATTAAAAAAAAAAAATTAAAAAGTAGGATTGGGAAGTTAATTTAATAAAAAGTTAGGGGGAGCACACCTGGGTGCAAACAAGATTTCAACACTCAGAATCCCTCAGCCACTGCCAAGATGCTTTAGGAGGAGACAGCACCTTTAAGGAGGGAAAATGAATATTACAAGTTATGTATAACTGCTTTTAGCTGAAGATTTCCACAAATACATTTCCAAAAGCAGTGGGTGCACCACACTTTCTACAATTGTTTCATTGATAACCTACCCTTTATAAAAAATTCTCAATGAATGGAGTCCCAAGAACTATCCAATTAAATCAATTTATTTGATTTTTGTAGAATAAGTTTTCAAAGAGGGATTAGATCAATTTAATTACAGGAACACAGAGAGCTACTAATTAAAATACTGTTAATTCTCACTTCACTTTCCATGTGAAAGCACAAAGAAATTAATTTAAAATAACATATTTAAAGGTGTTTAGGAGCATTACCTGTGTTCATGTAAAGAACATTTGAGGAGACAATTCCTTACAAAACAACCTGGTTGCTGAGTGACAGTTCTTATACTTTCCTCACTCAAAACCACTCCACAGACTTTATTTCCACAATCTCTGGCAGACAGTTGGTGTAATTGCTCTCATGCTGTTACTACCCCTGACAAATCACGGGGGGTGGGTGTCAGGATAAAGAGGGAGCACTTTGTTCCACAGGCACATCCCTGAAAACATTTCATGTGCTCAGCCAGCAAAAGACTGCATAAAATATATGTAAGATGATAACTACAGACACGGTTATCACTCTGAATTATCCTCTACTCCTCTTTAAGATGTGCAAATATTTTACAAAATGTCAAGTTCTCGGGAGTTTTTTTAAATACCATGTTTGATCTTCTAAAATCTGTTAAAGGTAGCAAAGCTTGATGCTGTACCAACCTACACACCAGCACCCTCCTTCTCAGGGACGTCTTTAGAAGCTCAGAAGAGATGAATGTACCGTTTTTATTGCAGGCAAGGGTAGGGGAGGCACCTCTGAAGCAAAGAGGGCGTAAGGACAGAGACCGTGGAGCTCCAGCAGCCGGCTCTGCTTTCCCAGGCAAACACCGACCTCTATGGGCAGCACGGAAGGGTGCAAAAGGAAGGCCAAATGTTCGAGAAAAAAATCTTGGTGAACCTGTCTGGAAGACAAAGTCACTACACTGAAGCAAGATATGGATAGGGATCTCTCCTCTGGATGCAAGGATGGGCTCCAGAATCAGTCACACCCCTCCCCAAACTCTTTCAGCAGTTTTGCATTGACCCTTCCTGGAACAGATTTTGGTGGCAAACAGACTCAACTGAATGAAGAGAGCACTCCTAAAACCAAGGGGATGACTCCCTAAAGGAAGCTTCCAGTGCCTGAGCCCCTCTAGCTCCCAGCCTGGCCCACCTCAGGCATTCCTGAGCCCACAAGGGAACTCAGACATCTCCACTGCACACCAACATTTGAGCCCAGCCTTGCCAAGGCGTCACTTGGGGCACACAGGGTGGGCAGCCAGGATGAAGGAGCAAAGTCCTGTGCCAGAGGATGGCCAGTTGGGAATGTGGCTTCTCCTCCTCCCTCTTCAAAGGCAGGAAAGTCACTGCCAGCAGGAACAGAGCCATTGTCCCTGGTGATGGAGACTGGGCTGTGGTGTTGTGAGGTCCCCAGGACGAGGTGAGAGATGAGAATTTGACTCCATGTTCTCAGAAGGCTGATTTATTATATTATATTAAATTATATATTAAACTATACCAAAGAAAGAGAAAGGAGACATCTGAAGGCTAGAAAAGAATGATGATAAAAACCCATGACTGACCAGAGTCCTGACACAGCTGGACTGGGATTGGTCATTAATTAAAAACAATTCACATGCTGGGTAAACAGTTCTCTAAATCACATTCCAGAGCAGCAAAACAGGAGAAGCTGAAGCTTCCCAGCTTCCCAGGAGAAGAAATCCTGGCGAAGGGATTTTTCATAAAATATCACGGTGACACTTTCCTTTGTTTCCTTTCCAACTTTGTTACTCCACAAAGGAGATCAGGGCAAGGTGTGAGATAAAGCTCCGAAGGGAAGGAGTGGGGAAGGCTCCTCAGGCAGAGACACTGAGAGGCCACAAAGACAATGAGAACTCCATTAAGTGAAGAGCTGGAGCAGTGTGGTCTCTGCTGGCTCCTGCTTTGGTTTCCAGGAATTCAGAGCTGATTCCTTTCTGACAAAAAGCTGGGAAGAAGAATTGTTGGAAACCCAGGGGTACAGGCTGGGCTGGAGAAAATGGCACAGGAAAGCAATCTAGGAAATGAGGTACTGTTAAAAATGCAGTAATTTAAAAAGAGACATTTATCTCTTTGCTTTGAACAGGTCAATTTTTAATTAAATCACACACAACTTGCAAAGCTCGTTAGCTGGGCAGAGTGAGCTCTCTGACATTCCTTCAGTCAGCAGGGCTAAAAATTGGGGTTTCAGCTACAGGACCATGCTAGGAAATAGAAATGGCTTATGCTTTGTCTACAGTTTAATAAGATTTGTTTTTTCACTGTTTTGGTGTCAAATATTAAATATAAATTAGAGTTACAGCCCTAATTTCTGTGAGAATCTGCTGGCACATTTCCAGTCCAGCCAGGACCATAATTGTTATCCTGGAAGGATGGCTGGCACAGATCCAGCAGGAACACACTCCTGTAATCCCCACATGCCTCCTTTGTGTGGCTGAACCCCCCTGCACTCCCACCTCTCCAAACTGGGAGGTCTCCAGGCTGGCTCTGGCCACATCCAAGCAAGGAAGAAGGCTGAGAGGCCTGGAGTCTCCTGCAGACATTCAGCTGAGCAAGGCAAGGAGCTGTGAAGCCTCACCAAAGCACTGAAAACAGATTTTCCCCCAAAGAGACTCTGGAGAGAACGAATTTGGATTCATCCCATGTTGTGTCATTTTCCCAAAGCACATCACAATTCAAGATCAGATGCTGTGAGCTCCGACTCAGACAAAAGCAGTTTTCATTTTATAGTAATTGACAACCAAAATATTTTGATTTTGTTTACCAAACAGACGGAGAAATAATATCAACTGAGTCATTTCATTGCTGTGGAAAAGCAGAACATATTTGAAGTTCATTTTCGAAGTATGTGCAGTTCTTCTCAAAGAAATGCAAACAGACATTCTTTAGAAATGATTTTTCTAGATAAATATGCTTCTTTACATCTAAACAATGGATCTTTATTCTCATACCAATACCACTTTTGACCCAACAAAGTATGGCAGAGGTGATGAACACTAAAATGTAATGCCAGTGGTATTTATGAATTTTTATTATGTCAAATTAGAGAGCAGTGATAATTAGAGATCAGAGATCATGATAATGATGACAAAGGTGAGAATTCCAATGGATCTACGGCACATAGAAAAAGGAATACATTTTGCAGTTCTCAGTGCAAATGAGGAAATGACTTGCTGGGAGTGTCTAAAATACAAAAATAATTATTGGAAGTCAGTGCAGAACACACTGCTCAGGTGATGACTCAGTGGGTAAGACCTGAAATCAGAGGAGGAATGTTATAACAATAATCCTAAAAAACCCCAAACCCTCTCATTCTTATTTTAATTGCTGCTGAACACAGAAAGCACGAAGCGAGAAGGCGTCAGATGTAGAAGGAACAAGTGTCAGGATGGTTTGAACCATAATCATGAATATAAATCACTTGATTATGTCTGAAAATTAATAACTGCTGCTGCTCAAGATAGCAAAGGGTAGCTCTTAGTACAGCCAAGTCTTATGTATTGCCAATATTTATTATCTACCTTCTCAACTGACAAAGAAATTACAAGATTGCACAAGAAAAAGAGAATATTTTTCTTATGGCCATTCATGCATAAATATGTGGAAATATCAAAATGTGCCTGGCATTATTACTTGATCAAAATCTATCATCTGCTTTTTGATTTATTTTTTTTTTAAGACAACATCAGGGATATTCCAGAATGGAAATATTCTACAAGCAAGAGATTTGACCCTGGCATTTGTAGCTGACGATGTTCACTCCAGGACAGAATTCACTGCCTGTAAATGAAGGGGAAAAGGACAATTAATATTTGCTTCCAGCTAATTGCTGGCTCCAGATAATGCACCAAGCTGAAAGTGACTCTCAGCTGCATCCCCCCAGCTCTGCTTTGGGCAAAATGGAGAGAAAGGAATTCTTCATTTGTTCTCATCCAACACCAACCACAGAAAAGCTGAAAAAAATCCCAAACAAGCAGGAAGAAGTTTAATAAATTAGTAATTATCCTTCCTCCTCAAATATCTGAATTCACAATTTGTTGATTTTTCAGACCAAGCCCACTGTGGGTGTTGGTTTTGGGGTCCTTCTGCTGGGAACAAGTGTCAGGTTTTACTTTCAAATCATCCTTTTCTCAACTTCTTCAGCTTTATGTGATTTTTTTTTTCATGCTCCTTCCTACCTGGAATGTACCAGCAGAAAGGAATTTTCACTCCTACTGGCAGACCTAGAAACAGCAGAGATGTTTTCTGCATGGGGACATATCAAGGTTAATATTCAAATTAAATTTGAATAAACTTTCAAATACAAATATAGGTATTGCTTCCTATGAAACCTAATTGGTGAAAAGCTGAAGAGCTGGTGAAGAAAGGATGTAGCATGTCTTAAATCCCTTTAAAAAAGTCCTTCCTTCTCCTTTGGATCCTTAAAAACGGGAAATTCTTAAACCTCCCAAGGCACGTCATTAATTTTGTGCCTTTTAGAAATGCATAAATTCAAATGTGATGTGCTTAAGTAAAGCAGATACTCTTCAAGGATTCAAATGCCTACAAATGAGAGTCTTGGATTTAAGAGCTCAAATCACCCCTCTGTATTCAGGCTGCCCAAAGACTGCCTAACATAAAATAAATATTGACACAAACACCTCTTGATGCCAGTTTGGAGACACATATGCACAGACCACCAGGACACCCAGGAGTCTGCCAGCTCCAAAGATCCTTGAGTCATACATCAGGCAGGTCCAAAATAGCCTTGGATGGATTTTGTAATGCTAGTTATAGAAAAAAACCCAATAAATTGGGGACTCTTGATTTCTTGGTTTGTTAATACGCATATTTTTATGACCAGAGAGACCAGAAATTTGAGGGTTTATTTAAAAAAATGAAGGTTAATATCTAGGTTAATAATTACAATAATAATACTTAAAATAAAGCATTTTAAGGTGAAATTACAGATCAGCAATAATGACACCAGCCTAAAAGGAATAAAAACCTCCAGTTAGTAAAGAACACTCAAAATGCACCTTATAAAGTCCTAACTTCATTATCCACCATTCCGACCTTATTCCATTGAGTTTTCCCATGTTTTTACTGAACAAAAGCTGAAATGACAGATTATGCCCCAGCTTTTGGAGAGAGGAAAAGATAATTCTGAAAGGAGCTGCTTAATGAAATCAGGGCTTTGACCCTCTGCAGTTTTTTTGTCAGAGCTTTTCTGCTGCTCCCATGACTTTCCCTGTCCTTGCTGCAGATGGTCCAACTGCCAATTCCTGAGTTTCTTGCTGCTCCTGAGCAGGAAACAAAGCAAAGCCACCGTTATTATCTCTTGATTCCTCGCCAGCTTTTTGCTTATTTAGACATGATACTGCTGGATATTATTCAGCTTTGCATTTCTTACCAGTAAAAAATAATAGATGGCTATTGTAGGAAAACAAAAGGATTAAAGGCTTAGGAGCTTCGGGTGCATGTTTAATACTCAGATATTTGTAATAACAACTGAGAGATGCACGCAACATCAGTGCCAAGAAAGTGATTTCCTTACACCTGTTTTTGTGTGGTAATTCAGGGAGCACTGCCCAGGAGGGCTGAGCAAGGGACACTGCTGAGGCAGAGCCCAGCAGCTCATCCCAGCACCATCCAAGAGGTGGGAAAACTCAAAGTTCACAGCTTTGACCTTCATTGCCACTGTCACCTCCATGGAATTTCAACTCCTAGTTGTCGAGTCTTAACTTCTTTTCTGCCAGGGTTGGGATTAAATGTGTGAGATGGTGTTTCTTGTTGGGACTCAGATGTTTGTTAGCTCTTATCCATGTCACAGTCTCAC
>JAYDZK010000006.1:24702208-24729596 GCA_034509185.1 Euphonia xanthogaster | reverse complement strand
ACCACCTCCTGGATAAACAATCTCCAACCACATTCCAAAGCAGCAAAACACAGGAGAAGCAAATCAGATAATTATTGTTTTCATTTTTTCCTGAGGCTTCTCAGCTTCCTGGGAGAAGAAATCCTGGCGAAGGGATTCTTCAGAAAATATGACAGTGACAGTAGTCCCTGGAATATTCCACCTGTTTCAAAGGGGAAGTGGGAAACTGCTGTAGGAAAAGTGATCTCCTAAAATCTCTCTTCAGTGCCCTTCTCTCGCAGCACTTTGTGTTTCTGAGAAGGGCTCCTCAAAAGGACACTGCAGTTCTGACCCAGGTCAGCCTTGCAGAGAAATAAAAAACAATTGAATGTTTACATGCCCAAAACACCAGAAAAATTCTGTAAATTCATGTGATTTCTTACAAATCACGTGTTTAACTTGGCTCAAAGAAGCTGTACCAAACATATTAAAAGGGAATAAAGGGGTAATTTAATCCAATAAATGCACCTCCCACATGATACACAATTGATATTTGATTTCCTGCTCATCAGTTCTTGTCTGAACTGTGGTTTTCAGTGATTTTCTAAGCTCTACCTCCTAAATTATACCTTCATTCATAGATATTCCAGGTATTTATTAAAAACCTGCCAAAATAAACCTACCATAGGTTAATATTAATTAGCACGTGAGGCTAACAAGCCCCCCCCCCCCCCAAAGGTACAAACAAAAATACTTTACTAATTGATTGCTTTCAATTTATTGATTTAAAATATAATTTAACTTTTCAGTTGTGAAGTGCTCACCTGAAAACTTGGTCTTTCTTAACAGATATTGAGAGAAGATACTCACTTCTACATAAAACTTTTAATTCAGATATATATTCTTAAAATTATTCTAGAGGTAAAATGATAAGAACAAACAACCCCTTTATTTATTGTAATAATTTACATTACATTTACATTTTTACATTTACATCAGCAGTGCTTTTTCACTGCAATACTTACAAAGCAAATAAAAGACAAATGCACTAAAAATGCGAAATCTTTTTTAATTTTTTGAGTCATTTCAAGTCATTATAAAAGTTGCTCGGTAACTTGCAGACAAACCTAATCAGTGAGGTTTCAGAGAGATGGGTCCAAACCCCATTATTTAGAAGATTAGATCCAAGAGTGCCTTCAGAGCTTTTTTTGAGGTCTTCACGTGCCTTTCAGTGCTGTAGGCACACTATTTAAACTCCATTTTCAAGTACAATCCCCTGCTCATATCCCCCTCTGCATCAGTGTCTTGATCTGTCTCTTCAGTAATTTTAGGAAAAGGCAGCCAGACTTGCCTAATTTAATTTAATTTAATTTGATTTAATTTTCCCCTTGAAGGCCGTGCCCCTGGCTGTGCCTTGTGCTGCTCTTTCTCACCCTCTGCCTTTCATGCTCA
Organism: Euphonia xanthogaster; assembly: GCA_034509185.1. Classification (NCBI taxonomy): domain Eukaryota; kingdom Metazoa; phylum Chordata; class Aves; order Passeriformes; family Fringillidae; genus Euphonia; species Euphonia xanthogaster. Next base: position 24,728,186 of record JAYDZK010000006.1, on the reverse strand, counting down.
CATTTCCCCCAGCACCTGGGTTATTTCCATGGCCACTAAATACTCTTCACCCTGCTCAGGGACCAGCCTGAAAGGAAACTCTCTTTCAGATCACTTTCAATGGGTGCAGAAATTTACTTTCCCAAGTAATTCAGGTGACATTTTAAGCTCATTTCAGCAATCTCCAGCCAAACATGTGATTAAAAAGGGAAGCATATATTTTAGCTCAGTTTCATGTTGAAGCTTTGGGGGACTTATATACATTTTCTAGGTATGCACATAAGGAATATCACAGAGGATGCTGACTAAACAGAAGTAATTTAAAATTTCTTCTACTTGATCAGTTATGGTGCTTCAGTGGTTGTGGCTTTTGAGCTGTAACTAACACGGGCTGCTACAGTGGATCAGGAAATACTTTGATTTAGTCTTATGAAATGAGTAGCCTTTTGAGGGAAACTAAATTTAGATTATTGCTCAAGCATAGGAAAATTTAAAACTAAAATTAAAATTAAAGCACAACAGAACTTGACCCAAACCAGTAAGAAAATATTTATATTTAGTATGTGAAAAATGTTCTATTTACTGGAGGAATTCCCATGTGAGGAAAGGCTGAGGGATGTGGGGGTTCTCAGTTTGGAGAAGAGGAGGCTCCATGGGATCTTAACAAGGATTATCAATATCTGATGGGGAGGGGCAGGGAAGAAGATGCTGTCAGAGGTATCCAGTGGCAGAGTACGAGGTAAAGGGCACAAATAGAAATAAAAAATTCCAAGTCTGGTCATAAGAACACTGTTTTACCTTGAGGGTGATTAAACACTGACAATTTTCACCCCCAAATTTCAATCACTTTGAACTTAGGGGAATCAGTGAAGGGATCCTGATATCTGATTCCTTTATCTCACTTCTGCAGACAATACCTTCTGCATGGTCACAAGGGTCTGCAATTTAAAGTCTGATTTAAGTTGCACCAAATAATTTGAAAAATGTGAAATTAAATGCATGTTCCTTTATCTCTTAATGATATTGCAGAAGTGCTATAATACATTTCAAAAGTAAGGGGGCAGCTACTCCCTGAGGCTTTCAATTCCACTTGGAATCACATAAAAAGAGATGATAAAAGACACATTTAAAAAAAATTACACAAAACTTGTTTGTTATTACTTGGGAAAAGATAAAATACACCTTGGCTGCTTCTAATTTGAATGTGCTATATTCCTTTTTGTTTCTCCACTGTAAAACATTTTTATTTTCTTCTTTTACTTCAGACCATGGATAGACAAATATTTTTCAATAGGCTTCAATAAACAATATAAAAAGATTGGGTGCATTGCTTTGATGGTCTGCAATATAAATGTATTTCCTGGGTAGCACAGGGAAAATGGAGTGAACAGGGGTCTCTCAGCTCTTTTTAAGCCAGAAGGTCAAAATAATGAGTGGTGAAAAGATACTTGGTAATAAATTTGGACAATGACCTTAAAGAGTTTCAGGTGCAATGAATTACAAGGGGCAGCAGATCACAGTTTAGGAATTTGAGACTCTTTTCCCTAGAACTCCACAGGGTTTCCATACAGGCAGTAAAAGTTGTGAGTCTTTGAGAACCCAAAAATGACCTCAGGTGTGTGTGGTCAGGCTGCTCCCCAGCTCTGTCACACACTTGAGGACCTCCAGTCCCCAAAATATTCATGAACACATCAGAGAACCTGTGAGAAGCCAAATGTTCACCAAAGTAACAGGTGAATTTTCATTGCTCTTTTCATTGCTGCTGAAAAGAGCAACACATGTTAAAAAAAAAAAGCCTCTTAGCATGTAGCTTGCAAGATTTCAACACAGAATGCAAACCTGAAGCCAAAATGTACCTAAAGAAATGTGTAACTTCAGCCAAGTGCTCCTGCAGTGCCCTTGGTCGTGTTAACTACTTGCAGGTTGTATTTTGAGACAACGAGAGGTCAACAGAGTGAGCATATAAATTCAAATGGGCTGATCTGGGAAGAGTTTGGAGTCTGGACTCATGGAAAACACTGAACAAGTTGGAGTTCTTGTACAAAATCTATAGGCAGCGCTCATTGTAATGCACAGCAGCTCTGCTGAATCTTTAATTTAGTGCAAAACACAAACACCTGCAGCTCACTTGACAAAATGGTAGAAGGTGGTAGATTTAGTGCACACCTGTGTGGCAAAAGACTGTGCAAGAGTGTGTACTTGCAAATAATTAAAACATAATTTTGGAAAAGCTTCCCATTAAAACACCTTTCCAATTCATTTACCCTCGCCATCCTTTATTCCAAGATCAATTATTCCACAATAATGTTGTGCATGGTTTTACAAGCCAGAGCTGAATGGAGATTTAAAGGTGGGTGTTGGAGAGTTTCAAGATTATCTGTTATTCCTCAGGCTGCAGTACTGCAGGGAAGATAAATTAAAGAAGCAGAGGCAGAAAAGGAAGCAGTGTTTCAAAGGAATAACCACCTTTATGAGGAAGCCACTCAAACATCTGGAGGCAGGACTTGGTGGCTTCCTTATATCCTTGCTCCCATTATCTGCATCCTGCAAGGGCTTCAGGATCATCAGTTCACAGGATCAGGCAGAGAAATAAACCTTCTCTGCAGACACAGGACATGTGTCTGTACAGAGAGAGAGTGAAAGAAGTGAGTAAAACAATTTTGGTTTTGAAATCTCAGAGCAGATTGTGATCCTCATCCCATGCAGAATGCAAAGGCATTGCAGATATTCATTCCATCCTCACAAAAATGCTCTCTGCAACAACAACAACAAAAACAAAACAAAACCCCAAACAAACCCCCAAACATGACCTGTTTAGAACAGAAATTAATTGCAAATTTTTGCAGCAGTGTTGTCTCTATTTGCCAGCTCTAAGAATAAGTATTTTATTGTAAAAGAAATTAATTTGGACTCTTAGTCTTTCATCTCACTCCTTCTTCCTACACATGGCCAGCCCCCTTTTCCCCCCAGTCTCTTCAACTCAGCTGCAGAGCAGCTCTGAATTTTTTTCCTAAAATCAGGAACATATGATAACTGGTATATACCCTCTGGGCTAGAGCAGAGCTCTGCCTGGCTCAGTATCTCAGAATCACACAGGATCCCACAGTGGGTCAGGCTGGCAGGGGCCCAGTGGCTCATGTGGTGCCACCTCCCTGCCCCAGCAGGGCCATCCCAGGGCACAGCAGTGTCCATGTGGCTCCGGAACATCCCCAGGGAGGAGCCCCCAGAGCCTCTCTGGGCTCTTTGACCACACATCTTTAATTTGGATGTCTCACACCATGGCTCAAAGGTTTTCTTCTACTGGGGACATTCCTGGGATCATCTTTAAGCAGGTTGCTTGTGAACAAAACACACCCAAGAGCCAATGGCTGCATCCTCCAAGGCCTGCAAAATGAGGAGGTGAGCAGAGCCTCCCAAAAATGTGATCCTTTTTGTTACCCTTTAGTGATGGGGAAGAGTTTCGAGCAGTTTAACTGGAAAAGTGAAACCTCAGGAGCCCAGGTTGCTGCAGAGGCAGGAGGCTCTGTATTCTCCACTTGCTCTCCAGTTACAGCACAGATTAGGTTACAGCTGGGTTTGGGAAATTAAAGCTCCAAGAACTCAGTTTTTTACCTGATTTCCTACTTCCCACCCCCTGACTTTGATGGAGAGCTTACGCTGGGAACGTTGGGCTGAAGCCTTTGGGAAATAAGCTTAAAGAAGTGAAATTGTTCAATTTTGTTCAATTCAATTTTGTATCATTGCCAGAGACAGGAAGAGGCTGATTAGAGCTGGAGGTTTGGAGTGGTGGAAAGCCTTATGGTGCCTTTCTGTGTTACAGCCAATGTGATGATTTTAATTAAGGTTTAGGGCTTGGAAATCTGAAAGTGGCTGCTCTGCAGGGCCACAGGAATAAAGAAGAGGGACAATAACAGCATGTCCTTTTGGGGTCTGTTTGTGGGATATAATGAAGGTTGCTGTCAGCAGTGTGCTCAGGAGCAGGGCTGGGAGCCTAAAGAACACACAATCACTCTCCTGCTGGGTGCTCCATGTCCGTCAGGACTCTGTCAAGAGAGAACAGTTTCACCTTCCTTTACAGCAGGATCAGAACCCTGAATCAGAGCCCCTGGAATTGAGATTTAGGAAGAGGTTTAGCCTGGGATGCTGTTATATTTTCCTGGAGTGATGCTGCAACGAGAGGTCACTTGTGTTTGACCTTCCTACAGATATTTTCCCTTGTTTGTGATGCAATTGGGAATTGTGATTAGTACCAAGGCCTTTTTAGCAGCATTTTAATGTGGATCACCAGTGTGGGAAAAGACTTGCTTTTCTTGACTGATGCCTTACATTTAACTTTCTGTAATCCACTGCCCAAGACATATGGAATAAGTTTATTCACATTAGAACCAAAGCCAAAAGTTCATTTCCAGCAGTTTCATCATGTTTCTGGCATTAGAGTTAAATGACAACTCTACATCTTTAAATAAACCCTCTTTGAATCTCTAATGTTTCTGTAAAACCCAGGAGATGTAGGAATGTACAGTGAGATTATCCTGACTTACCCCCAGTGCCTCTTTCCCAAATATCAATTAGCACCAGGCGTGGTGTGCAGGTAGGGATAAAAGGAAGGTCACAGCCCTTTCCTCACTTTCAGGATCCAACAGCATCTAGTAAAAAAAAAAGTGTTTCTGACTATGGCTAACCATGTTTTGGGCTGCCATGTTGTTGTAGGGCTGTAAAGCTCTGATCATACTTAGCAAGGGTCTTTTTTTCTGCCTCTGAGGTGTTTTCCACAGCTGACTGCACAATTTTGATCCCAAAACATCAATTCTAACCTTAAATGATCAATAAAATAAAATGTAGGATGAAGTTTTCTCCTAAACCAATACCAGCCAGTCCCATAACCCTGCACTGGGGATTTTAGCCATTTGGCTGTAGTAGAAAAAAAACCATATTTTGATCTCTAATATCCACCAAGCCATTCCTTATCACCAAAGCCCTTGCAGAAGGCTGCAATAAACCTTTAATCTTTAATGTTCTTTAATCTACTCTTAATGCTGATCAAATTTTAAAGCATCATTACCTCTCCTCTAATCCTCTTCCTACCCCCAGGAATTTGTAAGCACAGAGGAACAAACTGGGCTACAGAGCCTTTGTATTTCCTGTTTGGTGTCACAGCCCAGATCTGCCTACCTGGACAGGAACTTTCCCTAAATCCATGCTTGGACTTACCCCGACACTGAAGGCTTTCAGAATCCAATATATAGTGTGGGATCCTTAATCTTTAAGTTCTAAAACCCTCGCCATCAAAAATGTAGAGCCCAAAGCCTTATCAATACAGTAAAAATAGGCTTTGAATCATCCCATTCCTTAAGAATTCTCATGGTTGTGCTGCATCCAAGGGTGTAAATTGATCCTTCTACATTTGGCTGCTCTGATCTGACCAGAACCATATCAAGAGTACATATTAATTCACTTTTGAACAATGAAAAAATAGAATTATTTTTGTTTTCCTAAGCAATGTCTTTTTAGTTGCTTAATTGCAGTCCAAAGTTATTTGGACCAGCAGTAAATATCCATCCTAAAATCAAAACTGAGTGCTGAGGGGTAAATGGCAACTCTAGAGGACAGATGGAAGAGAGACAATGGGAATATCAGCAGAGGTAAGGCAATTTCCAGAGTGCTGAGCCACAGGCAGCCAGCAATGGACACCCTGCACCACCACCCAGCAATGCCCTTTATTTCAGCCTGACATTATGCACTGGGAGACGTGGCAAGGCTTCGGCTCCAGGAATCCTTCCCTGATTCCAGAGCACCCAGCCATGATCAGGGCATGGAATCAAAGCTGTAATTACAGCTCTGGAGGCAGCATCTACAGCAAAATGCAACTTAAGGCAGTGGCTCCTCGTGATAACCTCTTATCTCTTGGTGGTAGATAAGGGGAATCTAATAGAAAATGTCTTCTTCACATCCTCTTCCCTCAAATCTTAACCCTAAGCAGAGTCATGACCCAGCCTTGAATTACACCAGGGAACTGAGAGCTCCAACAAAACGGGATATTTGATAGAAATCTTCAAGAGCAGCAGCTTTCTTCCTGTCTGTGCACACTGAGTCCTGCATTAACCTCAGGAATTCCAGCCTCTTTGCACAAGAACTGCCCCCAAAACACCACCTCCACACCCACTTACATTCCCCAAAATCTTTTAACAGTTCACCCTTTTATCTCCCATGACATAACCTGAAAATTAAAAAAAGAAACATTGACCTAACTGTGCTTCCCCCACCCTCCCCCCAAAAAATAGAAGAAGAACATCTTTGTTAAAAAAAATAATTAAGAGGTGCTAATCTCTCCCAAACTTCTGTGACTGAGGATAAAATTTCTTTCAGAGAGCTACATAAAGATATACATTAGCTCAGCTGCAAGGAATTGATGAACTGCACTCCTGACTCTCTTGTCAGTACATTCCCTGGAAATAAAGCCTGGAATTTCCAGCCAGGCCTTGTTGAACCTCAGCACTGAAAGGAACAGCAATATCAGCCTACTAAAGACTTGCTTTTTATAAAGATTTTCTCAGTTCCCAGAGGGAAAAAAAAAATCCCTCAACCAGCAACTGTAATCTGTTCTACAGAGGGGAATCAATAATTGGCAGGAAACAAAATAATAAATAACACTGTCCTGCTGGATGAGGAGAAATGGAAATAAGAGTTCTGGTGCAAATGAGGAATGACAGAAACAAGAGAGGAGAAAACGAAACCTGCCATGTAGTTCCATTTGCAAGAAAATGGGGTTTGCCTGCAATTTCATTGTGAGAGAACAAAGACATGACCAAAACACCTCTGTGAGATGCCCAGAACAGAGTGGGTTTTCCTTAGCATAGAAACACAAATATTCAGTAAATAGTTTTTATTCCAGTGTCAGAACCTGGGCAGGCTGCAGTGTTATTTGTTGGGCTGCCATAAATTGTCTCATTGTCAGCTGCGTGGCAAAATTCAGAGCTGCAGTAGCAGAGCCCTGATGAAAAGAGTTATTTGGCCTCAAAAAGTGCAATATTTTGTGAGATTGACCCAGGAAAGACATTTCTTGTCCCAAAATGGCTCAGTGGTTTCAGCAGTGCAAGGTGAAAGTCACCTTAAAATTCAATCTTGTTCCAAGCTTTTCACTTCCCATCCCTTCTCCTTTCTCTCTTTGTGGTACTGGATGGTGCAGAAAACAACATGATAGCATTTATTCTAATAAATTAATGCTGATAGAGTGATAATAATGCCAATTACACTTAATTCCCTTGCAAACTGTGGCTATTTCTGTGTCTTGAGCATGGTGCAGACTGGAAGGTGCTGCTCAGTGGAATAAAATATTCTGATTTTAAATTCAGTAGCCTTACAGTCATTGTAATTAAGACTCACTATTTCTTACATCTCAGCTCGTTAGTGTGGCACATTTTTATACCCCAGACTCTGAGGGTCTCCAACCTACCCAGGCAACAAAGCTGAACAGGTTTGTCCCTTATCTCTTTAATTTGAATTATTTTTTTAAAGCAGGCCACCATCAGAAGCTGGGATTGCCACGTGTCTGCCCAAGATGGGGTGTGGACCATGGGATGGGTACAACAGGCCCAGCATCACCACCAGCACAGAATATTGAACTGTTTGCCTTGTAAAATGCCCACATTTTGACTCCTAGCCAGGAACTGGAGCTCACAGAGATGAGAACAGAGCTCAAATCTAATTCCATCCAATGAAGTGAATTCATTTTGAATCGAGGAGCTGAGCTGAAAGCTATGACAATTTATTACTTGCTCCAAATTAATTAAACTTCAGGGAAGAAGAAAAGACCAGAAAATTGCATGTTATTGACATAATTAAAATGCATCATTTGTTCTCCTATTTCATTTTTTTGTTTTGCTAGGGGAAAAAAAAAAAGCTTGGAAAGAAAGAAGCTTTTTGAGTAAGCAGTTAAAGTAATTAAAAGTAATAAATTCCAGCATGTTGAGATGAAGGTATAGATCACTTGTTAAGGAGGGTACACAGTGTCATTTACTGACATTAGAGGAGATTTGGAAGCATCACCTGATAAGTGATAGCTGGCAAAAAGCATCAGCCAGCACAGAGATTGATTTCTCAGCAACCTCCTTCAATTTAAACCCTGTTCAATACTGCAGGAAAAACACTGCCTCATCCAGAGCTTTGAGAATGGACAGAGAGCAGCTAAAACATCCCTGCTGGTGTTGGGGAAAAAATGGTGTTTGGGCAGCAGATGAGTTTGGAAAACATTAATCTATGTCATAAATATGCTGAATTTAAACTACTCGGCAAGAAAAAATAGCAATAAAAATAAAATTGTACAACAGCTCATAAGGAAAGGCATATGTGGGAAGTCAACTCTTTCTTCTTAGTGGTCAATTTAACCACAATGAGCAAGGTGAGGTCATTTAAATAAATAGAAATGCTGTAAAATGGAGGAAAAAATGAGAAAATTCAGCACCAAAACCAGCTCAGGGGTCATGGCACAAGTTCTGTGAGATGGCATCAGACAAAATGGGATTTGCATCTTGTCGTGTCCTCCGCTTCTCACCCCTTGATGTATTACTTCCTATATTTAAAATGTGCACTATCAAAAATGCAGGTGACCTTTATACCTTGGCATGGTTTTCTCTATTTTCAAACAGCTGAGTAAATGCATTTTGGAAAGAGCAGGAATTTGAAGATCACACCGGCCAAGCCTCCCACACTCTGCTGGTGGTGAGGCCTTTCCACACAGATTCCTCAGGAAATCATCAGCGGGTGATACAAATCAGCAGACAAGAAATCATAAAAACCCCCCAGCTGCCAGCAAAACTCTTTTTCCAGGTGATTCAGCCTTAATGATGTTCAGATTGTGTCTGAAAGAGGAGACCAGTGCAGGAAAGGCAGCAGAGATGGAAAATCAGGAGGAAAACTCTGCCACACTCATGTGGATAGAACCAACCAGATGTTCATGTTTTAGTGATATTAAATTCTGTCACTGCTAAGAAAAAGCAGATGAAAGACTGTGATGGAAAGAAGAGGGAAGGTTCTGCCAGACACCCACCCAGCTGCTTTCACTCCACAGGGTGGGGAAGAGAATTCCATGGGAAAGCCCAGGATGATGATAGAGAGATCACTCACCCATCACTGTCATGGGCAAACCAGACTGGACTTGGGTGAAAAATTTCATTTATTGCCAAGTGTTAACACAGTAGGGTAGTGAGGAATTGAGATAAAGTTAAAAAAAATCTTTCCCTCTCTCTCCTTTCTTCCCAGGCTTGAAGAAATTCTTCCCTGGGCAGTGACTGAGCACTGGAACAGAGACCACAGAGGGTGTGGAGTCTCCTCACTGGGGATGTTCCAGAGCCATCCGGACACAGCCCTGGGATGGGACGGCCTTGCAGGAGCAGGGAGGTGGCACCAGGTGAGCCTGACCCATCCTGGATTCTGGGATTTACTCCCAACTGTTTTATCTCCTCCCATATGGGAAATGAGGGTGGTGTTGTGAGGTCCCCAGGACGAGGTGAGAGATGAGAATTTGACTCCATGTTCTCAGAAGGCTGATTTATTATTATGATATATGATATAATAAGAATGCTATACTATAAAGAAAGAGAAAGGATTCCTCAGAAGGCTGAACAAGAATGATAATGGAAGCTCGTGACTGACTCCTCAGAGTCCGACACAGCTGATGGTGGTTGGTCATTAATTAAAAACAATTCACATGGAACCAATCAGAGATGCACCTGTTGGTAAATGATCTCCAGACCACATTCCCAAGCAATCAGTTAATTCTTGTTTGCATTTTTTTTCTGAGGCTTCTCAGCTTCCCAGGAGAAGAAATCCTGGTGAAGGGATTTTCAGGAAATATCATGGTGACACTGGGTCACAGCGGGAGCAAAACCAACACACCAATTATGACGCAAACTGCAAAAATACAGCAGGGCCGTGGAAAGGTGTCAGCCTCTCCCTGACAGCAGGAGGCTGCTCAGACCTCTTCAGTGGAAAGGCAACTAAATGGGCCACAATTTTAAGCCTTGTTTTGCCTCAGATCTGCAACAGGGCAGGATGCAGCAGCTCTGTGACAAATTGGGTATGGGAAACACACGGCACCTCTTCCTGCTCTGCATTTTAATCTTCCTTAACTTAATGACAAGGATGCAAACAAATGGAGTTTTCCTAACTGGTTTAGGATCAGCTTCTGTGTCAAGATTTAATCCATCTTTTTGCAACAAAGGGGCTTTTGAGCCAGTGATGAACAACTGTAATTTTGTAGATATTCCTGCAAGTACAAATTCTTCATCTTTAGATATAAAACTATCACAAAATAACACCAGTAATCAATTTTTTTGGCAGATATTTTGTCTGAAATTATAGCATGTACAGTGCAGTCACTAGCAGTGAAAATGTAATCTAAATTAAAAACATTAAGGGCATTAAAGGTTTTAACCTAAAGCTGTAGAAGAGATATCTCACCAAAATCAAGGAGGAAAGAAAAATATGTAATAATAATAATATTTAAAAAAAAAAAAAAAGAGAGAAAACAGGAAAACCCTAAAAATTTAATAAAGCTTACCAGCTGGAGAAGACTAAATTGTTTCAAAATGTCATTTTTAGGCCTGACAAAGCTTTTTCAGAGATGCTAGTTTAAAAGGTTTCCTCCACAGGCACACTGAAAATTTTTAATGTTTTTTTTTTTTTTTAATGTTTCTGTGATTTGCAGCAGAGAGAACCTAGAAGGTGGTGGAATTAAATCATATCCAGGCCTTGCACCAAAATAAGAGCACATCTCACAGTCTGAAGTTGCAAAAATGGACAAAACAGAAAAAAGCAAAAGGTTCAATATTTAGAAACCATGATATTCAATATCCTGCTCAAATAAAAAGCAGTCTCCAATGGAATTCCAGCTTAAATCTTCAAAGAACTGGAAGTTGACAAGTTTATAATTAGGAATTCCCTGCCTGGCCGCTCTCCCCTGTCTGTGTCCCCCTGTGGGGCCCTGGAAAAGCTCCATCAGCTATTTCACTACTGAATTGAATTCTGCCTACACAACTCCATGATTTTATATGTTTTATATGCTTTCACAAGGAATGAAATTTCTTAGTTTGCCCTTTGGAAGCAAGCTAAGTGAGCTTTGCAATTTAATTGGACCTTCCATTGAAAATTAACAACTATCTCATAAAAGACACTTAGATAGTCCATGAGGAAGTGAAAGGAGTGAAGAACCTGGAATCTCTGGCAGCTCATGCATGTCAGGTAGGAAATAACTCTTAGCAAAGAGAGACACTGAAGTCCCAGAGTGGATTGGGTTGGAAGGGACCTTAAAGCTCATCTCGTTCCAGCTCCCTGCCTTGGACAGGGACACCTTCCATTAGGCCAAACAGGGAACAAAACTGAGCAAACAAGCAAAGAACAGCTGTACATAAAATTCTACATAAATGCTGGAAGTTGGGAAAAAATGTCACTGAACTGGAAGGTCTCATTTTAAAAGAATCTGTTGCCATTTTAGCTTTCTTGGAACTATGGGGGTTTTTTTAAAGCTGAGGCTCCAGTCCAAGTCCCTGCTCAAGCAGGGCCAGCTAGACCACACTGCCCAGGAATCACCAGCTGGGTTTGAGAAACTCCAAGGACAGAGGCTGATAACAATCCTGGTAACATCCAATTGGGAAAATGTCCCCTAACCTGATCCTACCCCACGGGGAGAAGGGGGGGCTTTCTTTGTCCCAGCCTTTCTGTCATCAGGAAGAGGCTTAATCAGACCTCTGGAGAGCTTTCAGTGTTATCAGGACAAAAGCTTGGATAATCTAAGCCACCAGCCAGCCACTCCAGCAACCCCTCCAGAGACACAATTCCAAAAGCTCCGGGTACCCTGCAACTCTCGCTCAATATTCAAATGGAGCAATAACCCTCAGGATTGCACCTATGAAGGATGTTGTCTATATAAGTTTTTTAACTGGTTCAAGTTTGCTGATTTTGGTTAGACAGGGACTGATAGGACATGGGGAATGTTTTTAAACTAAAAGATGAGAGATTTAATGTAAAGAAGAAATTGTTCCCTGTGAGGGTGGGGGGGCCCTGGCACAGGGTGCTCAGAGATGCTCTGGCTGCTCCTGGATCCCTGGAAGTGTCCAAGGATGAGGCTTGGAGCAAGCTGGGCTAGTGGAAGGTGTCCCTGCCCATGGCAGGGGTGGCACCAGATGGGCTGTAAGGTCCCTTCCAACCCAAACCATTCTGGGATTCTGTGACATTCTTGATTGCAGAGCATCCAACTACATGTCACAGCCACAGACATGGGTATTTCAGTGCAAGCCTTCCCTTTAAAACTGCTTAGAATTTAATGTCCCTTAATGCCACATAAGACATTCATAATCTTCCATAGAACAAATTCTCCCTCACCCTTTTTTTCATTTGTGCCCTCTCAGTGCTTAATGAGTAACTGGGTATAACTGGGTGATTTATTTAAATATTAGCACAATTTCTGTAAATATTTTTTTTCCTTTTTATAAACTGGAGTCTCAGAAAAAAATGAAAAGGCCATTATGATTGTAAGGGCAGCTTTCCTTTCCCTTTCAGTAATGGGTTCTTACACCATTCCTATAATCCATCAGTACATTTCCAGCATTTTTAATACACCTGACTCTGCAATAGCAAGGTGCCATCTGTGACAGCTCTTGGAGCACAGTTGTTTTTTTCCCCTGCCCAATTATATTTATGCACCAAATCCTTTAAACCTCTCTCCAGTCTGCAGCTTCATTGGCTCAAACTAATGAACAGAATTTTCTAATTCCCTCCTGATAATCCTATTACCTGTCCAAAGCTATTTCTGCAAGGGTCATCATTGCAGAGGGATGTAAATCTGGGGGCAGGTCTCACTGTGGTCAGTTGTAATCCAGCTCCTCTCCTGGAAGCTCCAAGGACACTGGTCAGCACCTGGGAACAGCAGAGCTGAGTGACTGAGCCTCTCAGGTACCATGATTTGTGTCATTAACCTTGCCTTTCAAGTTTGATTTCAGTAGGGGGAAAATATATTGTTCTGAAGATGTGTTAGTGGTGTATGAAACGTTCTAATAAAGAAATGTAGGTGATGGGTCTCTCAGAAGAGCCTCAGATTTGGCAGCTTGGGTGAAATGGGGCTGGTGACATAACAAGTGCTGCCAGGTTCCCTGCTGTGAATTTGGCAGGCTGCTTTCATTAAGCTGAGGACAACGAGCTGCCAGAGCTGTCATTATTTGTGCTTTAAATGAGTGCATGGGCAGTGAGTGCTGCTTCACTCCAGCTGGGGTCATCTGGGGGAAATGGAAATATATTAGAAATCAGATCCTGGACCTGCTGACAGTGTGTGCCCAGACTATTGGAAGTGACACCTGTATCTAATTTAACAAGGCTTTTATATTCCTTGTGTGGAATCCTGTCTCTCTTTATTTGATTTTGGCATTGATTTGATTCAAAAATGGGATTTCTACACTTTTGTAACCTACCTTTGAATACTAACCTGTATATAAGGGTCTGCAAGAGAATATAAAGACACCATTCCTTCTGCCTCTGCTGGGATGGAGTCGTGTGCTCTGGGGAAGGGTGAATGAAAATCTCTGGGAGAATCTCCAGAAAATGTTCGTGTCTGGGCCCATTTTGGAGCTTCCAAGGGGCTCTAAATGCTAACTTTAGAATGAATCCTTCTTATCCATGTATCTAAGCTCAGCTTGGTTTCACAAGAATTGTTTTCTTGCAAAAGCATGTTTTGGTGAGCACAAACATTGGTGTGAAACAACAATAACCCAAATGTACCCTAGACAAGACAATTCCCTCTGTAATTGCTGTGACAGAACTAGTTTTAGGCAGGTGACAGGTATGTAACTGAAGGTATAAATGATGCAGTACATAAAAAGATGGAGAAAAACCCCGGTTTTTTTTGGCCCTGAGAGATTGCTTTGGGCAACTGAGATCCCCAGAAAATGAGCACGTTTTTAATAGGACAGGTCTGAGAGGTCAAGAAACCTTGGGGCAAAATTACACCTTGGATTTTTACTTCTACCCCCTTACACAAACAGTATCATCTGCACAATCAATGGCTTTTACATGTTTCCTGCAAGTATTTGGCATCTTTTTGACAGGAGGGAATAATTTCAACCTAACCAATTCTTCTGCAGGTGATCTGTACCAGATTGCCAGAATTATATGGAAGTGCTTCATCCTGTTTCAGGGTGGGATTTTAAGCTGATCTTTGTTATAAATGTAAAAGTCTAATCCTAGCAATTATAATCACAGCACAGTTAAAACATGGGGAAATGCATTAGGGCATGACAGATAATCACCAAAATAATACAGCTTGAGAGCAAATAACAGAGTTAAAGATGATTACTGTACACCAGGATGTTCAGCTGCTGGTTTCCAGTGATAAGGGGAATTTCTCTCTAGCAGCAGTGGGTCTCAAAGCCATCACAGGGTTCCAATATTCCTCATTTACAAAGTTCAAAAACCCTACAAGTATTTCACACCTTCAAAATGCTCGTGGTCATACCCTCAGCTCAGCTCCAAAGGTTTTTCCTGGGTGAACCACAGCACCAAAGGGCATTTCCTGCCCTCTTCCAGCCCTCCAAAGAAAAAACCAGAGCCTGACCAATGCAATCAGAGGAGAAATAATTCTCCAGAAATATTGCACTGGATTCCAGGATTGGGCAGCTCAGTGGGGTAACTACCTGCAGCTCTGGGAGGTTGTGGCTCTCACTCAGCACCAGCTCTGCAACCTCAGAAGAATCTAAAGTGTAGAACTACAAGAACTTAGCAAAAATCCACATCACCCTTAGCTTCCCATCCCATCTTTTAGACCTACTGGGTTCTTTCACATAGCCTGTGATATGACACCAGATTAACCCCACAAGGCCCCTGTGGACAGAAAACCCTCCAGAGACTCTACTGCCCACTTAGTCAGGCATTGGTGAGCAAGGAGAGGAAAGAAAATCAGCTTGCCCCTGAGATTTGGTGTGTGTGAGGTGGCCAAAGGACATGGGGAACTCAGCTGAAGACTCTGGTAACCAGCTTTCAGCACTATCCCATCTTAAACTCCATAAGAGGCTCACTCTAGGGCACATGGCCAGCCACAGTGAGACTGAATTACAGCCTTCATTCTGAGTGCTTGAATGAGCACAGTCTTCAGCCTCAGTCCAAATACAGAGAAACATGTCATGGATTTAGATGTAAGCTGGAACATGCTATAAACCAACATATTACTGTGTTGAGCAGAGTGCATCCCACAGCTCCTTCCTTTAATGCTCAGTGCCTATAGAATTCCAGGCAAAGCTCTAGAGCATCTCCACAGTCCAGAGAAATTCCTATTTTGCTGCTTACTGGAATGAGGATATCAGAGGGCTATGAGTAGAAGAAAACAAAGTGAAAGTGAGAAATGGGGTCTACCCCAACACCAGGTATGAGCAGAGTTGGCCAAAATTATGGGATTTGCACTTCCTGAAAAAGAAACAACACAACCCCACCCCTTCCAACTTCAAGTGAAAGGCTTGGTGAATTCATGTCACCTCATGTCATTTTTGTTTGTTTGTTTTTTAAGCTAAAATGCAACATTTCAATTATTTATTGGCATTTTTTTAATGGACGGACATGGAAAATGAAGGCAACAACATGCAGAGAGAAAATGATGAGCCTGACATATAGCTCCATATATTTGCCAGCCAAAACAAGGAACTCTTTTTTGATGACCCAGAACTCCTTCCCATCTATCAGCCAGAGATCAGACGAATAAGAAAAATTCAGGAAATTGCAGTGAGCAAATACCATATAGTTTTTCTTGCTGGACTCTATCAAAGGAAGGAATGGCAGGAACAGTGACTCTTGCAGACTGAGCTGATCTTCCACAAAAGCAATCCCTTTGTTTTGGAAACATTAAAGGAATGCATTCAAATGGCATCTGGAAATTACATTTGTTTCTATTTGCATATCCTTGCCATTTTAGCGGGGTAAATCATGCAGGATGTGACATAATTAAAACATTCTTGAATTATTCCATTTGTGCAATACTTTACAGAGTTGCTTTAAATGGAAGTAAAGACTTTACTGTAATTTGAGATGAAAACATGTTATAATAAAGGATTGCCATTCTGGCACAAAGTACCAAATAAAACAACCAGGGTGCTGATTCCTGGCCTCTGGATTGCTGGGATCCCATGAAAACAGCTACCTCCAGCAGAAGCCAAGGATAGCCATTCATTCCCATTCCTGCTGGGAGCAGGGACGCTGTCCAGGCTTAAAGCAGTGACAGCACAATGATCCCATAAGGAAGACCTTAAAGCAAATGGAGGGTGTTTTAAAGGAAGTTATGAGATAAATCCTGGGACCTCACCTCTCTGCAAGCACACAGTGATGAACCACCTTCCCTGGCAACTCTAAGTTAACTCCAGGTCCATGGCCACTGTTGGACACTGGTTCAGAGGTGGGTCCTGTGAACACTCAATGTCACACACAGCCAGCCTTGGGGAGGCCTCAGTCCTGTCCTCAGATCCCAGGCAGCAGCACCTGCCAGCTGCTCACCTTTGCCACCTTCCATGCTGGATGTGCCCAGGTTTATTTATTGTGACACTCCACATTTGGTCACAGTCAAGAGGCGCGTTTGGAAATACAGCCTAGCTAAAAGTAGCTAGGCTAAGCCTTAAGCCAAACAGGATGAAGTAAGTGCTCAGAAAGGGTTAGGAGAAGTCAGGCTCTGCCAGAGGAGGAAACAAGCCAGACATGGATGGTGTGAGATCTAAACATAGTACCTTCAGGCCCTAGGGGCTTCCTCAGCACCCACACCACAGCCGCCTCCAGCCCTTCGCTTCCAGGGACCATCTCCGCCAAGGAGAGCAAATTTTGGTCCCTGTTATCCATGCCTGCATCCTCTCAAGATGACTCAAATTCTATAGCTCATCCAAAAAGGGTTTCAGGCCACTGAACCAAGTTGTCTCAGCAATGCCAGTCACCCATGGCCCATGGCAAACCTCACAGCAGAATGTGTTTATCCACATCTGCCTTAGGGAACCAGTGGAAGGTGTCCCTGCCCATGCCAGGGGGCCAAGATAACCTTCAACATTCCTTCCAACCCAAGCCATTCTATGATTCCATTAGTTAATTAATTTTAGAAAGTGTCTGTTTATTTAAAGCAGAGTAACAAGTATTTTAGGACTTTAAAATTTGATTATATCCTTCTGTTCAGTATGAATACTGACGCATCACCCAAGACTCTCCTACAATGTTTAAAGTAAAGGGATTAATATAGATTTACTGACATATAGCCTAATCTGGTGCTGTTAAATAGTTAAATGAATTGTGATTTGATTTTTTTGAGAGACCTTGTTGGAACACATCAATAAATGAGGCTCTCACAAACTGATTCATAGTTGAGCTGATCCATTGGGACAGCTAATGCTGCAACAGTCATTTAGCAAGTAAATCCAAATCTCTGACATCATGCCAATCTGAAAAAACATGGTTTTGCTCTGATGTATGATACTCTCCGGGTTTGTATCTGAGACTGATTCTCCCAAAGGGAGAGGGAATTCTCTCATTTGCATTCACTTATTCTTTAGCACTGGAGAATCCACACTACGAGCCCCATTTAGTGCTGAAGCCACAGCAAAAAAGCTTTTAAGTGCCAAAATCATTAGAAAATGAATCCTAGAAAAAAAAATAATCAGATTTCATTTCTTCTAATGCTCAGGGAATTCCTCTCCTTTCCCAAGCACAGCACACTGCTAGGGCTGCACCTCCATCCACTTCCCACATCTGCCACAGCCCTCACAGCTGGAATCAGGCTTGGGCTTAACCAAACATCCCACCCTGCTCCAGGAACAAACACACAGAGAGGAGAAAACCCACCATGAGAACACCTCCAGTGTCTCTTGTCCTGACTCCTGCTGATCCCATGGCCACCTGCTGCCAACAGAAGGGGTCAGGACCTGGCTTATCTTATCACGTCAGGGGCAGCAGAGCTGGGGCTGCTCTGGGCTGCTGCAGAGGGTAACTAAATCAGGAACACCATGCTCAGGCACCTATGCTGAGCATATTTCCCATCTACCCTCAAGGTTGTCACAGGAACCCAAGGAATTGGGGCATTTTTCCTTCTTCTTGTGCCACAGTTTCAGTGATGGTGTCGTTCCTTGGGTTGGCAGGAGCCAACAAGCAGCTGGGCAATCAGAATGCTGCCCCTGGGCTCAGCTCCAAATCCCCTCCCTGGGAGGGGCAAATTGGCATTGGGATGCTGCTGTGCACACATGAAGTGGATGAAATGAATCAGAGGGGTTTACAGCAAGGTCTTTTCCAACCAGATCATTCTGTTTCCTTTATTTTCCCATTTCCTTCTTTTCCTCTGCAACAAGCTCCCAGTCTCTCCTGCTTGTTACAACATGCTTTGCTGCTGATGCTCTTGCACTCAGTGAATGCCAGAAGCCTCCAAGAATACTGTCAGATGGCTTCTCAGGAGGTGATACAAGTATAGCCTGAGCACAGAGAAGGCTAAAATATTTAGAATTAATTTCTGCATAGAGCCATGGCAGTCCCTGTGAAGAAGTCTCAGAACCAACCAAGTGTGCACAGAGTTTCTACATTTGTGCCCCAGTTTCTACATAAATAAAAGCAAGTCCCTGGGAAAGGATTTGCTCTGCTGTTTATCTGAGCTGTGTCTTGGAGCAGGAGAGGGAACACGTGCGTTTTAAGCCATCAGCCTGTGCTTCAAATCATGACATTTATTTACATGCTCAGAGAAATGCATGTACATGCCTCAGCTGCTGCAGAGCTGCAACCCCAGCCTGCCTCTCTTGGGTTTGAAAAGGAAGCATATTAATTCTAATTTTGTGCAGTTTTACAAGCCACATGTAAAGATATTTACAAATTAGCTGATGAAAGCTCACCAATTATAACCACAAGGCAATCACAGGACGCAACAGAAAACATGAAGCCTCTGGAATGACACCAATGGTATGAAAGCTCTCAGCAGGAAAGGGATAAACTTTTCTGTGAGAGTGACTGAGCATTGAAACAGGCTGCCCAGAGAGGCTGTGCAGTCTCCTCCTCTGGAGATATTCAAGGCCACCTGGGTGAGATCCATCTGCTCTAACAGAGGGCTGGACTGGATGATCTCCAGGTCCCTTCTAACCCCAGCCAGGACATGATTCTGGGATATAGGGAAGTTACAGACCTGATGTAAACACTCCAGGGCTTTCAGTGGTCACACAATCCTGTCTGCTTTGGCTTCCATCTTCTGATTAATAAAGGTAATAAGAGGAATACATTCCTATTATCACTGACTTCATGCAATCATAGTTGCCACAGGGATGTCAGGATCATTCAGTGGACACAATGTTAGTTCTGGTATTGGAAGTAAACAAGCAGCTGGTTGGAGCAGGACCTGGGCAACCATCGTTTAATCAATTCCATGGTAACGTCCAACCTGGCTTTGGACATTTCCAGGGATCCAGGGGCAGCCACAACTGCCCTGGGCACCCTGTGCTAGGGCTTCACCACCCTCACAGGGAAGAATTTCTCCCCAGTATCCAATCTAAAGCTACTCTCTGGCAATTTGAAGCTATTCCCTCTTGTCCTGTCACTGATTGCTGTGAAGGCATTGAGCTAATCTCCTGGTTTGGAGTCATATCCAGGAATAACTGTGCAATTCAGAAAAGATGAATAATTCCTGGTGCATAATTTCGAAAGACTAAAATAAAGAGGAAGAGAACAGGATATTTATTTAATCCTATGATCTTGCAGCCATTTCCTAATTGGCAGAGCCTTAAGGATAAATGAAACATTGGACTCATATATTTAAAATGTTTCGACCTCACACATAAAGAGCAGAATAACTCTGCTAAAGCGGATAGAGGCAATAATCCAATCCCATAACCCTCTCATCAGTCCCAGTGACGTGCTCCCTGCCTCAGCCCAGCCTGCTTTATGTTTTATTCCCATCATGTGACCTCTTCCCTAGCAAATCAAGTCCTGGCCTGGTGTTTTGAAATTATGTTTTTTCCCAGCCACAGTGACCTGATCACTCCATGATGCATCACATTTTTTTTCCTTGAGGTGAGCCCAGGATGTTTCCATTTTGCCACACCATCAGCCTGCCTTTGCCCCTTGGGATGACACAATTAGTCAAAGCAGGTTGGCTCTTAAGCCTGTCTTTAGCCCCTTTCCAGAAAGGGATCTGACTGCCCGTGATGCAAGGGGAGCTGCAGGTGCTCCACGCCTGCTGCTCCCTGGTGCAGATCATGGAAGGTGCTGCAGGGCCTTGAGCAAAGGGCTGGAACCCCAGCCTCAGCATGGATCTTGATTACATAATGCTGCTAATGCCTCCTGCAAACCTCAGTGTGTCCATGACCAAGGATTCTTGGAAACCTGTCCCTGCTGCAGGCACAGGGGGATGCTGGCCCTCCCAAGGGTAGATGAAGAGTGGAGGACTCGCTCCATTTCACTGCCTAGGCAGGGGGAATGATGCCTTCTCCAGTTCCATGTTATTTTACCCAATTCCCCCAAATTTCAGGAGCCTGAACATTTAAATCCATGCCTGCTCCTTCTCTTGTCTTGCTTGCTTCAGAAGCTGCCCATGTGCCAGGTACATCTGTGACTATTACTGGCCATTTCAGAGAGAGGACAGAAGCAGTCAGGGAGGGAAATTTGCAACTGGGAACCAGGAAAAAGGGGCAGAGAAGCACGATTCAAATTACCCTTGGGAGAGAGAAGTGCTGCTCGAGGTCAAACACTCTTCCCAAGAGCCAAGGGAACACTCAGAGCACATCCCAGCTGAGTGCCCACCCACAGGGAGCTCGACACAGACATGTGCAACCACACCTCACTGCCCAACACCCCTCAGTTTAGAGAGGGGCACCCACTGTGCCCCTCAAGGGTCCCCAAAATGTCACGCTTCCCAGCAATATCCCACTGACCACTGGGGACCTGCAGCCTGCTGCTGATCTGCTTACCTAAACCCTGACACAAACAGCATTTTCAGCAGGATTTGCACAGATGGAAAGCAGAAAAGTTGTGCCTAGAACATGTTTATATTTTAAGGAAAATATTACTCATGTTTACTTACTGGACTAGCAGCAAAGACTCTTCTATTGGAAAGCAAGTTTTATTTATTGGCTTTGTCATTTGTAGGCTGCATCTTGCCTTTTACAGTTTGTTTAGGGATATTTTTCTTTTCGTTTCCTTCTCTTCTGTAACTATAACTCACAATTACAAGACACTATTTTTGTATTTACAGCTGCAATCCTTTTACAAGGATTAAATAAGGCTTCAGAACAAGGGCACAGCTACAGCGCTTTCTTCATGAGCTACCTCAGAAGATAAGACCAGGAGAAAATAGTAAAATTGTAACTTTGGGTAAACAGGGACATCTCTGTGAAGGCCAAAGGCATAAAATTATGCCCCATCCCTGGAAGTGTTCAAGGCCAGGTTGGAATGAGGCTTGGAGGAACCTGGGATAGGGGAAGGTGTCCCTGCCAGTGGCAGGGGGTGGCTGGATGGGCTTTAAGGTCCTGTCCATCCCAAACCATTCCATGACTCTGGGCTTTGTTACTAAGCAGCAAACCTTCTTCCATATTGGATAAAAAGGAACCACTTCATTAAATGGTTATTTCTACCCTGTAGTGAGGCTGGCCCATCCAGTTTAGTGAGACCAGATGAATGAGCAGCAGTAACAGGGATTCTGCTTCTGATCTACAGCACATCCTGAGCTCATAGAGGTTAAATGGCAGCATCAGGCCTAAACTTTGCAATTGGGTTTTTTTCTTCCCAAAGATGTTTTTTGGACGCAAAAACCTTCTCCATTTCTTCACTCAGAAAATCTGACAGAAAGGCAGGAAAGTAAAGAACTTACAGAATGATCAGCCTCTTAAAATGCATATGAAAATCCACCATACAGGTGACAGAATAGGGCCTAGAGCATCGATGACCCACAGACCTGATAAGAAGTTGTTACACCCATTTGAACTTTGAGCCACTTTCAGTCATCGAAACCAATGAGAAAAGCTAATGAAAATACAGAACACTTTCTAAATTAGCAATTTCCCCCTCCCCAGAGACTGCTGTTCATCTGGAATGCCAGAATGGTGCAAAGGGAATGCTTGGGATCAGTACCAATGACAGCTGATGGGCTGGAAGGTCTGTGGATGCTTCCTTAGAACTGGGAGACATAATTAACTCCAGTGATGACATTAATCACCATGTCACCATCACTGCACATCTTCCTGCTGTGTGAAGCAGCACCCTCTCAGGGGACTCCATGCTCCTACCCTGAGCCAGTTATGTATTGGGATTGAGAGACTGCACAGTTACACGATTTAAAAAAAAAAAGAAAATAATCAGCTGTAAAGCAGTAAGAAATCTGTAAGGGGAGGTTGGGATGGCCAGGGATGGTCATTCTCCAGGACACAAGGCCTGCTGAATCAATTCATCCTCATGCAGTGAATCCCTGCCTCTGAGTCCTGGGCCTAACAATGCTCTCAGGTTAGGTGATGACCTTAAAGGAATTGCTAAAAGGCAACACTATCAGTCAACAAATGATGAGCCACTTGCACCCACACGAGCCTCTCCGTGGGGCTGCTGCTCTTGCAAGAGCTGCCACGTGATGCAGAGGAGGGTTCCAGCCATCCCCATGCCAGGCACACCAGGTCCCAGCACACCTGTAGAGGCAAGCAGGTGGCACCTTTTCATCTGAGACACTCATGATGGGCCATCCTGACCTACTCTGTGACACTCTCTGCTGTGCTGACTCAGCCTTACACACGGACATTTCCTCACAGAGGCACTTGCATAACAACAAACTCCCCAGCTGGCAGCACCCACACTTCCCCATTTATTGGGAAGCTCATGTTTAACTTTGGAAAATGCTGCCTGCCTGGCACATAAAAGAACACCTCCTCCCCACGCCAAAAAAACCCACAGCCAGCCACAACAGCTCCACCTCAAACCTTGGTGAGGATGTGGGAGAGTTCCCTGCCCACTTTTTGCCTGACTGATTGCCTGACTTTGCCCACACACGATACGCAAGAGCTTCCACTGCACTTTCCTCGAGGAGAGCCAGCTCAGCCTGGAGCACCCTCCCATGGACCACCCTGCCCATGTGCCTTGTCCTCAGCTGCCTGCTTGGGAAACACCTGGCTCAGCCAGCCCCGTTCTCCTGGGGCTGAGATAAGAATGACAAGGATTTACAGCCCACCGAGCTGAAAGGGAAGCGTTTGCACACCTGGCTCCCAGCTCCACTCAGTCACAGGGACAGGACTGAGCTTTAGGAGTTCCCACTCCCAGCCCGTGCACGGTCAGGGTTGTTGCCTCGTGCCACACTGCAGAGGAATGGTGAAACACAGCCTTTATGCTGTTATGATTCATGTAATCTTCACAGATTTATGGGGCACAATAGATCAGTAACATAAATTTTACAGAGACCTTTCATTTGTTAAGCAATCTCTTCCCACCTCTGGGAAGAGAGATGTTTCACCAAAAGCAAGTTTGTTTTCTGGTTTGAGCATGCAACTGAGTTCCTTGAATTTCATATCCTCTGCTTTTCAGCTCAAAGTTCTGATACAGCAAAGCACACAGAGAATCAAATCCTCTTGTTGCCACCAGAACAAAGAAAATCCACTGCAGCAGCCAGAAGATCTTATTGTAGATGTCCATGTAAGCCAAGGGAATGGCTTAAGGGTTTGACCCAGCATTTCTATCTGTTCATCCCTGACATGGCAAAGATTCTTAGTTTTGCCTAGTGAGAAGGGATTAGTTCAGATTTCTATTTCAGAACTGAGGGAACAGCAAGTGATCTGGTAATCTGGATCTGTGCAGTGACAACAGCCTATCTATAGAGCAAGTTAGAGAATCTATACTAATGAAGCTTAATTAGTTACCTGCTTTTCTTCCAAACTTGCTTGCAGTGTTTCCCACAAGTTTTGATTAATTGCCATGAGTACATACATGGAACAACTTATTTGTACCATTGCTAATCAGCTTTAGCCCCAATACATACAAGAATCAAATACCTTGTGTCCTGCTCAGCTGTTACTCCACATTATCCCTTGATGGTGCTGTGGAAAAATGAAGGCACACACATCACTATTCCAGTCTAACACTCCAGCAGCTTTTAAATGAGGCAGTAGTGGCATGAGAACATCTTTGCTACTGTGAAGTCAAACAAAGCTTAACTTAGCACCTGAACAGCTGAAACTAATCTAGACTTAATGGGAACACTCAAATCACCTGTCTCTAGGCTGCTTGCTGCTCTGTAGTGCTCTGGCACCACTGGTCTGGGATCGTGTCCTTGGTGGGAACACTCAAAATAAATGTGGTTCTCCATCAAAAACTCCACTGTGAGAGACAAAAAGGGTGCTGGTGAATCACAGTGCCCTGAGAGTGTCATCTGGCTCTTTGGGTTGCCTGGTTTATGGAAAGGGTGGAACAAGAAAGTGATTTTGATTTATAACCACCATCAGTTTGCTGTTTTGCAACAAACATGGCCCAACCAGCTCCAGGATGTTCAGAGGTCTCTTGCCCAACAGGTTCAAATATTTGGCTCTGTTTTCTGTATGTGAAATGATCAATTTGGGCAACCCTTAAAAATAAATACTTACAGCACTCAGAAAATTAATAGGGTCCAATTCCAAGAGGGATTAAAGAAAAAAATAGTAAGAAAATACTCAGTACACATTTCCATTGCAGGAAGTTTTACACCCACTATTTCCCATGGCCATGTCCCTGATATTCTCCAGTGACTGGGAAGGAGCAGCAAAATGAAGGAACCCTCACCTGAGAATCTGGCCAGGCACAGTTTTAAGGAGAGTGACATATATCCCAATTGCTTTGTGTGGGTCAGTGACAAGCTCCATAATTACCGTGTGTATTTTGATCTTCACTGATACTCACCAGCTACAGGAAATTACACTCTGTGCTGTACCTGCTGCAAGCTTATCCCTTTGCTATCCTGTTATTAACTGTTCTTCCTTTGGGACTTGCAGCATCTCCTTCTCCAGCCACTGAAATGGAAGAAAATGCGAACACCAGCTTGGAAGAAGACTTTGAAGGACAGGCAACACACACAGGCAAGGAAACTAACTGGGTTTTTTTCCCAAAAATAAGTTAAAATGTCAGTGTTCACTGGGGAAGCCCAGAATTCCAGTGGCCAAACCTCTTGCACAAAACCCCAGGTTCCAAAGGCAATGAGAAGGTGTTCTGGGGGAAGTGACAGCCCCCATGGAGGGCAGGTAACACCAAATTACAAAAAATTGGAATTTACAAAATTGTGCTGCTCCTCCTCAAACCTGAAGCAAAGGGCAAATGCAGGAGACACTTGACAAAGCCACCAAGAGCCATGGCCTGACGTGGCTCCTGTTGGTTTATTGCCTCACTCCTGTGGTTTATTGCTTCACTCTGCTCTCCAGAGGAGGAGAGAAGACAACAAAAGAGCAACAAAACCCACATGAGAACTAGGTGATAACATTTCACTAGAGAGGCAAAATGATTTTTTCCTTCTTACAGAAGGAACACTCGGTGCTAAAAATGCTCCTTGTGGCAAACACAGCACAGTATTTAGAAGCTTTAAAAAGAGACCTCACTCAAAACCATCATTCTTTTTAATCCAGTGCTCAATCACCAGGATTTTTATAAGTATTGACATTGTGTTCAGCTCTACAGCTCCTCCACCCTGCTGCCAGGTAACAGGATGCCAATCATTGCCTCCCTCTGCTCCAAGGGCTTCTTTTCCTTGGAGCTATAATGAATGCAGCTCTTGTAATAACTGCAGGGTTCCTCCCCAACCAGCCTTGCTGCTGTTAGCCAAGATTCTGATATATGCACAGGTTGGATGGGGCTCTGAGCAACAGGGATAGTGGAAGGTGTCCCTGCCCATGGCAGGGGGTGGAATGAGATGAGCTTTAAGGTCCCTTCTAACCCAAACCATTCTATGAAAAAAAACCCTCTACACACACACACACACACACACACACACACACACACACATATATATATATATACACACACACACACCACCCCT
>JAYDZK010000006.1:24678123-24696654 GCA_034509185.1 Euphonia xanthogaster | reverse complement strand
GGGCAGTGGCCAGGAGGGGCTGAAGGCTGCTGAGGGAGGGGCTGGGCATCAGTGGGTGGGTGGTGAGGGATCACTCATCTGTCTGGACTGGACTCCCTTCTCTCTTTTTGTTATCTCCATTTTCATTATTATTATTATTACTACTGTTACTATATTGTATTTTATTTCAATTATTAAACTGTTCTTATTGCAACCCAAGAGTTTTATCTGTGTTCCAACCTTCCTGCCCCTTGCCCCAGGGAAGTGAACAAGCCCTGTGTGGTCCTCAGTTGCCAGCTGAGGTCAAACCATCACAACCTGTCACACCTTACTACACCAAATGCTGCCCTCAGATGTGAGGAATTATAAACCTCCAAGACCAAGTGACCAAGACCACTGAGGCTTTTTAAAGCACATTTTAAAACCCCATGGCACAGAAAATAATGATTCTGTAAAACTATTTTGTACTATAAATTTTAGAACTATACTTAGAGGAGCCTGATTTTCAGATGTGGAAGTCCAAACCATTCCTCTGAACTCTTACATATTAAAATAAATATACATCTGCAATCGTGGACATAAGTTAACAAAGCTCAGTATCAGTCACAGTGGAGTTTTCCCAGACAGAAAGCTTTGCAGTATTACACAGGTAGGAAAAGGATAAACCTTCAATGAAACCTGAGCTACAATTATGCAGTAGTCAGGAAACAGATTTTTAAAAGGTTGTTTTCCTTTCCTCTTACACACACATTTTAATTTATCCTAAACCCTCATTATCTTACACTGTCAACAGTACAAAATGGTACAAGAAAGGATGGGACAATAAAATCCCCTCTTGGTTAGTCCTGTAATTCTTAGACAAGTGAGAACCTGCTTTCTTCTACATCCACAATTTCCTCATGGCAGGATGACTGGAAGGCTCAGTCTGTAGGTACAAGTCAAATTACTCATTTCTTCTTTGACAGGGTTGATTAATTTATTACTGCACAGATGGTACTTTAACTGTCTCTTATATTATACCTGGAATCTCCACCAGAGCAACTTCTCTCTTTGCCTTCCTCCAAGCCCAAAATGGAAAATGAGATCCCTGAGACTGAGTTAGTTCTAAACTGAAGGATTAATCTGACCACGACCACAAAGAAAAGGATCATTTACTAAGCACTGAACAAGCCTGCAGAGAGGAAGAAAAAAGAGGAAGAGTTCTTTGCAAGGGGATGCCTGGAATAATACATCCCAACAAGCTCTGGTTTTGACACCACAAGTACTAAACAAGAACAACTATAGAAAGAGTGTTTCAGGACAATTTTCTCCTCTGGGGTCAGAGATGCTGTGCTTCACTTCTGTGGCTGCATTTTGTCTTACAGGCAACTAAAGAACAATCATTTTGTATTTTACCTCCAGAAGCACACCCTGTCCTCCTTAAAAAAAAAAAAAAAAAAAACAGAAAAAAGAAAAAAAAAAGAGACTAAGACAGTGCCTTTCTTCTAATCACAGACCTGTTCCTCCTTCTAACAGAGACTGTAGCAGAGCAATTTTTAAACCAACCATATTCTAAAGCATGTTACAAAATTACTCCCATTTTCTGGATAACCCTCAGCCTCCCCTGCATGTCATCCCACCTCCTGATTGCTGCCTATTGATGCCACTGACTGGCACAGAATAAAAAGCAATTGTAGAACCCACAGCAGCTGAACCCAGTTCCTCCACTACAACACTCACCACCTTCCTCCAGGAGGCCCCCCTTGAGCAATGCTGAGCACAGAAGATCAACACTGTCTGTCAGAAAAGCAGCTCCTCTTTCCAAACATGTAAAAACAGAATACACAAGTGAGGCAACAGTAGTCTCAGAGTTGCCTTTATTAAAGGTATCCCAGTACATACTTGATTATGCTTTAGAATCAAAGGGTTTATTTTTTTTTCTTTCTGTTCCACTGCCTTCAAACAAAAAAAGAAATTTGCACTGGTATTAAAATGCTGTTAATTCTTTTCTGTTGTAGCTCAGGTCCAAGTAAACATTACATTTCATATGCAAATTATCCTTGTCAGCCTTACTAGAGTTCATTCCCTCTGTCCACCTTCCTCATGTCGAGTAAACATGTAACTGGCCAACATCCCCAGGAGAATCTCACCATGGAAAGCTCTCTGTTTATAATCTAAAAATCCTGATTAGCAATAATTTTGGTAACTTGCCTGTACCTACAAGATAACCCACAAGGCCTGCCTAGGTGTAATTGTTGCTGAAATAGCTAAAATTCCAGGATAGCAGTGATTGTATTGGAGCTGGACAGAGAAATCCTCATCAGGAGGCACTGAGTCAAAGGCAGCAGCATACACACAGCTCAGCAGTGCCATGCATTTCATTGATTTCAGAGTTCTCCAGTCTTGTACCAAGCTATTTACAGGCTGCCTTGGTCTAGTCTTGAAAGTTTTAGAAACTATTTGTATGCATTTTATGCTAGCTAGCCAGTATTATCTAAAACAATGCCTATGGTGAAATGCTGGATTTACTAAAACTAATTTTCCCCCAATTAACTGTAATAAAATAAGATTTCTCTTAGCAAAGGAACCCTTAAAGCAGGAATTGTCACACTTCATGCAGGTTTTACCAACGCCCTGAGACACACCAGGAGTATCATTTTACATTAAAGGAGCCAGGAGGAAGAAAATTACGGTTCTGTATTTGTCTAAGGGACCTCTCCAGAAAATAACATTATGATTCATTTATACAGAGAGTTAGTTAGGGTTAGTTTCTTGTAAACCTGATTCACCCTCTACTTGATTCTGTAAGTGCATAATTCTATTTAATTTAGGAAGTGTATGATGGAACAAGGTAACTGAATTACATTTTAGAGTATTACAGTTTACATTGCACATCTACCTGGTGAGATTTAGACAACAATTCTTAATTACTAATATATTAACCCCAGCTATTTCCATCTTCTGAATGGCCAACATTTCCCAGGAGCTGTGGTGGCTGGAGTTTAATCACTGGAGATCAATCACTGAAGTAGTTGAAGGAGAAAATTGACGCCAGGACTGCAACAGCGGCTGCCACAACCAGCCCTAAATCCAGAGAGAACACAGGCAGTGAGGGAAGGACAGAACAACCAGCCCTAAATCCAGAGAGAACACAGGCAGTAAGGGAAGGACAGAACAACCAGCCCTAAATCCAGAGGGAACACAGGCAGTGAGGGAAGGACAGCACAGGGAGCAGCAAGCAGGGAGGGGAGTGTGGGTCAAGGGGAATGAGCACGAGGAGAAACAAAAAGATCTACTTCAGAAAGAGCTACCCCAAAACCTATTTTTATTAGCGTGCTCATTACTGATTCAGCTGAGGAGACACACAGAAAACCCCAAAACACCTCAGTGATGATGAAAGGGAAAACATTTTTACATTCAAAGCAAACACATATTTACTGCTCCTATTTAATCTTCCAGTTGCTATATTCTATTTCTAATAATTAACAGAAACCAGAAGTAACTGCTCTGTTGACTAAAGAGTAACTATTTCAATACAAGCAGTCCCACAGCAAAGAGAGCTGTACTAAGTGCAGACAGATCTCCCAGAGCTGGATGAGGCAGCACCAGGGAGAAGTTGCAATGGAAAGGAGAGCTCTGTGGCTGGTGTTCCCTGAATTCCTGAGCTGACAATTAGGATGCTGCGGGAGCTACCAGCCCTGAAAGGGGCCACTGCAGCTTCAGGAGGGCCATAGCAAAAATCTGGGAAGGAACATACCCATATTTTGTTGGAGCTTCACCAGCAACGTTGCTTTTGTCAGCTGTGCCTGTTGCGTGTCACTC
The DNA here is from genome assembly GCA_034509185.1 of Euphonia xanthogaster. NCBI lineage: Eukaryota > Metazoa > Chordata > Aves > Passeriformes > Fringillidae > Euphonia > Euphonia xanthogaster. The sequence goes on along the minus strand of JAYDZK010000006.1, from coordinate 24,692,874 downwards.
GGGCTGTCAGACACTGGGCAAATATCAACTGCATGGAAATCAAGGGAAGAAGGGGAAAATTAACAGTTGTCTTTTACAGTGAATTAATACAAAAGGCCAAGAACTTCACATCAACTTTATAAAGTGTATTTATGGTAGAAAAAAAACCCAGTGTATTGCAGTAGAAGTGGTACAACAGCAATAGCACAGGGCTAAACTATGCTGCATGGCTGGAAGGGTAAAACCATAGAGAAAAAATACATTTCAGGAGGAGCTCCTCTTCCAAAACTCACTTTCCACATCCTGCTTCCAGAGTAACATTCCCAACCCTCTTTGCATAGCCTGGGGAGAATTTGACTATGTGAGAGGGAACCACCAAAATGTACCATTAAGCACCTTCCAAGAACAAAGGTCCCCTCCAGAGCCATCTGTCCCCAGTTCAGGGTCCATGCAAACCCCACGCCAGAGAGGATGAGCCCAGCAGCACTTCCCTACCCAACAGCCAGAGATGCATTTTTTCCAGCCATAGAAATTCCTTTTTGAAGATCCCCTAAAAATACCCTTTCACAGCAGGCATTTAGGACTCATTCCTCCTTGGAAGAATTACTAAATCCTTAGTCTGCCCAGCCAGGATGTGAGAGAGCTTGAGTCTATTTCCAGGCGGATGGGACTCAAACCTGGATCTATTTCCTTTGCAAAGATCTCCCTAATCCCTTGGCTATATCCAGCTTGTTAAAGGGGCAGGAGAGAAAGAAGGGGATTAATCTCCAGTCCTTCAGCCCAACCTGCCTGAGCCAGCACGGAATACACCATACACCCACAGTGAGAAGGCTGCTTGGTGGTCGTGGGCCAAAGGTCTTCCATTTGCAGCATTCCCCTTTTCAGGAATTGCTAAGACTTGCCAAAAAGTTGGATTACAATTCAGAATCTACAACCACAGGCACCTTCTGCACAAGCAAAGGGCAAGACAAAGTGTTTGTCATGGCAGTGGGAGCTGGATGTGTCTGAAGAATGAGACAGGCAGGCTCAGATAAGAGAAGGAGCCTAACAGACTGTTCTGGAGACAAGGGAACCCCCAGCAGAACCAGATATCAGGGTTTAGAAGGCCATGGGACACTGATCTGAATAAAAACAGATCTCCATTTCCACAGAGGGGCTGACCATCAGCAATAAATCACAAATTACATGCTTGAGTAATAAGGCACATCCTCTGTGTGATTCATATGCAAATGAAGTACTTTCTCTGTCATTAGCTATGGTGGAAATGGATGATCTAGATGATCAGAAAGGTTGTTTCTGTTGAGTCATGTGGATAATTGTCTTCAAAATATCCTTAAAGCAAGCTTGCACAAGACTTGTTACACAAAAACACCCAAACAAGCTTTTAAAACCTGTCTTTAGGGTTTTTATCCCTAAACCCACTGCAGTGGTACAGGATGTACAGTAGCAGAGAAATCACTGCCTGCTATGAAACTCAACAGGACAGTGAGATACACAGATACACAGACATTGCTTGCAGATCTCTCTGCAAGCAGCACATCCATGTAAAATCAAGATAACAATATTTCAGTGCAAAGTGTGTTTTTTTTGAAGAGAAATTATAAAATATTCTTGAATCTCACTAGTCCTCAATGAGGCCATGGCTAGATCATTATTTTCTTTGTGCCAAGAAAAACACTCCCTCAGCTGCCTACAATGAGCAGAAATCTTCAGCTAGAGGAGTTATTAATTGTTGAAAATACAGGTTTTCAGTAAGTAACTTTAACTAGCACAGTAAGAGAACTTCCATCCAGAGTTTTAAATTCTGTGAAACATCCCACTTTGGGACAATCTGACTGCATTTTTTGGGCCACCTCTGGAGTCTAGCTCCAGTATGTCTGATGAGCAGGTAGGATGGTCTGTGCCCTCTAACCTGAGGTTTCTTTGTGCCTGCCTGTGCTGAGGGGACCTTTGGAAGCTGCTCATCAAGGCAGCTGCACATTCCTCGCCTGTTCAGAGGGGAAAACATAAGAAGACAAAGGGAAAAAGAAAAAAGAACCACCCTTGAGCTATTTAGTTACCACAGGCCTTTATGCCATCACATTCTTGCATGTAGAAGCAAAATCACACAAAGCAGTTTTCATAGCAGGTGTCTTCTAGTACCAGTTAGATGAATCTTTAATTCTTCAGTTTCCTAACCAAGATGGGGAAGGGATTACCACTGCTGAAGTATTATTTCTGTCTATCCACTCAGGGTATTTACCAGCCCACCCCCTGCACCAAGGAGGAGCAGGGATTTACTAAAGCCAATCAGAAACGCAGGGCTTTCAGTGGCCTGTATTAGAGCACTGAATACCTTGAAATTACAGTGTTAGAGCTATTTAAGGCTTTCACTCATGAATAGCTCGGGGTTTACTTTCTATTTTCCACACAGCAATTTTAAAGCATGACCCAGTGGTGTCCCCACTGGAGATCTGTACATGGAGTCAAGACACAAACTGCAGGAGACAGCAGGAGAGCCCCAAGTTCAGTAAACACATAAAACTGACCTCAAAAACTTATGTTTTGACTAAAAGCTGCTTAAAAAAAATAAATCTTTTGCCTATACTGATTAGATCCTCTTCTTCTAAAGTGCATATTTTAAAGAGGAACAAAACCCCAAATTATTTCAAAAGCTTGCTTGTGTTCTTGAGTTTTAGAGAATTCTTTTTATCAGCAAACTTTCCCCAGAACCTCAGTATGAACAGCATATGAACAGTTAATTCCAGGTAGGTGCCTCAGACCACAGGAACTGTGACACAAACAGAAAGGCTGATGACAAAATTCCCTACAAACCAATTACTGAATAGTGACTATTATTAACAAAGTTAGAGCTAAGCTTAGAGAAACAACACATGCTTCCCAAGCCAAAATGATGCACTGGAAAAGCCTCTGCACAAGAGAGACCACAAACTCTCATTATAACACAAAACCATGTTCACAGCAATACTTAGACATTTCATACCAAAGCAACAATAAAAATCAAATCCCATAATTAATGGGTTTTTTTTTTTTTTAGAATGCAGAACACTTTAATGCATTTAACAGGACTCTTTCTAAAATTACCTTCCTGGTATGATAAAAGTGTATAAAGAACTTGTGATTTTAATAAACCACAAGTGACTGATGCCTCAACTTGAATTACCAGAATAAGCAGTGCTGTGCTGTCAGCATCATTGATACCACTGCAATTAACAGAGCCCATTCCATGGACAAACTTTATGGTGGTCACCAGGACAAGGCCAAGCTTTCCTAAAATCCCCTTGTATGTTTTTTCCTCTCCTCTTCTATGCACTTATTTCAATTTGTGGCTTTGGGTTTGTTTTGTTGGTTTTTTTTTATTTTTTTAAGAAAATACACACCTACTTTAATTTGCTTTTCTTTCAAAGAAAAGGAATATAATTCCCCCCCAGTTAACTCTACAAGCAGCAGACTACAAGAACACCCAAGCTCCTTTTGTGGCCATCACTTCACACCTATTGCTGGCATTAATCTTTGGGATGCCCTGCAGTGAGTGGAAAGGTGTTTCCTCCCTACCTGCAGCTCACACAGTCTTACATAAGCAATAAAAGCTGAACTGAATCATCACCTCTCTCCTCCCACACCTCTCTCCACTGCTACAACAACACTCGTTTGCTTCTCTAAGCTACACTGATTCCTTAAAGCTCAGTAGTAATTTGTTTTAAGAGTATTAAAGTTACTCTAATAATGCCAGAGAGATTTTTATTGGCTTTCCTGTTTTCCTTGAGGTTCCTGTACACCTCTTACTCTTCAAAAGGATGAGTCAGTTCACAGCTAACAGGTCTAGTTAAAGCCTGGGGGGAGCTGATTCATTTAGAAAGACAAGAATTTATGGTTGACTCTGAAATGAGGAAACTCAAAACCCACTTCAAGTTAACATGCAAGTCAAGGTGAATATCAATACTCACAGTTCACCTGGCACAGCAAATCATGGTTATATTGCCCCTAAGTTTTTGTCCCTAAATACCAACATCAAAAAGTGTTCATAGTTTTAATGTGAGAATTAGTGGTTTTTATTTATTTAAATAACTGGAACCTGCAGCTCATATGCATGTTGATGGGGGAAAATAAAGGGGAGGAAAATGTCTTCCATAAGACCACAGGAAATGTTCATAGGTGCATTTCAATCTCATATTTGAATTCTGCATTGAAATCAACATTGCAAGGGAAAAAAACCCAACAGGGAATGATATAGACCAGAAACATTCAGGAAGATGAATCCACTAACTAGATTATGTGAAAATATCTGTATTAAAGGGAATACAGCAGTCTCACAATCAGATCACAATCTTCTAAGACATTCAGGCGGAAAACGAAAAGTGCTCTCAATTTTGTTTTCATTCTGGGTGAACAACAAATCTTCAGGTTTGGGCACTGCATTTGGTACATAAATTAAAACACTTTGAATAAAGAAAGGTATTTGGCTTTTTTTTTTTTTAATATCAGGTTTAGCATGAAAACTTCCTGAAACTGTAGGGAAAAAACAGTAGATTTGACTAAACCACGCAACTTATTCTAACTTGTCTCAAAACTACTTAGCACTAAAAAGATGAACTACTGAAAGTGTAAATATGTAAATATTCATGTAAAAAACAAAGCTTTGCAGGGTGTTTTTTAAGTGTTTATTTATCAATAAAGGATCCCCTCTAATTCATGAGCACAGTGGCACATACAAACCTTGGTTAACCATCTCTTCATGTTCCTACAGCAGCTCACGGGCTGCAGAACCAAAACCAAAATATTTGAGAGGAGAAAGAGAAGCATGCTCCAAGAAACACAAACTGTAAGAAACTGGACCATTTCCCACCATATATTTAAGCTGCAATGAATTGTTATAAATCCTGAGAGTTGCATGTGAAATAAGTTGACTTTATCCGTATCTGGATAAAACTGGCCTATGTCATTACCAGCATTTTCCTAGCCCCTGAGCCAGCCTGCCCTGGCTCTCAGAGATTTACCTGTGCTAATGTCCTCAGCTATGTGCATATCTTCAGCTTGCACAGGCTGATCCAACATCTCCACAAAACGTTCCTGGATTTCTCCAGCAGCCTCATCACCAAACTTATAATCACTGAGCATCACACTGGATCCAGCAAGTGGGACAAACAGTCTCTGAGGCAAGGCATGATATTCCCTCCCAAAATCTAAAAGGAAAGAGGGAGAAATACCATCCCAATAAAAGCCTTGACAGTTATGATAAGATCCCCCCATAATCTCTGAGCATAAGATGAAGTCATTGCAAAAGAAGAGCTCAAGGTCTCTGTGTAGAAACCCTGCTTTCAGACATGCCTGGCTTAGTGGGCTGCTATTCTATGGATTTATGTCCTTACATTATTAGTCTCCCCAGAAATACCCACGGCAGCTCCAAAACAGACCATAAACGCCAAGCAGAGCTTTTCTCCTGTTCAGAATGACTTGCAGGAGGGCTCTGGGAGAGCCTGCAGGTAAGAGCTCCCCGAGGAGCAGGATTTCAGCAGCACACTGCTGGATTTCAGCAGAGGCGTCACACTCAGAGCCACAAAGCTCGGCTGCCACCTAGAGAGAGGACTCAGAACTATGTGCAATGGAAAAGGCTCTCTCTGCCCAAGACATTCCCACTGATTTTTCAATTAACTCCTTTTTTGTTTAAGACAACTACACCACTGCACGGACTTAAAGAAATTTCAAAGAGTCCCAGCATGAGCTCAAAGATCTGGTCTCTATCAAGTTTTAACATACATCAATATTAGCAGGAACACCATACATGGATTTAAAAAATAAAAATAGAAATACAAATTTAAAGTGTGCAAGGTACAGTTGGAACTTCAGAGACAAAAGTTTCAACTACAGAAGTTTGAAAAATCACAACATTTCTGATTAGTGAAGAAGAAGGTGAGATTGCATTTTGTGGTCACAGAAACTGTGATGCCAAAGGACACAAACTTGACAAAAAATTTCCAGATTTAAGAAAAAGTCAAGGCTGACAAGCAGCAATTATACCTTTTCCTTTTTATTCTGCTCTAACCATAGTGGAACTTCACTATAACAGAATTTTCTACAACCACCAAAATTCACTGCAAATATAAGCTGGTGGCTTCGTTTATTTTTTTAAATTTTTTAATTTCTTACTTTTTTTCTGAGGTCCTTCATTTAAAATCAGATCTTCAAACAGTATTTCACACCGATCACTCAATGTGTTTATTATGTCTCTTTTCAAAGCCTGCAAGGACACAGTGAAATCAGCAGGAATATCAAAACCATTTGCAAAATCAAAACCATTTGCAAAGCTTTTAACCAGGAAGAAGTAACGAAAGAAGCCCCATACCTTAAACCCATGATGAAAGAACAGTTTTTTCCCAGAAAATAAAAACCAGTGTGAATTTCCAAACTAATAAATAATAATTTATTAATAAAGAAAATCTAACATTTAAAGAATTGGTATCAAGAAGGAAAGCCATAAAACAAAAATGAAAAGCTGAGGAAAGTTTTAGGATTGCTAGGATAAGAACTGACAACTTCTAGATATTTATCAGTAAAACCAAACAAAAATAATCACGAAGCAATGACTCAGTGAGGGGAAAAAATAAATTACTGAGCAAATAAATCTGAATTTTACCTCTACAAATATAAAAATATAGACTGCAACCTTTTCTAAAGAGAATTCTTCAAAGCCTAATCCTTTTGACAATTTATGCAAAGACTCCCCAGAGCCCAGCCTTACCCACAGCACACACATCCTCTAGAAGAGAAAAACTAACTAACCTCACAGGGATGGTTTCTAAAATAAATTTGACCCCAGTTCTGGCAAAGACAAACCAGTATGCCAAGTCCCACAAGTTCCAGGAGAATGTTTCTGATGGACCAAGACCCTGCTCAGTACCTGGATGGCCTCTTTAACCTTGGGCTTGTTGCTGTGGATGTAGGCTCTGCATTTCACAGCTCCCCGCAGGTTGATGGAGCCACTGCACACCTGCACCGTCGCCGTGGACCTGGGGCTGGCACCCTGGCACTGAGGGACAAGCACATCCACTTTTACCCCAGGTCCTTGCAGCACAGTCACTAAAGCCAGAAGCAGCAAACCAACAGCAGGTGCTCACACACAAGCTGTTTCCCTTATCACGTAGAACTAATTTCATTTTTATTGTATTTTTAGTTATTAGTTTGGTTCTTCTTCTCTTTTCTATTATGGCAAATGTGTTTATCTCTCCAGGTGTTTCAAACACTTGTGTCTGTGAGATTTTAAAAACTTCCAGGCTTGTGGCAAATAACAGCATTGCAACTGTTAAGTCTTTTACAGACTTTTTTTAAACAATGACGTTTTCATGTTTGCTATAATCAGTGTAACCCAGGGTGTGCTGGGACTCATCCCATCAGTCAGTACCAAATTACACACATGGTCACGCTGAGAGCTGCATCAAACTGTTGCCTAGAAATGCTCTCCCTAATTACCACAACAATGAGTGTGAGCATGAAGCACTCCGGGACAACACCCGGAAACACTGGGATGCACAACTTCCTCACCAATTGCACAAACCACTTCTGCTAGAAAAAAAAGTTTTCTTCTCCCTGCAGCAATTAACCTCAATACAATAGACAGTAATAACAAACGAGGCAGAGATACTCATGGAGACTTTAAAATGGCATTGGAAACACTTCTAGTTTTGCTGAACATAACTTTGAGAATCCAGGAACCACCTGACAAAACACAGAAGGCTATGAAACAAGGCCTGGACACATTTGGATTTCAGGACCTAGACTGGGGCACTGAATTCATGGTTCTTCACAACTCAGGTAGGGAGGAAGCTCCTGACATAGATCCAGCAGTTCCAGATGATGATTCAGCTCACAGGATCTATGCCTTAATCCAGTGCTGGCAGCTGAGCTTCTGCAAAAGCATTCAAGTGAATGTCCAAGCTAGCCAGGGCAAGCTGTGCATTGAAGTGTGGGGGTGACTGAACTTCAGATGAAAAGTCACTTGAAATCAACGTACACAGGTACCTACAGGCATCCTACTGCCAAAGGAATTAGTCACAGGACTTCTTTTCCATAACCTGTTTTCCAGCCTTTCAGCTATCCTATGCAATTAATGGACAACGTGCTTATCTCACCACAAGAATTTCTAAAGGCACAAAATATGCAGATCTGCTGACAATCAGTTTCTTATTCAATATCCGGGGGCAGGGAGGGAATCTTAGGAATAAGCGAACAAGATTTCTAGACAATAATTCAGAACCTTGTTATTTTATTTTTTGCTCTATTTTATAATTGAAAAGCAAGCTTATATTTTGCAAACACTAAAAACTCACCAGCTGTGTCAGAACCTTGACATCAGAAAACTGAGTGCCGGGCTGAGTATTTCCTCTGAACTTTTTCTGAGGGGAAAAAAATTCTTTGTGTCATGAAACAGGAAAAAACAAGTGCCTGAAGCAGTCTCCTTACTATAGCATAGAGTGTTCCCTAGTTTATAGCCTTTGAGAGGGAAAAATAGCACTTAGAAACCAACCAAGAGAATAGAACTACAAAACTAAAAGGAGAAATGAATGCATCAGCCAACGAGGTGACCGAAGTAGGTCTTTGAAATGTCATCACCCACATTCACACCTCACTCTGTAATAGAAACATTTCAGTCATTTCACACGTAATTACTGCATTCACACTGCCCAGGAGGGAGAGGCAATCTGCAGGAATGGCAGCTCTGTGTGTTGGTTACCTGGAACAGCCAATCAGACCAACAAACACTGCACAGGACATGTCTCATTCAATGCTTTGTCACATAGAGGTTCCAGCCTTACATCTATTAGAGCTCAATTCCTCCTTGTTTGGTACTCACCTGCCCTTCCAGCAGTTCTGTATCCTCATCTTTAACTTGGCCATTGATCAGAAAAACACTTTCTTCTATCTGCTTTGACCATCGGTTTAACCCGTTCTTTAAAATAAGTGAAAACAAACAAAAAACAAAAACCAACCAAACAAAACAAACAAACAAAAAACAAACAAAAACAAACAAAAAACACAGGAAAGAATTTCACTGAAGGGTTGGACAGTTCCATGCTGAAACTTATAGAAGTATGTGTTTTAATAGTTACTCTGACAGAGTTTAAAATTATTACATAATTGCAAACAAAGGAAACTTCTCACTGACCACAGCAGAAGAGTTACATTTAAAAGAGGAATAATTGCTAACCATTCTCCACTGATTAGCCCTACTCCTCTCCTGCACTGTTCAACTCTTTCTTATTTAATTTTCAGCAGAGAAATGAGTGTGGTCACTCATGTGTAGGAACTGGTGCAGGCAGTGAGTTACCTTGGTGTTCTTCTCCAGGTCATGGTTGGGGGAAGTAGCAAGAAGTGGAATGTGGATGTTCACATTTACTGTGCAGCCCAAAGCCACCCAGGAGGCAGTCAGAGCACTCTGGTACTTCCAGTCTGCTGGCTTAGCTGAACTCTGAGAGCAGAAAAGAAAAGCCATAAAGCATCTACCCAAAGGATTGAGGCTTTTTTGGGGTTTAGCATTACTTGCCATGCATTAAAAGCTGGATGAGCTTACCTTTGGGTCCTGCACATCGTAGGTTCGGCAAACTACTCTGTGCTACTTAAAGAAAAAGACCCAGTGAAAAGCAAGGGAACAACTAAGAACAATCCACAATTAACTTAGTCCTCTACTAAACTTCCTTGTTGAGATAATTTATGCTCTGGAGCAAGTTCTGACCTTTCATCAGTGTAAAAAAGTGGGAAAACATTTGCCTGTAATCTCCAACTACCACAGTGATGCCATCTCTTACAAACAAATGAAGATCAATATGTATTGACAGGAAAAGCACCAAGGCATCAATTTTTAATTTGTCCTCATCTCTCTCTCCCCTCAGAGAAAAATCCTTGCTTTCTCTCCTGGTATTATGTCATTACCAACATCTCCTGCATTCTGCTGCAGCTCTAGCATTGATCCTACAGGCCTGCTGCTGCCCCAATTCCATACAAGCACCACTGGTAACAGCAAAAGAAGCCAAACAGTAATTTAGATGTTTTTTTTCAGTTTACCCAAGTCAAGACTGATTGGGAAAGGTGGCATTTGATGCTGTCAAACAGACACATCTCATAAGAAATGATGGAAATTTTGCAAGGACAAGAGGGTCAATAGTCTTAACCATGGCTAACCAGAAAACTTCATTATTTCAACTTATACATGTCTAGCTGAACTTAAACAGCTTCCTCCTCCATAATTCTTATTTATTCAGCAGTAACTGGATAAAAGAGGTTGGGACAGCAGCCTCAATCAATAAGCTTTCCTCATAAAGGATACTTTTTTGTAGCAGAACAGATTTGAAGTGCTGCTCTGTCTGAGACCTCCTCCTCAGCAGGTTTCCAGAGCCTTCTTTTACTCAAGGACTTTTCCACGGAGAAGATTAGCTAAAGACCAAAAATATATTGCAAAAATATGCAGTATAATTCCTGGAAAAAATATGCAGTATATTCCTGGAATAGTCTTGTACTATAATGTTAGATCCAAGCAATATCAAAATTATGTATGAGCAGGAAACACAGCTTACATGTCACCAAAATGTCACATTAAAAGAAAATCCAACAGGGTTTCAGAGGCACTTTTCCCCAAAGTGAAAGAGGCTTGTTAAATTTTAATTTAGCTCCCTTATAAACCAAAGCAAGCAGCACACATTCACATGTCCAACCTGCATGCTTTTGTCCTTACAGACATATTACAGTTTTCTGCCTATCAGCTGGGCCAGAAAAGCTGTGCAAAATAGCTACTAATTATAAAAAACAAATCCCCCCCCAATTTTTAATTCAGCAATCACTGGTCACCTGGACACAGCTCACCTTTTTTAGCCAGCTACCAGTTTCATTAAGCACAACTTAGATGCAATTACACTGAACTGCCAAAATTGCCCCTTGGATCTCAGGCTGTGAAACCTGCTCGTGCTTAAATCACTCATGATTATGTTAGAAAAATGACAAAATGAAAATACATTTTCAGAACAGAAACCAAATATGGCAGTAGATGCCCCAATACTGTAACAAAAATGCATTTTAAGTCTATCAGAGAGTTCTGAGTATATTTTAAATTTAATCCCACACCCTCAAGTCAAGTGCACGCATTCTAGACAAGATGTTTCTCTTAAAGCAATCAGGATTATAGATCTTTCACTACTGTAAACACCTCTAAACTGAGTGATTTCATTCAGACAAAGAAAGCTAACATGTTAACATCGCTAGCACCTTTATGTGGCTTTATATTAAGCAACAAAGATTTAGCTTAATAAAAACCTCGAGGATGTTTTCCCTAAGCCAGAATGTCCACATCCAGTAAATACAGACAAACCCAGTAAATAGAAACTCAGATTTGCTATTGCAGTAACAACCAGGAGGTTAACAAATAGTGTCCCACAGGACAGGGATTTCTGAGGTTCCTATCTCAAACCCACACATCAAAGCACAACACTTGTGACATAAAGCAACAGAACCACTGTATTTTAGTCAAGCAATGAGAGGCAATCCCTCACACACAGAGCCAAGGATGCTGCTGTCCTCCCAGCAGGAACTCTGCTTACCTTGCGCAGAGCATTCTGACCATCTTTAGCCAGCTCTGGAGATGCAATCATAAACACACCAAGAACCAGCAAGCCTCCAGGGAGCATTCTGGACACCTTGAAAATGAACATTTATTAACAGGATTGGCAATCTAGAAACCACATAACTCGAGATATCAAAAACCACTGGTGAGACAAGTCTGAACCAAGAGCAGAAGAGAACTAAGGAAGACTGGTTTTCACTTACAGGACCCTCTCCGTGCAGGAACACATCCTGCAAGCATTTTCCCTTCAGTAATATCAAGTGTCCTTCATCAAAAAACCTGTAAACATTAAGGGTATTTCTGGGTTGAAACACCTGTGCCCAGCGTGGTTAGGAAGGCTCTGTCACTTTGAGATGACACACGTGCTGAGATCCTTTGTGTCCATCTTATTTCCCTCCTGTTCCTCCCACCCTTTGCCACCTCCCAGGGTGAGTTCTCACCTGACTGGCGTGTGTGGTGATCCACTCCTCATCCAGGGATGCCAGCTTGGGAGGGCCCAGGCTCTCCTCCTGCTGCTGTTCCTTGGGAGGGGTTCGCACAGCCCGGATGACATAGTCCCGTTGTGGGGAGCACTTGCCAGAACATAACAGAAGCAAACACACCTTGAGACTGCTGAACAGGGCTTTCCCCAGTTCACAGGAATGAATGGAAGGACAATCCCACACTTACCTGCCCTATCAACAGGCCAGTGACATATGGCTTCACCTTCGTGCTGAGCTCTGTCAGGTACTGCCCAATACCTTCCTCGACAAGGTAAGTTCTACCCATGGCTCCAGGTTTAAGTGAGGTATCGTAGTTCCAACCTACAAAACACACAATGCACTAAGTGAAAGAAGGTACATACACTGCAATGGCTACAGGAGAACAAGTCTCACACAAAGATCCTTTACAACTGTTCGATCGAAAACTCCCTGCAAGGTCATCGAGTCCAACCATTCCCCAAGGCCACCACTGACCCATGTCCCCAAATGCTGCATGTCCACACAGCTTTAAAATCCCTCCAGGGATGGGGACTCTACCCCTGCCCTGGGCAGCTCTGCCAAGGCTGGACAGCCCCTTCAGTACAGAAACTTTCCTAAAGTCCAACCTGAGCCTGCCCTGGCCCAGCCTGAGGCCGTTCCCTCTCCTCCTGTCCCTGTCCCTGGGAGCAGAGCCTGACCCCACCCCCCGGCTGCCCCCTCCTGTCAGGAGCTGTGCAGAGCCACAAGGTCCCCCCTGAGCCTCCTTTTCTGCAGGCTGAGCCCCTTTCCCCAGCTCTCTCAGCCACCCCTGGTGCTCCATCCCCTTCCCATCTCCATTCCCTTCCCTGGACACGCTCCAGCACCTCCACATCTTTTTTGTCATAAGGGGCCCAAAACTGAACCCAGGATCTGAATTTTGAAATGCTTTCAAGAAAAAGTATCTTGCTGCATGATACTTCTAAAGCAGGCACTGTTCCATTCACACAGTGACTCACTGAATTCCACCCGTGTCCTTGAACATGCCCTACATCACTTCCATTCCAATTCCCAAGCACTCAGAGCACACCATCTGTGCACATTCCAATGAGCAGCCTTTGCAGAAGGCTGCAAGAACCCAGGACACAGGGGGTTCTGCATCCCCCTCAGAACCAGGACACAGGGGCTCCCACAGACTCCCCTCCCTTCCCTGTAGGGCTGGTCTGAAAATCCCTTCATGCCTGGAGAGCTCTCCCAAAGAATTAAGCATTAAAAAGCTGAAGCCCAATAGCACAGGGTGAGGAAGCAAACAGCATCCTGAACCTCCACAGGGTGGAGGTGCTCACACACCTCAACTCAGGTCCCCACAGCCGGGCTCAGCACCTGCACAGCCCCAGGGCTCAGCACCTGCACATCCCCACGGATCAGCACCTGCACAGCCCCAGGGCTCAGCACCTGCACATCCCCCTGGATCAGCACCTGCACAGCCCCATGGATCAGCACCTGCACAGCCCCATGGATCAGCACCTGCACAGCCCCTGGATCAGCACCTGCACAGCCCCATGGATCAGCACATGCACAGCCCCCTGGATCAGCACCTGCACATCCCCAGGGCTCAGCACCTCCACAGCCCCTGGATCAGCACCTGCACATCCCCCTGGATCCGCACCTGCACAGCCCCAGGGCTCAGCACCTGCACATCCCCCTGGATCCGCACCTGCACAGCCCCATGGATCAGCACCTCCACAATCCCAATTTCTGCAGCCGCCCCTGTCTCCCGAGCATCGATGTGGCCGATTGCGTCATAGCTCAGCGCCGCGGCGCAGGGAGATGACGCACACCAACGCCGAGGCGAGCGCGGGAAAAGGGCGCGTGAGGGGGCGCACAGCCCCCCCGCTCCGCCATGCTGGGAGTGGCGGAAGCGGCCGCGCTTCCCCGGCACCTCTCGGGCACACGGGGCGCCTCAGAAGCACAGACAGCTCCTGTCATGTAGCAGGAATGACGCTCCTGTATCCGCCATGGCGACGAGGCCGTGCGGTCTCCCGTCCCGGCTGTGGCGCTGCCGCGGCTCTGCCGCCACTCCCATGATGGCGCGGCCGTGGCGGAAGCGGAAGCGCGGCCGGCGGCGGGCGGTGCTGTGCCGGAGCCATGGCGGCCGTGCTGCAGCAGCTCCTGGAGCGGGCCGAGCTCGCCAAGCTGCCCCGCGCCGTGCAGGGCAAGCTGGAGCGCTTCCTGGGTGACCAGCAGGGCGAGATCGACGGGCTGCGGGCCCGCCATGAGCGCTTCAAGGTGGACAGTGGTGAGCGAGGGCGGCGGGCCCGGGAGCGGCCGCGGTCCCTGTGCTGGGGGAGGCAGCGCGGGCAGAGCGCGGAACGCGGTGCTTTCTTCCAGAGGCTCTCGGGGGGTACCCTGGGGGCTGTGAGGCCGGGACGGGGCTGGGAACGGGCCTGCAGTGGGACCTGAGCGGTGTTTGTCTCGCTTTGTCTCCTGGAGTGTGTATATATATATATATATATATATATAATTTTTTTTTTCTTTTCTCTTGCTGGTGGTTGTTCTTTTTCCTCTCGCTAAGGAACGTTCAGGGTTAAAACTGCGTTTGAAATGGTCTTAAAGAACAGCTTTTCGCCAGGTTTTTAACGATCATTGATACGCACAGGTCTGATGAGGAGCAGCTGAGGGAGCTGGGAAAGGGGCTCAGCCTGGAGAAAAGGAGGCTCAGGGGGGACC
>JAYDZK010000006.1:24643486-24671319 GCA_034509185.1 Euphonia xanthogaster | reverse complement strand
GATTTTTAAAGTTCTTTTGTTAATCTGTTATCTTTTCAAAGAAAATGGAGGAGAAACTTTTCTTAAAGGCTGAATAAGACTGCTCTTAGTGATTTTTCTGCGGAGGGAATTGGAGATAGTAAACTAGTCTTATTTTCCTCTTTAAAAAAAAGGCAACAGTAAACAAACCTCTTGTCTTTAAATTTCTGTTTAACATTAATTTTTGCTCAGTATTCACTGTTTTAGCTCTGTCTTTTTTGTTGTTTGCTACATATGCATAGTTTCTAAAGGATAGAGAGCAGGAAGCAACAGAGGCATGGAGTACATCTGCTCTATCCCTGTGTTAATTTAATGAAAATAAACCAGTGATCTGCTTCTCCAAGCCTCTGACAGTGTGATAAAAACCCTGAGGTTAAGGCTTGCTCCAGCTATTTCAACTGCTCATGTTCTGAAATTATTTAAATGTTAGGAGTTCTAATAGTAACAGCTTTTCAGCAATTTAAATAAAGCCAGTCAGATATGATATTTAAGAGTATTCCTGGTGGGGATTATTGCAGCTTTTGGATGGTAAATGTGGGGTTGTGTCTCCAGGAGCCATCCTGTCTGAGGAGGAGCTGGCAGCCATGTCTCCCACTGCTGCAGCAGTGGCCAAAGTGGTCAAGCCTGGAATGAAGTTAACTGAGGTGAGTGAACACACCATCTCCAGCAGCAAAGCCCTTGGATGCCATCAGTGACACTGTGAGAGCAGAAAGGTTCAGCCTTGGGGCACTCTTTGGGTTTGGGGTCATGCCTGATGAAGACAAGGAAGTCTTACTTGAGGCAAACTTCTCTTGCTAAGTTAATGAGATCTTTTTCAACATGCCTTACATGTTGAGTCAAATGTAGATCAAATCAGATCATGTAGATCAAATTCAGAAATAGGTGGGTTTTGTTAATATAAACTTAACTTTCTATGTGCATTTTTTGGCAGGAGCAGCCTTTTTTTACATAATCTTTTAATCTGTACTCCTGTGCTTTTGGTCTATACTTGCAAATAATTAAAATAACAGTAGGTCATACAGGTTCTAGGGGGTTTTATCACTTCTGTTTATGCAATTTGTCTTGTTATTATTTGTCACTGACTGTTTTGTCCGGCCATTAAATTCCTTTATACTGTGTTCCTGGTTTTGATATTTCTGTTGTCTTAAATTTGCTTTAAATGTACACCTTTTATGTAGACTTCTTTTATTGCAGACAGGTGCACTACACAGTTTGCCATTTTAAAATTAATATGTGTAACTTCTATGATAAGAGTCCTGTAACCATTTTTTTGAAGTCCACCTCGTTTTCCTGAATTAACTAGTTCAGTTGTATAAGATTGCAGTGCCTTAAGGTCTGAACTGTATCATTACCAGTGGTTCTTTTTAAAGAGATCTGTACAAGCATATCAAAACCAAACCAAAACTTTTTTGTTGCAGCTGTACAATGCCTACGTAGAAACTCAGGATCAGTTGCATATGGAGAAGCTGGAGAATAGGAGAATCAATAAATATTTGGATGAAATAGTGCAGGAAGTAGAAGCCAAAGCCCCAATCTTAAAACGTCAGCGTGAAGAATTTGAGCGTTCCCAAAAAGCTGTTGCAAGTCTGTCTGCAAAGCTTGAACAAGCTATGAAGGTTGGTATAAAGTAAAAGAGCATGTATAATTTTGGAAAACAAAATAATTTAAACATCTTTAAACCTAATTGCTGTTGTAAGTGTATGAAGTGGATCTTTCAGTCAACTTTTATTATGGGAAAAGACGTTGTGGACTTTCTGGCTTGCAATTTCTGGAACAGTCCACAGTATTTTACAGAACCAAAGTGTTTTGTAGTTTTTTATAGGGGTGATTTACAGTCTCTGGTTTTCTGAGAGAGTAGATTCACTGTAAACAAAGTTTAGTGTTTACTTGACATAAAATTGAACTTCAGTGCTCCCTTCCCACTGGTTTTAAAGCATGCACCAGTACATTACAAAAGAACATGGCTTTTGATTCTGGAACACCTGGAGTTTAACCTTGGGAGTGGAACTTTAAGGAGAAGTTTGGTTCCCCAGGCATGTCTGCACATGCTGTTATCTCTCTGGAAAGGAATGTGAACAGTAGAGGTGTGATGTTTACTCCTGTTGGTGTGCTTGCAGGAGATCCATCGCCTGCAGGACAGCGCCGACCAGGCCAACAAACACGCCTCCTTCTTTGAGAGGGAGAGCCAGAGACTGGAGGTGCGAGTGAAGGATCTCTCCCAGCAGGTACAGAAAACGTTGCTGTGGTTAAATGTGCTCTTTGCAGTTGTGTATTCATTTGCTGCTGCATTTCAGATGTTTACTTGGAAGTTGCATTCAGCCACAGTTATGGAGACTTTGGTTGTCCTGAGTACCTTAGTGACATTAAAGCTTCTCCTCAGGACAGCTTTCAAAACTGGAATAAGTGTAGCTGGATAGAAGTGGTGCTGCATTAGGATAATATTGTTAAGCATCTGACATGGAGAATTCATCTATATAAGTTTTTTGTTAGATTGGACTGTCCTGTGATCTGTTCACAGAACTGAACAGTTCATGTACATTCGATTTGTTGCCTTTTGTCAAGCTATTTTTTCTGCCCTATAATTATCTTACAAGGATTTATTCATTATAATTGTTTGCACATTGTAGGGAAAACCCCTTAATTTCCAAGTCCTTTATTCCTAACATGTTGTTTTTCACAGCAAACTTTAGAGTCTGTGCAGGCCTTACTCAAAGGACTATTCTCTTTCAGATCTGTGTGCTGTTAATGGAACTGGAAGAAGCCAGAGGCAACCACGTGATCCGTGATGAAGCAGTGAGCTCTGCTGACATCAGCAGCTCTTCTGAAGTGATCACTCAGCACCTGGTCTCCTACAGAAATATCCAAGAGCTTCAGCAGCAGAATCAGCGTCTCCTGGTGGCTCTTCGGGAGCTGGGGGAGGCAAAGGAAAAAGAGGAGCAAGAAACAACATCATCTAAGTAGGTCACTCCTTCCTTTTCATTAACTTTGTACTAATTAGTAACAGGGATTTATTCAAGCATTTTTCATTTTTTTACTTCTGATTGTTATTAATTCTGTGCAGCAGCTAAATAAGCCATAAAAACAAGTTCTTATTAAGCTATGGTTCCTTCAGGTTTCTATTAAAATGGCTTTATAGCTTTATATCTTATAACAGGTCCTGTCATCAAAACTTGAAGTAAAAATAATTGTCAATCTTCTAGTGACTGACTTCACACAACAGAGCAGTTTTTCAAAAAGATAAGTTTTTATTCCTGTTAGCTGAACAAAAAACTGCATGTATGCAAAATCTAAATCACTACTGTAAAGACTGCAGGTGTGAATTCTGTGTGAAAGGTTCTTAGCCTGACTCTCTGCTCATGCTACTGACATTTTTTAAGTTATTCACAGGGATAGAATTCTGCTGCTCAGGAAATAGACCTGCTTTCTTTTTCATCTGCAAATGGCAGCCCAAAGGCCTGTCTTCTGGAACTTTGCAGGGTTCTGTCATAGGTTCACAGAATCATTAAGTTTGGGAAAGATGTCCAGGATCGAGTCCAAGCTATGCCCCAGATGTCACCAGCCCAGAGCACTGTGTGCCACATCCAGGCCTTCCTTGGACACCTCCAGGGATGGGGACTCTACCATATCTCTGGGCAGCCCCTTCCAATACTTAACAACCCCTTCTGTGAAAGAATTCTTCTTGATGTTCAGCTGGAACCTCCTCCAGCTTAGCTTGAGGCTGTTCCCTCTCCTGTCCCTGTTCCTAGGAGCAGAGCCGGATCCCCCCAGCTGCCCCCTCCTGTCAGGGAGCTGTGCAGAGCCAGAAGGTCCTCCCTGAGCCTCCTTTTCTACAGGCTGAGCCCCTTTCCCAGCTCCCTCAGCCACTCCTGCTGCTCCAGACCCTTCCCCAGCTCCATTCCCTTCCCTGGATGCTCTCTAGCCCCTCACTGTCCTTGTAGAAGGAAGGGGCCCAGAACACCTGGATGTGGCTGTGTGTGATGTTGAAGGCTGTTGTTGTTTCAGGATCTCTGAGCTGCAGAGACAGCTGGATGAGGCTCTCAGTGAGCTGCAGCAGCTGCGGGAGTCACGGCAGCACCAGCTGCAGCTCGTGGAGTCCATCATCCGCCAGCGGGACATGTTCCGCATCCTGCTCACCCAGACCACGGGGGCCATCATCCCTCTGCAAGGTACCCAGGCTGCAGGGGCTGTATGGTCTGCTGTAGCAAGCAGAAGTGTTGCTTTAAAACTCTCTTTACCGTCCTGTAGCTTCGGGGATGTTACCAGAGGAGATCTGTCTTACATCTACTCCAAAGCGCCCGAATTTACCTCAGTCCATGGCAACTCCTGCTCCAGTGTCCATGAGTGAGTCTGTGGAGACTGTGGAGGCCAAGGCTGCTCTTAAGCAGGTACATTTTTCAGTAGACACTGCACAAAGCTGTCCCTGTTTCTTTTTACTTGCTTTTGGTAAGCACTTTTATGTCTGTTCTTTTCTGCAGTTGCAGGAAGTTTTTGAGAACTATAAAAAAGAAAAGGCAGAGAATGACAAGCTCCTGAATGAACAGAATGAAAAGCTTCAGGAGCAGGTCACAGACTTGAGGTCGCAAAATGCCAAGATATCCACACAGCTGGAATTTGCCTCCAAACGGTAATTCAGCTACATAATGTCATTGCCTTACATGTTCTGTGGCTGCTTGATTTTTGCAACCTAAACAGTTTGCTCACCTAAACATTGATACTGTCTATTCTGTGTAAGAACATAAAGGAAATAGTGCAGGTGGGCTCAAAAGCAGAAGCTGTAGTTGAGTGAGGCACATTTGTGCTAACTGAAGCATAAAACCATGAAACACACAGCAGTGTGCATGCCCCTGTTGAGCTGGACAGTGCCCTGTGGCAG
The DNA here is from genome assembly GCA_034509185.1 of Euphonia xanthogaster. Lineage (NCBI taxonomy): Eukaryota > Metazoa > Chordata > Aves > Passeriformes > Fringillidae > Euphonia > Euphonia xanthogaster. The sequence continues at coordinate 24,666,428 of JAYDZK010000006.1, read as the reverse complement.
ACTTGCTTTGCTGTGTTTCCTGGAAGGTACGAGATGCTGCAGGATAACGTGGAAGGCTATCGCCGGGAGATCACCTCCCTGCACGAGAGAACCCAGAAGCTCACAGCGACCACGCAGAAGCAGGAGCAGATCATTAACACCATGACTCAGGACCTGAGGGGAGCTAATGAAAAGCTGGCAGTGGCAGAGGTCAGTAACAGTGTGTGGCACTGCAGGGTATTTCAAGCACGAGAGTTTTCCTTATGTCTCAAGTGAAGAGTGGAGATGTAAGAACATTGCAAGGTGTTTCAGTTCTCAGGGAAAACAGAATGTTCAGTTGTTCTGTTCTTACTATTCTTGGCTTAATTCACACAGATTTTTAAATAATACTAAATTCAATGGATGGATTTGTGATTGACAACAAAGTTTTTATAATTTGTTGTCTTAAAGGTGAGAGCAGAAAACTTGAAAAAAGAGAAGGATATCCTGAAGATGTCAGATGTGCGCCTGACTCAGCAGCGTGACTCTCTGCTGGTTGAACAAAGAGGACAGAACTTGCTGCTCACCAATTTGAGAACAATTCAGGTATGTGGTGCTATTCTTATGCCCAGGTTGGGTCTGTCTGTCAAGCTTTTCAATAAATACCCATGAAAAACAAATAAAAGACTCATAGGATTGGGTCTTGATGTGGATTGTTTTGTGGTTACAAATCAACATAAAATACTTCAACTTGTTTCAGCAAGTTTGGGATTCCTATCCTACATTATGATACTCTGTTATTTACCTGGGCAAAGTCCTGAAAATTCTGAGGTGATGTGAAGGATTTTCACAATCAAATGGAGACAAAACACATGAAACAAAGTGAAAGGATAAAATTTGTAATGGCAACACTAAGAATGTATTTAAAGGTGCACATTTTATCATGTGACTGAATTCTGTTTCTCTGGTAGATCTTTTTGAGGTGTTTTAGTCCATGGCATTAGACTGCGTGGATAGTAGATATTCTTCTAATATTTATTGTATTAACATCATTAATGAAACCTTTCAAAGCTAAGTCAAACATTGTAAGCACTACTTTTCATTATTTTCTGTATCTACCTACTATTTAATTATTCTTGGGGTGGGAGAAGTGTTGTGACAACTTTGTATGAAGTGCTGCAGTAATTCAGAAGAAAATTATTGAGGTATGTTGTAAGCAAAATGCATTGGTCTCTTTTTTCAGGGAATACTCGAAAGATCTGAGACAGAAACAAAGCAGAGACTCAATAATCAGATAGAAAAGCTTGAACGTGAGATATCTCAGCTGAAGAAGAAACTGGAAAGTGAGGTGGAACAAAGGCATTCCCTTACCAAGAATCAGGAGGTGAGTGTAAATGTGCTGCACTTGTTTGGAAGAAAATAAAGCCCCAGGTGCTTCTGCCAGAGTGCAGCATGTTCCTCTCCATACCTGACATGTAGAGCCACACTTGGCCTCTGTGCCATTTGGGAATAATTGCAAACTGAAGAACCCTGTGCTTGCAGGTTCATATTCTGGACCTGAAGAGGCAGCTGGAGACAGAGACCAACCGTCACATCAACACAAAGGAGCTCCTGAAGAATGCCCAGAAGGAAAGTGCCATGCTGAAACAGCAGCTGAACAACACTGAGGCCCAGCTCACATCCCAGTCCTCACAAAGACCTCCAGGAAAAGGTAAAATCCTCCTCTTCAGTTAATTTCTCTTTATGCTAAGCATTGCCATCTGCAGAGTGGTAAAATTCACAGTCCATAATAATTAGAATTGGGCCAACAGTACACTAAATAATAAATCACTGTGTTACTGCAATTCAGACAGATGATAACCAGCATGATTTGTTAATGTAAAATTCGCATCTAAACAGTCTTTGACAAAGGGGAAAAATAATGCAAAACTCCTTAAAGGATTCAGTTCATTATTCGAATGTATTATTGTACATTTAATACATTATTAAATATATTAGGCTACATAGTTTTAAATAGTCAACAATGTTTATTATAAGCCTTTATTTTGATGAGGCCTTACAGTTTTATTTAGGGAAGCTTTGTTTTTATCGTGTTATTATCCAAAAATTACTTCAGTTTTCAAGGGAACAGTGATTTTAAGACTAAGTTAAACTTCAGTTAATGAATGTATTCTAACATTGCAGGTCATCCTAGTACAAATGAAGATGTGGATGATCTTGTAAGTCGTCTGAGACAAGCTGAGGAGCAAGTCAATGACTTGAGAGAGAGGCTCAAGACTAGTTCTAGTAATGTGGAGCAGTACAGGGCCATGGTTCTTAGCCTGGAGGAATCTCTCAATAAGGAAAAACAAGTAAGTGTTAATTACTTATTTTTATTTACTTTAATTGTTTTTTAGAGCAAGGATTCATTGCTGTTTGTGATTTTCCACATTTTCAGTGTTGTTGTTCTAAATTAGATGCTGAGAATACCTATTCTGGCTTTAAATTGTTAACAAAATTTCAGTTTTGTGTCAGAATAATGTATTTAACTGGATAAAAAATGGATCTCATGATGGATTTTAATGAAGGTGACAGAGGAAGTTCGTACAACAGTTGAAGCTCGTCTGAAGGAGTCTTCAGAATATCAGGCACAGCTGGAAAAGAAGTTGATGGAGTCAGAAAAAGAAAAACAAGAACTGCAGGAGGAGAAGCGCAAAGCTGTGGAGAACATGGAGCAGCAGGTATGCCCTGACCCTCCCTGAGAGTCCCCAGGAATGGGCTTTCACAAATCTTCCTCAGCTTCCCCTGGGTTTCACACTATAGCAGTGCCCTGAATCAGGTCTTTCAGAGTGTACACAGAGTGCCTGAATTTGTGCAGGGTTTCCAAACACGAGCAGTACATTGACAGTGTCACTTCACGGCAGTGATTCTGTGTTTAAAGCTTACACTCTCTGCCTGAACTTTGAGCAGGAAAACATAAGTAACAGCCTTCATGAGAGATTTCAGAAGGAAACAAAATGACTGTAACTAGAATTACTGCAGGCCCAACTCTGAAAGTAAAGAATTATATTCTTACTGGGAAAGACCTCTGTATATTAATAAATCAAAATATAGAAAGTATTTGTCTATTTTAATACTAATTTTAGTCTATAAGTAATAATATAATCACCATTATGAATGACTGTGTTCAGTACTCTGCAAATACTTTGCCATTTAGTCCTGGGTTTGTTCTTACTCTGTGTCTGTTGTTTCCCTGTCGCTGCAGCTTTCAGAACTGAAGAAGAGTCTGTCAGCTGTGCAGTCAGAAGTTCAGGAAGCTCTTCAGAGAGCCAGCACCGCTCTGAATAATGAACAACAGGCCAGGAGGGACTGCCAGGAGCAAGTATGTTTGTGGTGTTTGCCTATTTTAGCCAGAATAGGTCAGCAGAATTCCTGTTAGCTTTCAGTTGAGCTCAAAACTAAACTTGTTATTTGGGGACTGCTGGAGGGAGGAAAAGTGCTGGGAGAGCACATTTTATATTTTGGGAGCAGCTGCTTATTGAATGCAATAGATTTCTGTTTCTAAGGTCTGTTTCATTATGTAAAAAGATTGGCTTGGGAATGTAATGAACTGATTTGAATGAATTGCTGCCTTCATGCCCTGAGGAGGGGGCTGAAAATGCTCCCAATAAGACAATGAGGAAAGTATTTTTCTAACTCAAAAGATAATTGTCATCTTTTACAGCTGTGGGGCAGTGTGATACTTACCAGCAGCTGATAAGATTGTCTTGTTACCAACTGTTTTTTAAAGGGAATTTACTTTTCTGCAGATGAGAATTCCAGCAGCACTAATTGGTTTCAAGGATATCAAAAAACTTTTGGCTGTTTAATCCAACCCCAAATTTAGTAGATGGGCATTTCCATGTTTCCTGTGCTTGAGAATAGCAAAGATTTTGGGCAGTGGTTTTCTTCTTGCTTTGTGGTCACTTGATTTTGTCTCTTTGTACACATCAAACACACAAAATAAGGGTAGCAGAGTTCATCTATTCTGGTTTTGTGCAGGCAATGATGGCTTCTGAAGCTCAGAACAAATACGAGCGGGAGTTGATGCTTCATGCTGCTGATGTGGAGGCACTACAGGCTATCAAAGAGCAAGTCGCCAAGAACGCAGCCATGAGGCAGCAGCTGGAGGAGGCTGCTCAGAAAGCAGAGTCTGAGCTCTTGGAATCCAAAGCCTCCTGGGAAGAGAGAGAGAGAATGATTAAGGTGTGATGATCTTTGTTGTTTCAGTGGATTTTTTTCAGTTAACAGAAATTCAGCCACAGAAATCACACTCAGTGAATGATTTTGTTGTAGGATGAAGCTTCAAAACTTGCATCCCGCTGTGAGGATCTGGAGAAACAAAATAGATTATTACATGAGCAGCTGGAGAGCATGAGCAATAAGATGGTGACTTCCATGAAAGAAGCCATTCCAACTGCAGCAAATGTTTCTCTCAGTGAGGAAGGCAAATCCCAGGAACAAATCTTAGAAATTCTTAGGTAACCTTAGCTCTGGGTTCCTTCTCCTGGGGCTTATAAATTAGATTTGAACTTAAATAATTCTGCATTACTTTATACTTGAAGGATAATGTTAAAAATCCAAGTGCTTTTTTGCAGATGGGAGGTGGTTGTGCTAGTTGAGAACATTTTCCTGGTCTGATGTGGTGTTGAACTCCCTGCAGGTTTATCCGTCGGGAGAAGGAGATTGCGGAGACGAGGTTCGAGGTGGCGCAGGTGGAGAGTCTGCGGTACCGCCAGAGAGTGGAGCACCTGGAGAGGGAGCTCCAGGAGCTGCAGGACAGCCTCAATGCTGAGAGGGAGAAGGTGCAGGTATGGCTGGGGGTTAATGCTTGTGACTTCAATGAGTACAGGGCTGTTCTGGGGCTGCCTGTGCCCCAGAATGAATTTTTGAAAGAATTTGGTCTTTTTTTTTTAACTGGGATTGCTTATAACCAAATGGAGTATCTTGTTCTGAGTCTTGTGAGAGAGTGTGACAATTCCAAAATCTCATAAATTATCTTTATTTTACCCTAATTATCTTATTTTTTTTCTTCCCATCTTCTACTTCCGAATGTCTTGAATGTACATGTGAAATAATGAATGCCATGATAGCTTTCCAAGATGGTGGTGTTATACCAGATCCAGGTGGAGTATATGTGCATGTGCAAGCAGCAAATGATTGAGTTGACTCTTTCCACAGGTAACAGCAAAAACCATTGCACAGCATGAAGAATTAATGAAGAAAACTGAGACGATGAACATACTCATAGAAACCAACAAGATGTTACGGGAAGAGAAGGAGAGGCTGGAGCAAGAGCTGCAGCAGATACAAGCAAAGGTTAGTACTGAGCTTCACATACACCTTTCAGGTGTTCAGTATATGGGTTAAATGTCAGGATATACCATTGCTAATTACAGTAAATATATGATTTACATTATAATTACTCCTTGAAGTCATACACGAATGAGGAAACTTTCCGTTTCCAATTTTAAAAGACATTGGTCCATCTGTGGTATTGGAAAGCTTGAAGTTCAGTTCCATTTAGATGAGCCTGAAAGTCAGTGTTTATCCTTGGCTAGAGGTATACCAGGAACAAGGCTATTATCAGCAATTACATTAAAAATGGCACAAGAATGCATATAAAACAGACCACAGCTTTATTAAGAGTTTAAAAGTGAGATACTGCTTGTTTTAATGGTAACCAGTGCATTGGATTTTAACATTAAAAATCTCTCCTGTACCAAAGTACAGAGTGAGCATCTAAGATTGGGAAGTCGCACCAATATTTTTTTCTCTGTAGGATCATCCTCTGCTGTTGTCTTTGTCCTTTTCTCTTCCTCCAGCTGGCCACTGGAAGGCAGAGAGTTAGGAAAGAAGCTGTGTCATGACTTTTTCCTGAGGGATTCCTTCAGTCTCCTGAGGTTCAGAGTGTAACCCTTTACTGTGCTTTCTCAGGTACGCAAGCTCGAGGCAGACATCCTGCCCCTGCAAGAATCGAATGCTGAGCTCAGTGAGAAGAGTGGCATGCTGCAGGCAGAGAAAAAGCTCTTGGAAGAGGATGTTAAACGCTGGAAAGCCCGGACTCAGGTGGGGAAATGCCTCCTTTTGAAGAACTTAATGTGGAAAAAAGGCCCCCCAGTCAAACAACTAAAAAAACTGCTAAATTTTCTTACAAAGAATAAAAAACTAAGAAATATGTTTGAATTATAAAACATTGTTCACACAGCTTCAAAGTTGGCTATTCCATATCAAAATGCAAAAGCAGTAGCTCTAATCCAAAGAGATTTCTGGCTATAACTGTGTAATTATTTTACAAAAATGCCCCTCTTTTCTTCCCCTTCCAGCACTTACTGAGCCAGCAGAAGGACACCGATCTTGAAGAGTATCGAAAGCTGCTCTCTGAGAAGGAGGCAAATGCCAAGCGTGTCCAACAGATGAGTGAAGAAACAGGCAGGCTTAAAGCAGAAGTTGCCAGGTGTGGTATTGGTCAATTTGTAAAAGGTTTGGTGCGAAGCAAAATATTCTAATTATAGCTGTATCTGGAAGTGTAATTTCCTAAGTGTCTCTGTGTAACTGAAACTTTTGGTATTCTTTCTGTGGCTTGGTAACAAGCAGGTGAGGTGAAGAGAGAGTTGTTCTGCAAGCTGTCTATTAGCTGAAATTATTGCAAAATAATGTATTGTAGAATAATTTTTATTCTGTATTGCAAAATCCTAGAAAACAGAATCCACTACAGATAATGCCTGTGATGTTACATAAATAAGGGATATTGAAAGGTATATATGTTTTCAAGCATCTTATTTGCATCTCATTTAGAACTAATGCATCCTTGACTACAAGCCAGAATCTTGTTCAGAGCCTGAAGGATGAAATAACTAAAATAAGAACAGAAAAGGACACTTTGCAGAAAGAACTGGATGCTAAAGTGGCTGACATACAGGAAAAAGTGAAAACTATAACACAGGTCAAGAAAATCGGTCGCAGGTACAAAACTCAGTATGAGGAGCTGAAAGCACAGCATGATAAGGTAGGTAGAACTGAAGTGGAGTATTCCTTAGTGTTCCTAGGGTTTGCCCAGGACTTTTAAACCAAACACTTGGCACACAAAAGCATCTTGTGAAGGTAATGACATTGTGATCAGATAGTCCCCTCCAGCTTTGTACCCCTTGATGCCTTTCAGATGGTTGCTGAATCGTCAACTCTGCCTTTGGCAGAACCACAAGAAGACCAAGTTTCTCCCCAGGAAGTACAAGAGCTCAAAGACACTCTCAGTCAAGCTGAAGTGAAGACAAAGAATTTGGAGACTCAGGTTGAAAGTTTACAAAAGGTAAACAGAACAGTTTACCTAATCCTAAGTGTGTAATTTCAGAGTACTGTTCTCCACTGTAATCCTAAGTGTGTAATAGTGAAGAATGGGAGAGTGTTTTAATGTATGTCACAGAAATATGGGAAGTGACCAGTTGTGCCTCTGCTTTCTTGGGAAGGAGAGATCTCAAGCCTGGTATAAATCCTGTGTCTAATGTGTCTCACATTATTTCCTGAAATAAGTGGGAAAGAGAATGCTCTTCTCCAGCTCTTGCATTCAGAGAGGACTGAGCTGTTGTTGATAAGAAGCCTTTTAACCTTAATGCAGTTGCCAGCTAATACCAGCTCCTTGGAACTTGTGCCCTGTATTTGCCAAAGTAGTTTGTTGTGGCCAACAATTGCAATCTTTCTCCCTCCCTAGACAATAACAGAAAAGGAAACTGAAGTTAGAAGTCTCCAGGAGCAGATAATGCAGCTACAGGCAGAACTGGCCCGTTTCCATCAAGATCTACAAGAGAAGACTACACAGGAAGAACAGCTCAGGCAACAGATCACGGAGAAGGAGGAGAAAACAAGGAAGACCTTGCTTGCAGCCAAGCAGAAAATTGCACAGTTAGCTGGTATTGTAGTTCTTTTTTTTTCTGTCCTTAGAGATTTTTAATTATTTCTATGGAAAAGCCTTTAGACAGGATGCTTGAAAAATATGGCCTGCTTCATATTTTACTGAAAAGTGTTTTCTAGATGCAATGCTACAGGGATTGTTCTAAAGTTTAAAGTTTAATTCCTCCAGGGGATGGTTTAAGTACATAAGTAGCTGCACACTGGACATAAAAAAAGTTTTGCTCACTTTTAGCCAGCCAACGTGATTACATTTTTGATCCTTCTGTTGATTAGAGCAGATTGGCCCTACTAACAACTTGGGTAATTCTCCCCTTCCCTAAATGTAGAGTTGCAAAACACATTGTCTCCTCTGTTTTTAAATGTCACTTAGAGGAATGATGGTGTAAGAGCTTGCTGAAAACATCTTGTTCTTTTGGGACTACTTCTTTAAGTTTTTATTTATCTATGTTTATTACATATTTCTCTATCTTTAGTCTCTTTTTATTTAATTGCAATTAAGAAGAAAAGTGTCTATATTGCCTCCCAGATCTCCTTTTATAGCTTAACATTTTTAGGATTTCAGAATACTTCAGTGACCTGGTAAAAAACCCAGGTGTTCAGTGTGCAGATTCAGCAAGGCTGGACCCTTTCCTGTTCCACCAGGTACAAAAGAGCAGCTCACAAAGGAGAATGAGGAGTGGAAGCAGAAGAGCAGCTCCCTGGAGGAGCAGAAGACGGAGCTGGAGGTGCGGATGAGCGCCCTGAAGTCCCAGTATGAGGGGCGGATCTGCCGCCTGGAGAGGGAGCTCCGGGAGCAGCAGGAGCGGCACCACGAGCAGCGGGATGAGCCCCCAGAGTCCACAAACAAGGTACAGCATGTACACGCTGCCAGGCAGCCCTGGCACAGCAGCCAGGCCACCACTGCCCAGCCTGGACTCAGGTGCCACTATGCCCTGCTCTTGGAAATACACAGGTTGGCCTCAGTAAGGGTTCAGAACTTCATTTAAATTTCCTGCCCTAATCAGAGTTCCCAGCACCACCAAGCAGGCAGTTCTGCCATTCACTGTGAACCAGCCAAGGAGCTGTTCATGCTGCACCCTCTATTTTTGTATTTTACTTATGCATTCAGTATAATGGGTCCATGTCTCAAAGCTTCAGAAAATACCTGAGAAGTTACCAAATTGTTTTCCAGCCTTGGTATGGCTGGTGTGATTTGGTTCGGAGAATTTGCCATAATTACAGAGTCTGCCCAGGTGAATACCCAACAAGCATTTCTTTCACAGACTTGTTAGCTAACTGCTGAAGTGTTTTCCCTGTTGCCTGCACTGTTTCACGTGTACCTGACATGGTATTTCTGGTTTTTACCTAATAGGTCCCAGAACAGCAGAGGCAAATCTCACTCAAGTCTACTCCAGCTTCAGGTGAAAGAGGAATGTGAGTTCAAGGGGTTTGCAGAGTTTCTGTGGTTGATACTTCTTGGGTTTATTATTATGTAGTTGCTCTTCTTTTTAGCAAATCACTGGCTTTTCATAATTTTTCTTGAACAACTGCAAAGATACTGACAGACATAGTGCATTCCTCCTGTTTTCTCAGCTATGTCTGTCAATAGGTCTTTTAAGGTTCAAGCTGGCATATTAGCCACCAGGAACATGGTATCTGGAAAACGTGGAAGGTTTTTAAAAAATGTTTTCAGACTTCAAGGTTTTGAAGTTGTGTAATTTTGATTGTTAACTTTAATCTTTTTGGTTTTGGGAAGGATCTTCCTTGTGCAAGAATGAGAAATGGACTGAACAGATAACTCTAAAAGATAAAATAGTCATTTGCCTAAGCTCTGAAATGGGAAATATTGCTGTACTACTGAGCTGGGATAACAAATTCCCTCTCAGCTATTATGAAATACATCCTTTAGACAGCAAGACTTCAAAAAAATTTTTAAAATTTGGCTGCCCCTTGTCTTAGCCAAGAGATGATGTCACTCTGTATTGAGTGAATCAGTTTTGATGTAAGATGTGTTACTCACTGTAATAAAGTCCCAGCGCAGCCAACAGTACAAACATTTTGATCTGTTACTAGATTTCCCACTTGAGTACCTTGGAAGAAACCTGTCAGTTCTCCAAGCTGAATAAAATACTATTGATGGCATAGTGTGTCTCTCTTTTTCAACTATAAAAAGTTTTGAAGACAATTCCTTAGGCTGTTCTGAGGCTTTTAAATTTAAAAGCTTTTAAAAAAAACAGTGTTTCTGGCTATGAAAATATACTTGTTTGTTATTTTAAAGTCTGCTTTCTGTACCATGATGAAACCAATCTCCTGTTTTTCAGTGCCAGCACTTCAGATCCCCCAACAGCAAACATTAAACCAACTCCTGTTGTGTCAACTCCCAGTAAAGTGACTGCTGCTGCAATGGCTGGGAATAAGTCTACTCCAAGAGCCAGCATCCGTCCCATGGTGACTCCTGCCACAGTCACCAATCCCACCACTACTCCCACAGCCACAGTTATGCCAACAACACAGGTGGAGACTCAGGAAGGTGAGCTTTTTAGTGTGGTATGAGGATCCTCAGTACTCAGACGTGCTGCCTTTGCCTTGAAGTGTTGGTGGCAGTCAGTTTGGAGGGGCCACAGACAGTGTCACTGTCCCTGCATCTCTTGCCGTGTTGCACTTCCATGACCATTCTGCTTGCAGCAAAGTTCATGGTTCCTCAGCTGGAGATGTGCATAACATGAATTCATCTGCAGAACACTGAATGTGCTTGTTCAGGGCATCCTGAGAGGGAGAATGTGAGCTGTGCTGGATGAATGAAGACCCTGACTGTGCTGCTGTTTGCCTTCCAGCCATGCAGTCGGAAGGACCCGTGGAGCACGTCCCGGTGTTCGGGAGTGCCAGCGGCTCCGTGCGCTCCACCAGCCCCAACGTGCAGACATCCCTGCCCCAGCCCATCCTGACTGTGCAGCAGCAGACCCAGGCCACTGCCTTCGTGCAGCCCACCCAGCAAAGCCACGCTCAGATCGAGCCTGCAGCTCAGGAGCCAGCCCCTGCCATCGTGGAGGTGGTGCAGAGCTCCCAGATAGAGAGACCCTCCACCTCCACAGCCGTGTTTGGCACAGGTTGGTGTCATTTTGTAGGCCTGCCTTGCTCAGTAGTTCCTTGTAGGTAGCTCCAGTTGGACCCTTGGCCAACCAGGCCTCACTTCAGTTCAAGCCTTTTCCCCCCTCCCTTAGTTTACTGTACATTTTAAGAACTTCTGAAGTTAGGCTTCCTTCTTGAGCTGTCAGGAATGGTGCCTCTGAAATGCTGTTGGCACTCAATTCCTTAAAGTAGGAAGAAAATAAAACTTTGTGTTTGTCTTTTTCAGAGCAGCTTTGCTCTGAAGGTTTAATACATTCAACCTTGCTGGCTCTGTTTCCATGGCACTATGAGCAAGGTTAATTTTAGGAGCCATAAGTAAGCTACCTAAGCTTGAATTTAAAATACAGGAAGTACTCTAAAGCTACTCACTGTAATACACTCTTGCACATCTGTTTGTCCTACACAGTGTAAATAGAACATTTGTTCCCCAAAAAACCAGATTCTGCAGACTGTTGGGGTTCTCTTTTTCCAGCTGATACTCTTAAAGATTTTGGGTGTACTTGTCCAAAGCAAAGATGGTGGAATAAATATTTGGTTTGTACCCTGGGCCTTATACTCAGGGTCAGTTAAGTTGTGAATAAAGGCTTGAGAGCCTAAGACTTGTAACTAAAGGGGTTGATGTTTTCCTGGCCTAGGAGACGGCTCAGTGCAATTCTGATTTGTTGTCATTCAGTGCAGAAATGGAGGTGATCTTCAGAGGAAAATAGCAAAGCTTTTGATTTCTGGTTTGTGCATGTGTTGCTCTGAAAATAACTGAGAGGTCTTTGCAGTTTCAGCTACCCCCAGTTCCTCACTGTCTAAACGCTCCCGAGAGGAAGAGGAGGACAACACTGTGGAGAACTCAGACCAGATCTCTGAGGAAACAGTGGATGCACCTACTTCAAAGAAACTGAGAATCATGCAGAGAGTTGGGCCTGAGGTTTGCACAAACATAAAGTGCTGCTACTTAATCTTTGGAGGATTTGAATGAGAAGAAAAAAATCTGTTACCTCAGAGGAAATCAGTGAATTCTTAATTGACTTTCTAATCTGTTGGGGAGGAAGCAATTATATTTGGGTATCTAAAAAGGCAGGGGTTAAACCAATTGTAATGAATGATGTTGATGTTAACCTGTAGAGAGGTTAAGATTAGAGAGGAAGAGAGAGGGCCATATCCTAGGATTGAGGAGGAAGAAGTTCAGACTCCTTTCAGTGTGGTTCAGAAGGTATTTATCTACAGTAATTGTGGACAAAAATACAGGGTATTTAGGAGATGGGAAGAATAGATGAGTTGCTGGAAAAGCCTACAGAAGATGCATGTGAATGTTGGTGTGAGGGATTTGGGATGTGCTGTGAAAAAGGGATAAAATTGATGAGACAGAACCTCACAGTGTTAAGGAAGCCAAAGATATTTTATTAACTTTGTGCGAGAGGGATTTTCATGAGAGAAAAAGGGCAGGATTGTGTAAGAGCATTACCACTTAAGGATCTGGAAGGTTGGAGGTAGAATGGGAAACTTTGATTTGGTTTTGGTTCTGAAAAGATTGAGGTGTACTGAAGTCCACTGCGCTGGGGAAGTTGTATTTCTCAAGGGCAGGGAAGTGAGATTTTTTGATAAAAACATTGCTAAGGAGGCAGGAGAAAATGGTGCCCATAATCTTTGTGATAAAAGATACTTTTTATTAAAGAAGTAAAAAATAAAATCTTCAACGTGTTTAGGGCTAATGATGTGTTTTAAATGAGAAAAACGTTCTTCCAGGAGGAAGTGACAGCAGAAGAGAGCACTGATGGAGAGGTGGAGGCACAAACATACAATCAAGACTCACAAGACTCCATTGGAGAAGTAAGCATATTTGAAGAGCAAAAATCTTCAGCAGAAATAGCCATCTGCCCCAAAAACTCTCAGTATATTTAGAAGTGAAATCTCAAATGGAATCCTGCAGGTTTCCCATGGAAACCACTTAAAATGTTTTAAAGTTTAGGCTTGAGCTGTTCAGTCACTGACAGTCACCTGTCACATTCTCTTTTGGCCTCTCCTCTGGTCAGCTTTTAAGGAACAGCAATAGCTGTTCCTTGAAAAGCATCAGAGTCTGGTTCTCTTGCTGTTGATGGTGCAGTGGATTTGGTTTGTCCTGGTGATTGCCTTTGCTCTTTGGCAGGGTGTGACACAGGGGGAGTACGCGGCCATGGAGGACAGCGAGGAGACTTCCCAGTCTATCCCCATAGATCTGGGGTCCCTTCAGTCAGACCAACAAAACACTTCTTCATCTCAGGATGGCCAGTCCAAGAGAGATGATGTGATTGTAATTGATAGTGATGATGAAGATGATGATGATGAAGAAAATGAAGGGGAGCAGGAAGTATGTATATCATGGAATTCCTTTATGATTTTGTCTTTAATCACATGGAAAACTTGCCAGACATGATTAATTTAATCAAAATATTTTGACTGAGTAATTGGTTTGTATTTATGTTGCCTGAACTTGTAGTGTTTTAAAGGTACCTGCTAATTCACCTTTTTTCACCAGAATTTTTCTTTTACCTTCGTTTATCTGAACCCTCAGGCTTTTCCATCTTCTTTCCTACCCTTGACCTGTTGAAGAGGGAGAGAGGGAGTGTCTGGGGGGGTGTTGATCTGTGTACCACATCCAGCCTATTCCGCTCCCCTTTCTGCATTTCCCTAAGGCTCTTTATTGTCTCATCACAGGATTATGATGATGAGGAAGAGGAGGACGAGGATGATGATGAAGACACAGGGATGGGAGATGAAGGTGATGACAGCAATGAAGGAACTGGTAGTGCTGATGGCAATGATGGATATGAAGCAGATGATGCTGAGGTGAGATTTGTTCCTTTCTTTTGTAGCCTGGTAAATTTCTTGCAACAAATCAGTGCTGTAATGCACAGATGTGAATGCTTGGAAGAGAGTATCTTGGTATAAATTCATCCCCAAAAGTTGAAAGATGATACTGGGTCATGGTAATATCTTACAACTGGTGTTTTCACCAGAAAAATCAACTAGGAATGTTTAAGAGGGCTGAATGAAAATACAAAGTACAGGAGCCAGCAGCAAATACTGTAGTTGCAAAACTGGTGAGGCTTTTGAAGAGCTGGATATTTCATTATCTGTTGTTATTAAATGATGGTGGCTACATTGTACAGGTTTGTATATGCACAGATACTCAAAACTTCTGAAATCTCATACAGTTGAATATAGAATATGTTAACCTAATGCTGTAGATACAAAAATCTTTTAAGATTGTCATATATTTGACTTTTTTTGCTTTCTGAATACTTTTGTACTGCTTTTATATTCTCTTTACAACCTATAATTTGTTTAGTCATACTCTATTTATGTGGGATTTTAGGGTGCTGATGGTACAGATCCTGGAACAGAGACTGAAGAGAGCATGGGAGGAGCTGAAAGCAACCAGAGGGCAGCAGATTCCCAAAACAGTGGTACAGTTATTCCATGCTTCTTCACAGTCTGTGTAGGCAGGGGGAGGGAAATGTAGAAGCTCTTTTCCATGTGTTAAAATCTGGACTTAAAAGTTAAAATATCAGTGAAATACTAAAGGCCATTTCAACGAGCAGTGTGGATTCTTTTGAAATGATCTTTTCTGGATTTGTTCTAAATTCATTTGAAAATCCTGCAAGCTCTGGTTGCTGTGGAAACTTAATGGCTCACTGGATTAATCGGTCTCTAAATCAGCAACTGAATAATTAACACTTTGTTTCAGTGCTGGAGTTGTAGCTGGCACAAGTTCTCTTCAAGGGATTTTACATAACAATACTGGGCTGTCCCCAGGCTTGCAAGGGAAAAATGAGTTAATTGGGGCAGAAGTGGAAGATGTGCCTTCATGCATTCAGCTTGGCTCCTAGCGTTTTCCCCCTGTGTATTTGTGTTGTAGGAGAAGGGAGCACGAGTGCTGCAGAGTCCACGTTTGCCCACGAGAGCCTGCCTTCGGCATCGTCCGAGCGCCAGGGCCCGCGGCCCCCACAGTCCCCACGGAGGCCCCCGCACCCTCTGCCCCCACGGCTCACCATCCACGCCCCTCCCCAGGAGCTGGGGCCCCCAGTGCAGGTACAAACCAGCTCCAGTGCCTCGGGAGACTTGGGAAAAAAAATTGCTGTATGATTTCTTGTCAATAAAATCCATTGGGAAAAATGTTGCCAGCTGTTCAGCGTGATAGAAGTGGTAGCTGGGCAAAGGGGTTTAGTCATCCTGCAGATGATGGCTGGACAGGGAACATACAAATCCATCCCCAGTGCCTTACTGCTTTTTATCTTGGAATTCTTATTATATTATACCAGTACTATGTCAGTCAGTGGCTGATGATATTTCCACTCAAAAAGCTTTTCTTGGCCAGATTGTAGCTCAGATTTGAAGGGTTTTTATGAGTTGCCCCAGTGTAGATGGGGCAAAGGAATGCTGCTATTTATTTTCCAAGTTAAACCTTCCACAGTCAGTGCCTGACCCATGATTATGCTTGTTGAAGACCTGTAGATTTTGTAAATTAAAACATCACAACAGGAGTTCTTCAGAAATACCCTGACTGAAATGATCCTTTACCATTAACTTGTGCTGAGGCTTGGGATCATAATATTTTTGTGTGCAAGTTTTCTGTATTCAGTAGAGACTTGAGTAAAAGATTACTGTCACTTGCCCAGAATATGCACGTTGTCCCCCAGAGAGTGCTGGGGCACTGAACAGGTTCTCCAGGGAATGGGCACAGCCCCAAGGCTGTCAGAACTCCAGGAGTGTTTGGACAATGCTCTCAGGCTCTTCCTGGGTTTCTTGGGCCTGTCCTTCATGCAGAGGTTGGACTTGATGATCCTTGTGGGTCCCTTCCAGCTCAGGATATTCTGTAATTCCACGGTGATTGCCATACTTACTCATCTAGCTGCCATCCTTGGCTCTGACTGAACACTTGTAGGTTGTTAGAATTCCAGGACCACATTCACACAACTTTCCCCATTTCTTTCCCATAAAGAGAATCCAGATGACTCGAAGACAGTCGGTGGGGCGAGGGCTTCAGCTGACCCCTGGGATAGGTGGAATGGTGAGTGTATCAGAATCTGCTACTAATGCCCTGCTTTCATGGAGCATTTCTAACTCCTGGGGTTACTTTGGTTTTTAAAGAAGCCTGGCTGATGATTTTAGGGGGGGGTGATCTCTGTGGTCTTGCAGAAAATATCCTGTTCCTGTTAATTCCTGTATTGATGGAAGGCAAAGATTAGAAAACTCCCAGGAAGCAAAAGGCGTCAAAAAATGCTCAATTGGTTTTGTCTAAGGTGATTTTATTTACGTATTTTTAGAGTCAGTCAAAGTGGCTGTGTTGCTGGAAAAAATAATACTAAGTTAAGCCTCATCCTAAAGGAACAAGGCTAATTTGTGCTGTCTCCATCAGCTAATTTTGAACCCTTTATTCAGCTGTATTTGGCAGAACAAATGCAGGTTGAGTGAGAGAAAAGAGACTAAGTACTGTGAGACCAAAGGCATCAGCTTTAGATGTTTGAAATTAAGCAAGGATTTTGTTAGAGCTAAATCTGTCTTTGTTTTGCTGGACTATGTGGAAAAAATCAACCTTTAACTCAGCTGGTAAAAACTAGAAATACATTGTAGGCTCTCATATCAGTCTCTTTTTTTCCAGCAGCAGCATTTCTTTGATGATGAGGACAGAACAGTTCCAAGCACACCAACTCTTGTAGTTCCACATCGTACAGATGGATTTGCAGAAGCCATTCAGTAAGTAGATCTGAAAATAAAAAGGAAAAAAAAAGGCTTTTCTCTATTCTTTATTCTATTTCTTTCTATTTTTCAGTGAAATGAAAATAAATTTAAATTAAATGAACTTGTGATTGAAGTAACATGGTAGGTAGTAGGATAGATAACTGCATGTGCAGATAAGTAATTTTTGTTTGAATTGTGTGTCATATAACTGATCAGATTAGGTATTGAATATTCTCCCATGTATTGTAACCTGGTGATTTAAGAAGAGATTAAACTAACAAAAAAGTTCTATCCAATTTCCATCCTTGTTCTTCCTCCCTCCCCATTAATATTGCCAGTGAAAGTAGGAAAAGTTGCCTCTGTTTTGGCTTTTGGGATGTTCTGAACATGTCCAGCAATCCACTTAAAATTGTGAGACTTCATAGAATAGATAAGTAAAGAATATTCTCTTCAGGACTGTTGTACTGATTTTGAATGCATTCCTAATAATTTGAGAGCTAATTGCTGTTTATTTAGCAGTAGCTCAGCTGATTTTTATGGTCAGTATTAACTCATTTTGTCTCATGCTTGATTTGTTCTCCTGGTCAGAAAGTTCTCCCCCCTGCCCTGATCTTTGGGGAAGTTGCAGAATTCCTTAAGTCTGTGTTTTCCAGTTCCCCCCAGGTAGCTGGAGTTCCTCGGTTCAGATTTGGGCCCCCTGAAGATATGCCACAAACCAGCTCCAGTCACTCTGATCTTGGGCAGCTGGCATCACAAGGAGGTAAAGCAGTTCTGGGCTCTCTTTTCTGTGGGTCTTTGAGTGAAAAAGAGAGAATTCAGTCAGCAAAACACAATTCTTCACACAATGCTTCAGGAAATTGTTGAAGTGTGGAATGCTGCAACTCTTAAATAATTGTCAGCAGTGAGAGAATAACAGAAATTACTGCTACATTTATAGTTGTGTTAGGAATTTTGAAATTGAATGAAATATTGAAGGAATGGTTTTTAACTTCAATTTTACTATTGTTTGTAGCTTCCCTGTAGTGAAACAATAGGGAGAAAACATCAAAGGCAAAGAAATCTTTGGGCTATATCCTTGTTTGCTCAGAGATGCTCAGGCTGTTGTGTTTGTTGTTGGTCTGAATCTGTCCCTTTCCTGGTATCCCTGTTGGCATGGAACACAGGCTGTTCTCTGAAGAAAGCTCATAGCAAAATAATGGCATAATGCAAGGATGAAAGTTAACAAAACAAGCAGTAATATTTTCAACAAGGTGTTACCTTCCAATAAATTATGATCAGCTCTGGCAGTAAGCCAAAAGAAAGTAACAAAAATCTGCTTAAATACAAGTGACTGGATTTTATCAAGTGGCCAGAGGGAAGACATTGGTTAATCCTTTTTATATCCGCTCATTTGGATGGATTGTCACTGCAAGTTTGTGTTGCAGGATTAGGGATGTATGAAACCCCACTGTTCCTTGCCCACGAGGAGGAATCAGGGGGTCGTAGTGTCCCCACAACACCGTTGCAAGTGGCAGCACCGGGTAAGTGGCAGAGGTTTGGAGAGCGAAGGGAGGGATTCCCCATGGTCGGTGCAGTGCTGCTGCTCCTCAGGAGCGCTGGGCATGCTGTCCCCGAGCTGCCCGTGCTGCCACAGGCTCTGTGGGCAGGGCCTGAGGGTGTCTGTGCTCCGCAGTGACGGTGTTCACAGAGAGCGCCTCGGCCGACGCCTCGGAGCACGCGTCCCAGTCCGTGCCCATGGTCACCACCTCCACCGGCAGCCTGTCCACCACCACCGAGCCCGGCGCCGGCGACGACGCCGACGAGGTCTTCGCAGAGGCAGAGTCTGAGGGGTAAAGCACCACTGGTTTGGTTCACTAGCGCTGCTGGCATGTTCATTGTCACCCAGGGGCAGCTTAGACAGCGTTTCCTAGTGCTGTGAGGCAGGACAATCTGAGTCTTCATCCAAAACCAGTGGTTTTCTGCTGATCTCCTTGGGGTTTAACAAAGTTAATATAAAAGTCACCAAAAAAAAAATTATCTTTTAAGAATGCAGAGCACTCTGCAATAGTCAAATACTGATGTAAAAGGCAGAGGTTGAAGCATCAGTTTGTAGAATAAAGACTAAGTCATTCCTGTGTAATACAGAAAATCACTCCTCATGTAAAGCACGCATATATGATTAAGCCACCCAGTGAAGACTGCATGTACAAAAGATGAAGCACAGGGCTGGAATAAGCAGTTCTTAGTGAATTTTGAAGACAAATAATTTTGTCTTTTGCTTTACAAGTGCAACTTTTAATATTTATAATAATTGCTATATTTTGTATTATGATGAAGCAAAGATCTAAAAGGGGACAGTTTATCGTTTTATGCCATATTTTACTTTTGATTTTGATTGCATCTTTGTGTTCCAAGACAAGTTTTTTTCTGGACCTTTTTGAAACTACACAAATACACTTACATGGTTCT
The DNA here is from genome assembly GCA_034509185.1 of Euphonia xanthogaster. Lineage (NCBI taxonomy): Eukaryota > Metazoa > Chordata > Aves > Passeriformes > Fringillidae > Euphonia > Euphonia xanthogaster. Next base: position 24,647,276 of record JAYDZK010000006.1, on the reverse strand, counting down.
CCTCCCCCTCCTTCCCTTCTAGCATTACTTCAGAAGCAGGTCTAGAAATCGATAGCCAGCAAGAAGAAGAATCTGTTCAAGCATCTGACGAGTCAGATCTTCCTTCAACTAGTCAGGATCCTCCTTCAAGTTCATCTGCAGGTACAGGATGATCACAATAATAGTTTGTACCTTTTCATTAAGAGTGGGAATTCCTTTGCCCAGCATCGTGGCTGGTAGCCAGGATACACAAAATAAGATAAAACCCTTAGAATCAAAGACTCATAGAATGTTTTGGGGTGGAAGGGATCTTAAAGCCCATGCAGTGCCACCCCTGCCATGGGCAGGGACACCTTCCACTAGCCCAGGTTGTTTCGAGCCTTGTCCAACCTGGCCTTGGACACTTCCAAGGATCCAGGAGCAGCCACAGCTTTTCTGGGCACCCTGTGCCAGGGCCTCTCCACCCTCACAGGGAACAATTCCTTCCCAATATCCCATCTGACCCTGCCCTCTGGAAGTGGGAAGCCATTCCCTCTCATCCTGTCCTTACAGGCCATTGTCCCAAGTCCCTCTCCAGCTCTTCTGGAGCCCCTTTAGTCACTGGAAGGGGCTCTAAGGTCTCCCCAGATTCTGTAAGAGCAAGATCATATTTTGATGCTTATAGATTCTTTGGTACTTTGGTAAACCATTTTTCCTTGGACTGCAGTAACTGGAGTAGGCCAAGAAAGAATAACACTTCAAGGAGCAAACGTTACTGATACTTTGGTGATTTATCCACTAGCATATTTTATGTCAGTTTTAAAATAGTTTTAATTAAATTGTGAAACAACAATAAGTTAATCTCTATTGAGTTATCAATTAACCCCTTGTATAGAGAGGAAGAGAAGTGCAGTTTATTTGTTTTGAAGCTTTTGTTTATCTTGGAGGAGAGGTCAATAAAATAAGGAAGGCACTTTTATCATTCTAAAGTAAAGAAAGCATAACCCATATCAAAACATGTAAAGATAAGAAGCTGGCAGGCACAGCCACCCTTTCTTTCTGCCCTGCCTCTCCCCACAGACACGAGCAGCACTCAGCCCAAGTCCCTGCGCCGTGTCCGGCTGCAGCCGCCGACGCTGAGGACGGGCGTGCGTGGCCGGCAGTTCAACAGGCAGAGGGGTAAGTGCTCCTGGCTGCTCCCAGCTGGCCTTGCTGGCAGGCAGGGAGGGAGGGAGTGACACAGCAGCCCTGCCCTCCAGTTTGGTGTGTGACCCTGAGCTCTAGTTTGGGTTTAGTGTGTTAGGCTGAGCAGGTTTCTGACAGGCAGACTTCCTTCTGCAGTGGCACCTGGCTCTTATCAGTAGAGAGAATGTAAAGGGCATTAGATCTTCAGAGTTTTAAAGGAAGGTTCCAGAAGTCTGTTAGAACAGCAGTTTAGAAAATTCTGGTTTTAGCATTAGAGGAATTTCCATTTGGTACATTAAGGATTCCAGTTATATCACTGTGTACTCATTGAAAAAAGCTTTATTGGATGTATTACAGGTTTTTCAGTGTAATAGAGTTAAACCATGGCAAGAAATTATTTTTGCAACTTCTGTACTACAAAAAAGCCTTGGATGGGTTTTTTTTCTGTTTTGCGTTATTTTAACATTGTCGAAGACTCAATATTAGCATTGAAATATAGATTAGCTGGTATTTTAAGGGGGGAAAAAATAAGGAGGTGGGACTAGGATAGAGTTTCTTCCATTTGTCACCATTTTTTTTAATAACAAGGAGGGACTAACTGATTTCAGGTGTGGTAAGAATCCTCTGCTCATTGGTTTGGCTCAGGATCATAAGTCACCCCCAGCCTTTTGCATGACACAGGTGACATGTACATGTGTCACCAGGCTTTGGGGGAGAGAGGGGGAACTTGAACTGTATCAGAAAGGAACCACTTCCCAGCCCTGACAATTCCTTAGGGAATGATGAACTATCACCTGTGCAATGGTTGATTAGAAGGGTTTATACTAATGCACTTGTTTTCTTTCCCTGCACAGGTGTAACTCATGCCATGGGAGGCAGAGGAGGCCTGAACAGAGGAAACATTAGTTAAATGAAATGTAAAGGATTTCCAGCTGTGTATACAAAATGCCAGTTTGCTTGTGATTGCTTAGTGTAATGAAGCCAGAGCTTGAAGCAGCATTTTAATACTTAGAGTTGTGTGCACATATTTCAATGTCTTTTATTAATAAAATTAGAAAAAACATTGACATCCAAATGGCATCTTGATTTAAACTCCTCTGCTGTGCATCACTTGCTGGGACAGTTGTACCAGTCTTTGGTTACAGTCTTTCCTGTGAGAGCAGTTACAGGCCGTGCTATTCTTTTGCCAATATCCAAACTGTAGTACCGATCTGAAAGGAAGAGAGGTCACAATTAAATTCCAGAAACTACATTTAATTCATGGGAAGAATTCACAAATTCAAGCCTGCATTTTAATGTCACTTAGGCCTGGATAACGGATTTACTGTTCCATGTGCATACAGGGAGCTGAGAGGCTCCAACAATAAATTTCTGTCCTCAGCTTTATTTTTCAGGTGTCCTTTCTGTCCTCAGCTTTATTTTTCAGTAAGTTTTATGGCATTGCTAATAATTAAATCTGTCCCAAGAGCAGGAGCAGGGAAGAATGTTCTTGTGTTGCTAGAACACAGAAATAGTCTTAAGAATTTGGAAATCAAACTAACTGCATCCACAACAATCCTGTACTCCCTACAGAAGTGGGAAGTCCGTGGTCCCTTAGTGTGAATGAGCCTGTGAGGCTGATTCCTCCAAGGTGAGGAATTGGATCTTACTGACAGGGATTTTAATAGCCTGTTTTTGGGTATGGCTTGTTCTTAGAGCTATTTACTTTTTTGAAAACTGAGGAATGCTTATATGGGATCCTGGCTGGGGGAATGAGTCTACCTAATGCAGGATCATAAATACTTTATTTGAGCTTAGTCAAGTGGTTCATCTCCCTCCTTTTTGTGTTTTGTCAGAAACATAGTTCCATAGAAGCCATTGAAAAACTTATTGCTGTATTGTGATCCAAAGACTTCAGTCTATCATTAACATAATCCTACATTTAAGGTTTGTCCCTTTACAAGGCTGAACTCCCTGGCAGTGCATTCCCCAGTTGGCTGCTTTGAACCTCTGTATTTCATTGGTGCATGTTGTCTTGATTTTTAATAGAAACATCTCCTGATTATGGGCAACATTTTAATTCTCAGGACTTTTTAGTAGTGCTGAAAGCAGTACCACAAATGATAACAGGAGCTTCTTTCTTCCCCACCCCCGTATCTGTTGAGGTCTATACTGACATGCTTTAGTTTTACTTACTGTAAGAGAAGGCATAGTAGTCGTAGCCATCGGGCTTGTTCTGGTTGGGCACAGAGAGAGTTGAGTGGACAACCTTGGGAAGCCCTCTCCAGTACGTTGTCATTTGGATTTCCTTGCGCAGAACTCCTGCAAGGAAAAGGAGCCCTCCGTAAGGAGCTGTGTCCCCTACAGCCATTAAAACCTTCCAAACACAACGTTGTGTCAGAGGTGAAAGCATCTGTGTAAGAGAGCCTTAGTGCCCCCTTACCAGAGGGGTGGGGGTTGATCCTGACGGTGCGGATGATGGTCGGCATTCGCACAGCACGCTGGAAGCGCCGCCGGATGACAAATCTGGGGACAAAGGCTGGATATCTGATGGTGACCCGGGCTCTTCTTTGACACTTCTTGGCTGGTTCTTGTCTGTACACGTACTGCTGCATGTTCCCATCTAAAATACACGTTTGTTTTGTTAGTTGTAAAAAAAATAAGTCAA
>JAYDZK010000006.1:24580059-24633347 GCA_034509185.1 Euphonia xanthogaster | reverse complement strand
CTTCTCCTGTGTTTTGCTCATGTGGAATGTGTTTGGAGATTGTTTACCCACAGGTGATTGTTTCATTGGATTCTGGTGTGAGTTGTTTTCACTCTTTGGCCAAACAGGGCCAAGCTGTGTTGAGACTCTGTAAAGAGTCACGAGTTTTCATTATTATCTTTTCAGCATTCAGTAAGTATCCTTTCTGTATTCTTTAGTATAGTATAAAATTCTTTAATATAGTATGATATCATAAAATAATAAATTAGCCTTCTGAGAACATGGAGTCAGATGCATCATTCCTGCCTTCATCTGCGGGCAACACAAATACAACAGGAAATTCCAAGCAACTCCAAGCACACTATCTATAAATATTGGGTGTGACACCATCAAGTTACAAGTTTGCATACTTCTGATGGAGGGATTGAATGGATCTCCTTGTTCACACCCTGTGATTCAGCAATGTGTGTAAGTGTCTCTGCTCCTGGATGGAGTTAAAGTGTGGAAGAAACCACATGGAAATGTCCCAGATTTGCTGGAGTTAATTCTTCTGTGAGATATGAAACAAGTTCAGCAAAGCTTGTGAAGACATTGCTCATCAATCCTTGAAAAAAACCTGTCAGGTTTCCAAATGCTGCATAGCTGCAAGCTGCATCTGGCATCAGTGGGGAATGGAGATGCCAATTGATGCCAAATGCCCCTTGGAGCACGTGGGGAATAAGGAATAAACATTGCAAACAGGTTCCTAATGTTGATGTCTCCATTCATCCTCACACACCAGGAAGAGTCATGGCATTATCCTACAGGGATTTCCTGTGAGTGAAGCATTCACGTCTTGGAAAAGGCAGGGAAGACATTAATTTCACCATAGTCAAGAAATGCTGTAAAAGACTAAAAGCAGCCACGGTTCAGAGGCCAAGTAATTTGTTTAAATATAAAATATCTGTTGCACTGGGTCAGTTTTTTGAAATTGTCATGATAATCTCAGGGATAAACCACAAATTTCTGTGAAGTCCCTCAGCTTCTTGAGGCTGGAGTGTCTCTGGCATTTTACACCCCCAAAGTCCTTCAAAGCCCTTCTGTGTGTGCAAACTTGTCCCTAAGCAATTTCTGTAAACCCAGTTAGACACAAATGGAAAAATGGAAAAAAACACAGCTTGATGTGAATCCTGAGCCTGGCTGTTCATACCATGAGAGAATCTTCCTACAGTCCATGGATCTGAAAAACAAACACTTGAAGGAGAGATTCTTTAATAGTCACTCTACAATCACAAATGAAAAATACTTTCACTACCCATCAATTCTTGGTATAATTTCAGTGATTTCTTCAGAAATTAAATCAAGTGGAGCTACTGTCTGTGAGGACTTCTTTTGTTACAGCAGGTGAAGCTGTCTTCAGCATTCAGAAGCATTACTGATTGTCAGGATATTTAGAGACTAATAAAGAAAAAAACCAGAAGGCTTTGAAAAATTAAAAAAAAATTTAAAATCCGAAGTCTCCTTATCTTTTGGAAAACACAGCTCTCTTTAATTTTCTGATTGCTGCCATTTCTACCTCCAGGCAAATCCTATATTGCCTTCGGATTTTCGATCTATATGTATATATCTATTGTTTGGAGACTTAAGCAGAGATCTGCTTGTACATTTTTGAATTTTACTTTTTGCACCCAAAGAAAAGTGTCCCACCATGCCATTTCTTCCTTCCAGAATAAACTTCAAAATAACCAAATCTTAAATTTCTTCTGTCTAAAGAAAAAAAATAAATCTCAGCACTCTCAGCCAACCCCATTCCCTTCCATTTCTGAGGAATCCTAAATTTCAAAGAAACCATGGTATTTCCTGGTCACTTTTCCCCTCTATTTTTGTGCAAATCAGTATTTTGACCAACGGCTCATTGTCCTGTTTTGACCTGCACTGATCAAGGGCAAGGCTGCCTGTGAGTAACCACAAATAGCTCAGTGCATCATCTGAATGCCTTATTATCCCTTTTTCTGTCTTCTGCTGAATGGTTTTATTTGGTTTGGTTTTTTAAGTCCCTTTGTTTTGCTGCCATTGTGTCCCATTTCCTCTGTCTCAGTCAAAGCTCAAACAAGCAACCTCAACCTAAATATTTTTTTCCCAGTTGCTCTGAATATTCTCACCTCTGTAGCTGATAAAAGCAGTAGTTTTGCTTAAATTAGTAGATATGTATGTGCATAAAAAACTAAAAAAAAAAAAGGTTTTCCCTCTCTTCCCACTGCCCCAAGATTTTATTTTCCAATGAAAAATTGTCAGGCTGTCAAAATTCCATCATGTGGCAAGAGTTTGCTGGCAGCATGCCCAGAGGGGAGCTGTGTGCCTCATGTGTGGAGTATCAACAGTATGACTTTATAGGTATTCATGTTTTGCCCTTTGAAAAGTCCCTTCTGTCACAGTTGAACTTTTCTATAGTATAGATAGAGCATAACATCCTTGGACAAAAAACCAGAATTACAATAAAATGCTTAAAGAGCAAAATATTATCAATGAATGAACTCAAGTGTGTTTTTCCTCAGAGAAAAAGTCTGTCTTAATAGAATTCTTTCAGCAGAATCCCTCACATTGTGCTGGTGCACAGCTGTAACCATTAGACTTTTGTAGAGAGCATCTTAAATATTAATGTAAATCAGAAATTAAGCATTCATTTGATTTAATATCAAATATTCCCTGAAAAAAGTAAGTATTTTTGCATTGAGGATGTATTTTAAGACACTCAAATCCATACAAACTGAGACTGAGATGACAGAGCTTGCAAAATAAATAATCCTGTATGCTTGATTTTTCAGAATCTGCTTTTGTGGAAGGATAGAATGTGAGAGAATAAAAGTGCAGAAGGTAGTCTCACACCTGAGGAGTTGCAGCTGTACTAATCCCCAAAGATTAGGAACATGCCTGCCCTTAATAGGCCACAGCTGTGTCCAATAAGAAGAGTGCTACAGAAGAGTGGGTTATCTAGAGAAGAGAGATGGAGTTTGTTGTCTGTGCTGTGGAGAGAGTTGGAGTTTGTTGTCTGTGCTGTGAAGAGAGTTGGAGTTGTTGGCTGTGAAGAAGAAAAGGAGAAGATGAAGAAAGTGCTGTGAGGAGCTGCCCATGAGAAATCACTGAGAAGGTATGGAACTTTTGAAATGTGATGACAAAAGGCTTTTTCTCTTGTTCTGTCCCTACATCCAAGGCAGGTGTTAAAGCACTTCTTGAACAAATGTTGTCCCAAGTACTCTCAAGTATATGGGCAACTGTGAAAAAATTACAAAATTAAGAAAACAAAAGATCATGCAATTAAATGTCTAAAGTGTCCTGTTGAACTTGGCTGTGACTGTTGGCATTCAAATCCCTGCTGTTATTTGGAAGTAGCAGAGGAGGGTGAGGTGGAAGGGAGAAGCTTGAGTGGAGTTGATTTACCAGCTGGGTTTTTACACACATCCCTTTGAGAGGATAGGAAGTAAGACCACCCTCTGATTCTGTCTGAGGATGTGCCCCCTGGAAACTGGAGATTTATCCCTGAAGAATGTCCTGGGTGCTTGTTCTTCCTCTGAACTCATGCACCCATAGTGACAAGGCAGAGGTGACATATTTGCCCTAGTGACAAGGCAGATGAACAAAAAAGCAAAAAATGATTTAGAGCTGCCTTGAATTGAAGAGCCCATGGCTTTAAATTTAAGTGGTTTATTCTTCTCTAGATGTAGATACATAGAACAAAATCCAGGGAGCATCCATTAGCCCATTGCTTATGCAACAAATTTCTGCAGGCTTCCAGAGGTAAAAGTACCTGGGGATACTTTAGCTTCTGTCTTCAGGGCCATGATGGTTCAGCAGAATCCCCTGGTCCAGGTAATTATTTTTTTCTGACATACTTCCATCTGTGGATGTCCTCCAGTCCCTACGTCACCTTTATGGCCCTGGCCTGACCTCTCTCCAGAGCTGGACACACTCCAGGTGGGCTCTCACCAGTGGGAAACTGAGAGGAATGCTCTGCCTAGAGCAGCTGGGATGCTCTTGGCTTTATTTGACACACTGACAGGTCATGATGTCCAGCTCAGAAATTTCTCTGCCATGCTGCTTTCCAAGCTGCTCAGACCCAGGTGGGTGCTGGGTGTTTCTTAGCTCTGTCTTTCCCTCTGTTGAAACTTAAATTCCATGCATATATGCCTCCCCCAGCACCAGTCTATTGTTGGTTTCCCAGGATTTAGCAGGTTTGTCAGACTCTTACCACCATCTGCTGTTGAGACAGCCAAAGTGAGTCAGACAATTCTTAATTGACCACTGGACAAAAGTGAAAGCATCTAAATGATGCTGGCAAGGCCTGAGTCCCTGCCCTGTCCCATCAGCATTGTTTACAAGGTATGTCAATAAAAAAACCCAGATAGGTCAATTATGGAAATGAAGGGGTTTTCTCTTCCTCTTTAAATTGGATAGAATGATGGTCTCTCCACTCTTTTCCCTTATTTAGGGACTGGCTATGCTCAGCCCTTAACCTGTGGTGTAATCAAGGGGCTATGAAGTATTTTCAAACTAGAAAAAGCATAGGTCCTTCATCAGGGCTGGTAAATTACTGCAAGTGCTTATTTTTCAGAAATGGTTTCTTACTGACTGCTATCTGCAAGTCTGCCCTTACAATGAAAAGTGAGAGAAATTTAGATGAGCAAAAGTTGAAGTTGGTCAAATATGCAGCAGAGAATTGATTGCTTGGTGACCTTGTCCTGGTGACAGAGGCTTTTGTTTCAGTGCCTTTTTTTTCTTTTTTTCTTTTAATTAATCTGTTAAAGGCAGAACTGATTTCAGACTTGGTGTCAGGAGTGAAAAAAGCCTTTGTGCACTCTAACCCCATCAACTTATTTGTATTTCCTTGCATGAAATAAATATAAAATATACAGTGAAGCCACGATGAATAGGAAAAAATATGTAATGGATTTCAGAGTGGATGATTTTGCCCTTAATAAAGTAATGAAGGAAAAATTAGAGAGACTTGTGCAATGTACTCAGATATTCAATAGAATCACAGAACCATTTGGGCTGGCAAAGACCTCTACACCATCAAATCCAGCCATTCCTCCAGCCCTAACCCACAGTCCCAAGAGCCACATCTACGTGGCTTTTAAATCCCCAGGGATGCAAATTTGCAAAATCGAGGGTGTTGGAGCCAGAGGAGGAGAGAGCAGATGTACAACGCTGGTTGGGTTCCTGCTTGCAAGGAGGAGATCTGAGGACAGAAGAGTTCCCTGCTCTGAGGAACATTTGTGAGCAGAAGGATCAAAGCAGAGCTACTAGCAGGAGAAGAAAAGGATTTTCACTATTATCTCAAATTACTCCATCTCCAAGGGGAAGAAGAGTTCTGCCTGTACATGTTTCTGTTCTGAAATGGGTAAATACCTCTGTCAAATGGAAATATGGAGATGAAATGTCAAATGAAATACAGAGAAGGTGTCTCAAAACCACACGTTCTCCATATTCCTCACCCTATAAGGCAAAAAGAGCAAAGTGCATTTGTAGCATTTCAGGGAGCAGTGGAGTCTCCTTTCTGCTACCCCCTAAACTGCTGCCCTTGCCATGTCCTCTATTTGCAGAACTGCATTTCAAATTTATTTTGCCCTTTAGCTTAGAATTTGAGAATCTAAGGTTTAGTGACAAGCATGTTATTAAACCACAAAAGATTGTATGGGACAGAGACTGCTGTTACCATGAGCATGCAGATGTTTCCTGTTTGTATGAGAGCTGGAGCTGCCATCAGACACTCCTAATTCCTAGAGACTGGGATGGAATGGGCTTTAAGATTTCTTCCAACCCAAACATTTCTATGATTCTATGAAGTACAATAAAATCAACAGAAATATTCAAATTTCAAAAAGCAATAAACTACAAGTCAGATAAATGCTTCAGTTTTAAAAATAATTCTTTTCATTAAAAGCAGAAAGGGCTGCAATTATGAAGAAACAACAAATGCCATTTAAGGAAAAACTTTAAAAAGATAAAGTACTTTAAATATTGGCATGGAAAGATCAAATTATCATCTACAGTAGAATAGTTTTTAAAGTCACATTCTTAGACTGTTATTTTTATGGGTTTTTATAGTCTGTTTAAGCTATTGAATTAGTTTTAGTTTTTCAACATCATTAAATAGATATTATCACATCTTTGAAAAAGAACTGTGAGATTTTCAAAGAAATTTGTGTAGCAGATGTGCATTTAGCAGCCAGAATGAATCAGAAATATCTCAATTCCCTGGCCTATTCTGCATGCATCAAGATACATATCTTACTGGGCTTGAAATTGTCTGTGTCATTTAATTCTGTGAGGTCTGAGGGGCACACACTTTTATGTCTGCAGTTGTGGGAGGCCTCAGCTTCCTAGTGATGCTTTTCAGTGCTTTATCCAGGGCCATGGGATCAAGACCATTCTAACACCCCATTCTGATAAAACTCTTGTTCTTTAATGCCCCAGATACACCTGTGCTCTATTTTTACATGCTTCAGCAGGGAGGTTCCTTATAGATAAAAATGTATTATTATTTTTGCTGACATTAGGTGTTGACTTGCTTCTCATAGTTAAAGCAGAGAAAATACAAATGTTTTCCTGAAGCCATTTCATGAATTCAGCAGTACAGCACCAAAATTTACTGAAGCCTCTTAGATGAGAAAGGCACAGGTAATTTTATACCCAATTCATAGAGTCAGAATCCCTGGAATTGTTCAAGACCTGGTTGGACAGGACTGGAATTTTTTATGCTGCAATGATACATGAAGACATAAATGACTCCTAAAGCAGTAAGGAAGCAATATTTAAAATATTTTAAATAACTTTCCTATTTGTTTACCATGTCTGAGAATGGCTTTGCCTTTTGAAATCTCATTTACACAGTCATCAGATATACATTCTGTGTGTTAATTCACATCTGCACCTGCACTTCCTGCTAAGAATTTAAGCCAAACAGAAAAGCAGAATAATTGCTTGCACTCTCAAACTTAGCCAAAATGATAAAGAATCGTTATTCCACAAGCACCATGTGGAAGTAAAAAAACCTCATGGCAGAGAAATCCATATTCTGCAAAGCCTGAATTAAGTCCAATGAAAAATCAGCATTTCCTCAAGGTATCACATATTTTTTTATTCCTGGTCTGGTGGAAAGTTGTCCCTGCCTTGGGTAGGTGGAACTAGATGTTCTTTAATGTCTGCTCCAATTCAGGGCTGTCTATGATTCCGTGAGGATTTTATGATTGCATTTATGCTAAAGAACTGAAAACCATGAAAAAGGCACAAAGAGGTTCCTTCCAGCTTCTGGTACATGTTTTCAAAATAAGCTTTTCCCAGAGCAGAATGAAATAAAAAGTTAAGTTTTGTTCAAGAAGAGTTTGACATTTGCACACCTCAAATACTGTAATTGTTAAAAAAGAAATGCTCCCACCCCCATCCATTTCAAACAGCAGTTTTTTGTTGTTTGTTTCAGCTTTGATGTTGTTTTTAGAAACTGTTACTTTCTAATGAATATGGAAGATTTTTCTTTTTCTTTTTCCATTTATGGCATCTTCAATGTTTTGCTCACAGAGGAACAACTTAAGAATTCCACAGCCACTGTAATTCCAACTTAGAATGATGTTTGCTTTATTTCTTTCTTAACTCAGCTGTTTTTGACACCTTTTGTTAGTTTTATGCCCACTTAAAACATTGGAACTGCTATTTATATTCATCTGCTTGATGAACTGTGCAGTTATTTCATAGATCTTCCTCTAAATAATTCTGAATATCACTTAAGTGCTCCACCTTACCACATTTTGGGCATGTTTCTTTCCTTGGCAATAAGATTGAAAGAATATAAATAAAATAATTTTTTTTTTTAAATGGTGGAGAGTCCTCCCAAACTGCTATTATCCCTTCCAGTTAATGAGCACTTCTACTGGCAGGAGAAGGGGATGGTAATGGGATGAATTACCTGTCCAGCTGCTGTGAATCTCACAGGAGAGAACAAAAAGCACAGCAGGGACTCTGCTTCAAGGACTGAAGGGGGACAGACCTTTTTATTTGGCTTTTTTTGGCATTTTTAATTCTATAAGAAACTCCTTTCAGGAACCTGATTTTCTTTTGGTGTTTGTTTGAGGCGACAGAACACAAGAGGTTTCTTGCTTGGACTCCATTATCATGGATGTAAAATAAATTGGATGAATACTAAATGAAATATTCTAATTCATCTCTGTAGCTTGAGGAAGGGACTATTTAAAAAACAAACAAACAAAAAAATTGTGGCATCTTCCAGAAGAGGAACAAGAAGATTGCCCTGCAGAAGTAATAGATAATTCATGCATGATAACACTAAAATGCACTATTATAAAACACGTGATCTTTTTAATCACCTTCATGTCAAATGAACATAATATCATTTAATATCAAATTTCTCTGTATTGGAGTTTCAAAGTCAGGCTTTCAGTGTTTCTGTACTGGCTTATTGTGGCTGAAGGAACCTATGAAACAGAAATTCAGCATAGCATGAACTCACATGACAGAGTAACCAATTCACACTTTCTGGATTTTGGTAGTTTGTGCTCATAAACATGTGACATCGATTTTCAGAGTGAATGGATGGGGTTTATATCCTCAAAGATTTTCAACTTTCCTAACTGCTTAATTTTATTTTGTTTTTTTTCCTTTTTTTTTTTTAATTAATAAGTAGATGTCTTTCAAATCACCTGATGTGGCTCAATATTGCACAAGGTGTGTGAAATCTCATGTCAAAATACCAAGAAAGGCTCCTTTGCACATTTAAGTCTTATTCTCAGAATATAAATGGTGCACTGCTTTTTTATTAGCTCCATAGTTGGATTTTACTCCAGTGGAAGAAAATTTAGTCAAGAAAACTCAATATATAGGTTTTTGCAACTGGTTCAGTCATCCATGCTTTGGCTGGGTTAATTTCTTGATTTGCATTGTTAATTAATCATGCTATAAAAAGTCCCTAATTAACCATTTATGAAGCATTGCTGATAAAATCTATTTAATTTTCCATTCAAAAAAATTTCCCTTTTCTATTTAGATGCAAAACAAATCTAGAAAGTGGGTGCTTGGCACATCAAAGTGGCACGCACCTGCTCCAACATCCTGCAGGACACAAAGTACCCTGAACTTCTGGGTGAGAAAGTTCTGAGCTAGGAAACTTATCAAAAAGGGCTCTTCTTTCACACATTATGTGTGAACACATTGCAACAGGACTCCAAGGCAGAGTTTCATGTCAAAATAAAAAATAACAAGGTAGGAAATAACTACAAGGTAACCTGGCTTGTCTGATGGAACTTTTCCTTAGTTTATCCCCAGTCTTTCATCCAGGGCTGAAACTTTTTCTCTATTTTGCTGAAATTTCCCTTCTCACCCCAGGTCTCTGCTTTAAGAAAAGGGCCTGTGTTCCTCTCTTCCATCACTCAGAACAAAATAATCAAGAGACTTTTCTCTCCCCAGCCCCCAGTGAGGCTCCTGTGTGAAGCCCCTGCAGCACTCCCATGAACACCAACTTCTGAGGCTGCAGGGGTTTTAAAGCAAGAGAAAAAAGGAACAGTGCACTGTGGGCCCATGTGAGACACAGCTCTAATGAGAGAAGACCTCACAGATTAAGTTCTTGCTGTAAAAAATCCCTGGGAACTAGGGCAAGCTAATGCATGAGTGAGAAGAGGAAAGAGATTCTGGATTCCCTTCTTTGGCCAGGGGTTGAAAAACTGGCCAAGATGTATGGAATTCTGGTCTCTTGAGCCCTCAGGGATAAATTACAGCCTCAAATCCATATCAAATTCCAAGCCTGCTCCTGGAGCTCCACAAGAAGACTTGATTTCTTTAAATTGCTGCTTGGGTGTTGAAAGAGATGATCTGTAAGCTCCTTTCCAACTCAAACCTTTCCATGATCCTATGTTTTTTTTTGCAGTGCATAATTATCTTGACAGTTTCAGCACTACCCTGAGGTGACCAGAGTTTTCTGGCTGTTACCTGGGCTGTTCCCAAATCCAGATGCTGCACGGAACAGCATTTTTGTTTCTGCATCAGCACTGTTGCCCAGGGGCAGCCCCAGTGCAGGTGCACAGGGATGTCCCTGCACAAGGTGCTCACGGGGTCCTGTGCTGGCTGCACAGCCAGTCTGGGGACACCAGTGCTGCTGTCCTGGCTCACAAAGGACTGAGCTGAGTGGAAACAAGTGACTGGTAATGCACTTGTATCAGGCATCTTGCTGTTGAGGTAGAAAACACACATCTCCTGTCACTTCACAGAGCCAGAGCATCACAGGCTGCTTTGGGTTGGAAGGGATTTTAAAGCTCATCTCATAATGATGCCTCAGGTTTGAGCTTTTCTGTTTTTCAGATCTGTGCTGCTTTAGTGTGCAATTCTGAGCTTCACATGAGGGGATGGGGAGCTCTCTGCACAGAGCAGGGAGACAAAACAATTCCTGCTCTAGCTGGGACCCAAGGACAAATGATCCAAATCTCAGGCCCAAGAGCAAAACAACGTGGGCTGAAGAGAGAAAAACAAGAAGGATGAGGCTGCATGGGCTAAAGCTGGAATTGGAAAATTAGCTCCAATATGCAAATGGAGCAGAACTTATGAAAGTGAGAGATCCTGTGAGCATTCGTGCATTTTGGGGCCATTTTGGTTCACCTTGGGTGCAGCCCTGGCTGGGCTCTTGTGCTGCCCAAGGTGGACCCATGGAGGCCTTTTAATAAATCCCTGCTTTATTCTTTAACCCTGTCCAGCCTCTGTTCTTGGTCAGCCTTCACAAGACCCTCTGCCATTCACCCACGGGAACCACTCAGAGGTGGCAAAGTGACTTTCTGCTCCCCTTGGAGTTCCTCACCCAGTAAATAAAACCTTCCCCCCCAAGATCTCAGAGCTGTACCTGTTTCTGCCCTGCCATCAAAGAATTACCTCACCTTTTGAAGCAACTGCTCATCGTTAACAGGTGGAAGTTTAATTAAAATTTAGTTTTTGATACAAAAGAGCATTGTGAGGGAGACAGAGCAGCAGTCTGAATTCAGAGAGATGATGAGGGAGGAAAGAGATATCCAGCACTGGTGAGATCCTCCCTGCGTCTATGTACCATGCAGGAAAAACTGGAAATGCTCTGAGAATTGCTGTTGTTAATTTAATTACTTTTTAATCATTTCTGTGCAATGTAGGGAAAGATTCCTCTCACTAACCCTGGCTTTTCTTGCATTGCTTCATGTTTTCAAGGTTTTATGTTCTAGTGTAGCAACCTATGATTTTGTATAGTAATTTACTTCTAAGAATTCTCAGAACTGTAAATTAACTTCAGTTTCATGCTGAAAAAGTAAAATTTCCTTCAGATGAGCTGAACATATTGCACCTTTGGTGTATTCATCATATCCACATGCTGTGATGAATGGCTAAATCATAAAAAAAAAGAAAGGAGGAATTTATGGATTGAAAAGATTGTATAGCCTACATTTCCACTATGGAAAAGAGTGCTGCTGACCACAAATGGCCTTTCTGCTATACATTCTATGTATCTCAATATTTATCCAGAAGGTATTGAAAAATGTGTCCTTCTTCAACCTTAGTTAAGCATATTCCAGAATAAATAAATCCAATGTCAACTTCCACATTTTCTGTAATAACCCCTAAGCCTCAGGGGATTATAATAAGAATTAATTAAAATAATTCTGTACAAATACTTTACTGAGAAGATTTTTTTTAAATTGGAGAGTTTGCAGTAAGTTATTGCTGAGAATAGAATGCAACAATTTTTCTAGGAAAGTTCCTATTAATTTTGATAGTCTCATTTTTTTTGCCATTATTCTATCCATACCTTTTCCTCTATATTCTTGGTTTTTTCCTCCTTGGTACTGAAAATATGAAAAGAAAGCTCAGATTTTCTTGAATCACAAAAGACATTCTCAGCATGCAAATAAATCTCAAGTTAAACATTCTCTTCTCATGTTGCAATACCAAAAGTCATACCCCAGTTTAAAGTATTTCTGCCCTTTGTACTCTACCTGCCAGGATCTGAAGTCCTAGCTCCCTTTTGCTTTTGGATCTTCACTATTAAATATTTTAATATTTAATATGAATATTTTGTATTAAAGCTAAAATTTTTATGTTTAGTGTTAATATTTAATTTTAATATTTTTAATTTGGTTGTCCCCAACCAACCAACTACTGGGCCAGCTTTGCCTTCCTATTAGTTTTCTTGACCTAATCTCACCTTTCCTCTGCATGTTTCTCTCCTGTTTCACCCTTTATTGCTACCTCTTCATTCACATCAGCCAACTTTTTAACCATTTGTCCTCGTTAAAAGTGAAAAAGGCACATTGCAAAAGAGGTAATTTTCCTGTTTAATCCTGTTCAGGATTAAATCTGGACTATGTCAAATTTTATAGAGCTGTTAAGAGGCACAGAGGCATCACAAGTGCTACTCCACCATCAAATTTTAACCACATTCTCCAAAGTCATTAAGAATGAGATCAACAGAAATTTAAATAATGGCAAAGAGTTTTCTTTTCAGTAGCCTTGGTTTTGGTAATATTGGGAAGGGAATTTGGGAGTGGCAATTCATTAAAAAAAAATCACACCAAGAGAGCTTTAGTCAAAAAAATGTAAATAGGATCAAGATACAAGCAAGTGGAAAAAGGGTAGAAGTTTCTGAAACACATGAAAAACTCTGCTCCTCTAACAACACTGCAAGGCCCCCATCAGCAATTTTCATTTCCAGCTCTTGAAAGGCTGTTAGGAACCAAGAAAGAGAAATCACTTTTGTCCTAGCACTGGCTGGGAGTTCAGGGAGCCAAACAAGGCTTGTTTCCCTAGGTATGAAATAAATCTTGCCTCTACGTGGATTTTTACTGACCTGACAGATTAGTTACTGACAATTGGAAAGCAGAAATCTTGTAAATAGATTGGATATTTTGGAAATGCAGATGTTTTTTGTTTGTTTTACATTTATCTAAAGGAATGTTGGAAGTTCTGGGGGCAAATCAAAGACATATGACTCATCTTCATTTAGGAACAGTGAATATTAAATTTAGGCACAGAGCAGCTTGCTTACATTGATAGAACTGATTTGCTGGATCCCTGCTGCTGAGTTTCTGTGAGGAATAATCCACTGAAGAGGGACCCACTCCCTTTACTTTTGCTGGAAGAATACAGTAAGAATCTGGAAAATGTCTGTAAGCCAAGCAGGTAATTATCCTTCCACAAAGTTAAATTTATTGCCTTTTGAGATAGTAAGGGATTTAAAAGTGTGATCTATGATTTTTGTGCTCTGACACTGGATGCTGTAGCAGAATGCTTGTCTGAAAAATGCCCTGAACAGCTTGGCACTGCAGGTTACCTCAGTGCTGCAGATTGAGTGAACAGGTCTCACTAACTGGAATTTTGAGTGTTTCATCACAGGAAGGCAGCACCAGCAAGTGAGCTCAGCTGGCCCACCTGTGCATTAATGATAATAAAGTGTAATTACACAAAGCCACTGTGATCACATTGGGAGTACATCCCCTAAAATCTCACTCATCTACAAGAATCAGACTTTCAGTACAGACAGGAAAGGTTTTTGAGATATTTTATGCCTTAACCTACACAGCAACCCTGTCAACAAAACATAAGTTCATTTAAAAAGATGCTGAGATGGACTCCTATGTGCTAAAACTACTGAAATAAAATGTAGCTTCTTACTAAGGCCTCACACTTTTATTTCTTTTTATCATCAGAATATGTATTTCTTAGGGATACTATACCGTCATCATATAGTTGGGAATAGATTGGAAAGACAGAATATGCCAAAACCATGAAGGAGGACTAGACCAACATCTTTCAGATAAGGGTTGTGTGTAACTAAACAGCAGGAAAATGAAGGTGTGGGATCCTTCCATCATTTCCTTCCATCATTTCCTTCCATCATTTCCTTCCATCATTATTCCCTTCCATCATTTCCTTCCATCATTTCCTTCTTCCCTGGCTCCTTGCAGCCCAATCCTGCACTCAGCTGCATTGCCCTGAGTGCTGCCAGCAGCCATCCTGCCTGGCCCCCACTGGCTCCACTTTTTCCTCCAACTTTATTGGAGTTTTTTTCCTCCAATGACCTCCCCAGGCCATTTCCTTCCTCTGCCTTTTGTTCCTCCTCTAAACACCCCGCTGCAATTCTTCCCAAAATGCTCCTTTCCCAATATTACACTTGTCCCATCTTCCTTCTGCAGGAGCATTCCAACACTTTTTCCAGTGCCCTGTTTAGTTTGTTATTAAAAAATGTCAGCAGTGAGGACTGTAGAATTTTAGCCATAAGGATGTGCTGTGAAAGACTTTTTTTTTGATAATAAACTCTTGTTAAGGCAGGCTGTTTTGTAAAAATTATTTCAAGGTGTACACAAAATATTTGGATCCCATAGAAAATGCACACAGTCTCAAAACTGCTGAACATTTTAAACATTTAAGCTGCTAAACGTTTTGCATTTAACTGCTAAACATTTAAGCATTTTAAAATCATATTTAGTGTAATCCCATGTATAAATTTTTGTACTGCACAGACTATGTTTCCCTGCTTTGATCAGGAGCAAGGAACTCCTCCTACATATACTAATTTTTCAAACAACTTCATAAGGAAGAAGAAATTATGTAAAATAAAGCTATCTTTAGGGGGTTTTTGTTACAAATGTGAAACAGAGCTTTAGGGTGTAGTTTTTTGGGGGTTTGTTTTAAATAATTACTTTTCAGTCTTGAAAACAATTTAGCTCTCACTCTTCCAATCCATAATTTTTAATTTTCAGATTTTTTTTTCATTTGTGAGTTCTGGCAGGAGCATCTATGAGTCCAAGGATAATTCCTTTTTGTGTCTGTAAATATTTTTGGCCATAAGAAATGGAAAAAAAAATATTACCTATGTTCATCTCTGTATGGCCAAAACATGTTAGGAAATCATATGTGGCAATTCAAGGAGCTTTGCATTTTGTAGATAATGATGGTGAATTTGAGAATGGAGCAGTCACTTCAAAAAAAGTGTCTTAAAATGTGCTTTTCAGTGTTTAAATGATGAATGAGCAAGGTATTTGCTTTCAAATTTCTCTTAAAGAGTTTTTGGAATGATAATAATATTATTTGAGTGAACAAAATGGAAAGGACTGCTTCTAGCATTTTTTGGCCTTAGACCATGTGAAACCATAAAATTCTGTTAGATATGCAGAGTTTTTTCTACAGAGGTGATGGAATATATTCCTATTATACCTGAAACCCCATATATTTCTGAGGTGTAACTAAAAACAACCTAATTTTTTTTTGGGTTTGGTGTAAAACACAAATTAGGAACAATACTGGTTTAGCACACACCTATGGAACTATTTTAATAAAAAAGCAGCGTCGTAAATGCTACATGAGCATATCTGAGAGATAATGCCAGATGTGTGATCAGAATTCAGTTTCTCCCAAAAAGAAAAATCTCTGAGAGGAGAGCTGTGGCATGCTCATAGGGAAATTCACTGTCACAGAGCTAAGTCAGAAAAAATTGAAAATATGTGCATAATTTACCTGTTATCTACTGTGACATTTGATCTTTTCTTTAGAAATTAGGTAAGCAACAACAGTCCACACTGATTTACTTCATTATGTCCAACATGCTTTATGATAAAGTGAGAATAAAGCTGTCTCAACTGTGCTGCTCCTCAGCATAAAGAGAATTTTGCATCAAGTCCTGTGTGTTACTGACCAGCAGGGTTATTTTACCCAGAGATCTTTTTTTTTTCTTTTCAGTTCAGACTGCTGCTCTTTTCTTTCCTGTCTTTTATGACACTGTGGCTCATGCTGGACCTACTGGAGTTTTAATTAGGTGCTACATTAATGTGAATATATGCTAAGTGTTAATCTTATTTTCCAAGCCCTACTCATCTACGTTTTCTTGAGGCAAAATTTCTGTCCAGGCTGACTTGATGGTGGTTTCAGGAGATATCTTAAGCAGAAAAACACCTCCAGAGATTCATCTCAGAATTATCCAAATTACTGTCTTAAAATTTTCATTGAGATTTGCCTTTTAGGGATTTTTATCACAGGTCATTTATTATAAATAATTGGAAAGAATTAAGGAAAGCTATATGCTTCCAGTATATAATAATATAGTTGGCAGTGTTGGGTCAAGCAATTAGTAATATATAACCCTGGCTAAGTATAAAAAGATGCATTAAAGTAATAGCAAAAGTAAAATGTTTCATTTAAAATGGTTCATTTAGTGAACAATTTGCTCAAATATTATAATCTGTGTGAGGACATTGACTCATCACTTGATAGGGTCACATTTAGCTGAGATTTTCTTCAACTGGCAGAGTCAGATTTCAGGTTAAATGACTTGCATATCATCAGATGTACAGAAATATCAGAAATATCAGCTGGTGGAAATCAAAAGCAGGCACTGTGAGCCAGGGCTGAGAGGAGATCTGGAGAACAGAATGCAGTTAAATTTTGGATGTGCAATTTATCAATATGAGGGATCTCCAAAAATTTGAAATGCGTCAAGACAACAACTTATATTGGTAGTTGGAGCCACAGCTGGCAATTTCCCAGGAGATTCATAGAAATAAAGCCCAACAGTTCCTTAAATCTCTCCACAGCATCACTCTCTGTTAGATTCTCCAGAACTGTGCCTTTTGGAAGCATATCTGTTTAAATGCTAAATTTATGTCTTCTGAATGTTTTCTGCCTATAAATACAAATTCTACTTTTTCACTGTGTATATTCTGAATATTTCTGTCTAGAAAAAAATGTTCATTTTTAGGAAGGGTCATTAACCAAACCCCTTGATTTTGGGATATATTGTTTCAACCATTGACTTCTGGTAGATATTTCATTAGAGTCATCACAAATCAGCTTTAAGATACAATAACCTTCACAAGGGTGGAAAGCCACTTAATACTGCTTAGAAACCTTGTAATTAATCATACCACAGACTGCATAAGCTCCTTTTCATACTGCTCTGCAAAGTTTACTGTTTAGAAATAAAATCTTAATTTAGAAGAGAGCATCTTCCTGGTGTTAAATAAAAGTGAATATCCAACTGATGACTTTTTTGCATTGCAGACTTACTTTAGCTTTATTTTAACTTCTAGCCTAGCCATCAGATGCAAATTGAAGCTACACTGAGAATTGTTGTGCCTCCTATGACACAGCTTGCCATTGCATTTTTATTGTTGTGCCTAATAATTTAGTTCTGAAGCACTGCACAGACAGAAAAGACAAAGTTTTGTATGTTTTGTAGCTCACAGTTGAACAAGAGGCCCCAGGAATATAAAGGGCAGCCCACAATTAATGTTTAAGAAGAAAAATATTTAAATCTTTCCATATCAAATCAAGATTTAATGCAATATGGTTCTCCAAGAAATCACAGCTATGATGAATTCTCATGAAGGGACAAGAGTGGCAGGATTCTTTTTAACTTAATCTCAATTTACAGCCAATAAGAATTACCTCAAGTGAGTGTTTGGTGACATTAGGCCATAATGAGCTGTGGATTTGAGGACCAGACCTACAAAACTTTTATAATTTCATATTTTAAAAAATGACAAAGCAACTGAATATATCCTTGTGACCTCTAAAACACTTTCCTGATGCATAAGGGCACAGTCAAACCTGATAATCTGGGTTGAGACAATTTAAACTATGAAATCTATTAAACATAAATTGATCTGCAGGTGGTAGATACACCATATTAACAGGAAGGTGAATTTCTCTTTGGTACCTCAAGATAATTTCAAGTTTGTGTGGCACTTTCAAAATATCTAGCAGCTCAGAGGCCATCACATTGCAGAAAAGCTTTATTTCTGAAAAAGGGCTGTATTTATCTTAGTTCTAGCATAAAACATCATACAAAAACTTAAACGTGCAAACCTATATGGATCCAAATGCCAACCACCTTGGGAATGATAAAATGCACTTTGATGTTCTATTCATTAGATCCATTGGCAAGCAGAAGGTAGATTTACAAGGAAAATATATTCAAATAATAACTAAGGCTTCAAAGACACAGTAGGAGAGGTAATTGTTCAAGTATTTTATCTGGTCTCTGATTTTTTTTTTTAAGAGTAGAATTCAAAAGAAAAATAAAAATGTTAAAGCACATTTTTTGAGGGCAAAAAGTAAAACATCTTTTGTACAGACAATTTTACATAACAATGGCCATGATACAGATGGGAGCAAAAGGCTCTGTTTGATGTTGTCAAATATTGGTTAAAACATGAAGTGAGAACAGAAGTAGAATGTCAGCAAAAAAAGGCAGACAGAGCTTTAAAGGAAAACATTTTTCTGAAATGCATTCATCCCTTTGTACAGTGACCTAAATGAGTGTTGAGTTTTCTTCAGCTGCCAGAACCCTTAGGACAGGTGAAAAGTCCTGAATGTCCAGCAAGGGATTTCAGATCTTCTGATTGTATCATTAATGCCACACATAATTGAAGTTTATCCCTGGTAATGAAACTTTTTTTTTAAACCATCCACATTTAAAAGTCAGACTTAGGTGTTCACATACTTATAGCTGGATCCTAGCTCAATGGAGTTTTTCGGGAGCCAGATAATTTGGATCTACCATCTCCAGCACTCTCTTAGGTTGTCATTTACCAGTCAGTTCTTTCAGCCTGGGATCCTATCACCTTGCTGCTTACATTTCTGGCCAGAGCTGAGCACAGCCTGCAAGGATTATTACATTATCTCCTTATCACCAGCTCATTCAGCTCCTTTGCTGTAACATTTCCCTGGGACACACAAAAGGGCTGTACTTTTTACCCCTTGGAAAGCCATCAAATGCAGGCTCACTTTTCCTATTTTATTAGTCAAATCTGACAATCCTTTCCCTGCCATTGCTCTCAAAGGACTATTTACCTGAAAATACTGCTAAGGTGTTAAAGCCTCCTTGTGGGTTTCGGGACAAATATATGTATTTATGGGGGAAAAATCCAGCCATGCAGTGGCTCTCTATAAATGGCTGCAAGAGCTGAATAATAGAAGCTTGTGCTTTTTGTAAGGTTGATCTTGTGGCAGAAAAAGAGAGGTAAAACCTAGTTAAAGGCCAATAAGGACTGCATTCCTTTAGAGCTCCATGTAAGTTTTATCAGAGAAGTAATTAAAAAATTATAATAATAAAAAAGACTACATATGTCTTATAAAAAGACAATGAACATCTACAACGCTGCCCTGTAACTCTAATTCCTTCTTGGCTTGTACCTCTTCTTCTTTCAAACTAAATCCTCCATGTCTTATTTCCAGCATGATTTTTGTCAGAGCTGGGCTTCTGCCTCACTGAATGTCTGGGTACAGCAGCCAAAGTGATTCTGAGTATGTAACCTCATCTGTGGTGAAGCCTGAGATATTTTGACAAGAAAACCAAATTGCCTTTCAGTGTAAGTCTGGACTGAAAGATTTATGTGTCTTTGTTTCCCAGTCTTCAGAATCCCAGGAAAACTCATTGCCTAGTGGTGAAATTGTGCTGATCAACTGATTTTTATGAGCTTAAGCTGTTTTCCTGCAAGTCAGCATTGACAAGTTTGGGCTAATTGCTGTTGTAGGAAGTTTCCTTTTATCTCTTTATCGTTCTCTGTCAAATGCATAGGGCAAGGTCACTGAAGATTTCTGGCCATTTATAATTAATTATACTATTTATAACCCCACTAATACAGGAATAGCAATTTCAGGACAGTTGAACCCACTTTCAGGAGCAATGCCTTGGCTTTGTGCCTCTGATTTTTAGGTAGCTCTTCACAACCAATATCTTCATGTAAAAATGAGTAAAGTAACATTCCATCATAAAAAATGCCATGCACTAGGGGTTTTACACGGGTTTGATGCAACTACAGAACAGCCGGGGAACAAAAACCAAATATTGCAGAATCTGGCAAAAATCTGAGTGAGAAACAAACCTAACTCATCCATTTCTTTCCACTGTAGCTATTCCAAAGCAGCCCCAAGGAAAATGCAGAGCTGTCTTGCCAAAGCAAGGCCAACATGACACAATAATTTGACCAACAGGGTACCAAGGAGGCAGAGCTTCTCCACATTTCATTTTAGCAAACTCAAGGTGTTTTAGGCAAACTACACCAAAATAGGTAATCCCTGGGTACTTTCTGGCTGTTGTATTTATCTTTCTACAATTTAAATACTGCTAGAGTGCCCTCTCATTAGAAGAAATTGAAAGTAGTTACTTCAGATAAGGATTGATCAAAGGCAAACAATCTCAATATAGATAAGACTTATCAGTGCTTTAAAATGATGGGGTAAATCAGATTTGAGGTCTTTGGGATGTTGAATAGTAACAAAGAATGAAGAAGGTGCAAGATTTAGGTTAGATATGACATGCATAAAATCTTCTAATGATAAGTGAGGGGTGGATCTTTCTCCTCTAAGCTTTGATGAACACTACCTTGAATATAAAATGTTAAAAAATACCTAGATTAATTCACTCCTCCAACCTATGATTTCTTGACACAGAAGGGGAGAAAAAAGTATAGGTATTGTTAAAAGATATATTTCTGGCTTTGAAAATAGTTTTTGAATTGAACTACCAGGAAGAAAGAGTATAATTTTTCTTTCTTTTGTGTGTAAGTGTAAATTAGATAACTAGGTAGGCTGACCTTTCATTTATGACTTTAAAAAGCTAAGCTATGAAGTGCATAAGAAATAAACTGATTTAGTGGCACCAACTCTGAGAAGTCAGACAAAATTTTTGTATTTAGAATTAAATTGAGACATGGTTCTTGGGATGGCAGTTTTATTTCAGAGCTTTGCATGCAGTCACTTTACACCAAATCCTTATACATAGATGTCTACAGACACATGTCATAAATATATATAACCACAAATTAATTGTTTAGTTTCAAATTTTGAGATGAAGAGTATGTTCAAAAAACCAAAACTTTAAAATATATTGTCCGACCAGCAACTCACAGCAGTCTGTCTGTCCCAGGGATTTGCATCTCAAATTCCATGTTCAGTTTTGAGACCTCATGACAAGGAAGACCTTGAGGGGCTGGAGCGTGTCCAGGGAAGGGAACGGGGCTGGGGAAGGGGCTGGAGCAGCAGGAGGGGCTGAGGGAGCTGGGAAAGGGGCTCAGCCTGCAGAAAAGGAGGCTCAGGGGGGACCTTGTGGCTCTGCACAGCTCCTGACAGGAGGGGACAGCCGGGGGAGCCAGGCTCTGCTCCCAGAAACATGGGATAGGGCAAGAGGAAATGACCCCTAGGAGCACCAGGGGAAGTTTGGGTTCCCAGGCTACCCAGGGCAGGGGTGGAGTCCCCATCCCTGGAGGGATTTATAAGCTGTGTGAATGTGGCACTTGGGGACATCTTTTAGTGGTGGCCTTGGCAGTGCTGGGGGAATGGTTGGATACAATGGTCCCAAGAGGTCTTTTCCAAACAAATCTGTTCTGATTCCCCAGCTTCTCTCATTGAATTCTATTACTGATGTGCAGACCTTATCCTTACATGTGGTATTCTGAGTAAGGCCTCTGACAGAGCACAGCTAGTGCCAAAAGAGCCTGATGTAAACTACAACTTTAAACTCAGAATTCACATCTTGGTGATGGCTTCCAGGATATCTACCTGCATGTTCCAAAAAGTGTTCATGCTTGAGAAGCTGGCCAATTTGTTTGTGAAATTAGGTTTTGTTATTTTTGTTCTGTTTTGTTTTGTTCTGTTTTCTGTTTTTCAGTTGTCACCAAAACCCACACAGTTTTGTTTATGGTAAAGCACCTCTGCTTAAATATGTCTTTGAGAAACAGATGGAGAAATGCCTCACCCTCTTTACAGTGCTTGGCGTAGTCTGGGCAGCATTTTCCGTACCGCTCGCAGTCGGCATCGCAGTCACACTCCCTTCCCCTCTCGAAGGCTTCAAAGCAGCGTCCCTCGCACGAGGCGGCTGTAGGGGCAGAGAGCACAGTCAGACTTTGGGCCAGCTCACGTGCCACGCTGGGACCTCTCTACAGTGAAGTTGTTGGCTCGAGCTGGTGCCAAGAGCAGCCCCATAAAATCAGGCGCTTATCCTGGTTTGATCCAGGCTTTGTCTCTGGTGTGGGGTTTGGATCAGGCAGTGCCACCAGAAGGGCACTGTGCCATGGCAGTGACCATTGGATTGACAGCACCATAAAACTTGACCGCCGCGTTCACTTTAGCCAGGTCCCACCGTAGGAGGCTTCGGCTTCCCCAGCTACAGAGCGGTGATCTCAAGTGATATTTAAATTCTGGGCTGGGTTTGCAGAAAGGTGTTCACCAGGGGATCTCTTTGCAACAAGAATGATGTGTCTACCAAAGCATTTCTGGAATATAATTCACCTAATTAGGTCACAACGGAGTGTACCTGGTGTGTACAGGAAAACACTGCAACCTAATTGTGTGAATAGGTTAGCCAGGTTACCCCAAGAGATCAGTTTGGAACTGGTTAATACAGTTCTTAAATTATTAGTACTAAAGGACTATATACCATGTTTTGACATGATTAATAACCACATGATTTTAATATTTCATGTTTGGTTAACTTCTTAAACTTCCCTGACCAAACTGCTATTTGACATCAAATAATGACCATGTTGTGTTAGAAAGAGTGTGCACAGCTATTAGACTTCAGAAAAAGCACTTTATATATGTCTCAATTAAAATCACTTTCTCTATATATGTCTCTATTGAAGTCATTGTCTCTGTGGCACACAAGGCATAAAATAATGTTTTACAGTTAAATCATTGTCTAGAAAAATTCAGATTACTGTATAGGCAGATTCTGAACATCTTTGGATTAGTGCAGTTGTGGAATCAGTGTTGATGCCAGTGGATCCATCGCACATACACAGGTGAGAATTATTTTTATTATCTTTGGAAAATTTTTATTCATAAATAATGTCTGGCATTTCTGTCATTTAGTCAGTGTTGATTCCACACTAGCTGGACAACAGCCCTTAGGCAGACTGCCTGCATCCTTTCAGTTTGGCACCTCCTGTGCTTGCCTGGACTCACTGATTTAGAACAGAACAGAACAGGGAAGACTTCCTCTAGCCTTAACTTTCGGTTAAATGTTTTGCAGAAGCCAGAATGCCTTTAGAATCTGACCCACAATGAATAAATAGCCTCCATAATTAAAATGTCTCACTCTGCATCTTCAGCTATGAGAAATGCTGATGTCCCCCCACAAAGCTACATGAGGATGGGGAAGACTGAAGGGCAAAGTGTCCCCAGTGTGTGTCAGGGCAGCAGAACTGGAATTTTAGGGAATGCTAGGTCTGCATTTTGAACAACACTCAGTGATGTAGCTGGTTCTGAGAAGTATTTGTTACTCCTGTAGTCCTACTGGAACCACGGTGTAGTGTAACAAACTACTGTTATCCGAATCACTGACATTTCTGTCATTGGTGATTCCTAAGAAAATGCTTTTAATGCTCAGTAAAGCAATAATCTGTTTTATTTACATTGTGCAGTTTTGCCTATAAATAAAGCATAAATTAATGCTCATCCAAACACCTTTTCCAGCAGACTCTGGACATGGTTCTGATCCAGAGTCAATTTCTGTCTATGGAAGGACACCCTGGCTTTGGATTAGACCCCACAGCTTCTTAAATTTGAGTTAGAATATGTCAGAATTTCTTTCTGCAAAACCCTAAATTAGCTTTCAACACTTTTTTTTCTTTGTATAAGAGACAAACACATACAGTACAAATGCATTAAGGAGTAGAAAACAAACAGTAAACTGTTTTTGCCGATCTTGCCTAGTTCTGCTTTTGTAAAAAGCAAAATTCTTTGCTTGGCAATAACCTGTGGACACACAATTTTCTTTGGATTGCAAGAGGTTATCCTGAATATTTGAGGAGAACAACAATACATGTATGAGAGGGAACAAGGACACAGCAAACCAACAGACATTTAAGCATTCAGAGGAGACACTGGTGAGGTAGGGAGCTGGGAGGGGAATTTTGAGGACAGGAACTGGCTGTGTTTGGGAACTTACCCACTGTGCAGACTTTCCTGAAGTCAGGGCAGCACTCCATGTAGTGGTGACAGTTAAAATCACACTGGCAGTCATGCTCTCTAGAATACCCTGCCCCACATCTCCCTGTACAGCTCGATACATCTAAAATCACACAACACTGGTGTAAGCTTTGCCCAACCACAACGGTCCTTAAGGAAATGCTGAATGGAAAAGCACTAAAGTTTCTCTCTTTTTTTCCTACAGATTGTGGTTTCTTCACTCAGTACTGCAGAATTTGAGGGCCTGGTGTGACCTCTCCTGAAGGTGTGGGGAGCAGAGGTTTGCTCTGAGCCAGCCTGAGGACCAGCAGCAGCACATGTTCAGGTTAGAGGGGTCTTCCACTGAGCTAACTTAACCCTTTTCTTCTGAAAACTAAGAAATCCTTGAGGATTGGCTCTGTAGTAAGACCAGAGGCTTCCAAACTAGCCCCTTAGACAGTATATCAGCTTTGCTGAATTTGATTCACCCTCTGTGTGATAATAGGTGTGCATCTGCACACCCATACCTGACAGACCCCCTAGGCATCTGATTTTTACTGTTGGTAATGCTGTTCCTAATAACCCATCTAATCAGGCTAGCTTGCAAACTGGAGAGCACTGTCATAATATATACAGGTCCCTGAAGCCATTTTTATTGGAAGTTTCAAATCTGCCTACCCCCTACACTATATTTTTTTCCCTGACATCAGGGAAGAATTTGGTATCAGCTCTAAGGTTAAGAACAGTTGGAATTTAGCCCTGTAACTCCTATGAAGTACATTTTGTTAGTTAGAAGATGATGTACTAGCAGACTAACAGAAAAGCTCATCCAATAATGGCTTCACTGCCAGACTGCTGGGAAATGCTGTATAACAAGAAATGGTGCAGATAACAGGTGATAAAACAAGACATCAGGAGGTGTCCTGCTTTAACCCGTGAGCATTCCAGCTCTGCAGTGCCTTGCTACCTTCTGCTGCCAAATCAGATATTCACCCTCCAACCCTCCCCTTCCTCTGTGAAATCTCTGAAAACACAACAGCTAACAGCTTCTTCTGGACATGAAACATGCAGGACCACAAGTGAAGCGTCCCTAAATATAAACAAAGAAGCTGAACAATCAGCAAGCCCAAACAGATAATCAGCTGAAACATTGAGGAACAACAAGGAAATAACATGTAGCACAACACAACACCAAAGACAATTGCTAACAACACACACTCCACATGTGTGTGTGTCTGAAGGAAGAGCATGGGATAACAAATATTATATCTATTACATCTACAGTGATTCTCAGCCAGTACTTGTAATGCTTGTTACCACTTTTCCACAAGTAGAAGAGTGGAATCAAAGGGTAACTGGAAGCTTTAATGGACTTGAGTTACTGGGCTCTTAATACAGCAGTTGAAAAGACAAAATGGACATCTTCCTTTATGGATTCATGCCCAATATATTGAACCCTTCTTCCTTTATGGAAAGAAAATAAGTCCAGTAGTTACATGGCTATTATGTAGTAGTCCAATAGTTGCACCTCTTCATTGATTTGTTTCTTTTCAGTTTATGACTTGTAAGTCATGGAGTTGCTTGTAAGGAAAGTGCCTGAATGGTCCTGGTTGCTGTTGGCAAAAGTCTTTATTTTTGCTGAAACTGGTGGGAAGGCATCAGCTATCAAGGGGTCAGTGTAAGGTCACATCTGGCATGGGGTGTGCCCTGAGGAACTTCTCGGATACATGGCATTGTGCCTTCTGCTATCAAGTAGTAATAAATAATTTTCTACCAGCAAGTAATACCTAGTGTCATCCCCTTGAAAATTTGAGAGCTATTAGAGAACTGCAGCAGCACAGGTCTTGCTAGGGGGCATGTTCTGCTTCACCGTAACAGTGTTACTTTAGTAAGGAATCAGTTCTAGAGCTTGAACTATCATAAGACAAATAATTCCCCAAATTTGCCTCAGTGGTGTAATAATGGTGCATTTAATGGGAAAGCACTTGGCAAGGTAGAGACATTTCTTTCCCTGAGCTTATTGAAATATTTCTAGCCAGCCTTTGTGGATATTCTCATGTTAGATTCTTTCTAAATCAAACTGCAAAGCACTAGTGCTAAATACATCAGTAGGAGGGCAAGAGGCTCTGTAGGCTGTCTAAAGAAAAAGCAATAGGTTCATACACATTTTACATTATATTTTTATGTTACTCCTCAAAAAAAGAGGACCATGCTACACCAAAATTTATTTATTAAAATATTCAGCGATGATAAAACTGAATCATATTTCCTATATGAATAAAGTTCTAGAACTTAATATATTTATAAAGATGCATTTGAAATATTCTTAATGTGTGTCAGGCACACACTCCTAGACA
This sequence comes from Euphonia xanthogaster, assembly GCA_034509185.1. Classification (NCBI taxonomy): domain Eukaryota; kingdom Metazoa; phylum Chordata; class Aves; order Passeriformes; family Fringillidae; genus Euphonia; species Euphonia xanthogaster. The sequence continues at coordinate 24,607,074 of JAYDZK010000006.1, read as the reverse complement.
CCCTCCCTTCAGCTTTCTGTGTTACAGTACCTTGAGAAGACACTTCTGGAATCAAGGACAGGGAAAGTACCACCAGGGATAAGCAAAGTATGTTCCATATGATCATAACTTTCAGGTACGACATCATTCCTAAAAAGAAATAATCTCACATCACTATCTACAATTCATTTAATTAATTATTTTTTAAATCCTGTGCATATCTTTATATATAAGACTAGCTTGATAAAAATGTAAAATAAATAATAAAACTGTTCAAGGAAAAATTGCTAATTTATAATTGCTCCATAAATTCCCTCTTGATTATTAGTCAATTAGCCATTAAATTCTGTAGTAAGACTATAGAAATTCATTATTAACAAGCAACAGAAATAAATTTTTGCAGAGTTCTATTACGTGAAGACTACAGTCACAGTCATCTTCTAACATGGGTACACTTCAGCACAACAATGTTTAAAGTTATAATGCTGATAAATGAAAATCTATAAAAAAAAACAGATACTGAAAGAACATTAGTTATTCAGCAACATAATTTTATAAACCATAACCTAACATTGAAATATGTCAAATGGAAACATAGGCTGAAAGTAAGTCTTTCGAAAGGAAAACTTTGGATTTTTTGTCCCAGTTCCTTGTTCTCCTACTGAAGAAGAGCTCTGGGTAGAGACAGGTGGAGCACTTACCTAGCAGAGAGTGTGTCTGCTCCCAGGGCTGTTCCAGAGTCCTTATATATTGCTTTGGAGCTGTGCTGGGGTCAGGTAATTAGGCAGTTTGTTAAACACACCACCAATGACAGCTCATGACAGCAAACTTTCCACAGGGCTTGGAAGAGGGCCCGGATGACTAGACTAACACAACATCTGGAAAATACTCCCATTAAGAAAAACGATTACAGAAAAACTAAATAGGGACTTACTAGTCAAAACACATTTTGATTACTGAGAGAAATGAACAAATTGTCCTCAATGCAGCTGGAAGGTATTAGAGAGTATTGCAGAGCAATAAAAAATCATCACAGGCAAATGCTGAGTGTATTTTCTTTCCTGTCAAATGGAGCTTAGGTGACAGTAGCCTGAAATGATGTAGTTTTATCTGCTACTGGTGGTGTATCTTCTCCAAAAAGTTGTGAGAGCAATTCGTACAGACATAAGTAATTCACCACTTGCACTGAAGATTTTGTACTTTCCCCTGAACTGAATGGAAACGCTGCCAAGGCATTGGCTAGAAATCAAAGAATTGAGTCAAATCACAAAGTTATTGAACATATGATATGTAAGACACCAAAAATGAATGAAAGAGGCCTTAATTGTTTTAATGGTCTTTGTGTTCATTGGTTCCAGATTCAGGATAGTGGAAATGATCATTTGTAACTCTCAGAGACAAAGGAGGTTTTAACTGAAACTTTTACAGTCCTGACTGTTGGTCTTTAGGAGGGATCTTTTATTCAGAAATTATCCTAAAGGCCAGAGAACTTTAATACTTCTCCTTTATTATATTACTTGAGTCACAAAGTAGTTCTGTTAGCCCCCAAAATAAATATAGTGTAGTGAGCATTGATCCCAGTTGAGGAAAGCACTTCAGATGAGAATGAGTCTCTTAAGGAAAACAATGCAGAACAGGAGTGGGTTTAAACACGTGTTTGAATGTTTCCCTCACTTGGTTCATTGAGTGAACAGCTTTAGTAATTTTATGCTAGAATTTCTAATTTCTGTATTATCACAGTAGAGAGATTTCCATTCAGTCTTTTTGCATTGTGTACAGATGGAATAGCTATTTGCTTCAATTAAATGGAGTAAATATTTCTTTACTTTGTGGGAAAGGGGAGAATGAGTTTTTGTGGAGTTTATTCAAGGTCATACAAAAAGAAAAGTATATTACTTGTCTTATAATAAGAGTTTCAGGGCTGTCTTTAGTGGACAATGAGCTGGATAAAGAAACCCTGGCTTGGGTAGAATGGTGCCTGTCTATGATTATTTGAAGCCTGGGGAAGAAGTACTTGTTAGAGTAGCCAAATAGGATCAACAAGATGAGGAGTTTCCTAGAAAAGTACTAAAATCCTCCTAACTTAATTTATAATTTGATCAAACAAAACATCTAAGACTGAATTAATGATTGTATCCTTACTTCAAGATCCATGACATTGAGTAGATTTGTTGTCTTTTCCATCAATTCACAGCTGGTGCAGCTGTGAGCCCCAGTAAGTACTGGCTGGCTACCTGAGGTGAATGCATGTGTGTGTGTGTGTGTGTGTTTATATGACTCAATAAAAAACCCAGAAGATCAAAATTATTATCATTTTTCTGTTAACATGCCAGGGCTCAACTGAGTCAAACAGTTGGGTACAGACACACTTGAAAAACGGGTAGTTGTGACTGGCTGCCACATTGTGTTATGGATGTTACTTTTGGTAGGATTGTGTTTTTAATTTCTCTTCTGAATTGAACTTTTGGGTTGTTAGAGGTCACATGGAGTTGCAAAGTTTGGGTGAAAAGAATTTCATAAGTGGATCAACGGGCTGTGAAGAGCACCTATGACACCTTAAAATTGTAGTGTCACTGTGACATTGAGATGGGTGGGCAGATAACACTAAGGTGAGGGCTGATCCTGACCAGCTTTTTTGCTGGTCTTCCCTTTGTTTTTAGGCATGGATTTTGAAATCCTGCTTTAAATTATTGTTATAGATTCTCATAGGTGGCAAGAAAAGCATTCAGGGCACGTGCTGGGAAGGGTTTGCTGCTGCTGCTGTGCCCAGGTTGGAGTGCCAGGGAGAAGGGCCCAGAGAGGAGTGGGGAGCTGCATCCCAAACACAGATATAACATAGGGAAAGTACAAAATGTTCCATTTCCTTCTTTTGAGTTCAGCTGCCTTCAGGGAAACAAGATTCATTGCATTTGCTCATCATTCCTGATGAGTAAATAAGGATACAGGGCTTCACCAGCATTTTATTTTGTCCTAAAGAAGCACATGGGACCTAATATTGTGATTAGTCACTCCAATCAAAAAGAGAGAACCTTATTTTTTATCTGATTTCTATTGCTTCACTTAATATCAACTGGCCAGTCATTTAATTTGGCAAGGCTTTCAGGCAACATAAACCCTTCATCAAACCTTGGCATGTGTATCCAAAATCTTATCTGTACTTCCAACTTCCCTAGTAGATTACATTTTGAAAAAAAAGAAGAGTTAAAAAAAAAAAGCCCTTCCTTTGCTTATGTACTGCAATGATCCCAATTACAGCAAAATTGCTGTTATTTTTTATATCTGGATTAACAGATTCCTTACGCTGGTACCCATGACCTGGCGGTGCCTTTTCAGGCCTTGGCTTTTCCACAAGCTCATCAGCCAGTCACATTTATGATAGTGGTTTGTGGATGTGATCATATCCACTGGGATCACATGGAAAATATAAGTCAGTGAAGTCCCAGACAACAGTTGTTGGGATGATCTGAGCCTGGTCTGACAGAAGCCTTACTGCTTTTTCTGTTCCATCATTGGTCCCCTTTGCAAACCCATCAGGATCCTCAGAATATCCTGTTGCTTTCAGATGTACATGAAGTTGGGTGCTCTGAGTCCCTGGGAGGACTCAGGAAGAGCTGCTGGGCAATCCCAGCAGAAGTGATACAAACCAAGCTGAGCAAGAGGAAAGGGAAAAGGTGTTTGGAGTAGTGTTGGCTGGTTAAATATTCACTGATTGGTGAACACTTATTTCACATAAAAGGAATCATGGAAGGAATGTAATAGCAAGTTAAATGAGAATGCTGGATGTCTCACTGAAGTTACTAAGAAAAATTATCAAGAATCACAGAAAAATGTTGGTCTTGCAGGATGAACTGACAGACTTTCAGGGCTGGGGTCTTGGGAGAGCAAGGAAGGGGATGGTGTAGAGGAGGTCGAAGCCTCCATGTGGGAAACTCATGGGATTACTATTCTGGGACAACTGATAATTGATCAAAGGTGCTTCCTTGTCTTGCCTTCTACAGTCTGTCACTTTCTTCCTTTCACTGGCTACCTTTCACTGGCATTTTATCTGATTGGGAGGGGAAAAAAAAAGGAGTTAATTTGAAAGACCACCTCTGGCTTTTAAGAAAAAGGAATATTAACACCCTGGATTTTCTGTGGTTTATGAGTAGCAGTAGTAGTGCAATGAATTCTGCTGCACCAAGGCTCAAAATGCTCACATACATCATCCAGCTGATGTAAATACAGATTTATTGTATTTCCAATTCTGAGAAAGGTGAGAAAAATTTTTAAAACTAAGTGGAGAGTCATATTTAAATATGACTTAAATGTTATATTTGTGCTCAGAGAAATCTCAGGCCAGCCTATGATGATAGGTGGAACACTGGTAGAATCCGCAGGTCTGTGTTATTTTTATAGTACTACCAATATCAGTAGCAGAAACCTTTTTATTCCAGAAAAGCCTTTAAACTCAGTATATCTGCAGACATTATGGAACATCTTGAAGAGCAGGAGGAGGAGAAGCAGGTTTGCTGGCTGGTTACATCTGTGGATGTAATGGACTTCTCTGGAGCCTTGGCTGTAAGTACCTCACTTTATAGATGTCATGATATTTCTTACTGGGTCCTCACAAGTTTCTCTAAAATAATTTTAAAGGTTTTTATCCCAAAGCTAGAGCATGGATTTATCTGAGCTAGACTAGAATCTCATTTTATGTGGAATCTGTGCTCTGATTCATACAACAGGGCAGACTTAGTGGCAGAAAATTACTGGGTGAAATCTTTTGGGGAATGTCTGGCAGAACAGGACTCGTTAAATAAGAAATGTTGAACTTCTCTTTCTTTTCCCCTACAGGAATTATTTCTCTCTGAACCTGGGCCTAGTGAAATTGTTATAGATTTGAATATAGATAGCTGATAAAAATGAGTTCTGTTTCATAAAAATGTCTCACAAAATGAAATATATTTCATATTGTTTGTTCTTTTTTATTCATACAGTGTATGGACTAGTTCTACTGACTGCAAGAAAACAAGAGATTTAAGTATAGGAAGAAAAAAAGTCAAGCAGCATTTCAGTGTGAAGAATGGCCCAGGATGAGAAGAATGAAGAAAATTAACATGAGAAAGGTAAATCTAGGAGAGTAAGAAGTTATATATGTCTGTCTGTAATGCAGGAAATTATGTTTAGTAGTTAAACCAGAATTCTCAGTTCAGCAGTAGGAGCTGAATTAGCACTGGCTCCTGGAAATCTTGGGAATGAAAGATGAAGACAATTCTTTCAGTTTAGTTATGTCAGTACCCCTTCAGGACAGATGATACAGACTCCCAGAAACAGTCACCATTTTTCATATGGCTGACAAATAACACCCTCAGTTTGGCAAAAGAGCAGTGAAAAGGTGGCAGATGGGTTTTTTCAGACTTGGTGTGAAGTAATTTTCTTTTAACTTGAAGAATCATCTTTCTTAGACATCACACTCAAGCTACCATAAATAATTCTTTTAACACATTTTCAAGCTTTCACTTCTTATGTACTCATGCAAAAATAACCTGTTTGAATGTATATATGCAAGGGGAGAAATCTTCCTGAATCAGCATAATTGTACAGAAGAGTGATGAGTAGATTTTAATGTATATGGCCCTGAGAAGAGGGTTTTTTTTTCTTTTTTGGAACTTTTCTTCTGTTGCTTAACTTCAGAGTGAGTACTGAATAGTAACTTCTGATGCATATTCAACAGGAAGCTCTCAAAGGTCAAATATCAAGCTCTTGTACAAAAAAAATCTCCTGGCACTATTGAATACTGTATATTAATGGTAGTGGAGGAAGCTTTGGTTAAAGCTGCCAGAGGCTTGTAGAACCTGCTTTCTTTCTTACTGTAAACATTGTTTTACAGGAATCTGAATTATTTCTGTGAAATGTTCAGTACTTCTGTCTATTCAGATTCTGTTGTTTAAAAGACACCTACAGTGAACAAGGTTTGCCTGGGTGTTTGGTAGAGTGAATTGTCTCAGCATGATAAATCCCCTTTTCTTTGGCAGAGGTAAAGGTATTTAAAACACAAGAAAATGTTCATTTCCCCTTCAGTTTCAATGACCTTTGAAATTGTTGTATTCTCTTTTATATGCTTTCAACATGAACTCTGCCTCTAAAAAATCAGTTTTCTTCTCAGACCTCCTCAAGAGTTGCACAAGCACAGCATGATTGCAGCAGCTCTAAGCAGGGCACTGAGGCTCTGCAGCTCTGAATTTGTACTTCAAATATAACAGGAATTTTCTGTCTACAAATGAAACTATGGCAAATATGTAAATTATTCAGCAAGGCTGTGTTATATCAGAGGTCATGCAGGATTGATCTGAAGCAGGAATGATCTGCAGCAAAGGCAAAATTCTTGACTTTAACTGATGAAGGAAAATAAAATTCAAAAAACTCCCAAGCTGTAGTTGTTATCCAGATATCTTTCTAATATATCAGGAAATTTCTAGGCATTGGCTTCTGTTTGCCTGTAATTAAGTCTGGGATTAGAGCTGAGTATTAGGTTTTAGAAATCTAAAACTGAAAGCCCCTGTAATTACTTGTTTCTCAAGGACACCAGCATGGGTGATAGGAGCTTCCTTCGGGCAGGGAGTTCCTTACCTGTCCTGGGCAGTTCTCCTTCACAGCATGGACTGCCAGCACTCACAGCTGTTGGGGCTGGGGATGTGAATTAGTCCCCATATCCTTCCTGAGGGGTGACTATGCTGGAAGCTGGGCTTAAGGTCAAGCTTTGGAAAGATGAGCCTCTGTGGATTTTAAAAGTCCAAGGAGTTAAGAGGGCTGGCAGCTTTTCTGTTTAAATGATTCATCCCCCTTCTAGACTTCAGATTAATTTTATGGTTTGAATTGAAGTTAGATTATAAGTCAGTGATTCAACTTTGTGGTGTTCAGTTTTAGGGAGGTGCCTGGCATGGCCCTGCTACTCTCATTTACTGTAGGGATTGATCAATATGCTGATATTACTAAGCATTTATTTGGGCTCACAGCCAGGGCTTCTGGTGTTGGAGCTCTGGAACTAGGAGGTTAAAAGGAGGGCTGAGAGCTGACAAAGGTCAGCCTTCTGCATTATCATAGGCATTGAGCTCCACAGTAAAACTCAGTTTGGGGTTTTCATGATATTAAAATTTATGGCTAACATTCAGTATATGCTTGGTAATAGCATTTCAGTGTATTTCATTAAAGCTCCATTTATATATTTCAGTTTTGGTTTAAATTTTCAGAGATTTGTGTGTTTCAGTTGCTTCACATGTTACTGTAGGGATTGCCCTTATTGTTGAGGTTAGCCTAAGGAGGTGGGCTGTAGTCAATATTTAGGCTTCTAGTGCCCAAAAGATATCAGCAGACATGACCCACAGCCATGTATTTCATTTTTATAGAGAGACTAATCTCTGCTTATAAGAAAGATTGGATTTAACAATTCAGCACATCAATATACACACTATCTGGGGATTGCAGAGATAGGATTAGAGTTAGGAGAAATCTAATCTGGTACTTAAGATCAGGGTTAGAGGATTTCAAATTAGGATTATGAATTTGGAGCCCTTTGTGGTATAGGTTTTTGGCTGTTGACATGTCTATGTTTTAATTGGGGGTTGCCTTTGTGTTTAGGGTCTGGAGTCCCAGAACTGCTTTTCTGGTCTACTTTACAGAGCTGATGTCAACCTTTGGCTGTAAATATGTGATATTTAGACATGTAATAATATTTTTACTGCATATATGGGTATGTTATAGTCTGGTTTACCATTTAGGAAACTACAGTGTCAGAAACCCATTTTATTGATTGCTGTTACTGGTATTACTTATCCTACCAGGGCTTAGACTAAACCCATCACAAACTGTATCCCTAATAACATCCAGAGAGCAAATCCTTGTCATGTTCCCAGAAAGAGAAAACAAAGCATCTCTCCATGCCAGCTCACTCACCCCATATGGAGTATATGAAGATGATGCATGTGTAGAAGAATGTGGGCTATCAACTGCTGTGCTCTGGGACGTGTTTATTCACCAGTCAGCAACAGGAAAAGACTCCTTTCCCTTCCCCAAGGCACAGCATGGGAGTGCAGGTGCATCTGACAGGCTTCTGTACCTTGATTGGCACCACTGTCAAGGGAAAAGGAGCACCAAAGTCTGGCAAGAGTTTTTTGTATTTTCTGTGACTGGCACCTGAGAATGAGTCGGTGTCACCAAACATGGTCTGCTCTGTTTCTGTCACAGTGGTCTCTGTGCTGATGGCTCTTTAACTCAACTTTTTGAGGGACTCTGAGCTGTAATGAGGACTTAAAAGGAAAATAAAATCTCTGCAGCAGAGAATCGAGCAGTCTGCATCACTCCCTGATGCGCTGACAGGTTTATAGATAATGCCTGCCTGCAATAAAAGCCTAGTTTGAAGAAAGACTCTTTCCCTTGGCTGGACTGTGAAGATTCCCTTTCTAGCATAGACAGTGGGAAGGACCCTCTTTTTATCTGTGTTTTTTTTTTTCCCTCTTATCCCAAAAGATTAGAACAGGATGTCAGATTCTGACGTGAGGAGGGAGGTGCATTTGTAAAGGAAATCCTAGGAGAAGGTGTTTAAGGGAAGTAGAAGGTCATCCTTAAAAACTTCTCCCAAAGGAAAAGGCAAATGCTTTGCAGACCAAACAAGAAAAAGTCCTTTTCCCTCAGCACTTGACAATCTTGTTTCAGTACATCATCAGAGATGTATCTGGAGGATGAGACTTTTTACAGTCAGCCTTCTTTTATTAACTTCAGAATGAGTCATATGTTTTTGTGACCAAAGCAGTTGATTTGAAGATGAAAATTAGAAATAATGCACCACCCTTAAGACAATTCTGTTCCTGAAAGGTTGAGCTCAGGGTATTGGCAACATTCTTTGCTCAAAGCTAGTTTTCAGAAAATAAGAGAAAATCCTAGGGATGCTGGTAAAGAACATGGGTTGACATAAGCATATTCTTACAAGAGAACATAATTTATTCTGTGTTTATGGGTGCTGTGCCTGAGAAACAAATATCAAAAAGGCTCAATCAGACTGGAAAGAAAAGAATTTGCAAAACTATGGTAATATACAATAACTGCTGCTTAAAGGAATGGTCTTCCAGAAATCCGGTCAGTAACAAAATGACATTGGTAATTGCTTCCTTTTCTGCTGAGGAGTGAAAACCTTGAGCATGGGGTGGAGGTGCATGTGCCAAAGTACTGACAATGAACATTAGAGCCCCTGCTCTGCCTGTGCTTTAGTGAAGGATTCAGGCCAATTTTTGCTGCTGTTCAATGCAGGACACTGTGAGAAATGAGCAGGATGGACAGACACAATTTATGGGAAAGCTCAGTGTAACAACATGCCAAAGCCAATCCCACAGGAGCTTAGTGACTGCACTGTGATGTCAAATAGCAGTGGAAATGAACTCTCAGATGAATGTGGGGGCCACGTGAGGAAGAACAGCCCAAAGAAAGATCCTACCATGGTCCTTTCCTGGTACCTGATCATGGGTTCTTGGTTGTCCTGAGTACACTGAAAGGAAAGGGAGCTGGAAAGGGAAGCATCTTGCCCAGCCTTTCATGCCAAGCTCAGTGGAAATTCAGATCTATTGATGTTGTAAATTAATTTTTTTTTCCTTAATTCTTTAAGAATATAGCATTCGTTTAGCTAAGGATGTGCTCCAAATTCACCAGTGTGTTCAGGAGAACAGCAAGTTCTTCTAAGTGTTTAGCATAACTCTTAGATTAAAGTAATTTGATGTAACTGTGATACAAACACCATATTTTCAAAATGATCCTTAGAATCCATAAAGTGGACATCTACTAGAGGAAGAATTGCTAGAAAAGGTTTAAGGATGGAGAAGCTGAAGCAGTGGGACTGCAGGCTGTCTGTCAAATTCTAGGGAATTAATTTCAGAATGCCCCAAAAGAAGCAACTTTTGTTTTCGGATAACGACTTCCTGAGAAGACACTGTATCTTAATTAAACTCTTCTCGTGTGAAAGTATGAGATGAGTTTAAACTAGAAAGATCTAAATTATAAATAGAGATAAGGTGCTTCTCCTTGTGTTTTGGGCATGTTTGTTTTTTTTAGTTGGGTTAATGTGCTACATAGTCTCATCTGTTTCTATGAATATTTTTTAGCTCCCTTAAGCCTAGAGAAAGATAAATTTGTAATTTGACTTGAGTGAAATTAATTTTATAAGCTAAGTGTTCCAGAGATCTGACGTAAGTATTTGAGGCTTACTTTTAATTCATTACAGTGATTTTTATAGACAAATACTAGAGCTGTGAGCATAGTCTAGGTTAAAGGGGTTTATTTCTGAAACAGAACATAGGTAATATAGGATATTTTTCCAAGCTTATATCAAGCTCTGATGAAGCTTGAATATTAATTGTGCCTATTTTGCCCAGAGTGAAGACCAAACAGGAAAACTTAGTTATTTGCAGTACTTTATAAATGTGATGATAAATATTTCCTTTAGGCCCTTGCAACAATTAGTTAATTAAATGATCCTAAAAAAGGACCATTTAACTAGGAAACTTTCATAAATTAATTATTTATGTCAGTAAAATAGATACATAAAATAATAGATGTTATTGGAATGTATTCCAGCCTATTACCCCTAAGTGAAAAGCCACAAAACATCCAAGGTTTTTTTTCCCATCTGTGTATAATAAATTTTAAACCTTAGGATGCTTTTAAATTCCCAGTTTACAGTTTCACAGTGGTTTCAGAATACATACAAATCCTGAATATGGTCTTGAGGCTTTGCTGAGATGGTTGTGGTGCTCCTTTGCAGTATTCCTGATGTGGAAAACATGAAGGACAGACTATTATTGGGCTATCCTGGTTTGTAGGTAGTGTTCATATGGGATGAACCTTTTTGTTTCACCTCAAGTTTACTGAAATACAGGTGGCTAGAGGGTGCACTGTGCCAGGGGTGGCCTTGTGTTTTAATCAGCTGCCTTTTTAGATCCACAGGGAAATGGGGCCAGTTCAGGAGAATTTTAAATATGGCATTAACGAGAACGTAGCAGGAGGCAGGTTGAACCTGGGCAGTGAAGATGAAGGGGACTCTGGAAGGCATAAGCAGAGACTGAGAGGCTCTGGGCACTCAATGAGTCCCTCAGTGTTGGTGGGAGATGATGTGCTGGTTTGTTTGGCCAGCGGGGAGTTGACGGGAATGGGCTGGGCTGCAGACACAGGACATGAGAGCAGAAGGAGGATTTGGCGTCAGTGAGCAGCTACCAGCCCGTGGGCAGCCAGCACTGCCTGGAATACTCACTCATGGAGGGGCTGGGAATAGCCCTCCCTGACAGCAGATAGGCTTAAGTGGTTTTGTCTTTGGGAATCCTGAGGGGTGGGGGAGATGGCTGTGGAATTTGCAAAGATTGCAGAAGTTTGGCACCATTTTCGGGTTGATGTTATATTCATAACATTCTGTTCCAGGGCTCTGGCTGGGGCTGATGACTCTGCCTTACCTCATGGCAACGCCCTGGTGCTCTGCTCCTCGGGGCTCAGGTTACTCAATGAACTTCACTGTGTGGCCAGATAAAACTGCCCCATTATTGTGACACGCTGTTCAAACTCTTCTGGTGGCATTTAGACCAGCAGAGTTTAGTAATTCAGGGGTCTGGATTCAGTGAAAGCAGACCATGGGGCTTGGTTAATATTTTTATACTGATATGGGATACTGTGAGCAGCTTTGGCTGCCTGAGCACAAGGTACTGAAAGTAAGACAAATGAGAAGAGGCTGCAATAATAAATAAAGTAATGGAAAGATGCAAGAGGAAAGCACGGAGGAGCTCGGTTTGTTAATTCTAGCAAAGGAGGGCTTTATTTCTGTGCGTAACTACCTCCAGGCAATAAGGATATGGGGGACAGAGAGAAGAGGATTATTTGAACCTTTAGTTTAATAAAGCCTTTAGCAACAGCAGCCAAAGCCCAATCATTTTAAGCACTTTGTAAGTAAGATTGCAGGAAATTAGAACAATGTTCTTAAGCATTATATCACTGAGACTTGGCAACAGCCTGCTGATCAAATGAATTTTAAGATGGAGTTGGATGTACTTTTGAATGAGGTGGGAGAAGGATCTTGGTGGCAGGAGTTCCTTCCCAGTGTCCCTCCCTGGCTGCATTGCTGTAAGAGTGCAGTGAAGCTGAGGCTGTAGCAGGAACCTGAGGTGATTTTGGAAGGCTCTTGCTGTAAGGCAGTAGAGCAGGGACAGTTATTTTGGAGACATTACTTCAATGTAAACGGATCTGATGTTTTTCCATTTACTAAGTCGTCTATCACAGCCGTCTGTCAGAGTCTTCCTTGGGCAGCCAGTAAAACCTTGCCATTTCATCATTGATGGAGAGGCAACAACACTCATTTGCCAGCTTCCTGGGGTTGCAGTGCAACTGCCAATGGCCCCAAAATTTTACTTCAGTCCTTCCTCTGCTAGGGTAGTTTCTGCTTTCTCAGTGGCTTGGGGTGAGAGGGGAGAATGCCTCCATCACCCTTCTGAAATTTGTCCTTCCATGTCTGTGAGCGCTGTCATTCAGTTATTGGTTTCTCTTGCTAACTGTGAAATTTAAGCAAATTTTGACGAGAATAAGAGTCAGAAAAACCACTCAGAATTTGTAAAAGACAAGGTGTGTAGCATCTGTAGCTTTCTGTGCATAAAATTGTGAAAAATATTCATTCCTGCTGCTCAACAGTTTCCCAACCAGTGGTTTGTTTTGGGTGTTTTCAGTTTCAGAATAAATGTTTTAAGTAGATAATTCTAGTTGCTGTTGGAGCATTTTGATCACAGTACTGGTTTGTCTTTTAACCCCGTTTTGAAACCAAAGCTAAAATTTAAACTTGTTTCTCAATGACAAAGATGATCTCTCTGAAACACTGCTTCATTTTAATCCAAGATAATTTAAAAGCAGCTCACCTAGTTTGTAGAAAAATCACATCATTAAATAGTGAAGAATCATCATTAAATAGTGAAGAGTGAGAAACTGTAGATATTTGCCATTAGTTCCTCCTTATAACCTTATAACTTATGTACTAATGAAAGGAAATATTGGTATTGGCCTAATGATAAATAAGATTATGATGATGTTCTTTGGAAGTCCATTCCAACTTTGCATTTGTTAATGAAAGCCATTTAATTCAAAAGCATCACCCTTAATTGTCTCAGTTTATCTATGAACACTCCCTTGAACAATTGAGTTGCCCATAGAACGTGATAATCTGTAGGTTTTGCTCCATTTTTCTCTTTTCTTTTCTTTCCCCCATGAACATTGTGCATATTCCCCTTCTGGGACCTTTGCTGTCCTGCCAAGACAGTAGTTTGCTTGTGATTCATATGTGAACTGCAGAAAACATGGACACTTGGTGATGATTTCAGGGATATGCTGCTACTCCTATCCTTTTAGGCTTTTTGCATTTCTATTTTCACTTTATCTGGCATAATAGTAAAGAGCATTACAAATAACCTTTATTTGGAGTGATTACTCTTGCACAAGACTGTCTGGCAGATTGCAGGCATTTACAGATGTTCTGATTTACAAGTGCTGTTGCTCATTTTATTAAAGTAAATGTATTTAATGCAGGATCAGAACAGATTAAAAATAAACGACTGCATAATAGGTAGATGCAAACAAAGATTATCTTTACAGAATCTGTCTATGGAAAACTGAAATAGGAAATTGAATAACTGACATATCAGTTCTGCTACAGACACAGAAATTATAACTCTCAAAATATTTGATTTTTTGTTGTTAATGTTAAAATACAACAGATTTAATCTAAAATCTCAGTCTTCTGAGAACATCTATCAATAGAAGAGGACTATCTAACCTGTGACTATTCAGGCAATAGCAATGGTTAATTTTCATGTCAGTCTCTCTCAAAGGGGATCTACACCTCACTTGAAACATGGGGACACAGCATGTAGCACTCCAGGTGAAATTGTATAGTAACTAATGAAAAATAAGAATGCATGGCATGTAGGCAGTGCTTTTTTCAGGTATGTGTAGGGAGCTTTTTCCATCTCTGTGTGAGATCATTAACTCTCATTTTATTTATTAGTTAGATTAAGCTAATTAATATAACCTTATTTCTGCCAACAGTCTTATAAAACACTACAAGTACATATTCCTTTTGTGCTGAAAACAATACTGAAGAAAACAGAATTTCATCCCAGAAGTCCAGAACTAAGCTCAAACCTGTAACTGCAGGCTTCGTTGTTAAATAGCAGAGCTTTTTGATGCTCTGTGTTCTGCTATCTTAAAAAAAATCAAAACAAAATAAAGAAATCCCAATTATATTTACAAAAAATACCTTTCCACTGTTTCAGCAAATATGGACCTAACTTCTAGTTTCTGATTTGAAGTTGTCCCAGTGTGCTGTGGGCTTGAGGGTGTATTGATAAGTGCCCATGTACTCCAAGTAGGTGCTCAGGATGTTGTCAGGAGTTGGTGACAGCTCTCACTTGAACTAAATCCATACATCCATGCTGTACAGTAAACATGACCTGGTGTTTGTGGATGGCCTTCCTGATTTAAATGTACCACATGTCTGTCTGTGACTCCTTGGGGTTTGGTGCTGCTGCGTCCCTCATGTTCATGGATGTCTCTGACCTAGGGAATTCTTGTCTCTGTGACCAGCATTTGAGACCTGCAAGTGCTGGTGGCAGTATCTGATATTCATGACAAGTCTCATTGGGCCACCTGCAGTCCAAGACTTCTGATGCCAGTGGGTCCTTCCTTTGGCACCACTACTCTGTCACTGTCCCCTCCCATGGAGCAACACGGGCTCCTCCAGTCAATCCTGCCAGCTAAAACCCTGGGGGTTTTTGTAGCAGTGGTCATATATTCAAGAATACTTCTCCATCAAGGGTTTTGGTGTGGTACCAGTGCATTCCTTGTAAGATAATATATAGGATTGTGAGCCAGAGGAACCCCCTATTCTTCCCCCAGGAGCACATTGTGGAACAGGTCCTCAAATCCAAGCACACACACCTTTGTCTGTAATAGAATGGAGTTTATCTGGACAGAATTTGTAAAACTGGAAGAAACAGCTCAATAACCAACCCTCTCGTAAGGGAAATAATTGTGGAAGTGCTGTTTACCAACATGATGTTATACTGGAGGGTGTTTAATAGCTTCCAAAACTAATTTTTTAGATAACTTGTACAGAAAATGGTGTTGGACTCCTTTCCTGTAGTTACGCATTTCACTATCTTTCTTGTATTTATCTCTAATGACAGCCCACAGAGGAGAACTCTGGAGAAAGAGTTGAAAGAGCAAAATGGAGTCGTTCTGTGCAAGGAGCAAACTCCTGCCAAGTGAAAAAAGGCCAATTTGAGAGGAAGAGCAAACAGATCTGGAAGTGTAGCAAGGCTGATTCCTGGCAGTAAAGACAGGCTGAAGAGGACTTGAAAGGAAAGGAGTAGCTGCTTGTGTTTGTAGACTAAGATCAAAGTCTTTGTAGCACTACTGAGAGTTATTGTGAGTGGGGGGGAAATGATTTGCTGTAGTCAGAGGAGAGGTTATTGCTGTAATTGAGAGGTGGTTGAGAAGTTGATGCTCAGGTACATAAAGCTCAGACTTTGACTGCAGTGTAATTGGGACCTAATTTGAAGGTGTTGTCTGAATGTGTATCTGAGTCAAAAGCATTTGTTGAAAGACACAAATGATGGCAGAAAAGTGGGAGAGTTTGGGGCTTGCCAAGTGGAACAAGCATCCATTGTGTTTTTCTCAGTTCAGCTTTAGGTGATCAAACGACTTTGTCAAAATACTGAAAAAACTTGTGGAAATGGGAAATTGACTCATGGCTCTAAATCATGAAAATTTCTCAGACTTTAGCATGGCCGGTTTAAATTCCAGTTTCAGGCTGGAGATTTGTTGATTGTTATTTTCTATTGATTTCTTTCTAGTACACAAGGTGGGAGCAAAACCAGTGCTGTGTGATTTATCTAGATAACCAGCAGGGCTTTGTAAACAAACGGGCTAATCTGGTGGTGCTGAACTTCACTGCTGAACCTGACTGCCCAAAAACCAGCTTTTCTTCTCCAAAAAGCTGATTCTCAGCTGGGTTCAGCCTGTGTTTCCATTAGCTGCTCTGCTGGTCTGTTTTTACATACTGTGGTAATTAATTTTGCAATGGGCCCTTCTGTCCTGTTTATCAGTTTCAAATCTATACCAAGACTATTTGGGTTATATCAGCTCTAAATAAAACCTAGCTTTGCTATTACTTGTAGTATGTGCTGAGACCTTTTCTATGATTAAGAGAGATTTTGATTAGCTGAGGTGCCCAATTTGAAGGCAGTTGGAGTTTTTTAGCAGGGTAGTGACTGGCTTTCATTAGAAGCAGCTTTTTGGTAATTGCTGATGGCACTTTGCTTGTCTGTAGTAAAGCTACTACAGGTGGTAAAAACACCATGATACTACCTTGCTGTGCATTTGGGCTGGTGAACACAAACCACTTCTGTCTTAGAGCCTCATCTTTTAAAAGACAACATTGTTTGTGCATCCAAAAATTTTTCAAAACATGAGCTGTGAAATGTTAGCAGTAATATTTTGGCATGGGTTTGCAGGGTTACACCCAACTTGAGGTTCTCTATCAGTCTCTGCATCACTGAGAGCATTGCAGAGCAACCAGTAAGAAAACCACCAAAATTTCCTTTTCAACAAGGCCACAGCAGCTGAGAAAAGCAGGCTGGCCTGAAGGATTGGTAAATAGTGAATACTGGTGAGCTAATTCTGCTTGCAGACAGATGAGGAAGGATGAGACAGATGAGGAAGGATGAATAAATTTGATGCAATCAGAGTTATTTACAAGGTTTATATTTAAAGTCCAGTTCTTTTAAGTTGAAGAGAAATTGAAGTGATGGTTTTGTTGCAGATTTTTTCAGCCCATCTCTTTCCCATAAGCTCTCAAGCATGGGACTTGCTAGGACATCTCAGCAGAAACCATCTGGTTCTGGTGCAAGGAAGCTTTGTCCTCCCCTGCTTATCACTGGGGCTCCTGTAGTCCATTCAGTGTGTGTTTTAATGTTGTTTTCTCATGTTATTTTTGCTTCTTCCATTTCAGTCAGTCATGCAGTGGCACCAGAGACTTCTGCATTTTCCTCTCTGGACATGGGGAAGTCGTGTTCCTTTGCCTGCTTTATGTGGAGAGCTGGCACACTCCAATTGTTCCTGTGGTATTTGGGAACTAATTCTTCTCCCAGATTTGCAAACCCCATTTTTTTTTATATCTACAGCAGCAGATTCCAGAGGCAGTGCAGCTAAATCCTGTGAGGGAACCTTGATGCTGTTTGGAACTGGGCTTTTTTATGTGCCACTGTTTTTATCAGGGACAGTGGTAATGGGATGCTGGTGGGCTTTGCCTCTGAAGCTGGAGACCCCAAATTAGATACATTCCTTTTCTGAAGCTTTTACATACAACTTTGTGTTTGCCAGTTGTTCTGCTACAGTTTTGCATAGCAAGAGTTTGCCTTGCTTGAATTATGGGCTGTGCAGTGGAGATCTCTTGATACCTCCCAGGTGTTCTCTATGAGTGGAGTCCTTGAGACACTTCTTGTGATTGAGCAGGAGGGCAGGACTTGATTTGTGTGAGTGCTGTGCAGTAAGCTGTTCAAAGGTGTGGAGGGGAGCTTGTCTCAGTCCTTAGCAAGGAAAAGTTACTAATAAGGAAGCCAGCTGCACCTCACTGCATTGCAAGACTACTGAAGCTATCCAGAACCACAGGAGATGTGCAGTGCTTATGTACAGTGAAAATTAACAGATCCTCTGCTCCTTGCACAGCATTACTTCAGAGCACTTCTTAACCTTTGCTGTGTACTCTGAACAGCCCCTTGGCTTGGTGATGTTTGTGATGCTCCTATTATTTAGCTATTCATAAACTATAATTTGAATCTATGTTAGTGCTGAAGTGTGCCTTTTATCTGTAAGCAAGTCTCCTTTGCTTCCCTTTCTAACCCTAAACTTTATCAAAGCAGAATAATCTGGCACCGGTTGTGCACTAAAAATGTGAACATTGAACCCAATGATCTGAGAAGTGATTGGAGTTGTGCTAAGTGTGTCCAGACATGCAAATGTGTTTATAAAATCTGCAGCCATCTAGGGACCACATTTAACCTTATTCAGAGGGCGTGGCTGGATGTACTGCTTGGATGTTGAGACAATTAAAGCAGTGCTGCTGAAGGTGTGATGCCTAAGGACCCATTTAGCTCTGGCCATCAGCTGGAACTCTCTGGTGTTTTCTTGCTGTCCCAGCTCACATCCAGAGGCCTGTGCCTCTCAGTTTGCCCAGGCTTACAAGGGGCAAATGAAGTAATTCACTAAGAGTTCTTGTAGTCCCTGTGGAGCAGCAGCTCTGCATGAATGGGGAGCTTCTGCATGTGCAAGAGCTGAAAATGTCTCTGATTTCTCCTCAGGAGCTGCACTTAAGCCATTCAGACTCTCCAGCATTAATGGAAGTTGATGAAGAAGGTGCTTTAGGTTTCCAGACTTCATTGTGGTGCTGAGTGATGGCAATGAGATCCATTTGTTTTTGGGCTGAATCAAAGCTCTCCGCTGGATCAGAGATCGAAGCCCACAAGGCCAGAGGAGCCTTATCTGCCTGCAGGATTCTCCACAGAAACAAAGCACAGCACTGCCCAGCAGCCCTCACCCATCCATGCATTTGTACATCCCATATCCTGACAGGTAACTGGAAATGTGCCAGGTGACTCCTCTGCACCCCGGCCAGGGGATCCCACAGCCAGTGCTGTGTGTGCTGCTCCCACTCGTGTGCGACAGCAGGGCAGGCACAGTGATTCCAGCCTCGTAAAATAATCCATGGATTTCAACTGTTGCACTGTGCCAAGTTTTTCTTGGCAGCAGCCTTGGATTTGAGCTGCCAGAACTAGAAACGCCTCTGAAGGCAAAGGGCTCCAGAACTCCCCCCTGGACCCTGGGAGCAGCGTCCTGCCTGTAAGTGCCCCGCCGATGTGGGCAGTGACGGCTGCATTACTCAGCATCCGGCTGGGTTTCGCACCCACTGTCTGGATCTGACTTGGAAGTGGACATTTCCCAGTCAGGCACAGCTGCTCTGGTCTTTGCTGAGCATCCATCTCACCTGATGACATGTTTTCCCTTTAGCCAACAGGGCTGTGCATCCAGCACAGGCTCATTACTGTTCCCAGGCAGTAGCTTTTCAGTTCAGCCAGTGTGTGAAGGAAAACAAAACCCCAGTGCATTTCCTCTCTCCAGGGGCTGGCAAGCTGGATCCCTACAGAAGGTATGATGGGCATTCCTTACCTGCCTCTGGTTCCTGAACACCCACCTTTTATGGTGGGTGTGAGATACCTGATGCTGTGGTGGGGTTGGCATTAGGGCATTAGTCACCTTTAACAGATGCTGGTTGTGAATTTTCCATCCTTTCTGGCCCCAGTTGGCTCTGGTTTCATCCCTGAACTCCTTTTCCTGCCTTACCCCTCTCAGACCTTAGATTTGGAAGGAATCACATGGATTTTTCCAAAGGGCTGTATTTAACATGCAGTTTCCTTTAGGCTTTACCAAGAAATGATTGTTTTTGGGAGGAAGTGTGAGTCTGGTAGGGTTCTGGCAAAGGCTGGAGTTTAGCAGATGTTTTCCTGGAATACAGGCATGGGCTGAGTGCTCTGGGCACTGCTGCAGCAAGCAGGGGGCTGGGATCCAAGGTGTTCCCACCAGGAGGTGAGCCTCAGGAGACTTGTGCCCAGCTGCTGGGATGCCACCAGATGTCACCCTGAAACCATCCCTATGTACAAATTCCTCACCATGGGAGATACACCCCGTGGAAGATGGCAAAAGGGGATTTGTTTGATCCTGGTAGTGTAGTTAATGAAATATTGCCAGGTTTGCACAGAGGTGAGGGTCAGAAACAGAGGCAGGAGCCTGTGGCACAGGACAGTGTTTCAGGGATAAATGGGCCAGGAGAAAATGCTGCTCCAGGAAATCCAATCAGCAGGGGCAACAATAGGCTTGGTCAGAAGGAAGGTAAGCACAGGCCTGAGGTAGCAGTGCAGCATTAACTATCTGTCCATTTATTGCTCTCCCTAAGACCTCCCTTTATTTTTGAAGTATTATTTTTCTGGTGGCATCGCTCTTAGGATGCTGTTATTAGTAAGTTGTTTGTGATAGGAGGGCATTTGCAAATAGTTTTGTGACAAATGATGTGGTGACCATATCAGCCTTTTATGGGATGGTAGTGAACGTTTAACTGTGCAAATATTGCTGCAGACTAATAGAGGGGCTTGGACAAAGTAACTGTACAGCCCTGAGACCCTGAAAATTGCATCTAAGGTTTGGGCAGCCTTCTCCAAAGTGGCAATAAACACAGTAGAATATTGGTTGTATTTAAAATCTGGATTTATGAAAGCAGGATTTTTAACCTTTAGCAAACACCCAAGTTCATGTGGGCACATAAACATGTACTAACCTGCCTCTCAAGTTAGACTAGGAAAACTAATGATAAGCAGCAGCTTTTCCAGCCTGTCAGCAACAGGCCTATGGAGGTAGAGCAGCAGCAGCTACAGTTGCTCTGAGATCTAATTTAACATGCTTGCAACCTTTTTAAGAGTGCAGAAATGAAATTTGTTACACAGCTCAAGACATCCAAAGAAGAGAAGGCCAGGGCAGAAGTTCTCCTTTACTCAGCACTTCCCTTTGGAGTCCCTGAGTGAAAACCACCACGCCCACAGCGACCCACAGTCTCACTGGTCCCTCAGTCCTGGCATCACCTCAGGGTAAGGAACACCTTCCACATGGACAAGCAGCTCCTCCTTGAGCTGGCTCCTGGAAAGCCTGGATGAGAAGGAAAACTTGGAGCCATGGCTGTGATTAAGTGCCTTCCATCTGGTAAGTGACTGACTTACTTCTTTTAGAGTCAGATTGGTCAGAAAGGCTGTCAACTCTGTTGGGGTTTTTTCCTTTCTCAAAAAATATGTCAGAGTAGAAATTTTTGTGTTTTGGGAGTGGAATTAGATTCCCTTAAGTTCATCACTTTCAGTCTGATTCTCATCCTTAAAAGACACTGAGGTAATTACCTGTACCTATTATAAACTACTCTCATTTCTCCTTCCCTCATGTCTTTTTCATGGGATTTATCTTCTTTGAGCTGCTTTTATTTTTCAAGTCAGGTTTCCAAGAAGCAAGCCTGTTCAGTTTCAAGTCTGTAACTCAGATAAATCTGTATTAAGTGCAAAGCAATTTTAAGTCATCCTGGTTTTGCAGGACTGTAGAATGTAAGAAAATAAAGATAGTGTAGAAAGTAATCTTACCCCTAAGGAGTTGCAGCTGAGCCAATTATCAAAGATTAGGAACAGGCCTGACTTTAACAGGCCACAGCTGTAAGCAATGAGAAGAAGAGTGCTATAAAAGGGTGGGTTGGTGGGTTGACAAGGGAACTGGGGTTAGTTGGTGGCTTTGTGGGGAAGAAAGAGTCAGTGCTTGGAGGAGGTGCCCACAAGGAACACCAAGAAGGTATGAAACTTTTGTGATAAGGAGACGACAGCATGGAGCCCCTGCAATGAGATGACAACAGGAAATAACCTCAGTCAGGGTAAGTTGGTGTTGCTCCATTTCACCTGACGAGCACTGAGGAGCTGCCCTGTATCTTTCTGCATGTGCAGTAAATGATTTCAGCTCCTGTGTCAAAGATGGAGGCAAACCCTCTGAGCTGGCACTCTGGGTTTTGTCTGTGTCCATGTGGCACCAACCAAATTTCTGTGTTGCTAGAGTGTAATGCTAACAAGCATCCTAAAATGATAAATATGAATTGGAAATGGGGGTTTCCTCTAGGCACTCAGCTAAGCTAAACATGCTGTATTAAGGCCACTAAAGAGCATATTACAGTAGGTTGGTGTCCTAGAAATGACTGGGGCTTTTGCACACGGGATTATCTTGCAGCTTGAATCAGGCAGTAATGATGCCTGGCTGTGCCTGCACTCTGGAAAGTCTCAGCAAAGCACTGAGGTGAAGTTACAGAATTAATCACTTCCTCCCTGAACTCCTTATCCACACTGCTCTCCCTGTCCTTACCCTTACTCTATCCCTTTTCAAATCCCTCACTTTATGGTGCTGCATGGGGCAGAGGAAAGAATAAAGTGATGTTACCTGATTAACTTCTGATTTTGCATTTCATGCAGAGCACTTCTTTGCAGATCTGCTGGTAGAGAAAGCCTAACTTAATGATTCTGAAAAGCTTTTATTCCTTGGAGCATGAGTCTCATGGCCTCATCATGATCTTTGTTGTACACATTCAAGTAAAAATTGGCATGCACACTTCATACAAGCATGTGAATCCATAGACATAACTGTACTTTTATGTACTTACTTTTTTAATATATGAGATATTCAAAACACACTTGAATTTACTCCTAATTCTCTAGGTTGAGAAACCCCAAATCTATGGTATGTGTTTTTGGTAGGTGCCAATTTTCTGAGATGTAAATATTGTCCGAAGTCCTAAATTCGGTTATTTTTCTGTGGCTTGATTGCTTACATTTCCTGAACCAAAGGGAGATCAGTTGTCTAAAATCCAGAAATAGATTAACATGAAACCAGATAATGGAGCTCAAACATTTCCAAATGTGTGTACAATGGAATGTGTATGGATATAGTAGGAATACAACAACAAATGATACAGTGTAAGAGGAGTCAGATTTTGAAGAACGTTGTACTCTGCAGAATGTTTATTCTTACTCTCTGGTGTTCATTATCTGTGACATACATGGGTGATAATGAAAAAAGTCTTGAGAGCAGCTGTAGGAAGATTTTTCATTAATAACCCACTTTATGCCTTTAGAACATAGCAGGTAGTTCAGTTTTATCAAAATAGCTTGAGGATGTTCAATATCACATCCATTTTTTACTAATTTCACTGATAGAATCATAGAATATCCTGAATTGGAAGGGACTCACAAGGGTCACTGAAATCCACCTTCTGGTCTGGCACAGGACAGCCCCAAGAGTCACACCATGTGCCTGAGAGCATTGTTCAAATACTTACTGAATTCAGACAGGCTTGGTGCTGTGACCAATTCCCTAGGGAGCCTGTTCCAGTGCTCAGCCATCCTCTGGGTCAAGAGTCTTTTCCTAAAATCTAAACTAAACCACCCCTGAAACAACTTCAGGCCTTTCTCCTGGGTCCTGTCACTGGCTACCACAGAGAAGAGATCAGTGTCTGCCCCTTCTCTTCCCCCTTGAGGAATGTTACTGCAATGAGGTGTCCCCTCAGTCTCCTCTTCTCTAGGCTGAACAGACCAAGTGACCTCAGCTGCTCCTCATAAGGCTTCACCTCAAGACCTTCACCATCTTTGTTTCCCTCCTTTGGATGCTCTCTAACAGCTCAGTGTCTTTCTTACATCGTGGCACCCATTATTGCCCCCAGCACTGGAGGTGAGCCTGCCCCAGCTCAGAGCAGAGCAGGACAATCCCCTCCCTTGCCTGGCTGGCCATGCTGTGCCTGATGCCCCCACAACAGGGTTGGCCCTCCTGGCTGCCCGGGCACTGCTGACTTGTGTTCAACTTGTCACTGACCAGGACCCCCAGGTTCCTTTCCATGGTGCTGCACTCCAGCCTCTCATTCCCCAGTGTGTACCCACATTCAGGATTGCCCTGTCCCAGACACAGTTGGTGATTGCCCAGCCCTTTAATTTACTGAGTTCTCTCCAAAGGGCCTCTCTGCCTTCAAGGCAGTCAGCATCTCCTCCTAATTTAGTATCCCTGGCAAACTTGCTTAGTATTCCTTTGAGTCCTGCATCCAGGTCTCTCATAAAGATATTTAAGAGAACTGGGCTAAGATGCTTCAAAGCACTGAAAGACAAATTATAATGAAAAGTGCAATTACACCTGAGGAAAGAGCTAGTGCAGCTTGGAAGGTGTTCAGCTAAGGGTCTCCATATTTATGTCATATTTTTTTAGCTCTAGAATGTTTGAATGTTTACCATCATCATAAACTTAAAAGGCCATTGTCAGAATGGCCAGCTTATTTGATGCTTCTCAGATTCAATTATTAGCAAAATTCTGAAATAAAATACTAAATCATCTTCTGGCTTTCATGGTTGAAGAGCAAGGTTTAGAAACTAGATGCTGATATGGTTTTAAAAAAAATTATAAATCACCATTGGGGGGAGTTGTTGCTTATATCATATCCTGATAACTCAGTTTTAGCATGAGAATGCAACAGGCTCTAGTGTGGATCCTGCAGGGGAGAATTTAAGAATTTTCTCTCAGTCACTTTGCCTCAAATGTGAACTTTTCTGCAGAAGCTATAATTTGAGCTGATTATCAGACAGAGAGGTTCCATCACACTTTTGGCTTGGGACTGCTTGTGGTTATGCTCATCTGGCCTCACAATGAGTAAATGGGGCTGATCTGAAAGCTCTGGGCTCTGGTTATATGTTCTCTGAAACTTCTTGAATAGTTACATCAATTATTTTTGTACTAATTGTGTTAATACTTCAATAGGAGCTATCTACAGAAGTACTGGTGTAGTAGTTTTATTTTACACTGTGAAGGTGACAAAGTTGTCCTCCATCAGCTGGGAGCCTCAAGGGCCTATGTTTTTTCTTGACCCTAATGGCAAGTGGTCTTAAGGGTAACTACAGATCTTGCTTTCAGAATCACTCTCCTTAGTATGAAAAGTTGACCAGCAAGTTTGGACTACTCTAGAATAGCAATGGGAAACTGAGTTTTTCACTGCATTTCACTATTATTCTCTCCACATAGGACACAAGCTGTACCCACTGAAGTTTATAAAGGCTTCTTGGACTTCGATCAAGGACTTCAAACCTTCAGTGTCTTTCAGGAAACAAAACTCCTTTGTAAAAACAATTAGAAAATAATGTGGTATGCAGCAATCAGTTTTTGAGGCATAGATCAAGATACTAGGTTGTAGCACGTAAGCATTTCCGTTACAGTTTTTCTAGTTTCCTGGTATGAAAGAATATCATAGTCAAACATCATCACCATGGATATAAAAGCAAAGTGAGCTGAAAGACATTAAACCATTTGTTGTAATGCAGTGAACATTATGTCCCATTAAGCAGCTGAGTGAAGTACTTCAGCTCTGTATGCTGTGGCAGACTTGTTTGGGCTTGTTTGTTGACCAGACAGCGTTTAATTTTTCTACTCTATCACAGATACCAAGTATTGCTTTCCCAGACCAGGGGAATGATTCAAAATTAAGAGGTGCAGTCTTTATATTGTCATAATGAGAAAATCATACCCAAATTGATACAGGAAGAGCTTGTGTAAGCGTGGTGTGAAACACAGCATTGAGCTGGTCGGAAGGAATCCAGGTGCTGATTTTCAGATGTGCCCTGAAGAGGCTGACAGTGTTTAATCCCTCTTGGGGCCAGCTCCCACCTTCCCCCAGTGCCTGCTCCTTTTTCCAGCTCTGCTGCCAAGTTCAGCCACTCTGACCTTGTTGCACTCTCTACGATGATATGCCTGGACCCTGACCCCATGCTCAGCCCCTGTGCTGCAAATTTGTTGCTTCTAGGAGAATTTACTAAAGGTCACTCAAGGTAATTTCTTCACGTGTGTGATTTGTCTGGAGTACGGTTTCCCTTCAGGAGTGAAGGATCTGTTTCACCTAGAAACAATAGTGATAATATAAAAACAAGTAGCAAAATTTAAAGGTGGTAGAAATTCACTCAGTAATACATTTCTTTGCTAATGGGACTTTTTCCTGGGACATGGTTTCATGCTGGTCAGTAATATCTAAGTGCTATAGTAATTGTTTATCTTGTTTCTCTTGGCAAAAACAATGGTTAAATGGAAATTAGCAAAACATAATACCACAACTACTGATAATGCTACATGTATGAATTAGCACAAGCAATTTTTTTTTTGTCCTTATTTAGATATTTAGATATTTGTTTATTAATTCTAAGTGGCCTAAGGCCTCTTCTTCGGTGAACATACACTCTTGGGGCACAGATCTTTTTTACTTGAAAGAAACCAATTTGTCATCTTCACTGGAGTTGACTGATAGGCCAGGTACACATTCTTATCCAAACCAGCAGAGGAGCTGGATAAATTAATTTTTCTTTTGTTTGAATAAATGTTAACAGAGAAGTGTCAGGTATTTCTCACTTTTTTTTTTTTTTTTTTTTTCCACAAGGAGAGTAAGAGGCAAATGTTGTTCCTGTATTGCAAGGTTCAGTTTAGAATGAATTTTATCAGTTGCTGCAGCCTGGTAGGAAATACCTATTGGTGTTGTAATTAGGGTCACTTGTTGTGTTCGTGAGCCAACACCACAGTTGCTTCTCAGTTACAGCATATGGTCATGTAGCTCTATTTCTAACAGGATATGAATTTCAGCCCTTGTACTGCCCTTTCTGTTTTCATTGCATCCTTCTGCACTAGCAGATACAAACAGTGCTTTTTTTAATACCTCTTGAGGATGTTGTGCATTTAATAGGAGTGCAGTTGGCATACATAAAATAAAGGCAGCACGTTGCTGTGCAGGAACAAGGTCACCACCGTGCTGCTGCCTTTGTCTGCGCCAGAGCCCTGAAAACCCAAGCTGGATCTGCTGCTTCCCCTGTGGAGTCAGGATAATGGCTACTGCTGCAGGAGCAGAAGGGATGGGAACCTTTGGAAGCCACAGTTGCTGCTCTGACGTTGTACAGGGCCTGAACTTCAGGTTGGGCAGGCAGCTTTACTGTCATGTGCCCTAACTGCTAAGATACTTTACCTAAACCCCCGTGTGTTTTGAAAAGTGAATTTGAAACTTATAATAAGGAAATATTTTAGGGTGTGATTTTTGATGAACTGCAGTTAAAACCTTTCACTAGATTCATCATCATTATCATAATCTGATCTACAGCACAGTCCTCACATTTGGCTGTTTGACATTTGCTTGCCTTTAGAGAAAACTGACGAGTGTTCTTAGGAGTCTTCAAGGTTTTTATTTACAACTGTGAAATGTAGATACTTTGTGGGTTCTCATGATAATTTATTTTTTTTTTGCTGTTTAGAGAATACAATAGAAGCATCCTAGGGAGGATCAAAATGAAAAGGCCTGATTAAGAA
>JAYDZK010000006.1:24555081-24579959 GCA_034509185.1 Euphonia xanthogaster | reverse complement strand
CGCTCTTCCGATCTTGCGCGGGGCTGCGCCGGGCGGGTCTCGCCGCCCGCCCATTGTCTGCGGCGCCCCGAGCCTGGGGGCGAGGTGGGGCCGAGCTGGGCCGGGGCTGAGGGAGGGTGGCTCGGAGCCTTTGCCGGGGTGATTCCGCGGGTGCTTTCGCGAACCCCGAGCCGAGGGACTGCTGCCGGGGGTACGTGTGTCTGTCCGCCCTGCACTTGGGGCGATTGCGAGCTCAGCACTGCCGGGGCTGCCGTTCCCGTTAATTCTTCTCAGGTGTTTCTTCTTTCCAGTTTTGCTCCCAGCTGGAGCCTCAAACCTTTTTACTCGTTGAGTGAGGAAAGGTTTATTTGTTTTAAATGATGTTACCTCTTCTCGGTTGTCTTGGAGCAGAAGCGGCCGTGCTGGAACAGGTCTCTCTCCGCAGCATTCATGAATCCCCTTTGCCATCATAAGACGTGCATCTCGAGTAATCAGTGAGATGTATGAGAAGAATGAATATTCTCTGACAGGGACTCGCCGAGCGCCGGCACCTGAGAGCATCCTCTCCTCTTACAAGTCTGTTTCCTGATCACTTTGCTGCCCTCACAAAGGTGTATTTCTTTAGCTGTGCAAGGTAGCAATGATTCAAAATATCTCATGTAAGAAGTGGTACAACTTGTGACACACAACTGCTTGTGTGCATCAGGTGGTGCTGGGTGCTAATCTCAGTGGACTGACCGAATGTATGTGCCTGCCTTGAACTCTTTTGTTTGATGATCCTTGGTGGACTTGCTAAGTGCATTAGTCTGTTGAAGGCTTAGAGTTTTCTTGCCCTCGGGAGCAACAGCTCTGTCTAATGTAGAATTTGATTTCAAAGGGAAGCCCATGATGTGGAACCGGTATTGTGATTATGGAAACTTACGATAGATTTTCCTTAAAGAAACAGGAGACCATATAGCGGTTTTAAAAATTTAATGCAAGGTTTTTACAGGAATAAAATGCTTGCATTATCCCTCAGTATAGCCATTTAGTCCCTCTACAAGAGCAGCAATTTGTTTTGTCTTTTTTTTTTCCTCTTTCTGTAATGATTTTCTCTTGATTCAGTTCCTTTTCTTTCCTGTCACTGTGGATGTTGGTCCCTGATCCAATCCTTAACAGCATTTGTAACTACAGTTCAGTTTATGCCCTCATCTCAAGGAAAAGAAAAAAGCTAATCTTATTGGCAGCACCCTTATTCATTTCACAACTTAGAATCTGTAAGATTTTCTTTTCCCTTTATTGTTTGTTTGTGTTCTCTTTCAAATGTTAATATAACTTGGCCCGTTTCAGGCAGATCTTGATTGAGAAGGTGATATAAAAAATACACTGGCTCCCTTTAATGATCATTTTGATTACTGCCATTGTGTATTGTCCAGTTACAGTGTGACATGAGTTGTAAGTCTCTAGATCTCTTCTCCCCTTGTATTTTTCCTTTTCACCAAAATATTTTGCCACCAGCAAGCCCATTTTTCACATTTGGTTAATATGATGCTAAAATACACAGAATTGCTAGGGTATTTTTCTTTCCCTAAGAAAAACAAGAAAGAAATTAGGATGTGTATAAGGAAAGGTTTAATAGACAGTGGAGAACCAGAGATTTCTTATGGAAAAGAGCCTTTACCAATCTTTATTGAGTTTGCTCGTCTGCATGAAGAAAAGAACTGTTGTTTTGTTATCTAGCAGCTGTAGGAAGATTGACAGCTACAAATTGCAAATCTATGAAGGATCTGCCCATGACACAATTTTTAGTTCATTTAGATCGTTATCCTACACATCTTGTCATTTGCAAAATTATATAAACAAGACCAGTAAGTTTGTGGAGAAGATGTAAATGCAGTGAATATACTGTAAAGATTTTGAAGCTCTTTGGGATAATTAGCAGAAGCTTGTCTGAAATATGACATTGCTACAGTAAATTTAATTCAAATAGGAACACACCATTGTAATTCTTTTCTACAATAGAATTTTCATACTTTAAAACATGCTAGCTCTGTCAGAAGAACCTTAAGTGTAGTAGGTTTTTGTTAAGATAAAGAGAACATCACTGATGTTGTGGTGTGCTTTGCATTTCTAAATAGAATCTAATGAATTACAAACACTCATTATGCTAAAAGCAATTGCTGAAACTTCTCAGCACCCCAAAATAGCAATTTATTTATATGCTCATATTTGCATGTTTTCTGATTATGGTGCCATTGTAAAAATAGAAATAAATAAAAAACCCCAACTATTAGTTCTCTCCTAGCT
Organism: Euphonia xanthogaster; assembly: GCA_034509185.1. Classification (NCBI taxonomy): domain Eukaryota; kingdom Metazoa; phylum Chordata; class Aves; order Passeriformes; family Fringillidae; genus Euphonia; species Euphonia xanthogaster. Next base: position 24,577,694 of record JAYDZK010000006.1, on the reverse strand, counting down.
GCAGACCTTTGGTCGGTCTTCCCCTGTCTTGGAAATTTATGTTTAAATACCTCGGTGTGTTCAGGTTATGGAACTTTCTGTTAGGAAGTGTGGGAAAGCTTCAGGAGGGGTCTGAGAATCTTTTGTTGGATCCTGGAACAGTTAAGGGCATATAATCTGCAGCAGAAGGTCAGGTTTACCAAATGTCTGAGAAAGAAGGTAGCTGAAATTTTCAAAGGTCAGAAAGAGCAATGTGCTAATTTTAAAGGACATCTTGCATAAATATTACTTTTCTTAACATGCTAAAATGTGAGAAAAATTCTTGGTCTGTGTTTTTATCTAAATGTTTAACAACTTAGTCTTTCTTAAGCATGGTATTTGTAACACAGTTACTGTTTTTCTAATGCTGCTTCCTTCTGTGTGGACTCAAGAATGAGCCACTGGAACGGGTCTGTATTTATAGGCCCAAACCAATTTACAGCTTTTGAATGCCTCAGTTCATGGCTATACTTGGCACTGTACCCTGCGGACTGTCACTTTCCAAAAGTGGATTTCTTTATGGGGGTCTTTGGAGTTCAGTTTCATCCCACGTCCTCCTGGGTGCCATGAGAGCACAGCAGACGTGGTGGTCACAGCCAGGGACAGAGGGAGTGGAGCCCCTCACATGTCCCCATGTGCTCCAGCACTGGGGCTGATGTGCTGAGGGTTGAGACAACACTGGGTGGTCCCTTTGGGGATGGAGTGGGAGGATCACATCCTCTGCTGTTCACAAGGAGAGGTACTGAAAATTTATTATTGAATTCTGCTGCTCTTTACAACTGGTTTTAATGTATTTTTAAATACTCTCTCTTAAACCTTTATCTTGGGAATTAAGTCCTGCCTTGGCACTGTATTTCTAAATTAACTCAAACCCAGGTGGATTCAAAATGCAGGAGACCCTTTTATAAATGACAGTGTTAATGACAGATGATGAAACACAGGCTGGAGACTACACACCAATTTATCTGTTGGATTTCTGTGCCATACTATAGCTACATTGATTATTCCTGATACTCCAGGTGATTCTCCTTGAACGCATTGTGGTGAAACAGAAAATTACAAAAGTGCACATCTGCAGGAACTCTAGGTCATAAAGCCAGTCCTGGGTTTGATCTGAAGCAATCAAGTATTGTTGCTCCCTCAAGGAAGTTCTTAATGCTCATCTCTTTTCCAGGCAAGGATACAGTCAGTAAGCATGGCAGGTACAGGAAGTTTTAAGGGAGAAAAATCTGTGTCTCAAATTATGGTGATATTGTGGATACATTAATTGTGAATTAATGTAAATGGTGTTCAGAAAATCAGACAAATCTTCAACATAATTATTAATCAAAGTAAGAGAAGGGAAAAGAAAGATGAAGTATTTTTGAAGGCTGATACTGGGCAGTGTCTCACAGCTAGAAATGAATGTTATTCGATGAGAGAACAAGGAAGGGGTTTTGGGGGAGGTTTTTTTTTGATGGCATAAAACAACTATTTCTTCCCTTGTAAGCTGTTATATATACTCTATCATACAATTCAGATGTTTGAGACCAGCCTTCTTTGGCATGCAAGAGTCATTGTGTTTCTCAGGGTGTTCTGCTCCTGTGGCAGGCCTGCAAACACAGTAAGTGCTTATGCTGCTGTTAGCCAAGGGTCTGCTTCTTTAGCTTAAGTAGGAAAGATCTCCACTTGGAAGAGAAGCTTTTGAGCCCTTTCTTCCAGAGCAGGAGGAGTTCCTATCAGTTGTGCAGTAGTACTTTTAAGCAGCTTCAATTACATATTCTTAACCTTGTTTCGCTAGCAGGAGCTCCCCTTTCAGTATCTCTGACCTTTGCAGTGAGGTTAGCTTAGCTTCTGCCGAATCCACCCTGCCTGTTCTGCTAGGCTGTAATTCCCCTTAAAGTCCACTTTTACCTTTATTTTGTCACTTCTGGTTTTGATCATATTCCTTTAGTTCTCAGAAATATTTCATATTCCTTAATCCTTATGTTTCCTGCTGGTACAGCACTTCCATCTCTTTTAGTCTATCCAAAGAACCCAATTCCTTGTACTCCAACTGTTTGGTTTGCTCACTAGCTCTAAGATCTCTTTACACCTACAACTTTTTCTCCCACTTCAAAGCTAGTCATGACAATGTGACATATTTTCTGTATCCAGCTGTAGCATGTACCTGTAACTGGCATTATGTTTCTGAACTTGAGTTTTCATGCCACTAACACTGCACATGAAGTTTTCTCTGTGAAGAGGGTTCACCCTGACAGTAGTGTTACTATGAAAGCAGGTGATACATCCATGTTCTTGAAAACAGCAGAATTGCATCCTGAGGGTGAGAGCAGAACAATTGCACAGAATGGCTGAGATATGTGATCCTCATTTTCTTTGTTAAAAGGTAACTGACAAACTGCTGATGAATTCTGTTTGCTTCAACACCAAAATGAGCCATCTTCTTGAGTCAACAGCATTGCTCCTTTTCCTTGCTACTCTTCCAAGGCTCAAAACTTTGATATCTATTCCCTTCTACAGAGCTTGGTTTTGGTCTACAATGTGTTACAGGTCTCTCTGGGAGAGGTCAAACCCCCCCACCAAAGCCAAGATTTTGGCTTTTTTTGTAGCTGCTCTAAAAAAGAGTAGTCCAGCCCTGCATTTCTTCCCGACTAGTAGTGTCTTGCTTGTTTGTAATGGGAAATACTATTGCAATTCCAATACTGACCAAAGTTTTAAAATCTGCTTTAAAAGGGCTTTAACCTCATTTGTTTGTTGGTGTGTGGTAAGGAAAAGTGTGAGTTCTTCACATATAATGAAAATGCACAGTAGAGAATTGGACATAGCCAACCTGAAAATGTCAGATCAATGTTCAGCAAGTCAAATGTTCAGCAGCTTTGAATTAGGGTTGAGGTGAGGGAGGCCCATTTGTCATTTCAAGTGAGTATTACTGTTTTCACTTTCCCATAATCAAAGAGCAGGTGAATGAACCTGTCTGAGGTTGTAAAATTAAAAACACAAACTGCTTTCAGAAAGATTAGAAATCAACCATTTATTTTGTAAAGCAAAAGATCAAGATGAGACTTTTCAGCTATAAATGAGAAATTACATAAACATTATTAGCATGAAAATGTGTTTGTAGTGCAAATTCTAATGCAGTAATAAGTGTCTTTTTGTTTCATAAAATAACATAAAAAGTAAAAAATCACAGCATATAAATGGTAGTCAAAAAGTCAAGTATCCAAATTGAATTTTTTTCTAAACTAAAACTTAATATTTTCTAGACAGTCTCCTTAGATCTCTCACTCCTGTTCTGGCACTGAGTCAAGTCTTTTTCCTATTTGAAAATGGACAAAACTCCACTCTTTCTCCAAATTGCTTGAGGAGAGGAGCTTTTCCTGCTCATTGCCTGGATAGCTCCACCAAATTAAAAAAAAAAAAAAACCCAAACAACTAAATAAATCTGGGGAGGGTTTTTCCATGTCCCTGAGTATGTAAGATAAAATGTGTTGAACACATGCTGAATTTCCAGAGAAAACAGCTGTTGAACTCTAAACTCAATTGAGAATTTCCCACACTTATAAAGTAGCAAGTTTTTCTCCTTCCAGGTGAATCATTAGCCTCTGTCATGACACATTAAAAATTATTTTGTTTTGATCAAATATCGAGTCTTTTCACCGATACAGGAAAGCCTTCAGATTTTCCCAGGAAAACATTACTTGTCCCTATTAAAGCATTCCCATTTCATCTTAACAAATCACATACAGCAAACTAAAGCCTTTGCTTTATCATACATCACTGATGAATAATTTATTTAAAAAGCAAAAGAAAGGGAAGGAAAAGGCCTTTATGTAAAATGTCCATGTAATGACATTTGTAACAGGAAATGTTAGGCAACTTTGGGCAGGCACACAGCTCCTGTCCTGTCTTGGGCACACCATGGGTAGTCTGGAATATTCTGTGTGCAGATCCCCAGACCTGCAGGGATGTGCCTGTGCTTGAAAGCCAGTTAAGTAAGAAAAGCAGTGTGAATTAACACAACTGGAGCCCTTCACTGCTGTGAGGACTCCTGCACATGGAGTAGTTTGAGATTTCCCACCTTATACTTCTGTACACAGTGTCCCTGTGAGTCACTTTGTCTTGGGGGATGGAGCTGCACACTGAAAAACCATTACACTGTGGGCATAGAGCTGGCATGGCTGCAAGTGCCTGGGTGAGGGGGAGAAATTACCTGATGATGATGGCAGCAGAGATTTCCATAGCAATCCAGCCTAGGACGTCTGCATTGCTCACAATGGTGCTGGATGGGTGCAGAGCGGAAAGGATTGGTTTGTGTGCAGGTATTTGCTGGCTTGAAAATAAGCTGAAGATCAAATGCAGTTAAACCTGAGAGCACAGCAGTCTGAGAAGTAACACTGTGTAGGGGGATAGAATATAAGAAAATAAAGAAAATTATCAAAGATTAGGAGCAGGCCTGACTTTAACAGGCCCCAGCTGTAACCAGTGAGAAGAAGAGTGCTATAGAAGAGTGGGGTGGCTGCTTGAGAAGGGAGCTGCAGCCAGTTGGCTGCTTTGTGAAGAAGAAAGAGTCAGTGCTCTGAGGAGCTGCCCACGAGAAACACCAAGAAGGTATGAAACTTTTGTGATAAGGAGACAACTGTATGCAACCCTTGCAATAAGATGACAACACAGGACTACTTCACTTGGTGCACTGGAAAGGGAAGAAAAAACAAGGGGACAACAAGTGGTGATGTCTAACATTAGTTAATAATATACAAGAATACAGACAAAGTTCTACTGGGAGACAATTTGTTCTTGTGGCTGAAAATCTACTTTGAAGCTGGTGATAGTCTCTTACTACCCCCAAGTGCCAGGAAGAGGGAAAAGAGCTGCAGCTGCTCCCTGGTTTGCTGGGCACTGTACCTTCTGCATTGTCCTCTGGCACTTAGGGCAAGAGCTTTAGAAATGGAAAATAAGTTTTTCAAAGATAAAACTCCCAGCAGTCTCAAAGTTGATGGGAACCTTTATTTTGATTATTTTCATTGTATTGACATAGTCCTTTTATGCAAACTTAACTGTAAAACACTCTTGAGATACTGCATAGAAAATACATATAGGGAAAACCACATATATACACGTCCATAAAAATAGAATACATCTTGGCAAAATTTCTTGTGTACAGTGTATTGACATTATTGAACCAAACTTACATCACCTTTGGAGAAAAATGTTCCATGTGCGTAAAACCCCAGACCATTTACTGAGCTGGGAGTATGGCAGTGGATATGGGTTTGGGTTAAATAAATGGCTATACCAGAATGGCAAAGTAAAAACACGTTATAAAATACCTGCTCTATGAAGCAGAAGAAGCCACCTTGTTTTTTTCTTCCAAAAAATAGCAACATCTCTACACTTGCATGGAAACCAAAGGTACCAATTCGAAATTCTCCTGCAGATTTGTTAGCTGAGCTGCAAACAAACTTTAATATCATTTCTTTCAGCATTTGCAACCCTTGGGCACAGTGGCATTTGGTGGGTTGGAGCACACAACATAGTATAGCACAGCCCTAATTCTACTGGGTAATTGATGAGGAAAAAAATCTAATAGATATAAAATTTAAAACACGTAGCAACCTTTAAAATATGTAGACCATTTGAAATTATGAGTTTATTTCCTTCAGTTACTTTCAGTGGAGGCTGCTCCTTGCTTACTGCTTTGCCTACATGGATTTCTCTGCTGCTTTTCAGAACATACTGTGGAAAGTGACTATTCCAGTGTAATAAATAAAGCAAGTGGTAACAGGTCCTCAAAGCCATGGATCTTCCTCTTGAATTGGAACAACAGAACTGGAGAGGCAGCCTCCGGGAAGCAGGGGAGGAGAAAAGAGCACAGCACCCTTTGGAGTGTGGTGGTTGCCCATGTGGGGCAGGCAGCAGAGCAGGCTGGAGCAGCCCTGGCCCTGGGGCAGGAGGCTGAGCTCAGTAGGGGAAGGCAGACACGGCGATGTAGGTGATGAAGGTGGTGCGGTACTCGACGCTGCCGTCGGCGCTGTAGGACAGGGCCCGCACGCCCATGCGGTACGTCCGGGGCTCCCGCAGCGCCCGCGTGGTGAACACCACCCCCTTCCAGTTCTCATCCCGCAGGGCAAACGGCACGGCGGGGTCCTCCTCGGCCATCAGGAAGGTGGTCCTGGGGTGCATGACTTGGTCGTGAGTGTAGGCCACCAGCCGGATCAGATCCTGCCCCGCAGCGATGCCGAAGGGCAGCGACAGCAGCTTGTACTCCAGGGCGTAGGTGCTCAGGTCACACTCCAGGTCGTTGGCCGGGCAGCTTTTGAGACAGAATCTAGGAAGGAGCAGAACACTTTAGCCCAGACAGAAGGCACAGTATCTTAAGTACTGGGATAGGTCTTAGAGGAGAAATTCTACCCCTGTTTACCCTGTTGCAGATTAAAACTTCTCTAGAAGTGCTCATGCATTCTTCATCCACTGTTCCTTTAGAGCTGCAGCCCAGTTTAACATCCCTTTTTGCCTCAACAGGATCATTTCACAAAGATGTTGGCTGCACTGATGTCACTGACATCCACAGGGTAAGTTTTAGTGACTATGTTCTTAAACGTTAGAAGAGTTATAATGTTCTGGGCAACATTTGAGGTATGTGTCTGTTAGGTCATAAAATAAAGAATTTGGAATGAAGGGCAGAATAAAATTTACTTTTATTAATCAAAAGTTAAAACATGAAATCTCTGCTAGTACAGTTTGCCAGTGCTAATGGGGGTCGAAGGACATGACCTCCATGTCAGTGTAGATGTCACTGCAGCTGAGTTTGATCCCAAAAGATGGTTTCTGACTATGAAAAAAAGCTATTTTTATTTGAGGATATTGAAAGATAAAAAGAAATATGGGTTTTTTTCCCCCAGAACAGGGAAATAACAAAGCTTGACACAAACTTATATTCTTTACATCATAAAAATAATTCTATCTGATGCTTTGAAGCTGATAGCAAGTTAGGCCATTAGAGAGATTCAGATTAGATAATAGGAATTCTTCCCTGGCTGTTGAGGCAGTAGCACAGCTTGTCCAGAGAAACTGTTGCTGCCCCCGTCCCTTGGAAGTGCCCAAGGCCAGGCTGGACAGGGTTGGAGCAGCCTGGGATAGTGGAAGGTGTCCCTGCCCACAGCAGAGGGTGGAACTGGATGTTCTGTTAAGGTCCCTTCCAACCCAAACCATCCCAGGACTCTCTGACTCTATGATCTCCCATGTCAATGCCTTACCTTTAGCTACTGTGAGCTCTACTGGTGTCAGGCAAACTTAAATTTTCTCCTTTAACGAGCACAGGTTAAGGAGCTGAGCTTGGGGCAGGTGAGAAGGGGCTGAGAATAGAACATACCCAGAATGTGGCTCTCGCTGGTAGTTGGGTGGACAAGGAGTGTCTATGCACTGGTAGCTTCCTCTCATGTTGAAACACATCTGATTTGATCCACAATTTATGTTCTCTTCAAGACACTCATCAATATCTGCATGGAAAAACATGCAAGGGATCAACTGCAGGTAGAAGAATTAAAGGGTGAAAATCAAAGTGGGTAAAGGCTGAGCAGAGCTCAGAATGTGCCTCTATTTGACCCTAGAGCTTGGAGCTCAATGTGTAATGACAAAGTTACAGGGGAACTGCAGAGAATTAGAAGCTGCAATTGTCTAGTTTGCTAATGTTTTATGAAACAGTAAAGTGTGGAATATAAAAACTTCTGAAACCTGAAATTTGGAATGCTGACTCTCACACAGCCAATTCAGAGAGGCAGCTCAGCCATGTGCTGGGCCTGGCTGGTGTCAGGTTTCTTTGCAGAGCTCCCTCAGAGCCCTGCAGGGATGGCTCTTACCTTGGCAGGTTTTGCCGTTGGGCATGAGGCGGTATCCCGCGGGACAGGCACACTGGAAGCTGCCCAGGCTGTTCCTGCACTCGTGCTGACACGTGTCTCTGCTCTCACACTCATCAATGTCTGTGGAGAGAAGCACCAACACCTCAGCCTTCCCTGAGCCTGCCATGAACACAGGTACTTTCCCCCCATTTATGTACTGCAAGTGTACAGACAGAGCTGGTGGGAGTTTTCTGGATCTATTTTTCTGATGGGGTTGAACATCTAAGAGTAGAGCGTCCTCTTCCCTTACCTGTGCCATTCCTTGTAACTCTGCAGGCACTAAAGTCAGCTTTGAGGGGCTCCTCCCCTCGGTGAAGAGCAGCTGGGACAGATCCCAGCTGAGGAGACCAGTCCTGAGACAGAGCTCTGGGAGAAAGGGGGATGTGCCACCCATGTCCACTGCCAGGGCCATACAAGCACAGTCCTGCCCTCAAAGCAATGTGAGCTGCCTGATAATCAATCAGGTGTTAAGCAGCCTGTTTAGGGAACACCCACACTCCTCATCTCACCACAGGAAGCCTTGTTACTCTGGGAGTCTTCCTTACAGTCACTCCCTCCTCAGGCAAAGCTGTGTCAGAGGGATGAATTAGGCTCAGTAGCTGGGAAAACTGTCACAAAATGCTCTTCTTTTCTTTCTTTTTTTTTTTTAACTCTCCCTCTCAAATACAGAATTACAAGCACCAGACCACATTATGTGAAGTTTTCAGAGCACATTAGCATGATTTAGACACAGATAATTTGTAATTATAATGGCTTTTGAATCATCTGCCTCGTTCAAGACAGCAGTAAAGTAATCTCAAGCAGGAGTTCAGACTTGCATGGTTAAATCAGTGGAGGGAAGGTCTTTGCTTCTCCTCTGTCTGACTGACAGGGGTTGCATTAGATCAAAATGCAAACAGAGAAGAGAAACAGATGTGACTACAAACCTCTGTGCTGTTAGCAAATCCTGATGGTTCCCTACTGAAAAGATTTTCTTTAACAAAACCATCACTTGGGGTTATTTTTCATATTAAACAATAATTTAAAAATTTAGATATTTATTCAATGAAATGAAAGTTTCATGGCATATTAATATTATTAATATTCATGGCATATTAACTTAATTCCAACTGGAAGCTGGGATGAAGATCAAAATTGGAAACAAACCCTTCCTTCCCTCAGAGTTGTATTCCTGGGACTCTCAATTAAACTCCTATACCATAACAATCCACATGGATGTGACTCCTGAAACCTCTCTGTAGCTTAAATAGAAGGTCTGATGTCATCTGCATGCTCACTGAACTACACTGCAACCCCTTTTCTTACATAAAATAATAATAATAATTTTAAAGCTTCTCTGCCTGTTGCCTGTGTGACATGGCAGTGCTGGCAGTGGCCCCAGTGAGGTCAATTCTAAAATGTTTCTTCCAAACCTTTCTGACACAGATTACTGCTGCCAATGGGAGTCTGACAGAAGCACTGTAACTAGACTGGGGCTACTGGTGACTTTTGGAGTGTGAGAAGATTCACCAAGGTGAGCTACCGTGACCAGGAGAAAGAGATTAACAGAGGGAAATACTTTGCAAACAGGTAATAAGCAGCACAATTAAAACAAGAGGTTATAAGGAGGTTTGAGAACATTTTTGCTACAATGTGAGCCAAGACAGCAGAGACCAGAACATGCAGAACCCTCTGAATATTGACCAGGGTAATAGAAAACACAACCCCAGCACCACAAACCCTCAGCCCCTGGTATATATCACACAGTAACCTAAGAATAAGGCCCAAAACAGAGTTGCACAGACAGGACTGACATTTACCTACACATCTGGCATTTCTTGCCTCATAGCCTTCAGGACAAGTTTCTCTAAGGTTCCTTCTAGTCCTGGAGAAAGGTATTCTGCTGTTCCTATACTCTGAGAAGGAGCTGTAGAGATTTGAGGAGTGCCTGTAATAGTGCTGCAGTTGCTGGTTGTCTCTCCCAGGGGAGAACTGAGCATAGTTAGAGCTACTGTAATAGGCACCCGAATTGGGCACCCTCTCCAATCCGGCGCAAGATTTCCCATCACCCAGTAACTGTTGCCCAGGTGGACAGAAACACTTGAAGCTGCCGGGGGTGTTGGTGCAGTGAAGTGCACAGGGTTTAGGCACTTGTTCACATTCATTAATGTCTGCTCATGTGACATGATCCAGAGCCCCAAACCATGTGGAAAGGAGAGAAAACAAACAAACAACAACACATAACTATAGGTATATATACACACGGATACTTATCTCAGTGTCAGGAACAAGCTGAAGACATAAAAGCAAGATTTGGAGGCAGTAAAACATGGAGAACACTAGGCCAAGCAGGCAGGATCCACTGTCCTGGACTGTAAGAGACCTTCCTTCTCCCACAGGCTGATGTGCCTGTGCCCACCAGGACAGGAGCCCTGCTGAAGCCTTGTTTCAGCCTCAGCTGCTCAATACTCTCTTAGAAAATGGGGTTTCTTCCTTAAGTGCTCCACAGATGAGTGGAAGAAGCTGCTGGTCCCTTCTTTAAAAGATGATGCTTAACACAGAGCATTCCACAGAAATACAGTGCTTGAAATTCCTTACACCCCACACTAAGGGAAGCACAACAGGCTCTGATGTGGTTATTGTGCCTCGTGTTGGGGGAATCATAAAATCCTGGAATGCTTTGGGTTGGAGGAGGTCAGCCAGTCCCACCCCCTGCCATGGGCAGGGACACCTTCCACAAGCCCAGGTTGCCTCAAGCCCTGCTCAGCCTGGCCTTGGACACTCCCAGGGATGGGGCATCAGGCTCAAGAACACGTTTCAAGGCTGCAGGGGCAAGAGGTTGGGTACCTTCTAACTTTTGATGCTGTTATCAGTCATTCCAGCTGTGACAGGTTGGAGGCTCAAGAGTACATATTAATTCACTTTTGGACAACTAAAAACAGAATTCTTTTTGCTTTCTCAAGCAATGTTTTTTTCTTTTTAGTTGTTTAAATTGCATTCCAAAGTTATTTAGACCAGCAGTAAATATACATCCTTAAATCAAAACTGAGTGCTGGACATACAAAGTATAGTAAAGGCCTTGAGGGTACAACATGCTGAGTGTCCTTCCCTCCAAGTAACTATAAGTGCTCTTGGGACTGCAGCACTTTCTCCCACAGTCTCTCTGACACTACCAGAAAGAAATTTTCTATTGTTTTTATCAAGTTACTTCAGGCTCAGCTGGAAATTTGACACATACTGTATTTCTTTTCACATTTAGTATTTCTTCACCAGAAAAAGACAGAAGTCTGTTAATTCCAAACAACTCTGCAATGACCAGAAATAAAAAACCTGCTATTAACACACATCACAACACATCAACAATTGACATATATTATAAATATTCTCCTACTAGAAACTAAATGTTTTTAATGGTGATTCAATAGTCACCATTAAAACATATTTAGTTTAATTATTCCATAGTCGTTATTATTTATAAGTTTAATTATTCCATAGTAGTGTGTATTCTTTCAATTACCACTGTAAAAAATGCCATGAAGCCAGTGTTGTTACAGTTTCATTTGGATCCCCTGTGAATAGAAACTTTTGAGCACAGCCTGTAACTCCCCAAGCCACAAATTCATGTGAATAATATTTAAAGATCAATACTGTCAGAAATATAGTAGAATATTAGGCTGCATTTTTATTAAGTGGTTAATATTCGATACATTTCAGGTTTTAAATGGATAGGGGGATATTAATAATTAAATGCTATAAGAGTTGGAAATCCAGAAGTAGTAATTAGAGAGTGTTATAATATTTTCCACTTGTTATTTGGCAAACACACAACTGAAACTTTACATATTCATGGAATTATCCTTAGGGTAGAATTTTCAGGTGTTACAAATGAGAATTTCACTTTAAGTATGACAATAACTGATCTGAATTTCAATTGTATTAATCTCAGTATGTGCTTAAGATGAAAAATTATTATTCATATACCTGTAAAAGGAAACATATTCATCATTTCCTTAGCACTCAAGTGCTGACTTTTACATTCTGTACCCGTCTAAAATAAATTAACACTGATGTCTTTATGACAACTAATATCCTTGGAACAAGTTGTGGATAAGCAAAAGGAGATTTTCATCGAAATAATGAAAGAAAACAGGTGAAAATCTGAGCAATTTCTTTTGCAAGAGCAGCCTGTGCAATACAAGCAGAACTCACTGCAGGGAGTCACCAGCACTGGCTCCAGGGCTGCCCCTGTGAGAAGAGGCTGCTGAGGCATGGGAACCCTAATATTTGTAAGAACAAGGTAAAATTACTTTGAAATTGAAATAGCTACATTTTCAGGCTTCCTCTAATTTGAAAACCAGTATCTGATTTTATATTCTAGATAGCCTCACGTGTAATCTGCATTATAGCAGCTTTTAGCAAAGCCCCTACACCTATGAGGAGAGGAGAGAAAACAACACAGTTCCCAGAAATGCTGTAATTCAGGTAAATGGGAAGACAGTTCCATGGGGGTCACAAAGGAGCATCTTATCCCCATCCAACAAACAAAAAAGGGAATTGTGGCACAAAGGGCTTTAGCCAGGGTAAAAATGGCACAGGCAGAAACAAAATTCACTTCTCCTGTTTCAGTCTGAGCCCTGCTTAGTTTTCAACTCCTCCCTGTGCTCACTGTCAACAATGACAATAAGAACTGGATTTTAATAACAAAACTAATAATTTGGATGAATTGATACTTTAAATTTACTTTTAGGAACATAAAAATTCAAAGGATAAAAATACATTAGGAGGGAGCTTTCAGTGGCCCTTGATCAGAAGGCAGCTTTAAGGCTGCTGGTGTTTTGTGAAAACCTACAGTCCTAGACTTTACCTGACTTTTTCCTGTCAGAAGTTTAAATGGCTTAAATATAAGTTAAGAGTCTGGGATTGGTTTTATTTCAGTACAGAGGCAGATGGCAGAAGTAATATAATATCTTGGTATACAACCAAACACTTATTAGTGCAATTTAATCTCTTTAAAAAAATCCCTAACATTGCTGACTTTTTACAGTCCAAAATCTTAGGTTGTTAAAAAAAAATAAAATAAGAAAAAACTATTTATCACTTAGGAAAGCTAATCTTGAAGTGTCATAAGGGAGGAATGCTTTTCTGGCATGATACGTAACAGCAACCAAAACCAGCCTCACTTGGTGTCACAAACTCACATTCAGAAATCCTCACTATCAGGGTAGGTCAGCTCTTACATTTTAAATATTTGACATAAATGCAGTAAAGGTGATTCTAAATGATCCTACTGCCTTCCTGAAGTCTCTTAAATGCCAGGGGAAGTGATTATCCACTTGCCCTGGCCTCATACATTAAACTCCCCGCGTCAGAGCTCTGGAGTCTTCCATGATGTGGGAGAAAACCCTGGGTGGCTTTATGCCAAGGTGACACAGGGAGTTACTGCATGGCTGGCATTCCAGTGAGTGCCAGGGATCCTATTCCTTCCCTGCTGGGAGCCACCCATGCCAGGAGGGGAGCACTGAGGGAGAAATGCACATCAGGTCCCTGTGCTCTGCCTGCTGGGGAACACCCCTGGCAGTCCTGACTGGGGGGGATAGGTGTACTTGGGATGTTCAGGAGCCAAACTCAGCTCTGGGTCGGGCCTCTTGCAGCTCCTTGGGGTGTGTGTGCTCCCTAGGGGAACCCACATGACTCCCTGTGTGACTGCCTTCAGGGGTGAGCCAGGGCATGATGATTCAGACATGAGCACAGCCAGGCACATCAACAAACCCCACCTGATTTCTATAACCGAAGCCTCCTGTAGAGTGGCCATTTGCCACATCCATCCACCAGTGCTCCAAGTCCCTCTTACACTTTGTTTTCAAAGTACAGCCCCAAACCAATCTCTGTTTGGAAGCATTTAGCTCTGTTTGTTTAGAACGGAACACTTTGTTTTAGACGGCCAATTTGGAGCCGCAGAGCAAACCTGTCTCTACAGCATGGTCCTGCCCAGGGACAGCACTGCTGGTGTGTTGCAGCAGAAAGCCAGGCAAAAGCAGAGCACAGGGCTGAGAGGAGCGAGCGGCAGCTTACCCACGCAGGGCCTGGCGGCGCCCTGGGCGCGGAATCCTCGCGGGCACACGCAGCGGTAGCTGCCGCGGGTGTTCTCGCACAGCTGGTTGTAGCGGCACTGGTGCGACCCCGACTGGCACTCGTCAACATCTGCAGCACACGGCAAGGCAACAGTCACAGCTCTGCAACAGCCCCACTGCGGGAGGAACCTGGGCTGCTCCCTCCCTGCAAGTGTCTGAGGACAGGCTGGAAGGGGCTTGGAGCAACCTGGGATGGTGGATGGTGTCCTTGCCCACGACAAGGGGTAGAAATAGGTGATTTTTAAGGTCCCTTCCAGCCCAAATCATCCCATGATTCCACTGGAACATGGAACAACTTGGTACCATCTACAAGATCAGCTGTGCTTAAACTCCTCCCTGATAAGCAGTAGGGATCTGTGATCTTGATTGAGAGCTCCTGAGCCAAACTCTTAAGAAATCATCCACACACAGAGCAAAACATTTCAGTCAATGAATAACTGATAGAAATCAAGGTTCCAACACAGAAAAGGCACCAAGGGAAATCTCACTGTTCTTGCTTAAGAACAGTGGAAAACTAGAGGTGGCAAGGATGGATCTGCTTTTTAATACCAACTACAAAAAAAAGTTAAATACAGATGCTCCATAAGCAAAAACAAGTTGGTGCTTTAGTATGTACAAATATTAATAACTGGAGATGGACAGTCTTCAGGATTATTTAAAAAAATAAATATCATCATTGTCCCTGTGTTTCCCATAGCCATTAATGCTTCTACTCACCAATGCAAGTCCCATTCTCTGCTTTGGTCATTCCACTGGGGCACAGATCAATGCACTTATAGCCACCACGCGTGTTCTTGCAGAGCTGATCAGGCCTGCACACATTCTGCCTGCACTCATTCACATCTTATTCAAACAAAAGCCAAAAAAAAACCAAGATTGGACTCAATTATGTAATGAAATTACCCTGTGTCCACACATTGAATCATTTCATGCACATGGATCAGACAGCCCAATTCTTGCTGCTTCTGGCTTTTACTACTGCTTGACAGATTCCAAAATGTACATCAAGTGTATCATCCATAGCAGCATTTTCTTTCATAAGACAATAGAGCAACAAATAAATGTTGAACTTTGTCTGTTGGAAAGAGGGAATGGACATTCAGAACTTCATCCCTACCCATGCATTTTCTGCCCTTCAGCTGGAATCCTGGGTCACAGCCACAGTGGAAACTTCCTATGGTATTGAAGCAACGCTGATGGCAGGAGTTGGACTCTTGACACTCGTTAATGTCTGTGGAACAACACAAATCTTTGGCACTAGGGCTGGGAGTTACCCTGTGGGCACTACCTGAGCAGGGTTTGACTGAGTTCTGCTCAGGAGTGTTTGCTGCTCTCCCATCTTAGTACAAGAAATGGGACACAAACCCAAGAATGCTAATTTCTTCCCTGACAGAATTTTAAATTTATATCTAAAGACAGAAGAAGCAAAAGACTAAAAAACAAACCTATAGAAAAACCAAACCCCCCAAAATCCACAACCTTAAGAATGAAAATGTACAGACACATACTTGGAGGGCCCTCTAAAGTGAGTTTCAGCTGCATGAGAGCAGCATTGCCAGCTGCAGCGAGCCGGTGACCCGAGGCGTACCTTGGCAGCTGAAGCCGTCGGGCGTCCTGCGGAAGCCGCTCCCGCAGCGCAGCACGCAGCGGAAGGAGCCGGGCACGTTCTCGCAGTCCTGCCCCGCATGGCAGCTCTGCCCCCCCAGAGCACACTCGTCGATGTCTGCAATGGGAAACGAGCTGCAAACCCTGCCCAGCCAGCACAAGGGACACACCAACCTGTGCCTTCAGCACCAGCGACTAGAAACACGTGACTGCAAGTACATTCAGGTATGAAATAGAATACCACCAATAAATCGTGTTCTTATAATGAGAAAACAGCCTGAATAAAAGCTCTCCTTAGCAATTTCAGTGCCTCTTAAGGCATTTCAAGGCCTTCAGTTGTCTAAAGAGCGTTTGTATCCAAGCTGTCCCCAGCAGCACCTTTCTTACCCTGACACGTTCTGCCATCAGCAGAGATGGTGAAGCCTTTGGGACAGGAGCAGTAGTAGGATCCCACAGCATTGTGACAGGTGTGGGAACAAGGATTTCCCACAGCACATTCGTCTTCATCTGGAACAAGAAAATGTTTGAAAAACCACTGAGACTTCCCAAGAAACTACTCCAATCTGATCCTTCCTCAGAGGCGTGCAACTAGTAAAGCCCACAGGGCAAAACCAGATCCAGCAATCCCCTTCATCTGCAATCTTTCAAGAAGTAATGAAGTAAGTCCACAAAACCATCTCAGATGATTTCTCCCTAAAACAACCCCGACTCTTAGAGAGACAGAACTCATGTGCTTCTCTCCACCTGCATCCCCCAAGCAGGAACACGTGGGCTCCTGTCTGACATGCCAACACTCAGCCTTTCCTCCACACAGGTCAGCCACAGGTCCTTCATTGCTCTTCAGGCTCAGCAGAGCCTGAGGCTCAGTGTCCTCCAGGTGTGCCTGTCTGGGCACTGCTCATATTGCAGGTGAGGACAGAAGTAACATCTTCAGCTGCCCTTGGATCCACACCCTTTTAAGCAAGGATCACTCACACTTTTTGAAGCGCATACTTTGAACTCTAAATAAAGGGGATGTAGGTTCTGGTGGTTTAATAAAGTGTCAATCTCTGGAGCCCTCAGCACAAGGTGGACATGGACCTCTTAGAGCAGGTCCAGAGGACACCATGGAGATTTGCCAAGGGCTGGAGCCCCTCTGCTCTGGAGCCAGGCTGGGAGAGCTGGGTGTGTTCACCTGGAGAAGGGAAGGCTTCATGGAAACTTTAAAGCCTCTTCCAGTGCCTAAAGTGGCTCCAGGAGAGCTGGAGAAGGACTTGGGACAAGGACTGCAGGGACAGGAGAGAGGGAATGGCTTCCCACTGCCAGAGGGCAGGGACAGATGGGATACTGGGAAGGAATTTTTCCCTGGGAGGGTGGCAAGGCCCCGGCACAGGGTGCCCAGAGAAGCTGTCCATGAAGTGTCCAAGGCCAGGCTGGACAGGGCTTGGAGCACCCTGGGCTAGTGGAAGGTGTCCCTGCCCGTGGCAGGGGTGGAAATAGAGGATTTTTAAGGCCCCTTCCCACCCAAAGCACTCCAGGAGTCCATGGTCACACCCACCCACGTCAGTCCTTACCTGAGCAGTAAGGCCCAGACGAGTCCAAAGCAAACCCCACAGGGCACTGGTTGCTCCGATCCCCTGTATGATAAAGGAAGCACACGTCACTTGTGGATAAAAATATGGCCATTTCATTACTTTAACAGTAAGAATTGCAGCCCAGCAATTTCACAGTATTTATTATATTTCAACACCAAACCAGAAACTTTTAAATCCAGCCTTTAGTGGTTTTTCTACTTTGGCACTAGAAGTCAGTATTGCCTGGCTTGTTCTGGTTTGAATAACATTGAACAGGTGTGTGGGGGTCCCCTCAGAGTGAGCTGCAAGTCCCATCCCAGCCTAATGCATCCTGGAAAGTTTCTTGTTGAAAGAATAAAGACCATTCAGTTTTACTTCCCATAGAAGGTGGACAATAGGCGCAAACCAAACAAATGTCACCATGTCAAAAATCTTAGGAGATCACTGTAGAAGAACACAACCATGTACTACAAACTGCAATGAAAAACTCAAGGAGAGATTCCTCAAAGGACACAGGGCTTTGGCTGCTTAAAAACTGAAATTTAAAAAACGAAATTTAAAAAAATCCCAAACACCAGTATCTTAATTGTTGGAGGAAATGCTACTTCAGTAAAGGCTTAGCCAGATCTAATCACAGGCATATCTTGACCCAGAGACTCCCTTTTATCAGATCTCTTTTTAAATTAGAAAAAAAATGTATTTGGTTTTCAGATTGTACAATGAGTCCCTAGTCTGGCAAGTGGGAAAAACCTTATTATACTTAATTTAGAATCTTGTTACTGAAAAGAAAGACTGAGACAGGCAATCCCTCTGTTTCATTTACTTCCAAACCAGAGTAATTTCCCTACCACATTAAAAAAAAAGCCCAAATAGCGTTAAAAGAAGTAACAGGCCAGTTTGCCATTAATTAGAGCTTCTCAAAGGAAAATCTGCTCACATAAATCCATGCCCATCCCCTTTGGTCACTCAGGTTCATAAAAGCCAGCAGTTAGCAGGGCTAACTAAGAGTTAATTTAGGGGTACATCAACAAGACTGTTAGGTCCTGGGATCTACACTACAGCTACCCAAGTTTCTCAGGATTTCCTTTTGAGACTACGGGTGACTCAATGAATTCTAGGCAGAGAGGACAGTCTTTCCCCATTGTTTGATTTCTGGGAAGGCCTAGAACAATACCTTTGGCAATGGAAGCCTGGATTTTGAAAGCCACGGCCTCCTGCAGCGGGTGGTACTCCGTGGTGATGGAGGCAGCGCGCAGTGTCTGCACCAGGAAGGGCATCCTGCCCTTGGAGGGGTCGTAGGTGATGGTGTGGTTCCACGTGTAGGGAACGCTGACCCCGTCTGCCGCGAAGAGGCGCGTGGAGTGCGCGTGCAGCTGCCCAGGGCCCGTCTGGATGTAGTCCTCTGTGTAATCCTGCAACACAGCCCTGGCCTTCAGCTGCTGCCACACCAGCACCACCTGGGGCTGTGCTTCAGAGCTGGGAGGTGTGCTTAGAGAAAGGGGCTTATCTTAACTGCTGAACAAAGGGTATTGCACACACGCAGGTCCTCTTCACTCTTATTTTAATGTTGAATCTTAACACTGTCTGGTCGATTACTTTAAAAAAAGATTCAGACTGACGTACTGAGGATCCTCATGATGGAAGCCACAGCAGAGGATTTCTAAAAAATACCTTACTCCTCAATAACAATCTTTTGAGGTCTAAATATTTGCCTTTTATTTGAAATCAGATGCTGACAAATGTGCTAAATAAACAAGTGGAGAAAAATTCTGCCACTGAAGAGGGGTATAAATATTGGACATCCTACATATTGCAGTTTTCCAAAATATCAACAACTTCAGCTATACTTATTGCATGGGGGGATTAATACAGTAAAATACTGGTGGGATTAATACAGTAAAATACTGTTACTAAGAGAGGTTAAAGATGCACCTTTCTAGCTCTGCCTAAAGCAACCCTCACATGCCAGCCATCAATAACTGCCCTGAAGACCCTCCTCAACACTACCTGCCAACATCTCAAACTCTTCAGAGATTAACACCACCCTCCTCATGAGAACTTTCTGCTTTCAAAGGCAACATCAGCATCATCAGTTCAACCAGGCACAAAAGAAGTCACATACAGTACAGCAGGTTGCAGGACTCAGTGTTTCCTGCTTTCCTCTGGGTGAGAGAAGCACAGATGCACGAGAGCAGGGGTGGTACCTGAAGCAGCTTTACCTTGACACTGACATCAGCCACCGACTGGAGCTGCAGCACGTGGCCACTCACAACAACATCCAGCAGTAGGGCCCCGTCCGTGTCCAGGCCCCGGGCAATGTGCGTCATGCGCAGGATCTCACCTGGCAGTTGAACAGCACACTCATTTGTCACACATTCCCAACAGCAACTCCCAACAGCCACATGGAATCAAAACTGGAGTCCCCTGACCAGTTATTTACACTTACATTCTGTAAGGTGTACCATGCCCATGAGAAAAGACATGACACATTTCAAACTGCAGCTCTAAAAGGTGGAATAAAGCTCAGAAGGCCACAGTCAGTCTGAAAATATTAGTGTAAGCACAAGACCCAAATTTCAGAAATGGTCTTCTGATGTCTTTTCAGAAATGCAGCATCTATCTGGCTTACTGGACATAGAGAGAGCTGATCTATCCCAGGCAACTCACCAGTTGCAAACTCCACTTGAGTTTCTCTCTTGAAGACAGCATCAGTGAGTGTAAACCCATTCATTGCTTCCCCAATTTCTTTGGCAGTTGTCCAATAAACCGGACTGAGTATGGAAACAAGCTTTCTCATCGCTGGGCCTGAAGGAAACACCACAGAAAATTGGGGAGCTTTGATCTCATCACAGACCCACATGCACAGGAGCTGAATATGAAGATCTAGAACTAGTATAACCCTTCAGATTTAAACCAGAACACCATAGGTATTGGTGTATTCAGAGAAAAAATTGATCAAAGTCAAAGAGGCCTACCAAGGGTCCGAGGGACGTTTGTGATCTTTGCCTGTATCACCCTGGTGTCAGAATCCGGGCTGTCTGTTACTGTGGCATTCAGGAAAGCAATCCCAAATTCCACATCATTGATCTTGCCAATGATGCTGCCCTTGGCACGTGCAGGCCCACCTGTGCAGAGGATGGGGGAGAGGCAAAACACAGGCCCATGTGGTAAGTGCTGTTGGGTATTTTAGGGAGAGAGAACTGGGCTTCGGTTGCAGGGCAGGTTTAAGCCCAAAAGATTAAATTACCCAGTCAACTGGCCAAGATGAGAGATAGCACCAGTGAAATCAGGAACGCCACAGGCTTTCACCACACTGAATGTCACTGCATGCAGGCTGCAAATACTCACCAGGACATGCTTGGGTGTTGCACCTGGATATCTGGGAGGAGTCCCCCGGGCAAGGACGGCCGCGATTTAATGGGGCCGGGCTGCTGCACAGGCGCACCCGGGTCTGCTCTCCTCCTCCACATGAAGCAGAGCACTGGCTCCATGACTGCCACTGCCCCCAGTTTCCATCCACTGGAGAAGAAAGAAGAAAGCAATTTTTCAATTTAAATCAATTTTTCAATAAAGAATGAAGAAAGCAATTTTTCAATTTAAGTATTTCAGGCTGCATTGGTTATGCTGAAGTCAATTCCTTCCTGGAGGAACCAAGGTTCTAAAGGAATAGCTTAAAGGACAACAAAAACCATTGTAGCAGGCAGGTGTGAACACTCCTGCCATCAGAAATACAGAATCCCAGACTGGTTTGGGTTGGAAGGGACCTTAAAGCTCATTCAGTCCCACCCCTACAACAGGCAGGGACACCTTCCGTTGTCCCAGGTTGCTCCAAGCCCAGTCCAACCTGGCCTTGGACACTTCCACAGGTGGTCTACATTCCTCATGTGGCATATACCCTGATGCCTTCCAGGGAAAGCTGCACTGCCACTGCTGCTGTGAGCACTGACCTGGGCACAGGTCCGTGCTGCACCTCTGGATCTGCGCGTCAGCCCCAGCACAGGCCCTGCCGCCGCTGGCCGGCCGTGGGTTGTCACAGCTCCGGTACCGCCTTGTCTGGCCCCCGTTGCATGTCCGACTGCAAGTTCCCCAACTGCTCCACGGGCCCCAGTTGCCATGAACTGCAAGAATAAGTCAGATTTGATTTTCCTCAGGGATTTAAAACCAGACAGTTATGCTAGGAAAGTACTTTTGTTGGAGAATAACTTCTTAGGCTTTTTTTTCCCCCAAAAGAAAACCACCAAACCCAGAGAGCAGGCGAACAGCCCAACCCAAAGCACTTACCTGGGCAAGGATCACTGTTGCAAAAATCCGTTTGGATGTCACTTCCCTCACACTTGTGTCCCCCGAACTGCGGGGCCGGGTCGGAGCAGTGGCGTGTCCTCTGCCTGCTGCCTCCCCCGCAGGACACGCTGCAGGAGCTCCAGCTGCTCCATGGGGACCACTTCCCATCCACTGGGGAGAGAGGCACAGCAGTTACAGCCCCTGACTCCAGTAGCAGCACAGCAGTGCTACACTTGGGAAAACTGAACATGGATGGCACTGACTCTCTACAGCATCTCAGCTACTCAGGGATTTCTCCCCACGGACCTGGGGGTGGGTGAGAGCTGGACCAGCCCTGGCCATGTGAGGTGGAACCAGAACCCCCCATGCCCTGGGCTGATCCCCCAGTGTGGGCAGCAGGGGAGAAAGAATTCTGCCCTTCTCAGGTGAGACCCCACCTGCAGAGCTGCTCCAGCCCTGGGGCCAGAAGCACAGGAAGAACATGGAGCTGCTGGAGAGGGTCCAGAGGAGGTCCCAGAGCTGCTTCCAGGGCTAGAGACCTTCTCCTCTGGAGCCAGCTAGGGTTGGAAGGGACCTTAAAGCTCACTCTCTGGGAGAGCTTAGGGTGTTCACCTGGAGAAGAGGTGGGGTCCAATTGTAGGGTCTGTAGCAGATGCTATGTAGTGACAGAGTCAGTGACAATAAAAAGTTTGAAGGGGAATTTTTTCAGGGATTGGACTTTTAGAACCAGAAAGCGTTAACCACTTTCGAGTGAAGCAGAACGGGGGGGGGAGGGAGGGAGAAGTTTGGTCTCACCTGGGCAGCGGCGGCGGAAGCAGAGCTGGAGCTGCGTGTCGGGGCCCTGGCAGTGGGGGCCGCCGTGCGCCGGGGCCGGGCTGGTGCAGAGCCGCGGCCGCGTCTGGCTGCCCTTCCCGCACGTGGTGCTGCACGGCCCCCAGGGCCCCCAGGGGCTCCACTCGCCGGCCACTGCAGGGGCAGCACAGCTTAAACACTGCCCCAGAACAGACACACAGCCGGGACATCCCTGATCCCACACACTGCCCCACAACAGACACACAGCCGGGACATCCCTGATCCCACACACTGCCCCACAACAGACACACAGCCGGGACATCCCTGATCCCACACACTGCCCCACAACAGACACACAGCCGGGACATCCCTGATCC